>OU696529.1:34650366-35850366 GCA_916048285.2 Bellardia pandia | reverse complement strand
AAGGCAGTAATACATAATGAATGGAATAAATTTCCGCCTGATTCCCCTAAAAAACTCTTTGTTTGTATGGCTAGAATATTGTCAGCTGTGATAAAGACAAAAAATGTATTAAATACAATGGCCCATAATCATAGTCATAGAAAAAGCATACTTTAAGTAAAAGTAGACTTTTAAACAACAAAAACATATAAATTTTGTTCTGAATTTAAAACAAAAGCATGCTTTTGCTTAAAGTATGCTTTTTCTATGACTATGATTATGGGCCAATGTTTTAATATATCTTTTCGATTAAAGTTTAACCAGTTTTTTATGTTCCATATTTTTTCAGTTTTTGTTAATGAGATATATATTGCTCAAGTTACTTATGAATTATGCAATATATTTTGTTTTAAATTTGTTTATAGAGGGCGCTTTTTAGATGTATAGGACTTTACTTTTTTAACTGGCAGTCATTTTATCAGCTGTCAAGTGATTTATGTTTGAAGACGCTAGTCTACGACGATAAAGCAGAAACGATTGACCACATGAAGGTATTCCCACGACAGCCGGTTCTACGCACCGGAATGACCCGAGATCACTCGTCCAAGGGTTGTCAACTCAGTAATTACTGTTGTTACAACAACAACAACAACCACATGAAGGACAACATTCGCCGCGTTAATGCCGATATACGGCCACAAATGTTGGAAAAAGTCATCGAAAATTGGACCTCCAGATTAGACTACATCCGAGCCAGCTGTGGCGGTCATGCCAGAAGTCATATTTAAATTATAATGCCGAAAGATTATCTTTCGAATATTGTAAATGTCATGTCAATTAAAAAAAATCATCTTTGTTTTACACACGAACTCAGTGAAAAAAAAAACAGAACCATGCTTTTTAAAATAAATTTCCACCTGCGTTCCAGTGTTGTTCAGGCTTCTGTCTATTTATGTTGAAATACCAAACCAAACTAAACATCACTTGACAGCTGACAAAATAGTCACCAGTTAAAAAATATTGCCAATTTAAAGTACTATACATCCAAAAAAAAAAAAACACCACTTTTTTTATACAATATTTGCAACTTTGTATGCTTTGGTTATTTCTTGTATTTGGAAATTAAACTTTTTTTATATAAACACATAAATCGTTTATGTTTGGAATATATGTATATTTTTAATTAAATTCAAATATCAGGATATCAAAAGCATTTGGAGTTAGCAGGCTCATTTCAATATTTCCTTTACGTAAACAATTACATAGAATTATTGTTTATGAATGCATTTCTGTATAAATATTTAATTACATTCAGTATGAATGTATTGCAATACAGAAAACATATAAATAACACAAATATTAAAGAAAGTAAATGAAATGTAACATTATACATGCTGATCATAGAAATTTTTGACTACATGCTGTTGCTGGAGTATTTATGTATGTACACCTTCTAAAATGAATAGAGTCATTATGAGTGGATGTGGAAAACAATTTAATAATAAAAGAAAAATAAAAAATAATTTTATCTAACTCTTAATAACTCAAGTTTATTTAATTGTTAAACATTTATGAAATACATTGAATACGTAAATAGATTTTATACAAGACGTTAGCAGAATGAAGTACCTTTTTTCAGATACGCTTCATCAGCATTCTTTGTGCCTTTTGGTGTCATTATTTCATTTAAGTCAATGAAATAGTTTAAATGCATGAAGTTTATAACTGAAACCAAAGCCAAAATGAAAGGCTGATTTATGCCTATGTCTAAAATTTACGTTCCAAAGCTTTAATAGCTGCCTATAATCCAACAAAGAAAATAATAAATATTTTTACAGAATAGAAAAACAATCTGAAATATTCTAAAGCCACACAAACTACTATGAACAATTTATCAAGTATATAGTTTTGAACGCTGCAAATAATTGTTAGATTTATTTAACAAATGCAAATGTTTGTATATTCTATATAAAGGATATAAAATTTACATTGCAAAAATAATTATAATTAAATACTACAATTAAATAAAATAACCTAAACATATATTTAAATATAAATAAAATAAGCATACTCACTCGTGCATGTTTATTAGAAAATAACCCTGCAAATATAAAAGTATCAATGGCCAATTTTGAGTTCACTACAGTGTATTGTACACTAGTTATATTTCAGTTCATTCTTGTGCATAAAAGTAGTGTATTCAGTAATTTTATATATTTATTGGCATTACCTTGCGCCTAACATTGCGATAGTATGATATTTATATGAAGTACTTCTTGTCTTCCATCGTTCACTAATGATTTGACTAGTTAATGGTTGTATTGATAGGCAATTGTAAAAATCGCCAGTCAAAAACCTTGCTAGAGGCTTGTTTTTCCCAACAAGTTCCATAAACTGTCGGTATATTTCTTTAACATTTCAATTGATTATAAATTGTGTATCAAGTATTTGAGGATTTCAAATATTTATATTAAAATAATCCTTTTCTATTTATACAAGCATCAGCATTAATAGACACAAAGTGTAAATCAATAATGCAACTCGTAGCTAGTTAAAAGAGTTGATACACATTTACATATGTGTGTTTCTTTATGCTTATTTGCCATTCATTATAATTAATAGAAATCTTTAAAGTTTATTGAACTGGAACGCGTGTTTTTCTAATATAGGGTAATTCATTTAGGCTTTTATAAATTTATATAAAACACTTAAAATAAAACTGGATGTAGTAATCTTTATTATTGTCCGACATTTATATTTTAAAAATAATTTAATTTAAATGTTGGCCGCAATTATGATGTTGGTTGTCTATTTGGAAGGTCTAATTTTGCAAAATTTTCTCAGCATTACTACCAGTATCTTGCGAATTACGAGTTTTTCCAGCAATGCTACAGCTCTCGAATTACGACTTAGACTGCACATAACCCAAAAAAAGAACGTAGAGTTGTGATGTCAATATATTTCTTGGCTATATCTCTTAAAGAAATGTTGCGGTATTTAAATATTACTTGAACTAGTTTGATTTCCAAAATGTATAGTCCATGAAGGGGTTCAGTTCTTAAATGATTTCTTCTGTTAGATAGCGATTTAAAATGTAATGGGATCGAAAATAATTTAGTCTGACAAAAATTTCATGATGTCGATAAATGTTGTGTTGATTTGTTTTCAAAATTTAAAACTTTAAATCTCATTGCTTCTTAAAAAACAAACTCGATACAGTTTGTAAAAATCTAATTCTGAAGAAAAAAACTTTGGAAAAACTAATTTTCTTTAAGTGTAAAAGAAAATATTATCCGTATATTTATAATTAAATACCAAACAAAATCCTTAGAATTTTCCATTTAAATTTAATATTTTCTGTATAAAGAGTTAAATTAAAAATTTATTATAAAACATCAAAAAGCAAAGAATTCATAGGAAATTGAAGCAGTTTTTGTTGTTGTAGCTGTTATGCATGTTAATAAAATATTTTTAATATGTACTCAGAAACAAATATATGTATGTCGGTATATGTATAATAGGGAAGTCCTTATTTTGTAATTTTTCGACTTTTCAAAGAATTAATCTGAAATTTAATTTAAAAAAAATGTTTAAATTTAACAAAATTGTGATTAAAACCTAGTTTTCAGCGAAATCTGACAAATTCTAATCGATTCATCAGGTCAAAAAATTGGGCATTGTGAAATTCGCAACAATATATGATTTTACTCAAATTTTTAGCATTTGGTTTTTAGATAACGGACAAACATTTTAGATATTGGAAGCACCGAAAATTCAAAAAATGCGATATAATTGACACCCTAATGTATATACGTACTACTACTGGATTTATAACTCAAATTGTACATACATATGTAGTAACCTAACCACTTGCAATTTGAATTGATATAAAAGCAAGTGCATATGAAAAATCAATATTTATGTTAGTAAAAATAAACAAGTACAGTGTTGGAAACAATAATAAAGGGGACTTCTTCATTTTCAATAATGCAAAAAAAAAAAATTAACTTACTGTCAAACTACTGATGATCTTATGATGAATTATTGGTCATAAGTTAATTGTCCAAATTGTAAGAAAATATAGTAAGAATTTTATTTCCACAGGATAATCCTACAATCAATAGTTAAAACTATTTTTAATGTTCGCTTATGTTTTCAATTGCCTTTAGCTCAGAAAAGTGTTAAATATATAGTGTAGTTTATTTCAAAACTATATTGTTTTAAGTTTTGAAAATAAGGAAAACCATAAGTGAAACTGCAATACTGATGGATTGCGTCACAGTTTGATCAGTATTAAAGACGTAAAAGCAAAAGAAATCCATTTTGGTCATCTATTATGATTTATGTCTCAGGAAGCTGTATTAAATGCCCGTTGTCCGGTGGAAGATAAATTTGTTGGGTTTTGTTGACAAAACCTTTGTTCGAAGGCCACAACTTAACGAAGTTGACTCTAGCTAGGTATACCCAAAATCCCGTGAAGAATGAAGAATGAGGGCTGCTAGTTGATGATATGAGATTTTTTCTCCTCTTCTGGTGTCGGTTCAATTTATTAGATAGATGGAAAATGCGCGCAGTAGATTACGTAGAAATATTGCAAAATTAAATGCGAGAAAAGAAATAGCAATTCATGCTGGATAGTGAACATAAGCACACATCCAAACTAGTTAAGTCTTGGTTTAAGCAAAACAAAGAACATGATATGCAGTAGTCATCACAATCCCCGGACTTAATAGAGTGAGTAGCTTTAGGAAGTCATAAAAAAGAAAGAAAAAAATAGCTGCATATAAACCAGGGGCCAAATTACCGCATTCGTGATCGAATGAGCTATCGTATCGAAAAATGATTCGATATCGAAATTATGATAAAATGTACTCAATTTCTTGCTCGATATCGAATGCCATAATCTCAAATAAGAAAGTTACGATAAATTTTACTCGATATCGAATGCGGTAATTTGGCCCCTGAAAACAAAAACAATATGTGGTAAGAAATCAAGTGGGGATGGAGGCTCAACTAAATATAAATATTAAGTGAACCATAAAGGTAGAATGTTAGGAAGTTATGGGAATAAATCTAAAGAAAATATATTATTGTTATTATTTTTTTCAGTATTTATGTATTTCCTTTACCAGACTGAAGAGCTTTAATTTGACATGTATCCATTTGTTATACCCTTCACCTTCATGAGAAGGGTATATATATATACATATATAGGATAGAAGGGTAGGATAGAGTGGAAGTGCACTTTATTACTTCCACTCGGAGACCTAATGGTCCATTGTGGTTATATATATATAAAGTATATATATTCTGGATCCTTATAGATAGCGGAGTCGATTAAGCCATGTCCGTCTGTCTGTTGAAATCAGTTTTTTGAAGTACCCAGATATATTCGATCCAAATCTTCAATAATTCTGTCAGAAATGCTTTCGAGAAGTTTTCTATTTAAAATCAGCAAAATCCGTCCATAAATAACAGAGATATGAGCAAAAATCCGAGAAAACCTCTGAAAATTTCATCAAAAAAACTAAGTGTATTAATATTGTTACGAACAAACTCATCAACAGATGGCGTGTTTATCGACATAATTATGCACAATATAATTATGCACAATATAATTATGCATCCACAACAAAGGTGAAGGGTATATAAGATTCGGCATAGCCGAATATAGCACTATTATTGAAATATATAAAATCAGACACTAATTGAGCAGTATTGCACTTATTGTTTTTCCAACACTGTATATATCATATATACAACAAGTAAAAGTTGAAATATGAAATAGTAAAATATATATTTACTCTTAATTTTTATTTTATGAAATTGAAGTATATGTGCTGGCACTACTACCAGTCCTAGGACGATTTCCTCTTGTATTACGGCCGACAAGCATTTTTACATTTGTTTTATACACTGAAATATACAAATGTAAACATTTTATGAGAGTTTACAAATATTTATATAATTTTGAAAATGTCTATACTATAAAGGAGTACATTCTTAAGATCAACAAAATATTTAAGTTTGTAATTTCTAAACCAAAGTCATTTGCGACCACGACATGACCTACGGACATGGTCGTTGAAATAAAATATCCGAACTAACTTACGAACATTAATGATAAATCATACATCATGTCGGGTATGATCCCGATTATTTTTTGTTAACAATCTAGCAACAAGATTAATTATTTTATAGCTCTGTAATTTGATTTATTTATATTTGCAAGTCATGTACAAACAATTACATATATTTATTAATTTATTTATTTGTATGTACATACCCGTACATATATAAATATCTGCATGTTTGTATGAGGGTACAATTCACCAAAGTAAAACCTCAAAAGGATATTTCGGTTTAATATTTGTCATTTTTATATTTTCAAAGAAATTCTTTTTAAGAATAAACATTTTATTCTATATATTTTACTTGCATTTAAGTGTGTGTGTTTGTTTTTTTTTTACTAAAATAAAAGTGCATGCAACAACAGACTGCTGTAACTATGTATGTAAACAATGGATTTTCCAACATTTCAAATATTTACTACTGGTTTTACTTTGTATTAAATGTATTTGCTTTTTGACTGATTTTTTTTCATTTCATTTCTGCCTGTTGTTGAGAAGTGATATTGTTGAGTTTTTGTATTTATTGCTGTATTACATTTATGTTCAACACAGCAGGTGTATAAATTGCAATTTAAATAAAACATAAATTAATTTATATTACTAAACTACATGCAAACATGCACCTATGATTTCCACTCTAGAATATCGCACTCAGCATAATAAATAAGCACAAATATACAAATATTACGTAATACTAATATTTACCCAGCCACCTCGTTCACTCATAAGAAGGAATATATTTCTAGGTTTATTTGTAAAGACTATTTGAAAAATACTGATAGAGAAAGAAGAAGCACTACTAGATCCCTATTTGCATTTAAATAAAATCATACCTCTTCTTCAGCAGAAAATGGGATTTATAATAAAAACAATGTATTTTCTTCAGAAATATTTATAACTTCCTACCAATCTACCTTTATGTGTCACATAATATTAATATTAGCAATTTATAGATCCACAAGTTTAGAATATTTTGGGGAATATTTAATTCCATTCCTTCTTAGTGTTTTTGTTTTTAGGTTTATTTCGCTATTTTCTGCTTTAGGACTTCCCAAATGTGTTGAATAGGTTTTAAGTCAGGCCACTCCATAACATGAACTTTGTTTTGTCTAAACCAAGATTTAACCACTTTGGATGTGTGTCCTGCATGAATTTCCTTTAGAGCTTCATAATTTCTTTGGCATGGAGTACTATTTGATTTTGCAATATTTCTACGCATATTTTTCATGATGTACATAAATCAATTTTGAGCTCTTCAGATAACCAAATAGATTTCTTTACTATTGCTTTTATGTATTAAACACTGAAAAACCATTGTTTTCGAACAATATTGTAATTTTACTTATGCTGTTTCCTTTTAAATAAAGTGCACTGTTTTGCAAGTCCCATTAATATCACTTATTTGGACTAAGAGTATTAAAAAAAATATAAGTGAACATAGAAAAATGGTTTCAAATATTGATTCCATTATTTTTCTGTTAAAAAAATTCAATGATATCTTAAATAAAAAATTACAATTCGGTTTTATTATTTTTTTCGAGCAAATTAAAATTTTCCATTAACCCATATCGGACTGCCCTAAGATTCCATCGAGTTACAATGAAGAGAGTTTTAGAAAATGTTTATTTATATCCTACTAAGAAAAAAAATTTTTTGCTTCAAATTGAATCCTTGTTTAGGACTAGCGTTGCGTTTTCGCAACACCCACATTATCCTGTACCAGGACAATAGGCGTTGTGTTTTTTTGTTCCAAATCTTATATAAATGCATAGATATATGTATAATCTTCATACTATCACAGCTGTCCGTCGATATATTAAATATTATTACTAATTTTATAACAATTCATAAAAAATCGAAAAAAGTTGGAAAACTCCTTTTTTTTTTGTGATCTGATTTCAATATAAAAAAATCATTTCTGAGGAAAATCATGTTGCTTAGATATTTAACCAAATTTACATATTGCATATCGGGTTTAAGAAAAAGATAGCTAAACTGAGAATCACACATCCCTAAAGTGAGTGTTGTGTTTTCGCAACCAAAGTTCGATATGGGTTAAATTTAGACAATTAACTTATGACCATTAAAGAGATTAAAGATTATCAAAGCTATTTGTTTTGAAAGGTTTTCTTCTTCGCATAGTTAAAAATGAATTGCAACACTGTTATGCAATTCACAAGCGGCATTGTATGTTGTACATTGTGTAATACAACTATCTGATTGTGAACACAATTTTAAGCATTTTTTCATATGCTTATGTTCTCAAACCTTCAAAATGACAAAAGAAAAATATTTTAAAAACAATTATGCAAAACATAATACATATATAAATATTTTTCAAAATTAAAACATACCGCAGTATTTTCAGCAATATCCATTATTAAAATTTTTTGTTTATTAATTTTATTTTCTTGTTTTAAATTTGTCAATTTGTTCATTATATAAGTGTTACCGTTTAGTTATTTTTTTTTAAACTAAAATGAGTAATCTTTATGTTGAGATACATACGAGTATTTTACCTTTTGGCAACACTTAAACTTTAATACAAAATTTAAAAAACATATGTAAAAATGTTGTAGATGTTGTACAAAATATTTATATAGAGATTACCAACAACTTTTGTACAACTATTGTGAATTCAGATGACGTACAACTCCTACGACATTACTCACTCATTAGTGAATAGAATATGTATGTTTGAAAATTCAAATAAATAATAGTTTTTCGGAATTATAAATTCTAAAAAAATAATTCCCAATAGTTATAATGAATTAATCTGCAAATTATTAAGTTATTTCTTTAAAGATTTTCATACAAACTAAGTAAATTGCGACTTAGTTTTTCTTTTTTCTAGAACTCTTGTTGAATTCATCTACCAAAAAATATTAAAACAAAGTTGGTTGATATGTCTGTTGATATGATTGAAATTTTTCGATTTGTAAAGAGTGTTTCAATTGTTTTACTATACTCATCCCAGGTAAACTAGCGTTGAGTTAATTATTACTTTATTGTCTCTCATCATAGTCATTATAAATTCTTATCTTTGGAATAATCTACGTTTTTTCCTGGAGTTTGTCAATATTTGCCTTAATTTTCTTCATTGAAAGTTATAACTTAACGTGTAGTATGGTTGGTTTACGTGGTAGTTCACTACTTAAGTAGAGTCGAAGGGACCCCGTTAACGTGTAGTATATATAGTCTTTAAAACAATTTACATGCAGTCCCAATTCCTGGCGAAAAATGTTTGGTTAAGTTCTTAAATTCTGTAGGTACCTTTTTAACTTTCACTATATTCCTAGTTTGTTTTAATTGTTCTATCTCAGCTTGAATTGGTTTATATTTTGTCTGGACAAAAATGAACTGAGTTGCATTTTTTCATACAAATAATAATGCCTTATGTTTTCCATGGCCAACAGCAAAAGCAACTTTCCTTTTGCATTCAGTGGACGCAGTATTACCACGTAAAACTAATATGTTTTGCTTACATATGGCAGTTTTGATTTTCCAGAAAAATTGTTTGAAATGGGTTAATCGTGCTGCAAAAAACTCTCAGTAAAAATGTTTCTTCGAACAAAAATTTTGGGTAAATCCACCTTTAATAATTAGTTTCCTTTACAAGTTTTACAGCTTTGCACACATAAGGATGTCACAACCTAGTTACATGTAATAATTATTATAACTCATTGGTCGTAAGCATTTATCAGTAAAACCGAATGGTATTATAAGAATTTTTTTGTTTAGTTTTGTTCTACGGCAATCATATGTGTAATTTACAATAGTTTGTTGCCATTTTTCATTTGGTCGTTTATCTAACATAACCGTATTTACATATATTTGAGAATATAAGTTATACTTACATTACGGAACTACTTTTAAGTAATGCATACGGTAATTACAAGTCATTGCACAGAATTTTTATCACTCTTTGCCTGGCACTGTTATTATGTGTTTGGTTGAAATACCAAGATTTTTTTCATTTCTTATGCTTTTGTTTTCTTGTAAAACCTTAAAGAAGGCAGACATTATCAGAAGAAAGTGTTAATGTTTGAAGAAATGTAACAATGTTAATAATTGCAATAATGATGATTAAATGTCATTAAAGAAAGCATAAATGTGTATCTATTAAATGAAAATGCTTTTATTGTTATATCATTGTAATTCAGTTTGAATTCGAAAAAGTATTTTAATGAAATTGTCTCATTAACATTACAGCATTTCATTAGGGTCTCCCATTCAAAACCCAGCAATATGTTAATTGAAAAAAATGTTGAATCATTTCTCAATAAGTATTTTATACTTATTATATATAATATTAAAAACTAACTCAAAATGCCAAACGAATGCTAATGTAGCCTGTAGCAGATCTAAAAATTAACTTTACAAAATCGTTTTATTAGCATAATTCTTAATAATTCCTCGCTTGCAGGCAAAATTTTTACGCTGATAGTTGATAATATTCGAGAACTTAAATCTCTTAGTTTGAAGTTAAGCTTTTTTGGTGAAATTGAAGAAGTGATTAGCAGCCTCTTGCAACTTTTTTAACAGGGCAACCAAAGTTTATGTCTATAATTTTTGCTCCCATGTCCTCGTTTAATTTTGCAGAATCCGCCATAACATCTGGCTCACACCCAGCAAGCTGCACAGCAGTTAATGCATCCACTTTTGCTTTTTGGTCTAAAAAAAGGAAAAACATTCCTCTATTCGAATCCTTTCGTCGTGCTGTTGATTCTACCTTCCTATGACCTGTTCGGACTATTATGAGAAATGCTATACATGAATTTACCATAAATCACCATCTCATAAAGTGTGATGCAACATAAAAATCGTAGTGTTTATGAAATCAGAATCAGAAAATGTATTTTCTTCCGCTTTAAATTATGCAATTTGATTAAAAGTCCGTTTGTTTAGTAGTATTTTGTAATACTATTTTTAGAATTGTTGAATTTTTTTGCTAAGCTTTGGCACTTATTCATTTATTCATGCCTTGTTGGTCTATGTTGCTTAAGAAATTATCGCATTAAGTTATGCAACTTGTGAAAGCGTTACAAATCACTCCAGTAATTAACACAAATGTGAAACAAATATAATTGTACACATCTGTCCCTCAAGTTCATTAATTTGTTACGTATTTGTTAATGTCTCATTATGACAGCCGACCCGACCATTGTGCCGCTCAAACAAATTAATAACAAGTTAGAGTGCAATATTCGGCTGAGCCGAATCTTAAATACCCTCCACCTAAATATAATGAGAAATACAAAAACTATACTGGTTATATAACTAGAACATCCTTATTTAGTGTTTTTTCAACTAATAGCTTAGCATCATTATATATAACAACATACGAGTAATTTATTTCAAATGTTTAGAAATTTTATCTAATTTTGACCATTTATAATTCATGTAATTACCGATTCTTGCAATAATTTACAGAGTTTGTCCGATTTTCATAATACTCTGGTATGTAATTTAACAATTTATAAAATGAAAAGAACATTTTTCCATATTCACAACAAGTTAAGAAACAGGGTATAAAAAAGGATATGATTATAAGGTAAGGTTTCTTTTGGTTAAATTTTTGCAATAACTTTATTTACAAGCGATATATGGGTGCAATAGCAGATCTGGATCTAAATCCAGTATCCAGTAATGCGATTTGGTTAAAATTCATCTCAATAAAGTTATTTACAAGAGTTGGTTGTTATACTCGAAAGCTGACTTAATTTGGGAGCTATTGCCAAATATAAACTGATAGCTATAAAATTCAGTTTATACGGCAATTATAAACGATATTAGTAAGATTTACAATTTCTGATCAATTGCTGATTTGATATCGATATTTTTTAGACATTATATGAGCAAAACATTGGCCGATCTTCTTAAATTTCGGAACAGAGAATTTAATGCATATGAGGATATCCCACGTTGAATTTCAATATAATAACAGTACATTTAGGTTACATATTAGTATTAAAGTGAATTTCGGCAGTGGACCTTATATGGGGAATATGGTCAAATATGGACCGATATATTCAAAATCTAGCGGTTTGATTATGGCATATACGTAAATACTCCGTGTAAAATTTTGGATCGGTATCGTTATTTATAAGAGATTTATGAGTATTAAAGTGATTTTCGGAAGAGGACCGAAATTAATACAATTTTGTGGGATGATTTTTGTGTATATGCAAATGATCTGTGCAAAGTTTTGAGTCGGTACCGATATATATAAAGATAAATGGCTTTTTCGGATGTAGTCCTTATATGAGAGCTATGACCAATTATGGACCGACCATCATAAAATTTAGTATAACAATTTAAATATCTATAAGGATTATTTATGTCAAATTTTGACCGTTTAACAGTATTTATAAAAGTTAAATACGTATATTTAATTGAATTTTGGAAGTGGAGTTTATTTATCAAACATGGACCGAACAAAATAAAATTTCGTTTTGCGATTTCTTTTTTATTATTTTTGCTGAACTTTGTATTAATATTCAAACTTTATAGACATTTATGTATAATTAAACCAACCATCTTTCGGGAAGATTTTTCCTATTTTCCTAACACTTTCTTCTTTTATCATAAAAATAACGTGTACAAAATTTCATGACAATACCAGTAATATATTTCAAAAAATGTTAAAAAATATAAAATTTTTATAGCGGTTGTCTCACATTTTGGTTCATAACTCTGGTTCACTATACCGATTTGGCTTATTTTCAATACCAAACTGTTTAGGACAACTAGAAATGGATATTTGTAAACTTTGTTGATTTTGGTTGTGTCTTTTGGACGTGAGAGTGTTTTACACAGACAGGCTGACAGACAGACAGACAGACGGATATAGCTCAATCGACTTAGAATTCCATAAGAATCAAGAATACTCGTATATATACTTTGTTGGGTCTCAGATGAATATATCTCAGTGTTACACACGGAATGACAAACTTATACATACCCTCATTCACCACTTATGGTGGCTTAGGGTATAAAAAATATTAAGCAAAATTATTTCAAATTAGTAACAACTCAAGCACCAAGTATATTTTAAATATCTTGAATACTTGCGTTGACTTATTACGATGAATGAATGATGTATCAAATACACCACAAATTGTCTTCCTATACATACATACGTTAATCTTATTAAAATGGCTAGAAACGAATGTTTTTTCACATTTTTTTTTTTGGTTTTTATCTTGTGAATTGAACTTGACATTTCCTCGTGTAGACGAATTACAATTAATTATGCCACGTATTAAAACTGATTTATCTAAGTATGAGCGCAGACATGTGTATATAATGTGGCATGATAAATTTACATCTTTAAGAGCTAATATTTGAAATTGTTTACATAACATTTTATTTATGATGTAAAGCGATTATTTGTATTTATACACTGTAAATGTCATTAGCTAAGGTAGTAAATGGTTGTAGGTAAAAAAGAAAAGTTGGGTAATATGCTATTTTATGTTATGAATAGGCAACAAGTGACTTGTAGACTTATAAAATAGAAATAGTTTCATTACAACAGATTCCATTGTAGTATTCATTGACATACGTTTGGCTAAATATTTAGATGATTTAGATCTTTCTTTTTTAATTGTTTATTAAATGGTCTCCCGACTTTTTCATCTAAGAGCCTTAGGAATAACGAAATGGACAGAGTCTATGATATGGAGCAGGGACTTTAATTTCAGTTGATGCACTAGCAGAACTCAAAATGATGAGCATTATTTTCCTATAAACAAAATTAATGTCGACGTAGTTTTTATAAATGCTCAAATAAAGGTACGGTCACACATGACAAATATTTGTTGAAAAGGACGTAACCACTAAATAAAATATACATATTTGAACTCGTTTATTTATTAAAAAAAAACTTTTCTTATTTAGGCCAAAGCACAACAAATATTTAGTTTTAATTTATTTGATGCTGTTTGATCTTGTGCTAAATCAAGTGGTTACGTTTGCCAAATGTGACACCGTACCTTAAGCAACACAAATCACAAGCACAAAGTAAAGTACAACTGAGATAGAAAGTAAATAACAAATTAGTATTATCCATCTTCCATGTTATTTTTTATTCCGATCACTGGGCTAGGTTTATATCTCTACTTTTGTAGGACGTGTACAAATATATTCGTATATATATGCCGATTATGCATGACATACTACTAGAGAGGGTTTCAACTCCAACTTTGGTTTTCAAAATAATGTTTGAGATCTGAATTACTAAAATTAGAAATTAAAAATTTTTCTGGAAAAAATAAAAATCTGTATTTGGATTTCCAAAATTCAAACTGATGGATCTACAACATTGGATAATTTTCCTAATTTTTCATTTTGGAAATCAATATCAGATTCTTAATTACATATTCTAAAAGTATGCTAGTGGCAAGATTCATTTGAATGTGTTAAAAAAAATTACCGACAAATTGGAATTAATTATTATTTTCTTAAATTTTTAAACTTTCAAAAAAAAGTTTTTATTTACTTTTATTTATAGACTGAGATCAGTTTTATCAGTCAGAAAGCAATAAAAAAGTTATAAACAGATTAGAAATAAAGCTCAAATACAAATTTATAAATAAATAAAAGCATTTATATCTTATCAGTGTGTTTTCTTGATTGCGAGCTGTTCATTGCCAATGTTGTTTATGTACGAGTATATTTTTCGAATCCCTTTAAAAACCAAAAATCCTGGCACAAATGTCGTAGATCACTCGTTTCCAATCAGTATTATTACAGTCAACGAACTATAACAATATTATATGTTGAAATCCTTGTAGACTTGTTAATAAAAATAATTAAAGAGTGAGAACGATAGACATAGAATTATTTATGTACGAGTATATTTCACAGCCACTTTGCTTTAGCAGTCACAGTAACACTGTTACTTTATGAATATCATAAACCCAATAAACAAACAGACAGACAAATAGACAGTCAGTCAGTCAGACAAACAAATGCACAGTTATGCTATTTGTAATTTGTTTGAAGTTTACGCTTCAAAAATGATGGCAATGATGATGATGTCGAGTGTCAAGATGTTGACATCATCAGTAACCAGTGTTTTTCTGTACAAGGTAGAGGAAGGAAAGAAGGAAGGAAGGATCATCGTCGTCATCATCACCAGCAGCTTCAGTAACAATCTGCTCAGGGGTTTTCAATAGAAAATAACAACAGTGGAAAAAATTTGACATTAAGACGGAAAAGGAGTTAGGAAAAACGGAGCAGTTGTGGGGGAGTATATATACAAATAAATAAATAGATATGTATGTATATGTACATAAATGTTTCGCATACATATTTGTATGTTGAGTTATGTGGTGAGATATAAAACACATGTGCGGCAATCCATTTATACATTCATCCGCTTGTTTGTCTGTGTATCCCATTCTCTTCGTCTGTTCTTTCGCATTTGTCACTTGTTTGTCTACGGAATGTTGTGCTACCAGCCAATCGGCCTGCTGCCACCCTTTTCTGTGTTTGCTAGTTGGTGGCGTTAACAATAATTACAAATATTATAAACTTCAATTACATTTTGTTTGCCCACAGTTACAGACTATCACAAAACAAATCGAAAACAGTTGTCAACCTCAAATATGTGTGTATGCGTTGAAATATTTGATATTCGTGTGTGTATGTGTGTGTGTGCCTTTGTGTAGACAATGGAATTTTCATCTATTGATTTTTTCCTGTGGACTGTGATTTTTCACCACCAAAAAAAAAAACTAAAAATATTTTCAAAACAATCCCACACCCAATATAAACATCCCTTGTCAAGATTTCAAGAGTCAAACAAACAGGTCCACTACACGAAATAATTGACCATAATCCTGCATATTTGTTTTAATCTAAAATGTAAAAACTTTCATGTTATTCCAATTTGACCCTATTGCAAAATATCGTTCTTGTTGAAAACCCCAGCACATTTGGATTTTACCTTTCTAGGATTTTCGAGGGAAGCTCGTACGAATGTAATTCCATGTAATGCTGAAGCGTAAGACACTATATGCCTTTTACATTTGGAGAAAATCTTCAGGAAGAAGATATATTTTTGAAGAAGTCCCAAAACTTGTACACTAGATAAATACATACAACTGTTGGTATATAATATACAATTTCTGACTGATGGTGATTTTGCCTGAATCAGAGCATTGATAAGAAAGGACAGCACTACACTACGAAACGGTGAAGCGATCCAAGATCTGGACTCTGTTGGGTATATATGTACATAAATTAAAGTGTTTTACCAACAACAACAAGGTCATTCACAGTAAATACCATGCAAATGCTTAATGATGAAGACAATATTTAAAATTTTAGTTGTCCGGAAAATTTAAAATCAATATAAAAATCATTGCAATTGAACGTCGTCGTGAGAATGCCACAAATGTACCAGCTATGACTATTAACAGCTGTTTCAATCTACACAGAGGGTAAACAAATTAAATGTAGACATACATATAAATGAGAATGCCTACATTATTTACACCTTTGTCCAGACAATTTTAACACAAACATATTCATAGCAACATCATGTACAACTTATCACGAGGTAGTCAATCAGTCTTTCGTTGTTGTTATACTGAAATTACCAAACAGTCAAATAGTTATTGATTTCATATTTCAACTCTGAGGTTTTTTATGTTTTGTTTTAATTTTTACTCTGTTTTCATCATGTGTATCTATACCGGAGGGGTTTTAGTTGTTCTTATTGTAGTTGTTGTTGCTGTACAAAAATCGTTCTTGCTATTCAAACAAAATTTATGCAAATTCATTGAACATGAAGTTATTGACTTGTTTTGTTGCTGTCGGTTGGTTGGTCGGTTGGTGGTTTGTTGTTGGCTCTATATTTGGTTGATATTGTTATTGTTGTTGCTGTTGTTATTTTCGATATTGTGTTTGTGCTGAACATTTCGAAAATAATTGGATTGCAATAGTCCCTTGTGTGTTTGTACGATTGTGCATATGGAGTTGTGTTAAATAAGCTCTGTTTTCACTCATGTTTTTGCATGGTCATCATTATCATCATCTCTATCCTCGCTAACATTAAGTTGCCATAATTATGCGTTTTTAATGACGATTATCCTTGGGGATAAGTGTATTTGGCGGATTTGTTAGTTAAAGGAGTGAATTTTAGTTCTAATGATTTGTTAGGAAGCCATGAAATTAATATTTAGATAGATTTGTTGTTATTCTTAATACGTAAGAAGAGGAAAAATTAAATAGAATTGTGTCAATTTCTTTTCTGTGAGTTTAATTTACAGTCAAAAAGTTTAAATTACATTAATTTTTAAATTTTGACCAAAATCTCTGCGATTTTAAAAGTCTTTTTATTATTATTTAAATATTTTCTTCAAAATTTAAAGAACATTTTGTGTGGTTTAGACAGCTTTTGAAAATTGTATAGAAAAATGTTTAATATACATATTTAATATTCGAAAATGTTTACGCACATTTAACAGATAATTTTTTGGTCTATTTAGAGAAAAACTATTTCGTCAGATCTTAAGATAGAACTGAGTTTTATTGATTTAATACCAAACGTATGAATGCTTAAAGAGCACTTTCGGCTGATTCAAATATTTCCTAATACTGAGATGAGTTGAAGAACTAAACTAGTCGCTAGTTTCTGACTCTACAAACCCTATTGCAATAAGTGTTTCGAAATAACTACTAAAAATATTAATCAAAGAAAGTCGGATGGATTTTATGGCCCGAAAGCTGTTCTTAATAAAGGCATTGAATATTTAACTATTATTATTGGCGTATTTCCTAAAATAAAAGTTACAATGTTTCCCACATCAATTTATAGTGGCCATAGAGTTCATTCCTATTATAAAGCTATATAAATATGTTTCTTTCTTTCCATTCTTTTTTTAAGTTTACATTGGCTGGGATAATATTGATATTCCGCGCACCAAAACTACAATTTTTATACAAATTACCTTCCACAACTGAATTATTTTACGGTGCCAATTATGATGTGGCATTTCTCTGCTCCGGAATAGATACATTATTATGATACACCAAAAAGCTTTCGTCGAAATATTGATATTACATACATACTTCTATAAGTGAAAAATAATTTTTAACAGTCACAAAAAACGCAATATTTTTCTCCAGAAAAAGAAAACCTAGTTCGCTAAAATAACATTAACATGAACAATGTAACATATGTAATTCAATGGCAGCAAGGAGTTGAACACTTATAAGAAATAATGACTCCAAAATGAAACTATATTTTTTTCATGCAGTATGTTTTATGCAGCTCCCATCTGTGAAAATTTTGCAAAATATCATATAAATAAATAGACCTCCCAATGATTTTAAAATTTCTTTGGTATTTTTTTAATCTCAGATCTTGTAAATTTAAAATTGGATAGACTGTTTTTGATCTGTTCATAATCACTATACTTGAACATACTTAATAAAACCAACAAAAACAAGTAAAAAAGCATAGTTTGTCAAGCCTGACAATATAATAAATACCCTACACGCAGTATATGTGTAAAAACTGTTTTTCTATTATGATGGACCTATCATACAAAAATTTAGCGACACGTAAATATTTTTTTGACCATTTTTATTTAGATGGAGCTTCGACTAGTTATCGATCAACCATTGTAAAATTAGTTTACATGATTTCTGAATATATGAAAGTTTTTTAAGAGATTTATGGTCGTTAAAGTGATTTTCGGAAGTGGTCCTTATATGGGAGCTATGACTAATTATGGACCGATCATTATAATGTAGGGCCGATTGATTTGTGTATATATTAAACATATTGGTGTTGAATATTACTTGGATATCAAAATTTTTGAGAGAGTTATGCTCGTTAAAGTGATTTTCGGAAGTGGGCCTTATATGGGAGCTATGATCAATTATGTACCAATCTGCACAAAATTTGCAGATGTGATTAGGCTTTATGTACAACTTAATTATTGCGAAATTTGTTTGGATACGTTAATAAATCAAACATTTACGACCGTTAGAGTCATATTGCGGGAGGACATTTGTGTAGGGGCTATTAAAAATGATGGACCGATTTCAAGGTTTACATGGACAGTCAGCCAGCCAGGTGGATGGACATCGCTAAATCGACTAAGGATATGATTCTGAGTCGATAGAGCGTTACAAACATCAGCACATATTCAACATACCTTCCCCACCATGGTGGTGTAATTATACCTTGCATATACATTTTCTTCTGATACTTGCTGAGTCTAGACCTAGGTTGTTAAATCATTTTAAACGACATAAAATATAACAACGGTTTGTGCCAACAATACATAGAGTACATAAAGTGACAGCTGTCACTTACCAATACATCGATTTGCACAAAGTTGAAAACAACTTGCCTTCATGAAAGACACAGGCAAATAAACAAATGCCATTAATTATTGACAACAATTGCGTTATTAACTATTTACATGTACATAAGTACAAAAGCATTCATACGTCATTTTAACCAATTGACTCATTACACTTACATATTGCAATTTCCCCTATAAGTATTTTAATATATTGAAATTTGATTTTATATACGCTTATATTTCAACCACATTACGGTTGACAAGTCAAGCCAGGGCCAAGCCCTAATATAAACAAAATCTTAAAAGAAACTCAAAACAAAAACAATAAGGCGAATAAGTAACAACAACTGTAAAGTATCATATACATACATATATGTATATGCGTATCGTTCAAATAAACATTCGCTTGGAAAGCAAGTAAAATTGTTACGACCTGCCGACCAAATAAACACGACGATTATTATTAAACCACAGACTGTATAACAGCAAGTTTACAATGCATACTTATGTACTATATTATGTGTAAAAACATGTTTATGTACAAATCTGTATTTGACATTTGTACATAAATACTTTGGTATAGACATGTAAGATCCAAACGCTATAAAGTACAACAAGGCGATGAAACCTCTTACTTAACCTGTGTAGGCTGTCTATAACGTCATTGCTTTAATTTTTTGAAGGTCTTACTTTCATTTCTATAACATCCCGTACACATATTTTTACTTTCCTTGTTTTGGAATCCATTTTCCAGAGCAGTAGACTAGAAGCCCTCTTTTTTTAGGTTTTTCTGCTGGAAATATTTTTTTATTCTTACATACTCGTATGTATGTATGTAAGTGTCAATTATGTATTAAATTTCTCGCTATGGCCTATGAGTAAGAAATTTCGTCACAAGCTTTGCAAGTAGGTTGGTGGCTAACTGATGATAATATACATAGTAATAAACGCGGCAGGCTATTTAATTTACTAAATTTTAGTATTAATAACACTGTGCTAGTTGAAAAATGTGACAAACGGGGCACCTGGCGGGTTAACCTAATTTGGGTACGCTGAATTCAGTGGTGCTAACCGTTTTTTTAGGTTAGCTCGTTTTTCGAAATATACCGTTATTTCGAAAATGGAGGAGGTTGCACAACATATATTCGCGTAACTCAAAAAAGGTTTAGTTTATTGAATAAACTAAAAAAACCGAAATTCCACAATGAAATTTTCTTTAAGTAAGGTTAAACTTTTTTCCAATATGCAGGAATTCTTAATGGACCGGACATTCGTCGTCTAATGAAGGACCAACAATTTGAACTTGCATTGCATGATATGGAGCTATTGGGCTGGAATTCTCTGAAATCAGTAATAGAAAATGTATTAGGAAATCATCGGTCTGAAAATTGGCGAATTTTAATTGGAGATATGCTAACCGCATATAAAAACTTAAATGTCAAAATGTCATTGAAAATACATTTTTTGCATTGTCATGCAGAAAAATTTAATGAACAATCACCAGCCGAGTCTGATGAACATGGCGAGAGATTTCACCAAGTAACAGCCAGACTCGAACACTGGTATCGTGGCAAACAACTTGATTCGCTATTAGGGGATATTTGTTGGAATCTGCAGGAGGAATAAGAATAAATTTGTAAATAAAAACTTAAACTTTAATTAACAACAAAAATAAATGTTTTAATTTTTGAAGTTTCGTCTGGTTATTATATATTTCATTTTTTGTGAATAAAATCAAAAATTGTAGACAGATTTTAATTATTTATGTCTTGTTTTGTTTGGAACTTTGTTTGCTATACCTGCAGAAAAAATTAGAAACACAGCTGCGTTTTCCAATTTTTTATGCCGTTTTAAAAAACAAAATTTTTGAAATTTTGCTAAAAAAAACTATTTTTTTTTGGTAAAAAAAAAAATTATGTTTCTACAACGACTGCGCATATTGGAACCTTACTTAAAGAAAATTTCATTGCGGAATTTCGGTTTTTTTAGTTTATTCAATAAACTAAACCGTTTTTGAGTTACGCGAATATATGTTGTGCAACCTCCTCCATTTTCGAAATAACGGTATATTTCGAAAAAACGAGCTAACCTAAAAAAACGGTTAGCACCACTGGATTCAGCGTACCCAAATTAGGTTAACCCGCCAGGTGCCCCGTTTGTCACAAAAAAAAAGTGTCAAATTCTAGCACAGTGTAATCATCGACTACAACACTCGGAGAAATTTATAAATTATCTATTATTACATATATATTAATGTACTGGTCTGCATAATGTTAAGCCATAAATTTGATTTAGTATTTTTCACACAAAGAATTAATTCCTTTAAATCTACTAACCCACAAAACACACCTTGGTGTTGCAGTTTTAAATCTAAACACTTTTTACAAAAATATTATACTACATAAATATGTAGTACATATGTACATACTATAATTTATTTTTAGCTCTTAATAAAAAAAAGCAAACAAACTCTTTAACTTCACGTTGTTAACTTGACCAGTTTATGGCGGTGGTATTTAAATCAACGTCATCGTCATTCATTCTGCAAAACATTATCGTTTTTTTTTCTCGTTTTGTTTATTATGAGTTTTGTATTTTTATTTTGCTGAGATTCTACAAAAAAAAAAAAAAAAAAAAAAAAACAAGTAAGAAAGTATAGTCGGTCAAGTCCGACCATATAATACCCTACACCCAGTATATCAATAAAACATTTTTTCAGATATGGGCGCTATATGAGAGATATTATCTATTATGTACCGATCATCCAAAAATTTTGTGCCACGACTTCCGTGAATATAAATATTATGTCTGTTAAACTTTATCTCGATATAAATACGTTTAAAAAATTTATGGAGGTTAAAGTGAATTACGAAGAGGGTCTTATATGGGAGTTTTGACTATTTATGAACTGACTATTATAAATTTTGTTGTCATCCTATTTGTACATAAGAAACTCATTTTTGTTAAATATAATTCGGATAACAACATTTTTAAGAGATTTATTTATGGTCCTTAAAGTGATAAAATTCTACCATGTTATATGTATATGTACGAAACGTATTTGTGTTCAATATTATTTGGAAAGCAACATTTTTAAGAGAGTTATGCTCTTTTAAGTGATGTTCGGAAGTGGGCCTTATATGGGAAATACGACTAATTATGGACCGATCATCATAAACTTCTACCATATTATATGTATACCTATTTACGAAACATATTTGTGTTCAATATTATTTGGATATCAACATTTTTAAGAGAGTTATACTCTTTTAAGTGATTTTCGGAAGTGGGCCTTATATAGGAGCTACGACTAATTATGGACCGATTTTCACGAAATTTGTAGATTTATTTGTGATTTATCTTCATTACTCATTTGTGGTGAAATTTGTTTGCATACTTGCATAATTCAAAGATTTATGATCGGTAAACCCCAATTTCGGGAGGACATTTGTATGGGGGCCAGGTGAAATAATGAACCACCAGTTTCAATCCCATCCATCCTGGGGCCGAAGAAATATCACGTGCCAAATTTTATCGAAATATCTGCAAAATTGCGACCTGTACTCTTCACACAAGCTTTACATGGACAGCCAGCCAGACGGACGGACGTTAAATCGACTCAGAAATTGATTCTGAGCCGATCGGTATACTTTAAGGTGGGCATTACAAACATCAGCACAAATCCAATATACCCTCCCCACTATTGTAGTGTAGGGTATATATAAAAAAAAAAAACTTATATGTGCATGTTCAAGCATATTAATTGTGGATGTCATCAGAAGTACAACAAAAATAAAATATCTGTTTATACGAAAATGATATAAAAAAAACGTACAAACCGTTTGTGTATGCAACATTTTGCGGTTTGTTTTTGTTTGGCGCCATGGCATTAACCCATCATCATCATCAGCAGCAACAGCAGCAGTATTGTTATTGATCATTGCGCTGTTACTGTATAAAACACCGTATAAAATTATTGTGAAATTTTTGTTTTAACTATTCCGCTTTTGGTTTGTTTGTAGTTTGTTTATCATTCATTTTACCTTTTTTACGTTTTTTGTATCACTTAAAATGTCCAGTCGATTTTGTTATAGTTTTTATACAAAAATTAGATAAACAGTGCTGATCAGTTAATTAGCACATTAGACATTTCTTCTTCTATAGCTATATAACTGAGCAATTTTATGTGTATCGTAATAAGAACATATGTATGCATGTATGCATGTGTGTATCTGCATTAACGAATCATTATAGTAAATTTATTTTACTCGTCTCCATGTAATTATAAAATATCTGTATCTATCCGTATTAAACGTATGTTTTTTTTAATATTTATTTGCGGCATTCAAGATTTATTTATTGTTAACGCTTACATGCATATTTTGACTAATTAGCAAAAATTTCATTCACGCATGCATCCATAGCGTACAGATACATACAGATAAATATTTGTTCATGTATATGTATGTGTATTTGTGTGTGTATCTGGGGCTTAAACGATACCAACAATAACAACCATGACAATTACAATTTGTTAAACAGAAAAAAAGAAGTAGTAATAACACGCAAAATAAATATTTTTATTATTGATGTGTTTTGTATTTTATTTTCACTTAATTTTTTATTTGTATATGTATGTATATGTAATACTCGTACATATGTAGTATTTAATTGTTGTAAATGTTCAACAACAAAGCTTTTTATACATACCTATATCCATACATACCTATATGTTTTTAAAAAAATAATTTTTTAGTAATTAAAATTTGATATTAACAAAATTCGGACAATGTTAAACTCAATTACTATAAAAACTTGTTTTTAGTGATTTGTTTCTTAAACTAGCTACATATGTTATTATGTAATGTTATAAAACGATACAAGCAAACTTTAAGTACACATCTTAAACAAATAGAACGGAAAAATATTGCAAATATAAACCAGGAACTTGCAGAAAGCAGAAAAAGCAAAATCCGGGCCTCTCTGACAAAGACCGTGCCAAAAAATAAAACATAAATGTAAAAATTCCAAGCAAATTACGTGTGGATGCTGTCTCTAAAACCTATTCAAATATTATGGATGATGAAACATATGCATGTACATACTTATGTTAAAATGGACTTCAAAAAGCTACCGCGAGCAAAATTGTATGCTGCAGCAAAACCAAAAATATAAATATACAACGGATACGTATTATCGAAAACTGCAATGGATTGATATCATAGAAATCAGGTCGACTTAATAGAAAAATTCCCCTAATTGTCTCCAGCTTCGACCAATGAAACGATATTGGGCTATTGTTAAAGAAAAGTTAAAGTGGAGTTATAATGTAGTTTTTTGACTAAAACAAATTTTAGCGATTTGGAATAAGTATGCCGCAGATGTATCGAAATATGAGTTAATTTTAGTTTCTTCTTTTAGCTTTTCTAATTTTTTGAAATTAATAATGAGTATAATTGTGTTCTTTTAATTACATAAATATTCAAACATTCGTGCGACCGGATTTTATGTGGGCAATGCTTTAGGCTTTGTTAGGACAAGAAAAAACATTGCTGATGATTCCAAGAAACATTTCAAACCTAACATGTTTTCCTGATAAAGAATAACAACTGGAAAATTTATAGAACTATCGTTTTAGTAAGAATTATGAGAGCTAAGTTCTCGAACTCTTGTTTTGTGACATAAAAAAATCCCAAAGAATGTCAATTTAAACCGTAAAAATGTCACAATATTCGATGCGGAAATGCATACTTTGAAATATTGCAACCTTATTTAATTTTGATTTGATTTAAATAAAGCAATATTTTGTAAGAATATTCATACCCATATCTAGCCGTAAATTATTAAAACATTCGAGCGTTTATAGCAAAATAAAAAAATTTTAGTTCTTAATCTGCTTCAAATAATTTTCATGACCTTTGGTTCTCCATTCTTTATCTCTAAATCATTAAATCCTATTGACATGTTGTGAGAGTCTTAAGATTTTATAATATATACTTTATTTGCAGAACAATAACGATTTGCATTAATGTACTTGCTAATGACCATCATCAGCCAAAAAAAAAAAAAAACAACAGCAGCAGACGTCAAAATGTCTAGAAAAATTAAAAACATTTTGGCAATAATAATAGAAAAACTTTCTTACTTTTATAATACCGATTATATTAATGATAGCATAATTATTTTAAATATATAGTAACGATAATATAATTTAAATATTGTTAAGATTTATTTCTCTTAAAGGGGGTGTTAAGGGTGGTTGGATGGGTTTGGATTTTAATTGTTTTTTTTTGTTTGGAATTTTTCCTTTTATTTAGTTTATTTCTAAACTAAAAGCAAACGTTTCCGGTTTTTAAACTAAATACTGAACTTGAATGTAAGAAAAGCATACTTTTATACATAAATAATTATGCTCTAATAAAGTATGTCATGTTTTTTTTTTGTATATTGCCTCCCTTTTCTTTTGTTCGTTTTGTTCCCATCACCCCAATTTGAATTCATGTTATTTTGGTATATTTTTCAACATAATTATATGTCATTTTCCCCATCCCTCGCTGTCTTCAGCTCTTATCTTATATTCGTTTTTGTTTTATTTATTTGTTTAAGTTCATTGTTTCCTCGCTGCTAGTTGGCGCGCTAAACTGACTTTACAGCCTCCACAATTTTGTTTTTATTTTTAGTGTTTTGCTTCTTTCAGGCAGATGCACCAATTCTTTACTGATCCACACATCCTGTCTTGTGTAATTAAAAAAATACGAATACCGTTGCCTTTAGTTTTCATTAAGTTGTCTTTCTGTGTTTCTTTTTGTTTTAATTCTTTCGTTTTGTTTAGTTTAGATTTTTCTTAATTGCAATTCAGATTTATTCAAACATGTGTGATTTTATTTTAAAATTAAAAGTTTTTTTTGATATTATTTTTGAACAAATTAATTGGTCCTTGGAAACATAACCATAACTATTATATTATTTTTATAAACAAAATTTAATGCGAAGGACCACATGAACATACACATAAGCACTGTATTCCAACTAATTTCTATGTAAACTACTTTATTTTCCCATTATTCATTTAAAAAAACACTCTTCAAATTTATTTTTTTCTGCGCCATTCACATAAAATACAAAAAGTAGGGCTTATTATCAGTTCGTTGTTGACCTACAAAATTGTTCATTCATTTTTACATCTTGTTATACACTTGCTATGCACTGAACGTAAAAATGAAAGAAAAATTTCCAAACCAATGTTTTTCTACAAATTTTCATTACATTTCACTTTTTCTTAATGCTACCTTTTTTCTGTAAGTTATACCAGCATCAGCATTTTAAAAACTTGAAATATTTATACATATTTAAACTTTTCATAAATTATTAATTAGTTTACATAACGTTAAAGTTTATCAAAAGAATATTCTCCACAATTACATTTTCCCGGAAAAAAATATTTATTTTGTGCTTTTAATGTGGTTTCTTTGTAGCCAATATGAAAGTACAGACACAAATAAGTCTTTAAAATGTTTTAATTTTTATTAATGAATTATATTTATTTCGTCTCTTTACAGGTAAATTTTTGAAGCATATTGGTTTATTTACAACATTATCTAAAAGTTTTGTATGGTATATAAAACTAAGATGGCTAAAAATGTAAGTTAATTAAATAAACTTAAGAGGTTTAAAAACTCAAAAAGAAGCTAAATTGCTGTTTAATTTGCAATATTAGCAACCAAAATTCGGAATATCTAAATAGCTAACTAAATCCCATTAAATGTTGCGCAATATTTCTATGCGCCTGTATCATACCTCTTTAACTTGCCTTTGAGAATAGTCTACGCTGGGGACAAAAACTGGGCAAAACTTTAAGAGTGGTAATGTTTTACATTCAGGCATTTATATAAATACATATCCGAAATCATAGTTGAAGAGGTGACAAAAGGAGTGTTTCCATGACCACAACTGCAAATTTTTGCCAATTACAAGGGCGGCTCGGAAACTTCTTAGCCTAGAACAGAAAGCGCGGTATAAACAGAAAAAAGTTAAGAGTTTTGGAAACTTCCATCTGCTATGACGCATGTTAAATTTCTTTTCGATCTGACAACTCCTTCGTATAGAAACAGGTGTTCAAAATGGATGCATCCGCGATTTTTTTTTACAGTGGAAAAAATTATAAAGGTTTATCGGGACAAATAATTCGAAATGATATGGTGTCCTTCATATGCAACAGTAAAAAATTGGGTTGCTGAATTTAAACGAGGTCGCACAAGCATTGAGGACGTACCACGTACCAAATTGTAGCCAATGTGCATGATATAGTATTAAATGATCGACCAATAAAAGTTAATATCAAGGGCATCTCAAATGATCGAGTCCATTTAATTTTGCATGAAGAACTGCAGATGAAAATGCTTTCTGCAAGATGGGTGCCGCTAGTAAGATTATGGCAACGGTTTTTTGGGAATTCAAAGGTATTTTATTGATTGACTATCTGCAAAAGGGTAAAACAATAAATTCAGAGTACTGTTGCAAGATTTTGTATCAATTGAATGTAAAAATTCGAGAAAAACGCCCTGGCTTACAACACAATCAAATAATTTTTCATCAAGACAACGCACCAGCGCACAAGAGGGTTTTAACAATGGCTAAAACCAACGAATTAAAGTACGAGTTGCATGACCACCCACCTTATTCTCCCGATTTAGCTCCCAGTGACTTTTACCTGTTCCCAAATCTAAAAAAATCCCAGCTGGCGAGCGTTTTACCTCAAATGAAGATGCAATTACAGTTGTAAACCACTATTTTGAAGGCATTGAGGAAAACTATTTTAATCAAGGGATAGAATTGCTAGATAAGCATTGGACTAAGTGTATTGAAGTATCAGGAGATCATATTGATGTTTTTGAAAAACTAACTACCTATTATCTTTCTGTGCTAGGCTATGAAGTTTCCGAACCGCCCTCGTATTGCCTTTTTACCAAATTTATTCATTTTTGAATATTTATATTTTAGTTCGACATTCCCTCTTTAAGAAATTTTTGCGCGATTTTCTTTTTATTTTGATTTGTTCTTGCTTAGAACTTGTATCTTTTCTCTAATTAAATTTGTTGGCAGAATAATGGTAGTTATTCAGCTTTACTTTAACAATTACTGATTTTTTTTTATTTCTTTTCATATGTTTTAAATATGTATTAAAAAAAACATTATTTTAGATATTCAATACAGTCATTATTTACTTGCTTTAAATGTTACATACATACATAAATAGCTAAATGTGTTACATTTTTTAACCAATAGTTTTCCTTAAAAAAAAAATAAAACAGGGCGTGGTCTTGTCAAGTCATACCGTCAATCACACGTTTGTTGTAATTTAATCCAATCTGGCATCTTCAATTCACTACAAAATAAAATGTCATTAAAATAAATAAAAAAAAAACTATTCGCATACAAAACGAGAAAAAAGCAACACTGCGCTTAGCCATTTTTCACTTAAATATTCAAAACACATACGAAAATGTTAAACATTGAGATATTTTTACACACAAATAACACATTCCGCACATATAACAAATAATAAAAAAAGCCAACGAAAATTCAACAAAAACAAAATAAGAAAAACACAACAAAGACTAAACAAAAAGTACAAGTCAAGTACATCTGGTAACCATAATACATAATTGCAGCGGCAATAATAACAACTACAACACAACGCAATAATCACTTTGCCCTTATTTTTTGGCTTTGTTTTCCTCTTTCTACTCGTACCAATTGTTAGAGGAGTGAGGCCCAGAATGAGATTAATCAACAACTTAAATAATGTCTCAGTGAAGAAGAGCAAAGATGTTGTAATCGAGCAAGCAGGCAACAATAATAAACCGTTAGTGAGAGCATCAGAGTGTGGTGGTAGTGGTAATGGAACAATGCCGAACATTAAATTAGACTCAAAGATTAAAGGATTCTTAAGAGGATATGTTTCAAAAAACAAATATTGGAATAAATTATGTTTTGTTTGTAATGACACATATTTAGTAGGGTATTTAAAAGAGAATTTCGACAGTATGAATTAAATTGAATTAAAAAAGCTAGAAATACAGTGGTTCACAGCTTATTTTATGCAGTGCATTTTTTTGTTTTCAAAGTTCCATAAAAAGAAAAATAACCTGAACTTAAAAATAAATAAATTGGTGTCATTAATAGTCTAAAGGTACGGTCACACTTGGCAAATATTTGACGTAACCACTAAATAAAATATATTTGAACTCGTTTATTTATTAAAAAAAATAAATAGGACAAGACACAAGAAATATTTAGTTTTAATTTATTTAAAGCTGTTTGATCTTGCAAAACTCTTGTAAAAGTAAACAACGTCAAAAAAGTTATTCTTAAACAATTGAGTAAATATTTTTTTAGGGAATATTATTTCGAACTTTTTATATTTATGTTTATATTAGAGAAAATTCTTAATTAGGCTTGAGTTCGTTTTTAATTAATAACTCGAAGAATACCATTGTGAAAACTATATTTTTCTAGACAAATGGCACACTGAAATGCATTTTCTGCCCTGCCAAGTTTTCACAATGGTATTCTTCGAGTTATTTATTAAAAATTGAGTAAATATTTGACATGTGTGACCATATCTTTACAAAGAATAAACATTTATTGCATTTAGTTTTAATATATTAAAACTAAAAAAACATACTTATTCCAAATATACAACATTTTTAATTGTCAAGAACTACAGTACGACTGTGCTTTAACTTTCTTTAGAAATTGGTCCAATATTGTTCAACAGCCTGTTTGAATGGCATTTTGCGGAAGAGTGGCATCGTCTAATAAGAGGCAGTAAACGTTTTTTGGCGTTTTGCTTCGAAGTCTATTTTGGAGTTACTCGACGCGTACAGGAGAGGGCGAAGATGCTTATCGGTGACAGTAGGGTATCCAACTCTATTGATTCATTGGAGCATCGTCGCAATGTGGGTTGTGTTTCACTGTTCTGCTGAAATTAGGGAACTTGTTCCTGAAACACGTAGTTTTTTACATAATACATGTTCTTCAGTCAGGGCCCATCCATTCATGGTCGACTAGATAGTGGATCGCACAACACACTACAGGAAAAATTCGTTCTTTAGCCGTACTGTCCGCATGTGAAATAAACTACCAGCAGAAGTGTCCCCTGCCACTTTCAATATAGGAAAATTCAAATCAAATGTTCACACTACTTCCTCTATCCTCCGTCCCATAACCTATTTTTCTAGTTCCAACACAATGCATTGCATGAGTAGGGGTCGTCCCCTGAGTACTGGTCTAAGCAAAAAAAAATATAAATATATCTTCATAGCTGCAGAGGTGACAAAAGGAGTTCAGACCTCAAACGCAAATTGTTTGCCAAACCATAGCCTTTTTTAAGTTGTGCTTAAGATTTGCTTGTATCATTTTATAACGTCATTTACAGTACTTTTTAAAAGCTTTTGCTTTCTTGCAGTCATTTAATACGACGGTGTCGTATTCAATTTCGTATAATTTTTCAAAGCTCGGCTCTCTTGCAAATAATGTAAAGTAAAATCTGGCAGTTGAGTTTCCTGATTTTCCAAAGATTCTCGCCAAGCAAATGTTGCAGTATTATTTTAACCATTACTATACGATCTTCTGTTTCTAAGTTTTATGTCGGTGAATTCTCCTAATAGTGCTAACATACAGGTATCGGTTATGAATTTTAGATGACTGTGGAAACGATCAAAATCGAATGACAATCACTTGTGTTTTGAAATTTATGTTTATTGAAATACATATAATGTTTATCATATCAAAGCTGCCTAACGCTAAGGAATCATTTTGGCGGCCATTTCAGTGAAACTAATGTTGTGTTGTGATGGGAATTCATATGTTATGCCAGTAAGTTTAAAGAGCATTGCTTAACAATAAAGAGACCATTTAAGATGAATTAAGAAAGGGCTCCAAGTAACATTTGGTCTTATTCACACGAACTTAAGGCATATGCATTTACATATATAAAACATAAACATTAAAATAATTTTCTTTATAATTCAAATATTATTATTAAAATCTTATAAATACAAACCTGAATTTAATTGCAAACTTTCATAAATCCTTAAATATATCACAACTTAATTTGAATATTTAAGATAAATCATCTAAAATAAAACCGGAAGCAATACATAACTGCAAATCTATAACAAGTGCTAGCTAGAGTCAAAGTGAAAAAGAAACCCATTAATATTTCACATGTTTTTTAATAAACAAATATTGAATCTATTTTTATATACACAAAATAAATACCCACAAAAACAATAACAAAGTGTCAAAACATTAAGAGTTAAATCAACCTGATACAACAATAAAGATATACATTTCAAAACGTAGTATGTGTAAGTCTGTCTGCCTGTATTTATTTAGACTTTAACATGTTTATTATTGCTATTAGCTTTAAAATAAAAATTTGCCAACACAAAAACAAAAAAAAAAAAACGCCACCAACTCACACCAAACAAATCTTCCATATCAGTGAACTCTAAGCAGCAAAGAGAGACAACAAAAACCAAATAATACGTATTAAAATGTGGATTCAAATAATCACATAAATTAAAAACAAAATGAGAAATATAACAAAACCAGTCATATAAATAAACATCGTTTGACTATAGAAATAGATTTGAATCGTATGCTCTAAAAATATCCATCCATCCATCCACAGACAAAAGACCATAAATACTCGTAAAAACTCATACAGCAAAATGTATTATTTAATTTATTTATTTTTTTGGTTTCTGTTTAATATGTCAATAAAACAGCAACAATAACAACTTTTTTTTTTATCTAAAAAAGCAATTAACACGATTCGAGAGATAATGTATCTCACGCACACCTTGCGCGCGGCGCATTCAATATATATATATTTCAAACAGTTAGACAACAACAACAAATCGACACATACGACGATACTACCGAAAAATTGGTAAATACCAGACAACCAACTCAAGCCCCTGAGATAAACAAAAACCAAAAATTAAAAAAAAAAAAAACAAATTTGTTGCTGTGTGGAGAGAACAGAACCCATGAACTAAACTCAATAATGACTACTAGAGTATAAGGAAAATCCCACACAAATTCAAGCACACAAATGAGCATATATTAGAGGTGAAAAATGCCGACATGATTGCCCAAAACTAGAAACGGCGTTTGTCTGACAGACTTTTGCACTTTTCGCACCGTGGTGCATTTTGGATGGGTGTAAAACTAAATAACTAATTTCATTTTAAACATTCACTACCTGTATTATATTTTGGGACTATCTCTTTAAAATAAAAGGAAATTTCGATGTACATATTACATATTTCAGAGAAACCTACTATTCAAATTATTGAGTAGTGAGTGGCGAGTACAAAAGATTAAAAATCCATTAAAAATGTCGAGATGGAGTCCTCAAACAATCATAAAATTCAGCGTTGTCAACTTGGTGCGTTTCGCACCATTTTTGGTGCTTTTTTAAATTTTTGGTGCGAAAAATTCTTTTAAATTTTTGGTGACACCAAAGCAAATTCAACACAACTTTTTGTTTCAGTGTGAGAAAAAATCTTTCTACAATAAAATACACCTGTTTGAGTGTTTTTTAATATTTTCGAAAATCTGATGAAATCTTTATTTTTACTAATTTTTAATTGCAGTTTTTTAATAATTCATAACTCATGAAATCTATACGATGAAAAAATGTATTTTAAATACGAATGTATGATAAATGAAATCAAATTCTTTAAAAATCTTTGTTTGAAAATCAAATTAACATTTTAAACATGTAAATAAAAATTCTTGTATAACCTGATGGTTTGGTCTACTGAACTTTGACGAACAACCAGGGTTAGAGTACCAGTGTCATCCTAACAAATTTTATTGGAAAAAATCAACTAGAAAACAAAAATATAAAAAAAAGTACCAAATATGTACTGAAATTAGCCTTTTTACCAATTAGTACTTTAGTTCCGAATATCATATTGTGAGTTAAATTTCGAGTGGTTAAATGCTTGTTTTATCTTTATTAGCTCATTTATTAAAAAAAAAGGCTTTTACTATTATTACTTTTACTAATAATCGTTGATAACAAGTTTTTTATAGAATTTATGATAATAAAAAATTTCAAATTAATTCAATAAATATTTGAAACAAAAACGAAATTCTTTTTGTAAATGGTGCGCTTTTTTCTCCATTTTGGTGCGTTTTAAAATTTCAAAATTGACAACGCTGATAAAATCCATCCATTATTTTCAAATACGTAATTTGGTATAATTGGATTTTAGGGTAAAAGTGAGAGATAATAAAGCTTTTATATCCAATTTCCAGACAATTTCACAAGTTGGATCTGGTTATCTTCCACTAGTACCTGGATATATAATCTCTGACAAGCGATATTAATCAACCTACTATTCATTTAAACATTTGATTGTTGGAGCGGTATCAAAAGCTCTTAGAGGAGATACTATGATTATTTTTTTTAAAATTAACAACTAATTCTTAAATCAAAGTTGTGGTATGTGAATCTGTATTAATTAGACCACTTTCACAATAAAGTTCTTTGAAGAAACAACCCGACTAGCCATATCTTTGATCAGTTTCTGCCCTAGATTGTAGCATCTTCGTTTCTTCTATAACGATTTATGAATCGCATTTCAGTGTTATTGGATCAATTTACAGTCGGTAAACATGTAAGTAGATTCGTACTTTCTTGCTATGTTTTAAAGCAAACCTATCTGAAGTATCTATAACGGTACTAACTGACTTTATTATATCCCTGAATGTCACAGGTTGGATAGAGGAATCAGCCGCTAGTACCTCGTTTTGATCCTTATATGACCTTATCAATAAGAAGTCTTATAAAGGACTTATCAAAAAGAATGATAGACTAGATGATAATGTGTTGGACTATCATTCTTAGTGTTGAGGGTATAAAAAAAAATTGTAATTTCCTTGATGGCAAATCAGAGGTACCATACAAGTGATACCTTGCTTTATAGTGAAAGTAAATAATACTTGTTTTACGGTTTCATTTCCCTATTCTTCCAAAGTCTTTTGGCATTAATAAAAATAGAGATTTTAGTGCCCAATCATAATCAATCATTATCGTGATTGAAAATGATCTTGGTTTGGCAACTACAGTTCGCTTTTTCTCAAATTGTTGTGTTGTTTTCGGCAAGTAAATAGCCGATTATTTTCTTCAATTCAGCATAACTTTAAATTTACCGCAATTACATGATCAAATACAAATACAAGATCTTACAATACCAGTCTCGTGTAGATTGTTTAGAGATATTTTCCAGCATAACAACCGAATTGACTTTTAGCAAGCATCAAGTTGGTGCAATATTATATTCTCTATTACTTTAAGTCTGGTTTTCTAATAGTTTTAAATATCATTAAACTAACAAATCGTGTGTATTGTGCAAAAAAAGACAATTTCACGCATGACTCATTAAGATGGTCTTGCAATATGTGTTCTCGTGAAGGAAGGACTTTCACGAAATTTATTCCTAAACGAGAAACTGCACGAAATTTGTGCTTTAAATGCACTCGTATCATGATATGTGAAAAATGGACTTTAAAAGAATTTACAAATTATCAATGCATTTTAATCAAATCTATTATTATCATAAATGCAATAGATGTTTCTAGGTTAAGTTCCGAGACCTGTCACTAAGTGTCTAAAAGGGGACAATTTACCCCCTGATAGTGACTTGACAAGTTTTGTGTTAGTTCCTTCTCCTTTAGAGAGTCGATCGGTACACGAATGTTCTTCCATCTCAAAAATGTTCGCAGTCAGTGTTGCCATTTTAGAAATAAAAAAAAAAGTGTCAAGTGTATAGTAAAAAGGGGTAAAAAATTAGAAAAAAAGGGTAAAAAGCGCCAAAAAAAAATTTAACAAAAATGTTGGTATCATGGTGTTTTGCTTGCAAATAACACATAAAAAAAAGATTAAAATTGGCAATAAAACAAAGGGTGAAAAAAACAAAAAACTTAGAATATCAAAAAGCATGTTAAAATTTTTAAATTAATAATTAATTTTATTATCAATTCATTTACCAGGAGTAAACAAAAAATTAAAATAAAATAACAATTCATAAAAAACAAAATATAAAGTTTTATAGAAAAACAATTTAATTTTCAAATACATCTGTTTCATAATCATCATCATCGGGCCACAAAACAGATTTAATGAAATATTCAGACCTTTTATAAGTTTTAATTTGAATTAATTTTTAAGGAAACACTTGAAGGTAATTTGTAATTGCAATAACAAACTTTTGGCTGAGTTTAAAGAAAGTCGGTTTCTGATCTTTGGTTTAAAAAAATTCATTAAACTGAACGTTGTTTCGACTTCGGCATTTGAGTAAGGAAAAGAAAGTATACGAATAACAAAGTCAGCTAGTTCATGAAAAGGATTTTCTCCCAAATAAGTTTTAAAATTGTAGACTTCAATTCAAAATTCATCAGTTCTTTCAATATTTTTCCATTTTTGCAACGTTAGATTCTTTAGGGAAATTTCTATTTTATTTATTAGAGACGAATCATCAATGAAGTTTTAAAAATATTGTCAACACTAAATAACGATATTTTTGAAGCAATATAAAATTTGAAGGAAGTCTACGTCTTAGTTCGAGTACGTGATATTTTGTAAATTCTATTAAATTGTTCAATTATTTTATAATCTCTGCAAGACTTTTCGAAATGATAGCCAAGATAACAAAATTCGTTAACGCTTTCATCTAAATTACCTTCTATATAATCAAAGCTTGAAATGGTCCGCATTGGCTGAATCGAAAGCTAGATTTACTTTTTGGACTTCTTCCAAAACTGCACCAACAAAAAAAGCGTCAAAAAATACCCTTTTTTAAAAAAGGGTATTTGAAAAAAATAAAAGGGTAACGAGACTAAAAAAGCGTCATAAAATGCCCGAAAAGCGTCAAAATGGCAACACTGTTCGCAGTTTTATTTATTTTAATAGACCACTGTTAACATTTAGTGTTTTTGTCATAAAAGCTAAATAAACCCACCGATGTGTGCATAAAACGGAAAAGCAAAAAATCATAATAATAAATTGTTGTTAAACAATTTTCAATATCGCGTGAGAGTTTATGCTTTGTTTGTTTCTAATTTTAGGTTAAATGGGCAGATAAAACTAAATAATTATGACATTGATTTTGTACTTTATTTTGGCTTTATCACCTGTGGTCTTGGCAAAAAAAAAAAAAAAAATACCGAAGAACTGACAAAACAAATGTCATTTATAATGAATGTTAATAGCAACTGAAATTTCAGCACTATTCTTAGAGGTAAAACGTTAATATTATCTAAATAATCGTTTAAACGATTTTTTTTTCGTTTTCGTGGTTGTGCCTGTCTATTCGTTTGTTTGGTGGAAATAAGTACCTACTTGTTTGTTTTTTATTTTGTTTGTTTCAAATTCTGTTTTTGTTTTTGTTCTAACGATATTTGTAGTTGGTGTTGTTTTAGAAATATATTTTCGCTGTTTCTCCTTAATCTTTGTATATATGATGTTGTTGTTGTTTTCTTCCTCTTGTTTTGAAATTGTATGTATCCATTAAAAATCGTAACATTTTCGAGACAATCTCACATTAAAGAATAATTGTTGTCATTCTTAGAGTTGTTGGTTGTTTTGTTTTTTTTTTTTTTTTTGTAGCAATAGGTTGCTTATTTATTGTTGCTGTTTTCTAATTTTAGAGGACAGACTGAAAAATCGTTAAAATTAAAAGAGATGGCTCTAGTAGCTCTTTAACAAATACGAAAGCACTTGAAACAATTTAAAATTCAGGCCAAATTCTTTCAAAATCATTGAATAAATTTTACTTTTATTGACCATATCTGATATTTTAATATTTATCTTTAAAAAAAATAATGAAGTTAAATCAATAGTATCTGGCCAACATTGTAAATGCTATAAAAGTTTTAGTACCTTACTAACCTTGAGCGGAAATTATTAAATCCATTTTTCCACACCAGTTTAAAAGTTTCTGAAAAAAAATTTTAAAAAGAAATGTCCACGTTCAAGCTAAAAGTCAATTTTGTTAGCAATTGAACTAAAATATTAATGTGTGTGTTTTTTTTTTTTTTTTTTTTGTTCTTAAATGAGTTTGAAAACTGCACTCGTATATTGATGTGAATTCTGTTTTTCAAAACTTCTAACTCCTTTTTTAACCATTTGCTATTTATTCACTTGTTTTGTTTTACCTTACTTTCTTCATCAACAGTTTCGTTTCGATTCTTTTATTTTTTCTTTTTTTGTTTTACCTAGACCAGAGACATTGTTACCTGTTTTTTTCTGTGTCCCTATGTCGGTGACAATCCGTACATGTTGGAGTTTGTGTGTGTTAAACCCTGATGTTATCCTGGAAATTATTCGCATCGTTTATATTTGACATGACACATACGTTTTAGACTAATGTTCGTTAGCTGGTTAGTTTGTTTGACTGATGTGTCTGTAAGATAAAAGATTCAATTTTTTTTTTTAAATATGTACATTTTTGTTTCTTTTGTTTTCTTTTCTTTTACGGACAATTAATTGGCCCTTTATTTCCAAGGAATTGTTTTGGATTTCACAGTAAAAAAATTAGTTTGCAATTGTTTGATGAGTTTGAGAGTCTGAGTTTTAGCTTTTGATTCCTTTTGTTTGTATTACGAGTATGAAACTATTTTATGTAGCAAATCAAAGATAAATGATTTGAATTGTATCACAATTTAGAGATTTATCTCTTAGCCAATGATGATGATTGTTTTATTGTTTCAAAGATGTATTTAAGTAAATAAACATGATTTGTTAAAGATAATCTAAAAAATAAAGACAAAGGGAACAATAAAACAGACTATAAGCGGAAAAATTTTCTTACTCCTTATTAGTGGTAAATATTTGATTGGAATATTAGAACCGAAGAGCCAGTTTTTTATTATAAATAGAAGTAGAAATAGAAATCGATTTACGTTGTCTAGACTTTCATAACTTATAAGTGTCTTTAACTTTCTTGTATACATTAAATTTAACATTGTTTCGATTACAGTCAGTCCATTATACAGTACAGCATTGTTTCCATAAAATTCGTTAGCAGAAATGTTTTAATATTTATGTAACAAAAAAAAAAGCTATTGAATACGTTCGAAATACGATTTGAAACTCATTTATTAATATTAAAGAAAATCGAACAGAAACAAATTGATTTCCTTTTATAAAAGTCAGTTTCGGTCCACCTGCTCTGCATACTTATTCCAAATAAAAAAAAAAACAGTAAAACTTTAAACGCTTTAACTTTCCTGTAACAATAGCTCAATATTGTTTAATTGGCCGAAACTAGGGACAATATTTTTCATATATTTTTCTATTATTGTACGACGACCAGATTTCTTCGTTAACAATGGTTGTTTTTTAATAATAATTAGCCCAATTATAAATAAAAATTCCGCGGGAGTTTTTTCCCTTTTCCCACTGAGAAAAGTTTCTGCAGACATTTTTTGATATAAACTTCCGAAGTCATATTTGATGATGTGGCAAAAGGTGCAAATTGCTTGCCAAACCATTGCCGATGAGAACCGGATTTTGATTTATTGAACAAAGTACTTTCTTTGTAAGTTCCTGGTTTATCTGTGCTCGTATCGTTTTATAACATCATTTGTAGTACTTTTCGGAAGCTTTAGGTTTTTGCAATCATTGAAACCGCCAATGACGGTTATTCAAAGAATTTATATAGGTTTCTTTCTATTTTAATTTTCCATTGCTTAGCTATCGTTCAAAAATATACGGACTGATAAATTAGTTTGACAGAATAATGGTAGTTATGTTTAAAAGACGAAAAGTTTTGTCAGAAAATGTTTAGAAAAACTTCTGTAGTGTTGCCGGATTTTATGTGAGTAATACGTTATGGTCGTCTATACATAAACTCTTTCGCACACTACATTCTTCTGCACTTTTTCATATACATATGTATGTAGTTTAATCCAGAAACTGTGCTATTTTAGGCTATAAAACAAAAATTTTAGCATAAAAGAGTAATTCAAAGAAAGATTCTCTTCCATTAGCAAGTGTTTACCTTTAACACTTGGTAATGCAGCCAAATGCATTCTAATACACACACAAAACTGTTGCCACTAAAAGGGAATTAGTATTTAATTTGGCAACAAACTGCAAAACAAAATGAAAACTACGACAACTGAGTGTGTTAAATTTCTGGCGGGCACTTTCTCGTTGTGTGTTTTTCTTTAGTCTGTTTTCACACTTTTTGCTGGCTGACTGACGAATCATTTCTGGAATTTATTTACACTCTCACTGGCCAACGACGATGATGAGAATGATGCCATATTAAAACAAACAAACATCGCAGCATAAAATGTTTAACACCAATAGCAAAAAGATTCCGCGCACACACGCTGACAATATGGTAAATAATTTATACTACATAATTTATTAAACACGGGAAAAATGTTGGAACCCAGAACATTTATTTGTTGGTGTACAAGTAGCAGACATTTAGTCTGTTTAACTTTTCCTGTTTTTTTTTTTTTTTTTTTTTTTGTTGTTGCAATGAATATTCAAAAGTTTTTACGTGTTTTTTTTTCTCCCAACTTTATTGTGGGTTGTTTTATGTGCAGCATATTTAGTGCTTTTTATTCTAATTCTTTGATTCGACTTTTTTGTGTTTTTTTTTTTGTTTCTTTAACGGTGGCGGAATTGAATTTTGTTCGTTTCAATTCCTTTATACACATTTGTTGTGTGATTGTAAAAATGAACTCGGTGAATTAAGAAGAGTAAGTAAGTACATTCAGTGTTGTCAACAAGTTATTTGTTTTGCGGGCAAATATGAATACTCTAGTGACAGTAAAAACATGTTTTATTATTGGTTAAAATCAGTTGATATATGCTCGAAAAACCCCATCAATTAAGTTTAATTATGATCAAATTCGATAAGGATTTACGAATATTTAAAGCATATTTGAAGAAAGTTGTCAAAGTTGTTATAGGAAATTATTCTAAGTTTTTTTCAATCGAATATTTTTTACTCTATCGCATCGTGAGCTATTCATATGAATAGCTATTTCAATGAAATTTACACGATTGCGTCAGTCAACGTTTCGTGGAGCAATTCTTATGTATTTTAAACTAAACAGCTGCCGTTGTTGTTGGTTTCAATAAAAGACACAACAAACTATTATTATTAATTTTGTTTGTAAATGATTAAAAACAATTAAATTAAAAATACATATGTGTAATTATTTAAATTTTATTTTACTAGCTATTTTTATTTAACGTAAATTCAAATTTTTCAAATCATTTTATTTGACGGTTTTCTGACGGTTTTGTAAAAAAAAATTATTTAGCGATTTCTGGTGATTTTTAAACCCCAATTTGACGGGAAATTGTGAAAATATTTTGGCAACACTATTGTTGTTCTTGATTTTAGTTAAATATATTTTGAACGTACACGATTCATGTAGATACTTTTTTTCGTTTGTTTGTTTCCTCTGTGTATCTATGTGAGCGAACGAATGTGTTTGTTTATTTCTTTTTTCACTTTTCTGTGTTTTACTCCTGAGTGTTGTTCTTGTTGTTGTGTTTCTGTTTTGATGGAATAACAACAACCGTGTACTGATGATGTTGATGACGATGAGAGAATGAACAACGACCGTCGTACCGTACATAGCTGCCAGATTTGACAATTTTTTGTTACAAAATTAGTAAAGTGACGATTTGACGATTTCTTCATTGAAAATGACGATTTTCTGAATTATTAAAATTGTCTATCATTTGTTTGTTTTATTAATGTTTTTATTACCAAATTATCTCTTTTTTGGAGACAACAACTATTATTCTCAATTAATATCATAAATATTAAGCAGAACATGACATACGAGTATTTCAAAAACAAAACTAAGTAATAGTGATATATTCTTAATTAATGATAATTGTTAAGTTTAAGTATAATAATTCCAAATAATATTGAGTCAGGATAGTTGAAATTATTTATTTTCCTGTAAACATAAAAAACAGTTTTAAATGCTGAATTCCATTTTTAGAGGAAACAATTTCTACATTTCAACGTGAAAATTCTTCAAAAGCTTCTTCTATTTTAACAAAACGTCGAAAGAATATTCAGCCAAATAAATTTAAATAACAAAAATACGGAATTCTTTGAAAATAAATACCTGTATATGATGGATGAATTGGATTCTATATTTTTGACATTGTAATTTACTCTGCATTAATAAAATATGCTAAATTCAGATATTTATTTATAAAATACTTTGTCTTGTTTCCCACTCTACAATTTTAACTGACCAGTTTTTGTTCAATTCTTTTTTGAACTTGCCATTTAATTCACATACGTCATTCAATTTTCGTACTTTTTGATGCAATTCAACATGCATGAAAAAAAAACAAAATAAAAAAGAAAATTGACTAGTACCGTCAAATTTGTACCCCTTTTGTTCTCTTTTCCCTTCTCATCCAAAAATACTTGCCTTGACGAGTCAGAATTGAAGAATGTGAAAGCGGACTAAAATAGTACACAAGTTGTGTATAACATTATATTTTCTTATTTAAAAAGTTAAAATTTATGTATTTTGATATGTATTGTACAAGAGACTATATAAACTTTTATTTTTATGTTTTCGTTTAAATAAAAATTTCAAAATGCTATTAAAAATAGTGACTTTTTATTTTCCCGATTTTTTTTGACGATTTTTAAAATTCGAAATGACGATTTTTTTTCTTTTTTATCGGGATTTTGAAGATTTTTTCCGAAATTCATCTGGCAGCCCTGGTACCGTACCGTATTGTGTATCTGTGTGTTTACAAACGTACGTACGTATGTACATATGTTTGTACGTAGTAGTAGTAGAAGTAGAAGAAGAAAGAACTTACGAACTGTCGATGACGGGATGTGAAATTCTTTGTGTGGTTAACTGAAACTAGTATTACGTGCCGGGGTGCAGTGAATGGTAGCACAATTTCTATTTGTCTCGCGAGTAATAATTTTTTTTATGCGAATTATTTTAACCAAAAAAGAATACAAAAAAAAAATATTTTTGTTTTAGCTGTGTGTATACAAAAAATAAAGAAAATATTATATATTTATATAAAAAATATGGAAAACTAACGCGCCGCGCGCATATTGTATATGCATAAGAAAATATCTATTATAAAAAAGAAAAATATTTAAAAAAAGTCATAAAAGATTTAAGTGTTTATAAATAAATTGAATTAATTAATAACAAAATGAATTTTTATTAGAGAAATCAGGAAAATATTTATAAATCAAAAAAAAAAAAAAAAAAAAATCAATAAATTATCAAAATAAATAACAAAAATATTTGTGAGTGTAAAAGAAATGAAATTAACAAATCATATTTCTAAACATATAAGTTAATTAAACCATAATAAATAAATAAACAAATTTAAGCAAAGTTTGAATTTGTATTCCCAGTGATTTTACCAGCAAAAATATCAAAATTTTTTCTCAAGTATTTAGTGAGTAATCTAATCCCAAAGTTACAATATTTAAAATTCATTATACCTATGTACATATTTCTTTTCCTTTTCCAAAAACAGTAAAAAAAAATTATCTTTGATATGTACCTATAATTTCAAAGTCTACAAGATTTTGTTATTGGTATTGCGTTGTGTTGTTTTTGTATACCTACATGACGAGGAAATTCATCCACAAAAAGTAAAACAAACTAAACGAAACGAAAAAGACCTGAAAATAATATACAGAAATGTATAAAACTGAACCAACCATCACACAACAAACAAACAATCTTTTACCACACATTACTCAAAAAATAAGATGTAGATACATACAACAACATACTATTTTCTATAATAACTGTGTGTTGTAATTGTAGATAACTGTGTGTGTTTGTATTTTGGAGCACTGGTAGTTGTTACATATACATACATACATATTTGTATAAATAGTAAATAGGTACAATTTATACAACGACATTTTGTTTATTTTAGGCCCAATTCCCTTTAAAAAGTTTCGGAGTAGAAACCAACAACACATTCAAAAAACTATAACTATAAACAAAAGTTTTTGTTTAACTACCGGCCAGTGTTTTTCCAAAATAAGTTGAACAACTTTGTAAACTTTTAACTTCAACTCATAATTTTATTAATAGTTTTTTCTTGTCTCCTATTCAAATTTCGATTAAAAAAAAAATAATAAAAGAAACGTCCTTTTTATTGCCTGCTCTCCTCTCACTGTTTTCTAATCTCTCTCATATTAAATTATGTTTCATTCTCTTATGGTGTTTCTCTCTGTTGTGTTTTAGTTTCACTGCGTTTCAACAACGTGCTAGATAAATATTTCAAATATTATATTTGGTACCAGCGTTGTCAACTTTGAAATTTCAAAACGCACCAAAATGGAGAAAAAAGCGCACCATTTACAAAAAAACGCACCAAGTTAAGAATTTCGTTTTTGTTTCAAATATTTATTGAATTAATTTATATCATAAATTCTATAAAAAACTTTTTATCAACGATTATTAGTAAAAGTAATAATAGTAAAAGAATTTGTTTAATAAATGAGCTAATAAAGATAAAATAAGCATTTAACCACTCAAAATTTAACTCACAATATGATATTCGGAACTAAAGTACTAATTGGTAAAAAAGCTAATTTCAGTACATATTTGGTACTTTTTTTATATATTTTTGTTTTCTAGTTAAATTACTTCTATTTGAATTTTTCCAATAAAATTTGTTAGGATTTCACTAAAGAATTTTTCGCACCAAAAATTTTTAAAAGCACCAAAAATGGTGCGAAACGCACTACGTTGACAATGCTGTTTGGCACCCTCTCTTTTAATGGTATTTTATGTATATACATACCAGCGTTGTCAACTTTGAAATTTCAAAACGCACCAAAATGGAGAAAAAAACGCACCATTTAAAAAAAAAACGCACCAAGAATTTCGTTTTTGTTTCAAATATTTATTGAATTAATTTGAAATTTTTTAATATCATAAATTCTATAAAAAAAAATTTATTAGTAAAAGTTATAATAGTAAAAGCCTTTTTTTAATAAATCAGCTAATAAAGATAAAATAAGCATTTAACCACTCAAAATTTAACTCACAATATGATATTCGGAACTAAAGTACTAATTGGTAAAAAAGCTAATTTCAGTATAATTTATATATTTTTGTTTTCTAGTTAAACTTCTATTTGATTTTTCCCAATAAAATTTGTTAGGATTCCACTGGTACTCTAACCCTGGTTGTTCGTCTACAGTTCAGTAGACCAAACCAACAGATATAAAAGCATTTGATTTCATTTATCATACATTCGTATTTAAAATAAATGTGTTCATCGTATAGATTTCATGAGTTATGAATTATTAAAAAGCTGCAATTAAAAATTAGTAAAAATTAAGATTTCATCAAATTTTCGAACAAATTAAAAAACTCACCGAAATACACAAAAAAATGTTGCAGTGTTGAATGAAACGGGTGCATTTTATTGTAGAAAGATTTTTTCTCACACTGAAACAAAGAGTTGTGTTGAATTTGCTTTGGTGCCACCAAAAATTAAAAAGCGCACCAAAATTAAAAAAAAACGCGCACTAACTAAAGAATTTTTCGCACCAAAAATTTAAAAAAAATCACCAAAAATGGTGCGAAACGCACCAAGTTGACAACGCTGATACATACCTATTATGCTCTAAATATTTTTTATTGTTTTAATTTCATAGCTATTTTTATGGTATTTGTTCGTTTGATGGTTATTTTGAACTTCAAACCATTGGATACATTTTTATATTTGTCATTGTAAATAGTGGCAATAATTATAATTGTGTTATTATAAATAAAAGTTAATATTTTAAAATCAATTTAAATGTAATTATTATTCCAGAGCAGTAATGTTAGCTAAAATATTAATTGATGTATTTTTTATAATCATTGAAACAAATCACCATTTAATTGCCAAGATGTTTATGTAATTATACGGTTGTAAACAATTTTATTTACATTGTATTGCCACAGTTATTTCTATATAGGTAGTAGCTAGTTTTTATTTATGCAGTTGCCATATCATTGAAAGTAAATAAAGTGTTTAATTAAGCAAATGAATTATGTCTTAGGTATTATTTATGAGCAATTTCAGATTTCTATTATTGTTTGGATATTATCCATACGGAAACCGAAATTAGCCCGTATGGATAATATCCAAATTATGTATTTATTTTGATTAATATGTATTGAAGAAAAGTATTCAAACTCAATTACTAACAGTGATTCATTTGTTAACTCAAGTGCTGAAATACTTGTTTTTACTGACTTTTTACAGTTATCAGTGGTATATAATGATACTCGCGTAGCCGGTAATTATACCCTATACTTTCATAGTGGGGACTTGTGCTGATGTTTGTAACGGTAAAAAATTTAGATAAACCCCCACCTTAACTCAATTTTAACTATAAATTTTAAAAATTCAGCAATTATTTTCGTACAAAACAAATTCTTTAGATTTATTCAACAGTTTGTATTTGAAAATAATTAATAAATTATTGTGGAATTTATTTTTTTAATAAAATGAATTCATAATAAAAATCATTCAACATTTGAATTTGTGAATTCAAGTCTAAGATAAAAAAAAAAGTAAACATTTAATGAAAATATTGTTTTCAATTAATTTGATTTTCAATTAAAGAAAGCTTTGAAATTCAAAGAATTTTGTTAAAAAAACATTTGTAATGGATTTGAATTCAAGAATGATTTAATGATTGAATAAGAAATTAATAATATAAAGAATAAATTCTTAAGGCATACATTTAATAATTGTGTAGTACTAAGGTATAAATCTTATGAATTAATTGAATGGTTACAATTTAATTTGATTTTAAAAATTAAATTGAGAGTTAATTCGTACGAACTTTTGATTACGTTGACAACCTTAATCCATTATAAAATATTTAAGTAGACATCGCACTATTAACCAGAAAGTTATTCTAATACAAAACATATAAAAAACTAAGTAGTTAAGTGCCTAATTCTAATGTCTGCACAACAAATGATCATAATCACTATAAAAATAAAAGCATTATAATCTTTATATTGTATTCCTTAAACATTTTGTAATAACTCTGTATGTGCAATTAATATCGATATATGTATTTGTGCTCTCAAATGATAGATAATGAATTTTTGCGCCTTTAATTCCGCACTGTGTGGCTAATTTTACTGACCTATTAAACTCAGTATACCAAATATGAATGAATGCACAAGTGTTTAATAATGTAAAGAAATCAGTCTATCACTTCACTTTAATTGATTAAGCTAAGAAGTAGAAGAAGCAATCAAACAGCTGTTTACAGAGTTGAATTAAATAGAAGCATGTTAATATGAATGTTTACTATTTGAATTAAATTATTTAAATACTTCCTATTCAATTGTAATTTTAATATCAACTATTTTACAATATAAATTATAATGAAAACTATTTTTATACATTTGAAATAGTGTTAGTCAGTCTGCATAAATTTACCAATACCGGTTGACCTTGTTAGAATCATTTAAATTAATTGTTATTATACTATTTCTAGTATCTATTATATACGTATATACATATGTATACATACATACATGTGTTTATATTTGTGTATATATTGCACTTATTTTAATATGCATAATTCTTAATTAATACAAAATTTGTGTTAAACTTCATAATTAATTACTTTTTTTTTATCCGATTTAATAACTTGTATAATTTTCAATTCAAATTGCATACTATTTGCAAGTAAACTTATATACAAACTAAATACTTTACGTATAACATTGAATTTGTCTGCTTGTTTGATGTGTAGTTGTAGTAAAATGAAATGAAATATTACAACTTATGCTAAGGTTAAGTTTTTATATGATAAAATAAAATTTACATTAAATTTAGCTCAGTTATAAGAAGATCATTGAATAAAAATTATACAAATTAATAATATTGTATAATTTTCATATTATAAATAGTCTTCATTCTTTTAATGATAACTTTCATACATTTCTATTGAACCACTTTATTTCCCTTAAACAGCTGGCCGTCCAGCTGTTTAATTTCACCCACTAGCATTTTAATTCAATGGCAACATTTGTTGCTATTCCCAGAAATTATGTATTGCCACTTTATATGTAACAATTTTAAAATACTGTGAGCGTCATTATAAACTAAACACCTAATATTTTTTTATTGTTTTATATGTTTTATTATCTATACTATATACTTCAAGTACAAATTTAAAACAAAATATATTGCATAATTCAGAAGTAACTTAAGCAAAATATAAAGCTAGATTTACACAATTGAAATTTTCTTCAAAATTGCTCTTCACAATGCTTCAAACTCGTGTAAACAACAAAATTTCTTCAAAATTTATTTATTTAATAATTAATATCTATAATTAAATAAAGCATTTTGAAGAGCAATTTTGAAGAAAATTTCAATCGTGTAAATCTAGCTTAACTTATTAACAAAAACTAGAAAAATAAGGAATTTAACCAGATTTTTTGAAATAAAGTAAAAATGTAAATTTAAATTATGTAAAACATTGTATTTAATATTTTGTTTGCAGTCCTTTTGCCTTTGTCACAGCTGACAATCTCCTAGACATAGCATCAAAGAGTTTTTTTTAACGAAATCAGGCGAAATTTTGTTCCATTCACACACTGCCTTTATGTTATCCTTGCAAGAAATATTTCTTTGCTTAATTTTTTATTCAGATATTCTCACAAGTCGCAATTGTATTGAGGTCTGGGGACTGCGGAGGATGATCTAAAGTTTTTAGACAACCATTGAGCAACCACTTTTTCACAATTTTAATGGTCTGCTTAGGATAATTGTCCTGTTGAAAAATTCAGTTCTGCCCTAGTTTTGATTTCTCTACACTGGGGGCTATATTGTTTTTAAAATGTCGAGATAATGTTGGTATTGTTGCGTCCGAAGCCGACTTTCGATACTAGACTGCTAAACAACCCGAACTATATTTCACTACAAACTTTCGTTTGTTCTTTTTTTCTTTTCTCCGAGGATCTACCGTCTCACCGCTACTACGATTCATCATCGTATAAGTTTCTACCGTCCCGCCGCTACTACGTTTCATCATTTCAACGGATTCGAATTGCTGAATACCTTCTTAGATTTAAGTATTTAATAAGTAGATTAAGGTTTCGTTAAAAAAAGCTTTGCTTTGAATATTTTTTATATAACACCCAAAAATATTCGTGTTTTAATTCAAAGGAAGCAGACCTCTGAATCGAACCTTGGACAGACTGAGACATACCTCAGCTGGAAAAATAAACTGCATTACATTCATTGTAGATTCTATAAATGAAATATTACCGGCCCCTGATGTCACCATACAACCCCAGACCATTACTGAGCCGCCGCCATGATTTACCGTCTTGGTAACATATTTATTACTAACGGTTTATTATTATATTTGGGGGGCTTTTGACTCCACTACATATCTTAAACTTACTTACATCGTTGAAAAGAATATTCATCCAAAAAATTTTAGGCTCGTTTATAAATATTTTTTACAAAGTTTTCGTAACATTTCCAGCTATTTTTCCTACACCAGATATTGGGTTTAGTCTTACTTCTCTTACTAAAGCATCTTCTTCAGTTTTTGTAAGACGCTTTTGTCGTTTTGCAACAAGCAAATTTTTCTGCTAATTTTCTACAAATATATTATTTATTATACACTGATTCAATGATTTTATCTATTTCACGCAGGGATTTACATTTTCTATGTAAGTCTATTATAATTTGCCGAGTCTCAATCAGTGTTGCCACGAAAAAAAAATTTTTGTAACCAACATTTATGAAAAAAATAACCAAATTTAAAAAAAAATAACCAAATTTAAAAAAAAATAGCCAAATTTAAATGCATGTACTATTTATTTATTTTTTGTAATTTTAACTATAATTTGTACTTTAAGGTAACAAAAAAAAAACATAAAACAACGTATTTTACAACACAACTCCTAATACTAAAAAATAATTTTTTTAAAAAACTAAGCGTCATATTTTGCAAAAAGTAATGCAAAGAAACATAAGCTAATGCTACAATTTGTAAAATTTAAAATTCCAATACTTTACATTAAGTTTTGCAAGTTTAATTATTAATTTTTAATGTCTTAAACAAAAATAAAAAGTATATAATAAAAACAAAAAACTGTTCATTGGCAATAAAATAAGGAACTAGAAAGTTACTCTCTTAAATACTAAAAAACATGTAATTATATTACAATAAATATGGAGATCACTTTTACTTAAAATGTCACAGCTTGAGTTTTGAAATTTGTCTTTGGCAGACCAAACAAAATGGGCATTTTGTTGATTTTTGCACAATTCTTTTGCTTGCAATATATTACTAATTGTCTTAAAATCTAAATATTTTCAGTAAAAAAAAATAACCAAAACAGAAAAAATCTACACATGTACACATTGAGAAAAAAAATAACCAATTTTGGTTAGAAATAACCAAAAACGGCAACGCTGGTCTCAATCAATGTTTGCCTTCCCATTGTAAAATGTTACTACATACTTTATTTTGACGCTCACAGTATAAGTATCTTTTGCACTTTATCTTATCATGTCCACTATTTTTATTTTCCTCAATTAATTTGTATTTTAAGGTGGAATTTTCAAAATAAATAAACAAGTCAACCTGTAAATAAACAAATCGCAATGAAACGACCTACAAAAGAAATATTGTTATTGTTATTATATCTTTTTTTAAGCGATAAAAATGCTAATAAATTTAAATTTTAATTGAATGAATTTAAGTGCTGTTTACTGTAAATATGATTACAAAAATGAACTTCATTAACAAAACAAACAAAACAGAAATAAATGACGAAAGCAAACAACAAGAAATTTTAATAAATATGAAAACGTGCAAAAAAAAATTAAAAATTTTGCGCGCCTAACTTTAAATAAAAAAATAATACAAAATATTACAGAAATTGAAACAAATGCAATCGTTTCATATTTAGAGAAATTTTAAAGTTCTATTATGTATGTATGTATTTTATTGGTTAATTTTTTAGGTCATTCACGGTCTTTTCAGGAATAAATAATGCTTAAATAGCAAAAACAAACAATATAAAAAATAACTAATGAAAATATCATTTTACTAACATGCATTTAATAGAGATTTATAATTTATAAAAAAAAAAATATTGAAAGTTGAAAGAAATATTAAATAATTTTGATTCACCAGAGATCCATAAATACATAAACCGCTAAAAAAAACCCTTACAGAAGTTAAAGTGTAATTCAAGTTATTTTAAATTATTGTAAATTTTATTATTAATTAAAATCCGATCAAAATTACATTCACCAAAATAACAGCAAATACCGAAATAAGCTCAATTACCGCTAAATCACTGATACCCAAATATGTTTTAAAACATTTTATCGATTATTCAATTGTCGTCACAAAATTTAAAGTTTAGAAATAAATATTAATTAAAGAACTTGTTGCTTTTACACCTTTCTATTTTTCCTCCTTACAAATATCTGATAGAGTACTTGAATGGTTCTTCCATGTTTGGCCTTAATTTCTTAATGTTTCCCTTTTTTAACCTTTCCAGATTTCCACATAATCATTAAGTCCTAACCAGACTTTATGATGAGTTTTCTGGTTACAATATACATACTCGTACATACATACATACATACATACATATGAGTTATTCATGTTGGATTATTTTTGAATAGAAAATTTCTTTGTTTGGTCGACTAACAAAGGAATGCGAAGACTGCCATGTTTCTCAAATATATTTTGATTGTTGATTTTATTGAGATGTTTTATTATAGCCGGAATAAATTATTAAGAATTTAACCTTATGAGTTCTTCAAGACGAGCCAAATCAAATAATCCTTGGTGATCAAGATTTTACCACCGTGTCATTAGCGTAAAGTAGAAAGATTATGTATTTCGAAATAATACACAAATATTCGCTTGCCAAAAGTATTTGCAGAAGTGAGACAAACGAAACCATCAAACACGGATCTACCGATTATATTAGCTCGCTTTAACAAGTTACTTGTTGAGCAGTATTTATCAAATTGATGGATTATTCGAAATTAAGCCTTGATTTTGGCATAAATTACGGCCCCAATTACATTTCACAACACTAAGTATTTTGTATTTTGTATGTTGTAAACTGCATGGTATGAAAAATGCATGTTGTGTGTCGAGACAACACAACATTTTAGTGTTGTGAACGATAATCGGGCCCTACTCTTATTATTCCTTCAAATCTAAAATTAATTGACAAGTCAAAAAGCTCTCATAGATTGGCTTTAACATGTAGCTTTACTTTTTTCATCCAATTCTCGACACCCAAAGTAATAATTAATACTTTTATGTCCCACCTGTTAGATTTACCAAGTTCGGCGTGGATAGGTACATTTTTTTTTTTTTGAAAATTCATTCAAACAAAGGTTCTTTTTTAAGCAATCAATTTAAAATTAACAAACGTTAACATTCCTTTACACTACTGTTCAGTTACTCAGTTAAGTAAGTTTCAATAACTTGAAAAATCATAAACAATCATTTTTATATACAGCACAAAAACGTAAAAAGGGAGTAAATTTGATGTGAAGAAATAACTCTTGCTGCTTAAATGGCATTAAGATGTGGCCTGGCCACTACCAACGTTAATGATGATGAATATGACGATAGTTGTATGAGGTTTAAATGGTCATGCTCCGATGCATTTGCATATTTTTTATTACCTTCTTTCTTTATATTTTCTTCAATTTGTATGTGCGTAGTATTGCTTCCACAGTTTTGTTTTAAATGAAGAAGCGTTAATTATAAAATAAAACTAACGGCAAATCTTATTAAATACAATGACGAGTGTGTGTGTGTGCGTTTATGTACATACATATGTATATACAATTCAAATAACAGTTTATTTTCAATATGTGTTTGAGTGTTTATAATAGAATTTGTAAAACCCCTCCCCGTTTTTTTAAGTTGTTGGGTTTTTATGTTTGTTTTATTTTTCTTTCTTGTTCAACACACCAACTTTTTATGCAATTCATTGCTGTTGCATGAATGCCTGTCTACAAACAGCAGATGAATAAAAATAAAAAAAAGAATAAACAAACTCTTAGAATAATAACAACAGCAGCAGCAACATACAGCAAAAGCATTACAAAGATTAAACAAACAGTAAAAAAGTAAAACTCCATTTCAACAACACTTGAGACATGAATTATTATTTGACTCAAGTGTTTGTATATTTTTTTCACATTAATTGTATGAAAAAAAATTGTTACAATTGCTGGCTGGTGTTGCTGTTGTGATGACGATGATTTTGTTATTGTTGTTGGTTGTTATGTTGGTGATTGTCCCGTTTTTTGGTTGTTCGTTTGTGTTAAATTTTTGCAGTGATTTGTTTAAAATTGTGTGGTTTATGGTTGTTAATGTTGTTTTCATGACCATTAAATACCTACATAAAATTTAAAATCAAGAGCCATGGTAAAATGGGTGAATAATGTTATTGAAAGAAAAAGATAAAAAGGGGGTAGACGGAATAAGAAATAACCTATTAAAGACCACGTATATAGCAAATAGCTAGGTAGCAGTTTCGAGGTTTTCTGCTGTTGCCACTAAGTTACAGTTATCCTTAAATGCCTTTTCAGCTTAATTGCCGTTATCCCAAATGTTTGTAAATTAAGTTATCCTTGCCTTTATCGTAGACATTAAATTCATTACAGAAATAAGCTAAAATATCGCTACCATTAACGTTACATTTACCGTCATCGAAATGAGCTTTACCTTTAGCTTCAAACTAGAGTTTTCAAAAAACCGAGCAAATTAAAAACCGCGGTTTCGGAAACATTTGACACGTTGAAAAGACAATATATACATACTATATACATACATACATGCATACATATGTATATCAATAGATAGGAATTTGTGTCTGTTTCTAAAAAAAATATATTAAACTTTCGACAAATAAGAATTTTATGAAAGACTTTTTGGAAAACAGGGCAAAATTGTCTTATTTTGTCCTTCTTGCGGAAACTAAAAAATTTTAAACTTGAATAAAAATTTTATTTGTTAAAATTTTTGAATGAAATTTTGCGTTATAAAAATTTTTGTGCAAAACTCTAAAATGGAAACAAAAAAATTTTTATAAAATACCTCACAATTCCAAAAAATGTTTTGAAAAACTCAAAAATGTATTTCTTTATTTCGTAGTGGAGAGTACGGGGTAGCTACGTATTTCATCTATAAACTAGAGTCGCAGAAGAAAAGTTGCACGTAAAAGTCGCAGCGTTAGAACTCTAACTAACTTCGAATCTTCTTTGTAATAATTGTTTTATATTTTTTACATGTTACCTATTTTTTTACAAAACACTCCTTATCATCGAAATCATTGGTTGTCAGTAATATTTTTTTTTTTTTGGCTGATCGTTAAATTCCCCCTTAATGGGTTAAAAATCCATTTGGCGCGCAAAATCATTGTCTTGTCTTAATGTTGCAAATACACAAATATGCTTACTTACTGGTTATACTATTTGTTGTTTGTTGCTTTAATTTTATACTTCATCATTGATATTGTTCGGATTTAAAATGAGGAGGAGCATGTTCGGTGGAGAATTGTTAACATTTAATATCACTTAATACCGGTAGTCTTTTAAAAGAAACGTTCTTTTTTCTCCTGCTTTTTTGTTTGTTAGGTTTGGGTTTTTGTGCACACTTTTATTTTCTTTTAAAAAAATAAATAAAATGTTTAAACATGTCTGTTAACTACATATTTCATTGAAAAGAAAACGGTTTGTTTTTTACTTTTTTCTTGAAGTGTGCACACTTTACTCTCTGTCTCTGTGGTATAAGTGGATGATGGGGTTTTGACGAAGCTGAAGTTGATAAAGAATGAATGAACCAGTACCTGTTATATTGGCCAAATTTGGTTAAATGTTTCAGTTTATTTAAAATTACTTGTTAAGCTATGGAAGCTTTCATAATATAAAATGAAACGTTTTCATTGAGGATATTTATTTAAATAGTTTTAAAATGCCTATGTACTTTGTTTTATTTTTTGTGATTTTTTTTATGCTTCGAATGAAAGATCAAAGCTAAATTTAAGGGCCCAGCTTGTTAATATTAAAAAAATATATTTTTTAAAATACAGGTAATAGCAAGTTAAGGGAAATAGACAGAATAAAAAAAAGAAAAATTTTACAAATTGCATTTAGACATGGCTTTTAATTAATGTGCTTTGAAAGCTGTTTCTAGTCGAAAAAAATATTTTTCAATTCAAAGTTATGCACACGTTTTAAAAAGAAAAGAAAACAAGAACCAACAACAAAAGAATTACAATTTAATTAATTTTCTGTCAAAATGATAGGCAATAATAACTTAACGTCTAAAACCCTCCAGGATCCATTATATATGTTCTTTCGATTTCGTTTTTTTTTTTGTTGTTTCTTAAAAGATAAATTGTATACATTTACATACATACATATGAACACATAGAAAAAATTTTGATTTGAGTAGAAGGAGGAATGAAGCACCTAGAACAACACTGCATTCAAATGATACAAGAGCAAAAATAAAAAATCGTGAAGCTTCCTACAATATTTCCTTATAAACCCTGAAGAGTAATGTATTTGATGTTCATATACATATAAACATACATACATACATACATACATCTATGTACATATGTATACATTTTTCCTTTTATATTATTTTTACCAAAATCTACATGTATTCGAAATAGACAATACAACGACTATACATTAAAAGTTTTGCGAGATTTTTTTTTTTTTTTTTTTGTAACTTTTTCCATTGTTATACATACAAGTCGAGAGTACAGTGTACAACGACGTGTTTAGAAGGAACGCAACCAAAAGCAAAATAAAACAAAACAAAAAAAAAACAGACTGGAGCAATGGCAGGAATGAATGTGTTTTTAGTCCATGAATAGTTTAATCGCAACTCGTAGACAACTGGCAACATTTGTATAGTTAAGCTAGATTTACACGATTGAAATTTTCTTAAAATTGCTCTTCAAAATGTTTCAAACTCGTGTAAACAGCAAAAATTCTTAAAAATTTATTTATTTAATAACTATTAAAAAATTAATCAAAATGCTTCAAACTCGTGTAAACAGCAAAATGTCTTAAAAATTAATTTTTTTAATAGTTATTAAATAAATAAATTTTTAAGAATTTTAGCTGTTAACACAAGTTTGAAGCATTTTGAAGAGCAATTTTGAAGACAATTTTCAATCGTGTAAATCTAGCTTTAGTTTTGCATTCATAGAAGCTGTAAAACCAAACGAAAAAAATTAAAAAAAAAAAAAAAAAATTGTCCATGTATGTAAGTGTATCCTTAACAACACATGAGGAAAGAAAAATATAACTAAAGAAAAACTTGCAACATCTACCAGTACTACGAGTAGAATATATAGCAATGGCATCATCATAATGGCATAAAAAGTTTGGTTAAAATGCTTGGTTAAGATGGCACAATATACAAAACGCAATACTTACTGATTCCACCAAGACGAATATCATTTGCCCTTTAGGATTTATCACACCATTCATAATTATATTATTAATACTTTCATTTATTAATTTCTTAATTAATAAGCTTTAACTAAATAAATTTTCAGAATATTAGTGCATAAAATTTGCGTGCATAGTTGTTATATAAATTTTGAAATAAGCCACAAGTACCCAAAATAGTTCACAAAATTTAAATGAATTCAAACAATAATTTATTTTGCGACCGCTTATTATGCACTGCATCAAAAGCTTACATTACAAAGTAATGATTAAAAATTAAATAGTAATTGCTCTTCACTACTTATACATTATTTTGAGGCAATTACCACAAAGGGAGTTAAATAATTCATTACTATGTTTACTTACAAACAGAGACCTAAATATGCTTAGAAATGGGGTTAGAAATACAGTCGCCGACAAAAGTCTTATTTTTATTGAAGGAAATATGGATCGCTATCAATACAAATCTATTTTGGAAGAAAATTCAAAACAATCGGTCGATATTTAAAATCTTGATCGGAGTTGGATTTTTCAGCAAGATAACGACCCGAAGCATACAGCTCAAATAATCAAAGACTGGTTGATATATAATGCTCCTCGACAGTTGTACACACCACCACAAAGTCCAGACTTAAATACTATTTAGCACGTTTGTGAGATTCTTGAGTGAAAAGTCAGAAAACATCACAATTACTAGTGCGCCAATGCTAAAAGAGAAGCTCCAAGAGGAATGGAGAAATATAACATCTTCTGAGTTGTGAAAATTTATTAGCATCAATGCCTAGACGACTTCAAGGAAGTCATAGACGCCCGTGGTGAACCAAATAAAATATTATTTTTTATAAATAATTAAAGATTTTTTGTACATAAATTAAGTTTTTTAAGTCAATACCCAGAGCGTATGTAGACTTTTGTCAACACTTTAGTTTTTTGCGAATAAAATTTCAAGTTTGTTCAAAAAAATAGTTTTTAGTTTTATAAATAAACATTTCTGCATCATTACTTTTCATTATATTGCTTTCTAAATCCCTACGTTCCCAAAATATCGGTCGTACGTAGACTTTTGTGAATACCTACTCGGTTTAGAAAATTGGTCTAATTCCACGGTATTAGGTATTCGTTAAAAATTTGATTGAATTCCGAAACCAAAACTTTTTTACAGAAAGAATAAACATAAATTATAAAAAAACTTTGTATATATCATTCTAAATAAATCATGCAAAACATGTTGCCTTGTTAAATGGTTCTCAGTTCAAGTTAAAAAAACAAGAATAATGGAGTAAAGTGGATGCTTAAAAGTTAAATGAAACTGCTCTTAAATTAAAATATTTTTTTTTGTAATTATTAGTAAATTTGAAGAGTTTCGGTTTGTTGTGGTTTAGGCTGAATAATTTTTTGGGCAAATTTGAAGTACAGTTCGGTTTCCGTCTAATATCTGTTACAAATTGTCTTCAATTTGTTTGTCAATTTGGATTAATTTAAAAAATGTTGAATATATTGTAATATGAATTGGGTAAACAAGTACTTGCATATACGAGTATGTATATCAGATTATATGTCAGCTATTACCAAACTAACTTGGGATGAAGAAAAGTCATTGAGAAGTAAGTTGTAATGTTGACTTCCAAGCCTTGAATTGTAGCTGGATTATCGAGAAAAACTTAATCCAAAAAATTCAGATGTGAGATCGATCGATAATTCGAACCATATGTTGTTTTATTCTAACTAATCTTACCAAAAGTGTTATCATCTAATAATGACCCTCTAATGCCTTTTATACATTTTCAGAAGTTCCTTGACATTTATTTATTTTCTTCTAAAAAAATTTTACAATAAGTACTTTTTTCTTTCTTAAAGTTCTATTAAAATTTAGAAAAATTATTTCTAGAAAGTACTAAGTAGGGTGATTTAAAATCACTTAATGTGCCAAATATACACATACAAATATTTTCCTACATATTTGTTGTTGTGCAAAAGGGATAAAGACGAGACAGCAGCTAGAAAAACCAACACAAAAAACTGAAGATTTATGGCACAGAATAACAAAATGTAACTATACATAAAACACTGACAGGATAAAGAGTTTAATACAGAATATAAAAGAAACGAGGAAAAAAAAAACTTTAGAAAAACTACTACGTATAAACATAAAACTTAAATAAAAATAACAACAACTACAAAAACTAAAACGTTAAAACGGCTTATCAATGCCAATCGAATCGTACAATTCCTTTGCTTCAAATGTTTATGGTGAAGGAAAAGATTTATTTTTCTATATTAATTTGTGTGTAAATATGTAATTGGAATAAATTTTTTAAAAATCTTAATTACTGTTATAGCGTCTTCACATATGCACCTTAATTGCGTTAATTGCAATTATAATATTGAGTAAGATTGTATAATTGTATAAAATGGCAAATGTCAACAAAAGAAATCAGAAGAAATCATTGAAAAATCAATGTGAAGGTAAGTTTGTTTACATAGAAACACAACAACCATTTCGAGTATTTTTTGTATTGTTTTCCAACTGTCAAATGGTTATTGAGTAAGCTGAAAATTGCGTATGCCTGAACACTTAAAATAATATTGTCAATTAACCGAATATTGACTCAATTAAGTTTCATATCTGGGGTATTACTGTGTATTTCGATTCGAAAGCAAAAGCTTTCGAAATACAATGTAAAAAGTATACAAATTCGAATGATTTTCTTTTCGAATCGAAATACACAGTAACCCCCCTGAACACAGTATTATGTATTTCACAAAATAATATATGTACATTAGGGTGGCCCCAAAATAAAGTTGCGGATGTTCCCGACTAATATGAAAATTTGATTTATTTTAAGACTACGTTTCTCAATTTTTTTTTGTCCTGGGGTCAATATTTGGTGAGCTGGATCAAAGGTCCTTTTTAGAGGTTTTTTAATTTTTTTTTTCACATTTCCCCCAAGGGAACTATATGTAAATTTGGTATCATGTAAAAGGTCTTTGAGAGGCGCCTTCAATTGGTTATCAAAAATTAAAAAACAATTTTTTTTAATTCAAAAATTTTTAAAATTTCAGACAAAATTTTAGTGTTTTTTTATTTTTTTCATATAATTTACTTACATAAATAGTTGAAATTTCTTGATTATAAACATCCTGCAATTTAAAATGGGTTTTCCCGTTTTTTAGCTTATGAAATTTACGTTATTTTAATACCCATTACATTAACGAATTGAGTTAACAGAGATTGCCTGATAGGGAAGAATTAAGGTAAAAAAAAAAAAAATTAAATAGGTTGAATTTTAAAAAACGGGAAAAACCATTTGGGTTAAATTGCAGGATGTTTATAATCAAGAAATTTCAACTATTTATTTAAGTAAATTCTATGAAAAAACACTAAAATTTTGTCTGAAATTTTAATTTTTTAATTTTTGATAACCTATTGAATGCGCCTCTCAAAGACCTTTCATATGATGCCAAATTTACATATAGTTCCTTTGGAAGAAATGTGAAAAAAATCAAAAAACCTCTAAAAAGGACATTTTTATCCTTTGATCCAGCTCACCAAATATTGACCCCAGGACAAAAAAATTGAGAAACGTAGTCTTAAAATTAATCAAATATTCATATTAGTCGGGAACATCGATACTTTATTTTTTCTCCATACAAACGGGGCCACCCTAATGTACATATGTATATTTAATTTATTAAAAATTATTAATTCCATTACTTATATAAATAAATATCAAAATACTTTTTCCTTATCTCTTTTCTCTCATCGTTTACACTTCGTTAACATAACCATTTGTTTAAGCAGATACTAAGCAGCATCCTTCAATAGCAATAATCATGGAAAAATAACATCAGTATCCAAATTATACGATTTGTTTATTTTGTTCGAATAAAACGATTTAAAGTCCCTTAACTTGTTCGAATAATTTTAAATTAGTTGAATTATTTGAATAATTAAATTTGTTTAAATAAAGCAAGATATTAAGTTTTTCTTTTCTTCAAATCATACATATGTATAGTCGTATCGTCTCAAGCCACTCCTATTTCAATTATCAATACCATCCTGAACTTTAACATTTTCAACATCATATTCATAGTATTACACAGTACAACACATGATTTCGGGACTCAATTCTGATAATTGTTTATGAAAGTAGCCCCAAAAAGAAGAACTTCTGCATCATTCGTTTGGTCATGTTACATCAAATAATAATTTAAAAATTAATTTGAAGTTAGTAGTATCGTATAGGGAATTTGTCACGTTTTAGGCTCTTTTGTTTGTCATAACTCAGTGATTCTCGAGAAAATCATGAAAATGTTTAGCTGAAAAGCTCTTGAAAGTGGATGGACAATTGGAAGAGATTATCAAACTCTCTGAGCCGAAACGAAATCGTTTAGAATTTGATACTCAGAACAATTTAACAAACAATATGAAATGAAAGAAAAACAATCAATCACCTGAAAAATGTTGTACAGTGTTATACTCGTATGCTTAAACAGAAATGGCATCAATTAAGGCCAAATATCAAATGAAACTTTATTCCTATTCTTTCAATATATTTTGACGAGAAGCCTTCAAAATAAAATTTGTCAAAATTATTTCATATTGGGGCTTCTGCAATTTAAAAATAAATCGAATAATTATTTGTTAGAATTTGTTCGATTCATCGGCGTAGCTAGGCCTTTTTCCTGGGGGGATCTTTTTGGAACACTTTTTAGTAAAAGCTATGGAAAATTGTTCAAATAAAAAAATGCAATAAAAGAATAAAAATTCTGGGGGTGGCTAAATTTTTTCTGGGGGGGGCTTAGCCACCCCCAGACCGGGCTATCTACGCCGATGGTTCGATTATTCGAATGAGCATTACTCGAATCGACACCCTAGTGTCGATGTAGAATGAACAGTAATGTTTAAACATGTCTTAAAATTATTTCATTCTTTTTCTCTTCCTTCAAAATAATTCTTGGAAATATACAGAACAATATCTCTTCTAAACATCTGATTTACTTCCCCAACCAAAACAATGCAGCTTTAACACAGCAACCATCGTCCACAAAACATCACCATCTTCGCTGTTGTTGCAGTTGTTGTTGTTACTGTGTATTGTTATTACAATCATCATCCTGGTACGTTTTGAATAACAATAAACCATTTTCTTCTGTAAATTAAGTAAACGAGCAACAGCATATAACAATGCTTCTTATGGATACATATTAAGAACAAAAAAGCAAAAACCTATCTGGAATGGGGTAACTAATATTGATTCTGTATTCTTATTGCATTCGGTGGTAGAGTTTTGACATGTTTGTTTAAGTTCCAGGTTCAATAATTTTTATTGTGAGTTTTGCCAACATTTGACATTTATTTTTACAGTTTTGAATTTTACATTATTTAGAATATTTCCACTTTTGATTGTAATGTTCAATACGTTTGCTCTATGGCTAGCAGTTTTTAAAGTCTAATCACAGATATTTTCTTCTTTTAAGGAGGAATTTCGCAAAATTAATCCAAATCAGTTTGTAATACAAGTCATGGCCTGAGTCCGTTTGTCGGCCACCGATGTAATAAAAACGATGCAAAATCAACTGCGAAGTGCAAAAGCTTTCGAAATACAATGTAAAAAGTATAGAAATTCGAATGATTTTCTTTTCGAATCGAAATACGGAGTAACCCCCCTGGACAATGACCCGAATCACACATCGCTGATAGCGAAGAACTGGTTTTTGTATAATCGTCTTAAAGTCCTCAAAACACCTGCACAAAGTCCAGACCTTAACGTAATTGAGCATTTATGGGATGAGCTCGGACGTCAAATGGAAAATAGATTATGTCCTATAAAGACCAGCTCAGAGCTGCGTAACTGAAAGAATGGAACCAAATAAGTCCTGATGTGTGCAAACAACTGGTTGAATCGATTCCAAAAAAAACTCCAAGCTGTCAAGAATCAAAAAGGATACAAAAAGGATAAACAATTGACCTGACTGACTTTCAGTGTGATCATACTATTAAGGTTTTTTTTAATTTTGTTTTTGTTTCTGTCACGTTAATGGTGAAATATGATGTTTTTGTGTTTTATAATAAATAATTTATTCAATTTTGAAATTTTTTTTAGAAAATCCTAAGCTCTCTTTTTTAACTAGTTTTTTTATATTTTACAAACAGTTTTTAAATTTTACAAACAGTTTGTCAGACTTTCAATGATAGCCACTGTACATATGAAACTTAATTGTGTTGAATTTTATTCGGTTATCAAAATTTTTATGAGATCTAGGGTTGTTAAAGGGATTTTTGGAAATGAATTTTGAAATGGGCCTATCAGCAAACAAATTTTAAATGTGATTACCTTTTATATAAAATTTATTTGTGGCGAAATTTGTGTGGATGCCGATATCTATAGCTATGGAAATAAATCAGATACGTATACCCGAGCAAGTTCTATTTCGGGAGAATATTTGTATGACGGCTAAGTGCAATAATGGAGCGGTTCCAATCAATTTCAATACCAACGTCCTTGTGCCGAAAAATTCAAGAACTAAAGTTTTATCTAAAAATCTTAAGCTGTACTTTACGCACAAGGCTTGCATGGAATGCCAGCCAGACATACAGACAAAAGGACGTATGGACAGAAAGTGATTCCGAGTCGATCGATATACTTTAAGGTGGACGTTAGACTAATATTTTTGGGCATTACAAACATCAGTACAAATCTATTTATCCTCCATATATACGGAAATAGCCAATTTAAGTCCAATTGAAAAAACATTGATCGTTTTCCGAAATCGAATCGAAACCAAAATTCAGCCAAAAAATCTGTACTAAACCTAATCCGAAATAATCCAAAACATTTTCCGATAGGTTTTTTTTAACAGTTTTATCTGAAGAACTTGATATTTAGATGAGATATATGTATAAAAAGCCTTTATGGATTAAAAATCTAAGGAAGTTAAGCTCCTAATTGAGTTTACCATTTATTTCTTAGAGTGAAATAAAACATGTAAATGTATTTTTTCTGTATTTTTTTCATTAAAAATTTGAATTTTAATCTCATACTTATGCATAAATCTATTAATTGGTCTTGTTTTTCATATGTTGCACATTCCTGGATATTAAAATCTCGTGTCTATTGTTATAAATTTTTCATATTATTGTTATTATTGTGAGTACATGTGTATACATATTTGGGTAAAGAAGCCCTTGTTATTTACCACTTCATCCTTTCGTACGTACGTATACATACACAAAACAATGACGGCTAAACATAGCTGCTGATGAAGATGATGTGGATGATGGTGATGGAGAGTAGTAATTACAATATACATACACAATAATAATGTTTGGTAATGCTTACACTTATTGATTTTTTTCCTCCCCATAATTCTGTTTTCCAAATAACCAACAAACAAATACATACATAAATATTGTTTTGGTTTTATAATCATTTTTATTTCGCTTTTGTTTTCGCAACATTTGCAAGTCTTCGACATATAGGCACGCTATACAAATTGTATTAGTCCTTTTGTTAACGAAAAGGTATGACCAGAAATTATTAATTTTAGTGAGCTTGTTTCGTAGATCAGTGTGCAATGCGTGGGTTTAATATTATGTTCCTGAAAATCTTGTTTATCTCTGTTATACTATGTAATTGATAAATTAATTAAATTTAATAATATAAAATAAACTGTCTTTGTATAGCACGAAATGTAGAGTTTAGGCTACAGCAGACCCCACGAGTTCATGAGAATATTTACATTAATAACATTTCGAATTTCCATCAATTTTAATGCTGTCATTTGAAAATAAAACAAGTTAGAAAGTACAGTCGGTCAATGGGAGCTACGACTAATTGTGGACCGATCTGCACAAAATTTGTAGATGTGATTTGGCTTTATTTACCACTCATGTGTGATGAAATTTGTTTGGATACTTGCATAATTTAAACATTTATGATCGGTAAACCCCAATTTCGGGAGGACATTTGTATGGGGGCCAGGTGAAATAATGAACCTATTTCCACCAGTTTCAATCCCATCCGTCCGAAAAAATATCACGTACCAAATTTTATTGGAATATCTTTAAAATTGTCACCTATACTCTACGCACAATCTTTACATGGACAGCCAGCCAGCGTTAAATCGACTCAGGGAGTCGATCGGTATACTTTAAGGTGGGTGTTGGACCAATATTTATGGGCATTACAAACATCAGCACAAATCCAACATACCCTCCCCCTTTATTGTGCTGTAGGGTATAAAAACCTTACATTACTATTCCAAAAAAAAATATTTTTTTTTTCTATAAAATCCTTTTTCTGTTAGTAAATTTTTTATTACATTTGTTTAGAAGAGCCGTCAATATGGTTCATTGTTTTAGGTCCACAACAGAAACATACAAAAAAAATAAAAAAAAAATAAAACAACTTGAATGTGTAACATTTTTATCCTTAATCATCATTATTTTATACCTACTGGATACACAACACAGTAGCACTCTTAACTCGTCTTTGTTTTAGGTTTTATTGTCTAAAGCAAAGAGATCATCATACAACACCCTCCAATTCCTCTTGTTCCATCCCATTGGTTTTTGTTTAGTTTTGCTTAACTGTCGTTGGTTGTTATTGTTTTTGCCTTCGTCTTGTCATCTATCTGAAGGTATCGAGTATAAATGTTACTTTCAGTTGCCATAACATCAAATCAGCCAACAGATTTCATACACACACAGTTATTGCCCTCCGCCCGCCTTTTTAAAGGACAATTTCGAAGTAGAAAAAAATGTGTGTATATGTGCAGGTATAAGCCAAATTGAGCTGGGGAGTTAACAACGAAAAAAACTTTTTACTATTTTAAGTTTTTCTTTGTAGTTTATTTTCTTTTTTCATTTCACATTAAACATTGTGACAATGTCTTGTATTCATACAGACTTTTAAGACTCAAGTTGCGTTTTTTTTTTTTTTTTTGTAAAAAATAAAATAAATAAAATGTTAAAAAACAGTCTGTGTGTATTGTATTATAGTACATATACACTAAAAATATGCATAAATAAATAAAAACTTCAAGTTTTTTGCACACATACATTGGACTCCTTTTTTTTGTATCCCTTGTGAGACTTAGCCAGGCTAAAACAAAAGAACATGGTTATGTCAGTCTGTTAATGCTGCTTGACTTTAACTATTACACGTTTCTTGAAATGCACTCAGAGAAAAAAACTGTGTTTGAGCAAATGTGTACTTCAAAAATCTTTTTTTTTTTTATTGTAGATTTTTATACGTCATAACGAAGTAGTGAATAGAATTTCTAATATTCATTATATACACAAAGGCAATTTAGCTCATTATTTTAACACGGTGATGTCATGTCATTCATGTCAACACCACTTTCAAATAAAATTGATAGCACTAAAACTAGTTACAAGTAAAGACTTTTGTAACTCATTTATCGTTAAATCTCTGATTTATTATAAGATAAGATGATAAATAAGTTGTTACTTGACTAATTATAAGAAATACTGGAAATATGTATGTTATTCAGAAATTAAAAGACATTACTTTTACTGCGTCATTGAAGCCTTCAGAAATACTTTTAATATTGTATTATATTGTCTTAACAAACCCATTTCTAAAGATCGAATTAAAAGCTATTGCTAAACGTTCTATGTAGGCTCAGTTTTAATATTGAATTTATGCTATAGTGAACTGGGTCGTGAGAAAAATACTTATATGAAAATTCTACAAAAGTACAGAGAATTGTCAAGGTAGGTGTTATCAGTAGTAGCCTACGCATTACACTTTCGCATCCACTAGACTACAACAACTACTAGTGGATTTGGTAGCAAACTTGATAATGATGACCATGGCAATTTGTCTACGTTATTCATTAATAGGTTGTAAATACTGAAGGCTACGAATGGACGGTTGCATTGTTGATCAGACAACACCAGTACCTTCTCAGTATGCTTGCCATTAACGATTATCGATGTAAATTTTTTAGAAAGAAGTACATGGATAATTTACATCCGTTTCCTGCTGGTATATTGAAATAAAAACACTCACGGCCTAAGTTTAATTTTGGAAGATCATCGTGAATTACATACATAAACCGGGTAACTCAATCTGCAAGTGATCTATCGGATCACTTTATTATTTTTCAGGCATAGATTCTAGCAATTAATCAAGATGCCGAGTGCCTAAAATCGAATGTTTTCTTCACATTTGCCATCAATATATGACAATATAACTGCCGTCGTGGCATATTGGCATCCACATTTTGAAAATAAAACCATCCCTTTAGTGCCACTCAAACAGTGAGCGTCAAAATAAAGTCAACACCTCATATTATTAAAAGAAAAGTTTAATTATATTATTATAAATAATATTATGTTAAATAAAGAATGAGAATTATTCCTCTTGCGAGTATTAATTGTGTTTAACTAGAAGTAAACCTTCGAATAAAAAATTTTTACAATTATGTTAAATATTTATATTGCATTTTTATATAGTTATTTAAACAGAATGGAATTCACAAAAAAAAAAATTAATTAAAACCAAGCGTCTACTGTTGAGAAGATGAGTATTGTCGTACTGGTCTTCATAGAATCTGATGTTTTCGATTAAATGTCTGACTTATCGAACATCCAATAATTTTATAACGTTATCCGGTTGGTATAACCACACTTTTCAACAATGTTTTATGTAGAGATCTAAATTAGAGCTAGAAGACAAATTTCTAACTTTTTTAACGTCAGAATTGTATGTTATAATAGTTAATCTGAAATGATACTCTAATTCTGAAAGTGCTATCGCAAGTGGAAGCTAAATCCCAATGAAAATATAATAGTTTATATGGATACATATATAAAAATATACTTTCAAAACCCGAATATTCACCAAATTTTGTTATTTAATTGATATGCTTAGGTTATTTCGTTCTAAAAGCAGCTTTCTTGCTTGTAAAAAACACTATTTTTGTATACTAAGATTTTTTTTTATTATTGATGTTATAAAATTTAAATGTTATAAAATGAAAATGCAATGGGTAAATAAATAGTTAAATTTATTTTTTAACTAGCGGACCCGGCGAACTTTGCCTCGCTCTAATTTTAAGCCTTCAGACAAACTTTAGAGTAATAATATAATACAACAGGAATAATTTCACACAAAATTTCGTACAAAAAATTCAATTTTCCAATTTTTCCCATTTTCCGACTTTTGCGAAGAGATTTTCCAATTTTCCGCGTTTCGCATTTCGCATTTTTCATGATTTACACTAAGAAATTTCTATTTTTTTAGTTGGAAAGCCATTAAGTCGTTTAAATCTTAATTATTGTTCTAAAATACTTTTGCAATTATTGAACTTAATTCAAAGAGATAAAATTTATAACTTGCAAATATTAAAAACACAATGAATCCATAATAAAAGTATTCTTTTACCATAACTATGTTTAACTCTTCTTTTTATAAGTTCGTCTAACAATTTCAGTTTTTAAACAAAGCAAATGACACAAAACACATATAACCCGATACAACCAACCACATTTAACCCTTTATCCTTTTCTTCTTGTAGACGATTTTCAATTGGGATTTTTTTCTCAACATGAACACAAAATAGAAATAAATACAAATTATGTGACAAAATATGAAAATGTTTTATTTATTTGTTACATAGGTACGATGTACAGCTTCCAGCAGCATACAAGTTACAAGTACTCGTATGTCGCGATTCGAATTTTTTGCTGGGATGTTTGGATGTTGCCAGTAGTTGTACTGAAGGATTTTTGCATGTTAATCGATGTGTGTAATATGAATACGTATAAGAAAAAAATCTCTTAACTCTTAAAAAAGTAAAAGAAGTAGTAAAAAATTGTTATACAATTTGTTTTCTTTACAAACATATTTTAATTTGAAGTATTTCACGCAGAAAGCTGGTAGTTGAAAGCAATGAAACTTGCGGGATACAATTCACATACGAAATGTCAATAAACCTTTTTTGGTTAAAAAAAAAAAGCTGAAAAGGATTTGCATACATAAAAGTAAATCATTTGAAATGAATTTGAAAATATGTTTATTCCTATTGTCAAGCTATTTTTTTTACTTTTGTTTAGGGCAGCTATTATTAGTTTATTTTCAAAAACATTTTGGAAATATATTAAAGTTTTTTAAAATCTTGTGAAAGACCTTAAAATTACTTTTATTTCGAATTTCGATTCAAACAAATTGAATTTAAAAAAATTCTGTATCAACAAGTATTTTCGTTATGCAATAATTAAGTCAGTCAAAAGCTTTACAAACAAGTAGGTTGGTGGGTAACTAATGGTGTTTGTTTGAAGCTTACATATTTGTCATAAACAAATGACATTCTAATTAAAAAGCTGAATGTTATGTCAATGAATAAAATAGCATTTATGTATATGCATGTTATTCATTTAGAAAATTGAAATTCCAACAAAAGAAAATCCTTTTCCTAGTAATTGAATTCACGTATTCACATATTTACAAACCTTTTACTTTTTGCTTCTTGCTAATTTGCCTATGAATTTTTGACTGTTGTTGCAAAAATGATTACTTTAATGCAATTTTCCAAGTACGTGACCATAGAAGTAGAAAATTATTACATACAAACAGCAGAAAAAGGGAAACTATATTAAACATACTGTGAAAAGGAAAAAACAAAAGGGTAAAAATGCCTTTTGGGATTGAAACTTTATGGAACTAATGGTAAACAAAACGTTAAAAGGATGTATTACAAGTATGTATGTGTTTTTTTTTTTTGTATGTTGCAAGCAAATATAACTAGTAAACACTGTTGCACATCACAGCATTGAATAAGGAAATCACATGCAGAGAGTGAAAAATACAAAACACAACAAAAAAATTAAGATAAAGTTGAAAAAAACATTATTTTTTGATTACTTTACCACAAAAACGAAACAAGAAGAGGGAAAGCTTTTTTAGGAAAGAGAAAAAAAAATAGTAGAAAAGAACTCTTGTGTTTTTTTTTTTTTTTGCTTACTCTTTGAGAGCAACAAACAACATCAAAAATACTTTTTTACCATTAAATGAATGAAGACAAAGTTGATTTATATGTGTGTCTGTATAAAAAAAGGAATTAATGAAATTAATTTTTTGTTGTTATACCCTTCACCTTCATGAGAAGGGTATATATAAGTTTGTCATTCCGTTTGTAATTTCCACAATATAATTTTCCGACCCTATAAAGTATATATATTCTGGATCCTTATAGATAGCGGAGTCTATTAAGCCATGCCCTACTGTCTGTCTGTTGAAATCAATTTTCTGAAGTGCCCAGATATCTTAGGGATCAAAATCTTCAATAATTCTGTCAGACATGCTTTCGAGAAGTTTGTTATTTAAAATCAGCAAAATTCGTCCATAAATAACGGAGATATGAGCAAAAATCCGAGACAACCTCCGAAAATTCCATCAAAAAAACTAAGTGTATTAATATTGTTAGGAACAAATTCATCGACAGATGGCGTGTTTATCGACATAATTATGCATAATATAATTATGCATCCACAACAAAGGTGAAGGGTATATAAGATTCGGCATAGCCGAATATAGACCTCTTACTTGTTTTTATATGTATTTCTTTTTGTATCACTGCAAAAGATTTTTCTCTGTGAAAAAGAAAAACTTGAAACTAACAACAACCATCAGCCATCATCAACACACAACATCAAAGTAATTCATAAGAATTTCTACAATCTCTAGGTGAATTAAGAATGATTTAAATACAATATAAATTTAAAAGGATGTTTTGTTTTGGAAATTGGAATCTTGGAAAAATTACTATATTCGAAAATAATTCAATGTTGGATTTAAAAATTATATAACGGTTAGAAAAAATATTGAACAACATTAGAAAATGCTTATTAAACTAAATTATTTTCGCTCTAAAAAGTTAAAATTTATGTTAGAAAAAAACGATTAATATATTTCATCGCGAAAGAGCTAAAAAGTCCACTGCTAAAAAAAAATGTAAGATAAATGTCAAAATTTGGAAAATAACTTTTTTCAAGTTATACTCAAAAATCACAATATTTACAAGCAACAAAACCAATTCATATATATAAATTTAGAAACCCGTCGGAAACGTAAATCACGTTTCCCAAAATTGATCCAAGGCTGATAAATGGCAATGGCATGTTCAGAAGATACTGTATTCCATTAGGGATATGTGCTAAAAATTAATAAAATCTCTATAAAAATATTTTCCTTTGAAAATTTTTCTTCTAATAAAAGATTTAATTTTAATTTATTTGTATTACATATGTGTATACAAATGTGTGTATACTCTCAAATAAAAATACGAGTAATTTAAGCAATTATATTTTGCTGTGTGAACACCGAAGAAATTTCAAGGAAAAAATTGTATCAATCTTTTCAATAAAAATTGCTTTGTGTCAATTGGGACTTAGTTTTAAACTCTGCTTAGTTAATGCTTTAAAGAAGACAGGTATTCTTTATCGCAACTTTAAGTTGATATTTGGTAAAAAAAAGTGATTTCGTTGCTCAACTTACCTTGTTGCCGCAGTCCTATCGTTTAAGCTGTCTTCCACAAAGCTATTTTTTTTTGTTCAAAAATACAATAATCATTTTTGTTCCTTTAATGTTCTGTGTGTATGTTAGAAGTTTATTTCTCTCTCTTAATTTAATTTTATTTCGCATACTTTTTAGATGCTTTTTTGTACATTAAATTAATGTAATTGTATAAGATTATAATACATACTCGTAAAGTTCATCTTGTTGCCGTCATAAAATGATTTCCTCTTCTTTTTTTTCGTTCTTTGTAGATAAAAAGTCTTAAAAGAGCAACCATTGAGTATTTCAGTTTTAATTAATTTATACGTTTTCAATTACATAATTTAATAGTGTGTATACTTAAATAAAACATTATTTATTCATCGTTTTTAGATTTGCTTATTTAATATTTCCTTTTAAGCCAATAAGATATAATGAATTTTAAATTTTTTAAATAAATATTATTTAAAAACCCGCTTTTTTAGACCGAAACTAAATCTAATAAATAAGTATGTTTTGGTATTTCCGAAATCGAACCGAAACTAATATTCGGCCAAAAATCGATATTTGACCTAACCCGAAACAAACTGAAACTTTTAAAATATACCATTCATTTATAAAAAAAAAAATATATTTATTTTAATTCTTTGATATTTCTTTTTATTTCGGCTCGAGTTCATTAAATTTAATTTTCATTAAATTATTTTATTACTGATGGTAGGAATTGTTATATAAAAATTAATCAGGGGTGTCATAGAAACCAATATTGTCGGAATTGGTTTTAAAACCGACAAGAAAAAATGCTTTGGTGTCATAGGGCAGTGCTACACGTTCAATAAATATCGAGATATTTCTAGTGCCCTATGACACCAAAGCATTTTGTTTGGCAAATATTTGCCGAAAAAAGACGTAACCACTAAATAACATATATTTGAACTCGTTTATTTATTAAAAAAAAACTTTGTTTATTTAGGACAGGACACAACAAATATTTAATTTTAAATTATTTGATGCTGTTTGATCTTGCAAAACTCTTGCAAGAGTAAACAACGTCAAGCAAATTTGTGCTAAAACAAGTGGTTACGCTTTTTTGAGTAAATATTTACCAAATGTGACCGTACCTTAAGTTTTTCCTTTAAAAAAGTTTCGGTAATATTTCGAGCGAATGCCGAATTCTGGTATTAGACTGATTTTTAGCTCTAAGAAATGTTATTTGCAATTTCTGTTAAATAAGTATTTTAATAATTTTTAACACTTTTAGATTTTTAAAAAAAAAATAGTTATATTTATTAATTAGTTTAGCAATTAAAAAAACCATCAAACCATATTTATGACTTTTTATTAAAACAATTAATTTCAAAATATATTCCATACTATCTGGCCAAATATATTTCGATTTCCTTTCACGTGCCACCGATATATCGATTTCATCGAATTACAAATTTTGTATACAATTTATCAGATTAATTTTCCTAATTTCTTTTTTCTATTTTTTTTTCTATTTGTATTACTTTTATTTGTTGATCCTTTTTTTATGTATATAGAACATACTGTTAATGAAAATTGATAATAAAATTGAAAACATATGTACATATGTACACACAAAATTTACATAATCCTTTGTATTGAATTAGTATAATATATGTATGTAATTGAATAAGCAACAAATAAACTTCTACATTATGATTATTTCTTGACCCCTTTATGACCATTTTCTTCCTCTCATCACTCTCTTTTCTTTTTAAGCGTTTCAATCCCTTTTTGTGTCGCGTGTGTGAACGGAATAACGAATAATAATAAAAAAAAAACTACTATAAAAATCAATTTTTACCCTATAAAATAAATGTTCTTTATATACATACATACATAGGTATATAAAAATAAAATGAAATAAGTGCAAGAGTAGTATGAAAAAAATAAAAAAAAAATCCGTTGTCGTTGGCTTAATTTCAATTTACAAACAAATACACTAATAGAAAGAAAGAAAAAAAATACAACCACCACCACCTTCATAAAATAGAATACATATAAAAAATAAAATATCTAAGTATGTATATATAAACTCGTACATGCTCATAAGTATCTATATATGTATGTATATATAAATATCAAAAGTATCCTTCCCTCGAAACATCTAAAACAAACATTGAACTACTTGGGAGTGTGGAAAATACAAGCATTTTAAAGTATAAATTCATTTTCAAATTAATGTATCTATCCAGACAGGAAAATATCTTTACATATCAGACTGATAAACTAGCAGTAACTATTGGACATTTATTATCATCTCATTATAAATCATAACAAATATGTAATGAAACTGTATTAACAGATATAAAAAATATTTAAAATAAAGGACGAACTTGTCACGTTCGCACACTAAACTAAAGATACGGTCACACTTGGCAAATAGTTTTCGAAAAAGACGCAACCACTAAATAAAATATATTTGAACTCGTTAATATATTAAAAAGAAAACTTTGTTTATTTAGGACAGGACACAACAAATATTTAGTTTTTTTTTTATTCGATGCTGTTTGATCTTGCAAAACTCTTGTAAGAGTAAACAATATCAAACAAATTTGTACTTAAACAATTGGTTACGGTTTGGTTATTTGAGTAAATATTTGTAAATAGTGTGACCGTACCTTAACAAAATACATATTTACAATTTCAATATTATTTATTAGCTTTCGTTAATTCAATTTGCAATCCCAATCAAGCCAAATTTGAACTTGTACACTTCTATTAAGGCAAGCTTGTCATTTGTAGTGTCTTCAATATTTTAAAACTCTGATTTTGCTTGCTGTAGCACATTACATTTCTTTAAAATCATAAAATTTTCCGTTTCCTTTTCTGTTCACCGTTGAAAGAATTCAAATATAAGGAATTACAAAAACACAAATAAAACGTGTTTAGTTTTAAAACAGAGAACCATCTTCTCTCCGTCAAAATCATACGCTTATTGAAAATATTAGGGTAAGCATTTAAGAACATGCCAAATGAAATTTTCAAACATATGAAACAAATTAAAATATTTTGAGCTAAACCAAATTTTTAAGAGAATTAACACTCAGGCAATTAATTTGCCTATATATAATTGCGTTACTTTCTTTGGAATGGGGATAGATTGAAGAAGTAAAGGTGGTGAAAGTAGAAGAAAGCTTTATATCACAACTCTGCAATTGTGCATTATGTTTACCTTAGTGCAGCGCCTCTGGTGGTGAGTAGGCGCATTATTTTTAAAGCTTGATTTTATAGCCATTATTTTACTTCGGCTTAAATGCTAAGTATATCACCGTAGGAGGCCACAAATACCAACTCATGCTTAATGATCAAACGCGCTAATCAATTAAGCTACAGCACCCTCAAAAATTTGGGAGTTTAAAAAAATCATACCTTTTTCTATTACCATCACCATTTGATGTTTTCCAAAATAACTTATGCTCTACGTATGCGCAGATATTTCAGCTACACTTTTGAAAACTCCCAATTTTAAATAAGTAAATCCAAAAAATGGCAGGAATATAAGCAAAAAATAAAACAATATTTCTAAATTTTTACTCAGCCAAATTGTTAATGTCCCCTCCATTTTGATTAAAAAACTGTCATAGTTTCACGTTTGTTCAAACATTCTCAATTTTGTCGTAATTTTATTACTATTACTTACCAATAGCTATTACCCTATTCATGTACATACAAGGTACATTTTAAATTTACATCATACTCATCATTTTGATTGTTGGTTGGCATCTGCTTTAGGTAGTTGGTTTGGTTTTGTGACGTTTCTATGACTTCCACTTGTGAAGTTTTTATTTCTGCTTGTGTGTAACATAAAAACAAAAAAATTATGTCCCGACAAACAAATTTTAAAAGCTTTTAGGAATACATACACATAATGGTATGCAAAAGTTCTCATGCTAAATTATTCTAGTCAGTTTTATTATTTCTACACTGCTAAAAATTTCTTGATTATTCACTCATCATAGTCTTCTGTTTATATTCATGAGAAAATACACAATATACATATATGTACATAAATAAATGTTAGTCTTTCGAGCTAGCCGAAATCGAATTTTGCAATACATACGTTTTTAACGTACATACCTATAACGTCTTTTTATATAATATAAATGTACATAAACTTATATTCTTTACTATGGAAAGGATCACAAAAGTTTGGATAGAAAATCTTAAATAATTTCTTTTCGTGTGTTTAATGCAGACCATGTCTATGAGGTTGACTTTTCTGTTTTTCTGTTTTTTAAGTGCTTCATTTAAAAATATGTAACTGCTGTGCGAACATGAAAATTTTACTACTATATAATGTTGTTTATTATTTCTCTTTTATTACCTAGAAAAATCTGCAAAAAAGACTTTGAAGTTTTCTTTTCCATAGAAACATATTTTATATAAATAAATATACAAAAAAAAAATGAAAACACTTCACATAATGCGGACTTGTATAATTAAGATTTGAAAGAGTACACATGTCTCGAGAATAGATGAATTATGCAATAATGATGAAAGAAAGTTAAAAAACAGGTTGAGAATTTCTTTGCTTTTTAATTGTTTGTAATTAAATTTTACTAATTATTTGTTTTTTTTTTTTAATTTCTTTCTTTTTAGGAATATTGTCTCCTCCGGGTCCGTTTTTAACGCCCAGCCCATCACCATCGATCTCAGCAAGTCCACGCTTGCAACCATCGCCCTCATTATCACCGTTTCCACAAGATGTGCTTCTAGTAACGGGCAATACTTTAACAAATAATAGTACCCATGAGCAGGTAATTAATTTAAAAATAGTTAGTTTCTTGTAACAGTCACTTAAAAAAATTAACATCAAAGTTAAAAAAGAGAATATTAAAGAAAACCTTCTAATCTGACTTGTAAGGGAGCATAATTTTTTTCTAAATCGAAAATAACTAATCTGACATTGCTTCGTTTTGATCGTATTTATCAATACTTTTAGGAACGTAAAACTGTAACACCAGGTCGCAGACAGTCAATACATCAATTTACTAATGGTAGTCCAAGCGCGGGCACTGTGGTTTTCCAGCCCAGTCCGTCACAATCACCGGCCGCTGCTACCAGTGTTATTGGTGTAACGAGTGGCGGTGGCTTAAATGTGGTGGCAGGTTTTCCCAGTAGTGTCTCACAAAATACAATAACAACGACTTTACCTACAATAACAACGACTGGAAATGAATTGAATACTACTTTAGTAGGATCCAATAACATACAACTTAATAAGGTATCCATAATAAATACACTGTGATAATAATATGTATATATTAATTTCATAATTTTAATGAATTTATAATTAATTTATGCATTCTACTTTCAACAGAAGGGTACTAAACGTCAACAGCAACAACAACAACAGCATCACCAAATATTCAGTTCCTCTAGCCACTATTCGCACCTACCATCCTTATCTACAACCACTACTATAGCCGGCGGCTATGGGCAATTACATGCAACAACGATCAACAATACACCGAATACGATTGCGACAACAACTGTGGCTACTGCGTCAAAAAATCAAGCGAAAAAAGGTGCTTCCAACAGTGCCACAGTTTTGCCCATAGGCCAACAATCTCATCAACAACAAAATCATCAAGCACAACAACAACAACAACAACAGCAATTTCAGCAATATCAGACTAGTAGTCCCTTAATAGCAGATAGTCCATTACCCAGTCCCAGTGGCACTGCTATAACATCGGCTTCAATTAAACCGCCAACACCACAACCGCCTCTGCAAATGTTGCAACAACAATTTACCATTGCCAGCAATGGCAATGGTAATGGCGGTCCCCAGCAACAGACGTTCCAATTAATTCAGGGACCTCAAGGACAGATTATAGCGGCTGCCACATCTCACCAACAAAATCAGCACATGCAGCAGCAGCAGCAACAACAACAACATCAGCAACATAGATTTAACCCTACATCTACAACGAATATTGTAACATCTACATCGGCGCCGATGGGTACCAAATCAACAAAGGCTCCCCAACAAATTCTGCCAAAACCTCAGCAGTTGCATCAGCAAATAATCCAACAACAACAGCAGCAGCAACTTGTAGATCAAATTAATTATGCTCAACAGCAACAAAAATCGAAAACACCTAATCCAACACCTCCTCCGGCACCGGTTACTTCTTCATCAAGCAATATGTCTCAGCCATCCTTAACGCAGATCTCACCATCAGCCCAGCCGGGTCAACAGCAGCAAATAATTTTACCTTCTGGTGCCACAGCTAGTCTAACAACCACCGCTCAACAACCTCTGTTGCTCAACCAAGTACCAATGTTAGTGCAACAAAACACGCCACAAGGAGTACAATTAATTTTACGCCCACCCACACCACAACTGACCGCCACGCCCTCACTTGTCATTCAGAATAGAAGTCAACCTCAAATGCAGCAGCACCAACAGCCACAACAAGTTTTACGCATTTTAGGTACTAATGGAGCCACCATGCAACTAGCGGCCGCCACGCCCACTTTCATCGTTTCTTCTCAGGCCAATTTAATACAACAGGCAAACCATTTGCAGACCATTAAAACTCAATCACAGTCACCTGCTATAACACAACTGAGTGGTCTACATGCCGCTCTATCAGCTGCAGCAGCCGCCAGTAATCAGCAGCAAAGATCTCAACAGTTTGCCACCACAGCAGCTACAATCAATGGCCATTTATTGAGCCCCAGTGTAGCTGCCCAAATACAAAATTTACAATTAGCAGCTGCTGCAGCAGCTAATGGCAACGGTCTGACCGCGCAAATACAAATGCCAAATGGTTTAACAACTTCGGGCGCTGCAACTCTACTTTCCCAATTGCCGGGTGCCACACAGTTTCAGCAAAATTCGCACGGCTTTAATATAAATCTTAATCAGTTGAGTGGCGCCAATTTGCAGCAGATTGCAGCCGCTGCAGCGGCAGGTGCAACCTTTCAAACTCCACCTCCACCACCACAAACTCACAATGCTGCTAATAATGGACAGCAACAGAATCAACATAATTCAGGAAATAACAATACCACCGCCAACAACAACAACACATCAACAAATGATCTCTTTTCAAATTCATCCAATGCAATGAGCAATTTAACTCAATCCTCGCCGGCACATTGTCCGGTGGCAGTAACACCAGAACCCATAAGACAACCTACACCGGTATTACAAAATATACCCGCCGCTAGTCCACACCTACAACAATCCCACAATCCACCTCAAATACAATTGAGCTTGAATGCTGCAGCCACCATACAACTGCAACAACATCAGCAGCAACAGCAGCAAGCACAAATTCAGCAATTGCAGCAACAGATACAGCAAACGCAGAATCAAGTACAACAAGCTCAACAGCAGGTCCATCAAATACACCAAGTCCAACATATACAGCAGACTCCTCAGAGCATACCACAGCCTCAAGCTCAGTCACAGACTATGCAACCAGAACCTAAAAAGAAAGCTAAACCGAGGAAAAAGAAACCACCAGCTGCCAATCTTCAGTCTTCAAATGGAGCAACGGCCAATACCAATAAAAGTTTAACAACCACCGCTAATAAATCACTAAATACCAACACTTCTACTACATCGGCATTGGTTCCCTCCATACCGTCAACGAGCAACACGATAAACATGGTTCCTAATACAACAACATTTCAAGAACAAACAGGTCAGCAACAAATCAACACCACCAACCCTCCACCATTCAGTTACATCAATCAGAATCTTCAGGATACAACAACACCTGTACAAAATTCACCATCTCCACCTCCGCCACAAACACATAGAGCCAGCAACGGCAAACTAGACTTGGGCAATGTTATGAAACTTTGCGGTATTACCGATGAAGATGATGACGACTTCATGGAGTCCAACCCAACCGAGGAACCCCCGCCCAACCAGACGATAAATTCAACACAAAATTATACCATATCCATACCACAACCAAATGGTACGAGCGAAACTTTGCCCTATACTTTAAGTATACCTGGCGTTCAATCATCCACCTCACCAAATGATAATATAGAGTCTTCTCAAGAACCAGCGGCCAATATTGTCATTAAAATAGATCCATCCGAAACAGGTATGGGCGCAGCGCCAAATGCGTCAATACCTCAACCTTATTCCATAACCATACCTCGACTGCCATCACAGGAGGAAATACAGAAACAATCTCAGCAACATTTGAACAACCAACAAAATAACAACAACTCGTTACAGCTAAAGTCACAGCAACAACAAACCATGCTGACGTCACAGCCACTAAACACAAATATAACATTTTCAATGCCCATGCATTCTGCAGCCAATTCAATGCCTCCAAATAATATACCCCAGTTAATAAGTAACACTCTGGCTCCATCCAATACCCTAAGCAACAACGTTGTTGTCTCCTCTGCAATTACAACTACGACGGCAACCACCACTGCTACAGTAAAACCAAGAAGGAAACCAGCTGCTAAAAGGAACAATAAAAAAGATGTCAATACTGCAACCGCAACTGCCACAAACAGTTCTATAGGGAATTCTATGAGTTCCACTCAAACTGTAGGCACATCAACGGCTGTCGTTACTCCGCCAGTCAACAATACAACCAGTGTAATATCCACACCTCTGCCAACATCTGCTGCTTCAGTACCCAGTCAGATTGGTAACATACAAATCTCACAAATCGACAACAGATTGGCCAGTAATCAAACACAAATGATTTCGACGCCCATGACATCTTTGGTCGAAAATAAAATACAAATAATGCCTATAATGGATAAAAATACTAACACCGCTCAAATGCCTCAGCTCCAGCAAACGCAAATAGTATTTCAACCCAACAATACAGGTAATAATCTAAACATAGGTGCTGGTCAGAGTCAGCAACTACAACAGGAACCGTCTAGGCCAATGCAGCTAGTGGCGTTACCTCAGTTTTCAAACTCTTCTCAAGCTTCTACAACATCAACCAGCACACTAAATCAACAGCAACCCCAACCGCAACCAACACTTACAATGCCTAGTCCACAAATAAATGCACCGCTCTCCAATGTAACCAACAGTTCACAAAATCCTCTGATACATCCGGTTACACAAACAACAATGTTACCTGGTATGTCCGGAAATGTGTCCATATCCGTAGGAACGCCAAATACCATAGCAGGAATTATACCCCAGCTAACAGGCAGTTTGACGTTGGCTGTATCAGAACAATGTGAACGATTAATTCTAAGACACGATCCCAATCAGCCTCAAGATCAGCAATCCCAATTAATACTGCAGGCTCTTTTAAAGGGGGCTCTTCCCAATGTAACCATTATAAATGAGCCAACCAAAGTCGAGCCACCGAAACAACTAACTATACAGCAACAGCCTGCATTATCACAACCCGTGCTAACTCCAACAGGCATTACAACATCCAGTACAAGCAATTCAACAGGAGCCATTAGTAAATCTAACAAGAAAAATAACAAACAAAGCACGGATGCCGCAAAACAGCCAGTAACACAAAGTTTTGCCAACCAAGTACAGAAACCTGCGGATGGAAATGGAAACAACTCATCTACAAGCATTAACAATCTTAATAGTAATTTAAGCAGCAACATTAATAATAATATGAATTTGACTGCTGCTAATTCGCAAATTCAACCCAATGTTACTTTATCCCAGCAACGGTATATAGCATTACCAAAAATAGATCCTAGCACCCAACAGTTGTTCAGTTTGAATCCTTTAAATAATCAAATAACACCCATTAATGCAAATCAAACAACAGCATCAATTGGTCCAACAGAACGTTTGCTCATAGCTCCAGCAGGAATAAATGCCCAGCAATTGGCCCAATGTTTGCAGCAAGGACAATTACATTTTAATGATGTTAATCCAATAACAACACAACAGGCACCTTCCACGCAGCTCCAGCAACAGCAACAACAACAACAACAAACTATGGGCACAATGGGAGGTGGCACTAGTAATCAACAACCGAAACAGCAAATCGTATACCCAATGACTTCACAAATGAATTCACATGCTATGGTAACAACAACAACAATCACTTCTACTACAACATCGAATCCTACAACAGTTTGTTCTTCAACACAACCTGCTACATCAGCAACAACAACACCATCCACTACAACCAAACAAATAGCAAATGTTGCTCCCATAATCGATCAATCGAAAGCTAAACATGATACAAAACAGATTAACAACTCTACCACTGGAAACACAGGAGCAGTACCCAAAAAGAAGCCTGTTAGGAAACCAAAAGCATCTACAACTACTGCTGCAGATGTGGCTCTCATGAAAAACGCTTCGGTAGTCAAGCCAATGCCAAAACTAGATCCCCTTTCCCAAAAACCTAATAACAATCCGGTACAAATAGTGCAACCTAATACAGCAAGTGGCAAACCAGTGGTATCAACATCAATCACCTCTACAACCACTACCACTACATCAAACGTGGTAACAATTCAGCCTTTTCAAACACAAACTTCTACGGGCACAAAACTGGTGGGCGTTACAGCACCCATGCAACAGCAGCCGCAAAATAACATGCAACAACAACAACAAACGCAACAAGGCCGTGCACAAACCAATTTCACTCTAAACTTTTCAGCTGGCACAAATAACAACAGCACTACTGCTATCGCAACACCTAATATAATTACAAATCAACCGATTCATAATCTAAACAATGGTCTTCCGAATAATACATCAGCTGGAGCCAATACACCAGTCAATCAGCCACAACACACGGTTTCAAGAGTCCAAACTATACAACTAACACCTCAGCAACAACAAATGTTCAAACAGGTTCAAATGCAAATACAGTATTTGACCGTAAAGCTGCAACATAAAAACTTACTCAGCTCTATGCCCTTACCAGCCGATTTGGATCCTAATGTTGTGGCCGCTTTCAATAAACCTATGAACGATATGGAAATCAATACATCCCTACAAAGACTGTTCATGGAACAACACCGTATACTAGCAGCCGGCAAAGAAATACCCACTCCCGAACCATTCTTAACAAATGCAGCCAATGCTGCAAATGTCGCCAATAATTTTCCCTTAATGCAATCAAATAGTTTTAGTCCAGACAATGGAAAAGTGAACGCCGGCAACATACCAGCCAATGTAGTGCAACCCAATAATCACTCAACACTGACTGCCTCAAATGTCTCAAATGCTGCGGGGAATACAGTAAATACCGGAATTGGTAATATTCAACAGCAACAACAACAACAACAACAACAGCCAACACAAAAGATTCATATTTATCCCATACAACATCAGCAACAAAATAAGCAAACTAAACAACAGCAAGTTACTCTGAATACCAACAATAATTTAAATATAAACAATACGAATAGTAATATAACAACACCAACAACAATTGCCAGTGGCGGTGGCAATAGTGCTAACAGCAAAGTAATTACTAAACAAAAGTTGAATCAAACCCAACAACAGCAACAGTTAACTGTACAACAGTCAGCAAATAATAATAATAGTAATAATTTGACAACAGCTTCAACTAATTTGGTGAATCCACCAACATTAAATCCACAATTACCGCAATTATCGTCTTTAACGACAACCCCATCATTACCTTCATTGCCATATCCTTCACTGCCACCGCCTCACATGATCAATATAGCAAACATGCCAGCAGTATTACAACAAAAGCATTTCACACAACATTTACAAATGCAACAGCAACAATTAATGCAGCAGCAACAACAACAACAGCAGCAGCAGCAGCAACAACAACAACAGAAATTACAAAATTCTAGCACAAAGCCCTCCAATAATTTTACAACATTCAACGCAAATCTAAATAATTTGACTGGATTTCAGCAAGGACCACCGCCGCTGATATTTCCCACATCCACAACAACAACTAATAATGCAGTTGTGACAATAGCCGCAACAGCAACAGCTCCATCAACATCATTGTCCACAATGCCTCAGCTAACAGCTCTAAGTCAACAGCAACATCAAACACCTCAGTTACAACAAACGACGCAAATACAATTTCAAACTGCAACTCTGCCAGGCACACCAACATATGCTGTTTCGATAGGAAATCAAAAGGCGTATGTTCCCATTATTACCTGTGCCATAGCAACGGTGACGTCGTCCGCCTTACAACAAACATCAGTTGTGTCTTCTGCATCTTCCATGAATACTATAGTTTCTGCTCTGCCGCAATTAATAACCGCCACGGCATCAACGGCTTCAACAATGACAACCACTGCTGTCGCACATACTGCTGCTGCTTCATCTATATTAGTACCTTCATCTTCTGCTATGGTGGCCGCAGGATCTGTAAAACCCCTACTAGCACTAACACCCTCATCATCGAGCAGTCATCCAGTGAACAATTCAATTGTCCAGAATACGTTATTTAAAGATTGCATTAATGTTAATATCGTCGGTAACCCAATTGCTCAGAATCAAACTGTTGTTAAAACAGAGGAACAAATTTCACCCAAAGCAAAACTTGCTCGTCTTTCTTTGTGAGTAGTTGGTTGATATTAATCCTTTAATTTCTAACAAAACATAAAGAGATTATTTTCTCGTTTTCTCCTTCATCATTAACAAAATTCCTCATAATCTAAAATTAACAATTTAGGAAGTTGGATTTTTCCCCTTTTTTTAACTGTTGATTAGTTAGATTTGTTTTTAAAACGGTTGCTTTTTATAAACATTTGAAAAAGAGATGTTATTGGCCCATAAGCATAGTCATAGAAAAAGCATACTTTAAGCAAAAGCATGCTTTTGTTTTAAATTCAGAACAAAATTTATATGTGTTTGTTGTTTAAAAGTCTACTTTTACTTAAAGTATGTTTTTTCTAGGACTATGATTATGGGCCATTATTTTTAATGTAATAAGATTTAGTACAATAACTAACATTATTTAGTAAAAAAGTTTTATGAAATTTTCGCTGATTTTCATCTCCATCATGCTTGATTTATAAATATGTGTGAATTATATTTAACATTGAACTTTTCTATTTACAAACAATTAGATTCCTACGACAATTAGAAGTGGATCAGCAAAGCTGTTTAAATCCTGACTACAAAAGCCCATTTCAAAATAAAGAGGAGGCAGTAAAACGTTTGATAAGGTAAATAAGATTTACCCCCTGGCCAACGATGTCGAACGATAACGTTCGCTTAGACAAGACTTAAGACACAAACTTTTTATCGTATCTATTTTTTACTCAATCAAGTTTGTTTATTCCACAATCAAGTGTGTGTCTTAAGTCTTATCTAAGCGAACGTTATCGTTCGACATCGTTGGCCAGAGGGTTAATTAAATAACATAATTTTCAAAATAATTTATAAATGAAATAAATTCATTTGCAGATATCATTGCATGTATCAAACCGATGAAGATATACCTAGTGAAGATGAAGAAGAATTTGAAAAGACCGCCATTAGATTTCAAGATAAATTTCGTAAATTATCGGGCAAATTTCAGCAAATATTGTTACAAGAATCAATGGTGAGAAGAGTAATTGACTGAGTTTGGTTTCTATTTAATGACTTATACAAGAATGTTATATATATTTAACATACTTTGTTTGTTTGTTTTTTTAGTTGCAACATCGTACATCGGAAGTATGCCAAATGGAAGCATTAATGATTGAAGATTTAAAACAGGAGATCGAAGATTCAAAGCAATTAGAAAAAGACATTTTAGAATATGAATTGTTACAACAAAAGCAACAGGAAGATCATAAGGACACGATAAATGTTATAGAAATTTCTGCTGCGTCAAACTTATCCAACCCATCCCCCTGTTCATCGACGGCTGGTATTTTTGATCAAATTAAAAACGAGATTAAATCTGAAAGCATTGATATTAAGCTTAATTTGGAAGAAGCTACAAATAATGACAGCAATTCGATTTTTTGCAACAACATGCAATCGTCTTCCGCTTCATTTGATTCAATTAAAAACGAAATTAAAGGAGAGCCCTGTGATAACTCTCTAACTTGTTCAAGTAGTGTAAAAAGTTCTTGCAGTTCTATGGATTCATTTGATTTGTTGAAACAAACTCCCGTCGTCAATAGTGCATTTAAAAAACAAAATGTCGATGTCAAAGAACCCAAAAAGGAGGAAATATCAAATCAATGGAAACAATCTTATTTGGATGGTAAAACTTCGAATAGTTATTATAACCATTTGGCCAATGCCTCAGTGAATATAAGCAAACCTGCAAATCATGTCTTTAATGGTGTGGTTAAAAAGCAACAACCAGTTTCAGTCACAACAACTATTGCTACTGTGGCAAATACAGAAATAAAAAAGAATGAAAAAGATAGTTTTGAAAATTTTGATATTGAATCGGAAATCACTCCAAGTTTCATTATGAAAAAGCAGGAGCCTAAAGAAACCTCACAACCCACAGTGACTGATAATAGCACTGCAGCAACAACAGCAACGTCAGTAGCCACACAATCTACGACTAACACAAATAATAACACTTCAGCAATTAAACATCATGGTGCTAAATCAGCTAAACAAGCAAAATTGAGCCATACATTTGAGAATAGCATTCACTCGTGTGGAAATATTCCAAATAGTCATAGTTTCCAACAAAATCTTCCCACATCATCTACCACTGCTCAACCAGAAGTTGCTACAAACAATTTCGATTTTTCCCATCATTTACAAGTGAATCAGGGAACTACAAAACAACAGGAGGATGACTGGTTGTGTATACAAAAGGAATTAAATTTAATGAGTTCCGTAGGCACCACAGCTAATATCAAGAATACTGACAACTCCATTAATAACGCAACGCCGCAAAATACAACTGAACCCTTAACAAAAACTTTGGATTTCTTATCGCATACAGCTTCCAATGACTTGTTTCCCAATGGCTGTATCAATAAAAATTTGGAATCTCAAGCTGATAATCAAGAGCGAACGAATGTGGCCTCCACCAATTGCAATACGACTTTGGTCGCCAGCAGTTGCAGCCAACAAAATCAACAACCGTCTTTGACTCTCTCAACACACGAGGAACACCAACCAGCTGCTGATTTAAATGAATTCTTTAGTGGTTCGGAAGATAGCGAAGTTCAAAAGGATGTTGAAACTAGATTAGAAGCCATGTTCGGCGAATCTCCTGTACATCTGACAGGCGGCAATAAGGAGCGTTCCGATTCACCTGATGATATCGAATCTGGTTTAGAATCGATTTTTGGAGAATCAAATAAATCTCCCACAATTAATCACTGTGCTGCCAAAGATAAAACGAACTGGGATGATGATTTTGCTGGCAATTCCTTTATGACATCCGCTCAACAACATTCAACAAACTTTATGAATGCTACCAATAGCATGCCTCATCACATACAACTGGGATCGGCCAATAACCCCAGATGGATGCAAAATATGGAGGCTCAATTTCCAGATTTTCTAACTAGCAGCAGTAACAACAATTCTACTGTCAATGACTGTTTGCAATCAAGAAAACGTCATTGGAATGGTCATATTGTTGATCAAAATGCAGAACATGTACAGCAACAAACTCTTGTATCCCAAGATGAGGAAAGTCCCCAAAAGAAAATGTGTAATGGTGCCCTCAATAATGGAGGTCTTAATGATTCTTCCACCTCTTCATCATCGCCATTAAGTATGCAACACCAGCAGTCTCAGACCCATCAACATCATAATCTAGTGCCAAATAATACCTCACATGCTCAGGAATTAATGGACGCTGCATTATTATCACTACATGATGGTTTAGGTGTAGATAGCACTGCCCAAGAGAATCCTTCCCAAACTAATGGCTTTGCACACATGATGGGTCATCAGAATTTTTCTACCTACAACAATCACATGGATAACAATCAACAACAGCCACAACATTTCATGAGCCTTACCCAACATCAAAATATGAGTGCACAGCAGCAGCAAATGCTAAGCAATCATATGCTACAAATGAATCATCAACAACAGGGCAATATACATGGTCATCACCATGCAGGAACTGGAGAATTTGATGATGATATAACCCGACATGTTCAAAATGCTATCGATAGCATATTAAATTTGCAAAGTTCCGAGGCAGATTCATTGTCTTTCTCCTTAGATCATTCAATGGGCTCATTTCTAGGCGATACTATACTCAACGATAATCAAAGTGGTGGCAATAATGCTGTCTCATGTCAGGAGTCAACGAAACGTCGACAATTAGTCGATGAATTGGGTGACTGTTTAATGGGCAATTCCTCAACAGAGACGCCACTACTTATGGATACATCCGGTGCCACATCGCATTCTCAAATAATGAATCATAGTGGTCTACACCACAATAACATACAGCAACAACATCATGGTCATGTTACAACAACATCAACCACTGATTCGCCAATGAATAATCATCATCATCATCATAGGAATGCCACAGGTGGCAGTGTTATTTCGGTAAATCATGCACAACACCAACAACTAAACGATTTTAATTGTGTAGTTGGTGGCATTGATGATGCTGTCAAATCTATAATGACTTCTTGACACCAACAACCAGCAAATCAAAACCAAAATCACCAGCAGCAGCGTCAGCAGCAGCAGGTGGTGACAACAACTACATCAACATCTTCAACTACGTCTTCTTTGCAGCAATCACAAAGTCATATTCACAATCATCATCAGCAGCTTTCTAACACTACAACAAATGGCATTGGCGGCGGCAATAGTTTAATATTAGAATTTAATTCAGCTGCATTATGAGACCTCACATCACACATAATACCGCCACTGGCTGTTTAAATAGAAACTTACAAAGGTAGAAAAAAACAAGGTAAATATATGCATACATATTATTTTCGATCCTACCATATACAATTACATTCATTTACACACACATACTTTAAAAAGAGCCTTAAATGTTTTTTATTGTGATTTGAAATTTAAGTCAGTAAAACATTTTAAAAGTTAGTTAGAAAATACCAATTTATTGTGAAATTAAAAATAAATAATGTTTTTAACTTTGATCTTAGAAGATCAGTGTTTGCTGAGTTGACAGCCCTTTAAAGAGTGAACTCGGTTCACTCCGGTGCGCAGAACCTACTGTCGTGGGAATGATCTTAGAAGAGTTTGCAAATATTGTTTGCTTTAACAATTGTATAAATGAAATACTTGGACTTTACTGTAATTAAATTTTTTATATAAAATTTGGGTTTGATATTTTTATTTTATATAAAGATCTTAAAAATGTCAAATAAACAATAATAAGAAATATTTATTTTATATATTTACATATGCATGTGCAATAATGATCAGATATAGAAACTAGAACTCTTTGATACAACTGCTTTAAATTTATTTGAGATAGACAAAAATGAAATCTTAGTTCTATTGTCACAAATGTGTTTAAGGCCCTTTCTTAATACCATATAATAATGAATTATTATGATTATAATAAGCATCTGACAAAAAAGAATGACAATTTAAAAGATTCTTGGTTTATTATAAAAAATTCCAATAATTACACATTTGTTTGTGAGGAAACAATCAGGTATGTGACGGAAAACGATAACGATAACGAGTGAGTTTTTGAAGTCCATTTTAAAGTATTTCTAATTAAATTTTTAAAATTTTTGTTTTAAGATTCTCTTTAATAGCAAATTATCTTGATATTTTGTGGGATAAAACTGTTTCAATACAGAAATATTACGAAAAAATTAACTAAAACTCACTCGTTATCGTTATCGTTTTCCATCACATACCTGAATGTTTTTTTTACTTCTCTGCTCGTATATTCTTCAGAAATATTATCTTTTACCTTTAAGAGAACAGAATTTAAATAAAAAAATATATATATAAAATTTCAATTGACCCTTTTAGTCACTCTGTGACAGGTCAAGGAACTAAAGGAACTTGCTCGACACAAAATGTTAATATGTAACACTAATTGATATTTTCAGACAATTTCACGGGCATAGTGTTTGACAAGTGGGACTACGCAACAGTTATATAAACATAAACGGTTGAGCCAAGCGGCAACCTTTTTGCCTTTTTTAAAACAAACATTGACACAAACCCAACGATTATTATTATTCTGCAGAAGTTGAAATATAGACACAAAGAATTATAAATTTTTAGCAAATATAAAATTATATATTTTTTATAAGTACAATTGAAAAGCAATTTCCATTCATTACAAACCAACATTTTCTTTAAAATGTATTTCGTAAAGAAAAAATTTAATTAAAATTTTTTCACATAAAATTATTTTCTGTTTAAAAAAGAGACCCTAAATATGTTTTATTTTCGAAAAAGCCTTAACTAAACGCTTTCGAAGGGATAATAATTATTGTTTAGATTTGTTTTTAATTATTTTAAGAAATTGCATGAACAAGTTTTAAGGTGAATAAACAAATGTCAACTGCTTAAATTTCAATGCCTGCAATAAAATTAGATCCTATTAACATTTAAAACCTCCAACATTGAAATTTTTACAACAATTTTAAACTAACACAAACACTATGTTTGTTTTTATGTAAAACATCAAATAATTCTACCCCTAGGCATTTAATTTATAAATAAAATTGTATTTTTAATATAGATGTATATTTTAAGTTTTTTTTGTTCAAATATAAGACTAACCATATTATGTATATAAATTTTTTTAGCTAAAATCTTAATTTATATATATTTTTTTAATTTTTATTTTATTTTCGTTTGTTTATTAGGTTAATTTAGTTTATATATATATATTTAAAGTTTTTGTTTATTTATTTAAAATTATCAACAAAAAAAAATAAAGCAAATTAACGACACCATAGAAAATACAACAGTATTGTACAACTGAAACAAACCTTAATGTGTCAAAGAACATTTAGTAGAAATTTAAGGATAAACAGCAAATAGAAAATTATAGTAAAATGTAATACGAAATAAGTAAAAGGTGTTTGTAAAAAACTTTAGTTTAAAAATTTAAAAAAAAAACCAAAACAAAACTCCAGTGTTTGGTGTATTTGTTTAAATAATTATAACTTTAATAATAAAAAAAATTTTAAGACTTATTTTAATTTTTAAACGATAAATATATGATTTTCTGATTTTGTAAATATTTATTTGTTTTATTTTTTTTAAAAATAATAAATTATTTTATTTAACAAATTCATTTCTTTTTATTTATTTTACTTTGTTTTTAATTATTCCCACCTACTACTCCTTTTCCAAATATAGTGTTTGTGTTGTGTATGTGTTTAGACAATTATTTTTAACATTTAAGACTCTTTATTTATATTAAAAGGAGCTTTTAAGAATTCTTTTTACAATTTCAAATTGTTAAAATATTATTATAATTTTGTTAGTACATATTTTATATTATTTACAACATTTCATAACAAAAAGTTCAAATTAGCTAAACTTGTTTAGGTTTTTATCTGTGCTTAAAGCAGTTATTTTACAAAACCCATTTAGTTTAATTTTAAATTAATATTTACCTGAAGTTAAAACAAACTTGTCTTTATTTAACAAAAGGAAGCAATACTATTACTTTCTAAAACTACACTTCTTTCTGAAGCAACAAATATATTTTCTTTATAACTTACAATTCGAAGCTAAAGTTAAGAAAAATTCCAATTAATTTTTAAATATAAGCAATACAAACTATAAATAATTAGAAAAATACCCATCAAAACTTAACTTAAAATATAAACTAAAACAAAACGCGCTTTAATTTCCTTACCAACGAATTGGTTGTAACGATACAAAAATCTGCATCCTCATCTTCTTTACACTGTGAACTTGTGCCGTACACAGAGTTCAAAGCAAAAAGCAGTTGAAAGATTAAGGACCTAAATGAAACGGTTGCCAAGAAAATATTTAACTAAATGTAGTAAATTTAATAAATTATTCAAATTGGTATTAATTATTAAGCTTAAATGTTGTTTGTTTGTTTGTTTCTTCTTTTTTTTTTAATAAATAAATAAGTAATAACGCAACAATATTAAGTGTGACAAAAACAAACTACATACTATTAATTTTAATTGAATTTTTACCTCCACTCTACTCTAAATATATCTTGTGTGCGTTTTAATAATATTCCAGAATTACAGCAACGGAATAACAGTATATATATGAACATATATATCGTTGGTCTCATGTAGAAAGGCACTAACTCGCTATTTTTTTCGAAATTTGTTTTTTTTTTGCGATTCCAATGCATTTAACGCCAATACACCTCCTCACAAAAATTTATTGCAATAGTGTAAAAAATAACGCTTTTATAAGCAGTTGTACAAAAAAAGTTACATGTTGAATATTACAGTTTCTATTATGTTTTTACCTTCTCCTGTAAAGTTTCAAATATGCGAGTTAGGGCCTTTCTACATGAGCCCATCGATACATACATTTAGTAGAGTCCGACCGAAACCGTTCTTTCAGGCCGAAAACTAATATATGATTTTTTGACCATATATTAATTTTCGGCCTAATACGAAACGAAACAAAACTTTTAAAATATTTATTTTAATATTATAACATTTTTAATAATTTAAAGTAATAAATTTAAGGACACAACTTTATCTTAAACTGACAATTTTTTTTAAAGAATCAGTTTTTACCGTATTCTTTAAAAAAGAATAAAAGAATATAAATTTTTGTATTCTATTAATTATATTAAAAACGTTTACCACCTTAACAATTCCATCATCTATATATATTCTTTCTAAACGTTTCGGTATTCGGTCAAAATATGGCCGAAAACCGAATATTGGTATTTGGCCAATTTTCGGCCTAATCCGAAACTGAATACTCGGTCGGACTCTAATATTTAGTCAAATTGAAATTTACAACTTCCTGTTTTAAACACATAAATCTGTCAAAATTTTTTATGAGCTTTATTAATTTAAAAATGGTTTCTCACTCGGTCCCCTTGAATAGAGTTTTAATGTTCTTTCGTACAAATGCAAACTTCGTCCTACACAATTGTAATATCAATAAAAAAATAGCAAAACCAAAATTCATGTCAAAAAAAATAACAAAAATAAATTTTGTTTAGTTTGGTCCATGTTTAACCATAGATCCCACTTCCAAAAATCACATGAATACGTATAAATATGGTATAAATATTGTTACAGGGTTAAAATTCAACACAAGTAATGCTTATAAACAAATAAATTCGTGCCTATTATGAGCAAAATTTGATTTTCGTCTGTGGTCGATGATGCTTATCGAACGAATTTTAATTTGGTATTATGGTGCGCATTCGATAAAAACCCCATTGTGAAAATCACTCTTTTTGGGTTATTTACAATAGTACATTTTTATCAGCTGGCGCTATATTTGATTAAAAATTCTTAAAGAAAAAAAAAATATATTAAAATGAAAATGGCCACCACGGAATTATGGTTTGATGATTCGTCTGATGATGATGAATCCTTACTAGAACTGGCCAGAAGCAGAAAAAGGCTGATGGATGCTTTCAACAAGCTCCTCCAATTGCTGTTTTGTACTTACGACCTTAGACCGGCAGGATATTAAAGTAATTTACAATTAGTATTTGGCACAGTTGTATACAGCATCGACAGCAAATTTCCGATAAAAAATGTTACATTGTATTTTTTGTATTTCTCATTATATTTAAGTGGAGGGTATTTAGGATTCGGCACAGTCGAATATAACATTCTAATTTGTTTAATATTAACTTAATGTAATTTTTACTGGAAAAGTTCTTACTCTGCTGATTAGAAAATTGTTATACTGCTGCAATTGCCATTTGGGAAACCATGTTTTTATGCTTTGTTTTTTAAATCATTTAAAATAACTTAAAAAAGATTTAAATAATAATTATTTTACAAATTTGAAGAAAAATATCAAAGAATAACTAATTGTTTAGATTATTTAAACGACAAACTCCGAATACATGGTATTAAGCAACAAAGTCTTATACATATTAGTTTATCTTTTTAAAAATAAGCTGTAAATAATACATCTATACAATATTATTAAGTAAATAAAAACATACATACATACATATATACATACATTGGAAGTTGTAAAACTTGAAAAAAAAAATTACATGAAAATACGTACGAAACAATTTTTTGTAGCATAATAATAAATACATATTAATAAAAATAATTTATCTTTTTTTTTAATAAAAACAACAATAAATACTCATCAATGTTTGTAAATTAATTTTAATAAAAATTAAGTACTTTTTAATTAATTAAAAACAGTAAATTAAAATATAACAAAAAATTAATCTTTGTCTAAATAAATATAATTCAATATAAACGATATTACCAACAAATAAAAAAAGAAGAAAAAACAAAAGTATCATAATATTACAAAACAAACAAATAAACTAAACTAAATTTTATGTAAAAAAAACAATTTGAACAAATTGACCTTATTATGACTATAAATTTCATAAACGAAAAACTTAAACATCGTGTTTTCTAAAGAGAAATATAATAAATAATAAAATAATTGATAGAACGGCATTAAATTTTAAACATTAGTCTTAAAACGGAAAACAAAAAGCTAATTTAATTTATAATACAAATGAGAAGAATGATATGAAAGAAAACAAAACATATGAATTAATTTAATCAAGAATACACAAACACACGCACACTTTAAAATTCAACAATATAACGTATTTTTAATTATTCAAAATATAAAGCAAAAAACAATAAAAAAAAGTGTCGTTGTTGTATTAAAAAGCAAACAAAGTCATTAGAGGAAATTAAAACAAAAACAAAGTATTTAATTAAACTGAAAATATACGATAACTAATGAAAACAATGTGTAAAGAATTTTTGTATACAACTTTTCTGTGGTAAGTACTTAATATTTTAAATAACTAACTAAAACCGAAATTAATGATTTAAGAAAGCTTTCAAATACAAAAAACCGCTTTGAAATTGGGTGTGTAGTTATGACATTCTATTTAGAAGTAACTTTTTTACGAAATTTTGTAGGAATCCCATTTCGTATATATTTTTATGTTCCATTCCATTTTGTTCCCTGGGTTTGGTGATTTTTTTACGTTTCATTTCATTTTGTTCCGATTGTTAGGCATGTTTCAAGTTCGTTTTGTTCCACTTTATTTGGTTGTTGTATTAAATAACAGGGTGGTATTTTGGTTTGAATATATGATAACAGGATGTTTCAAATATCAATTACTTATAATCACAGGGTGTCATATCACACACATGTGTCTTTAATAACAGTGTCTTTGACAGCAGATTACCACCACTTATATACAGGGTAGCTAAAGGTTGCAATCTTTGCTAATTGTGTGTTTTTACTAACAAGGTGTCTCAAATTGTGATATAAAGCTTTCTTCTACTTTCACCACCTTTACTTCTTCAATTCCCCTTTCCAAAGACGTTATATGAACATATTGGCATATTAATTGCCTGAGTGTTAATTCTTTTTTTTTTTATTATAATTACAGTGTTTACAAATGTTTACTTATCCTTCAGTTTTGTTTAAAATAAAATTAATAATACACTTTTACGGAGCAAAAACTTTAGTCAATTTGTTAATCACTACAAGAAGTAGTATATTGACATGATATTTTTATTTCATAAAGTCCTTATTTACAGGATATTTGATTTGAAAATATTGTTAAAAGTAGTGTTCTCTGGTGCATTCTGGTGTTCTGTAAATCGAATTCACATGATTATTTTACTTTCGAGTAAACAAATCCTAATCGTTGTAAAACATAGCTTGATTTGAGGAATCAGAATTTATTAATATTTTCTTTGCAACACAGTTGCAGTTAAGTTTTTTTAATACTCTGTTTTTATTAGAACTCTGTCTGAATATTGAAAATTTTTAGTTTCTGATTAGGCAAACAAATTTGGTTTCAGCTAGTGTTTGGCCTTTGAGCTAAATTTGGCCGAATTCCGATTCATTAATGCTGAAATTTTTTATTGTAATTTTCATATGTATTTTTTGGTTTCAAAACTTTTCTTTAAATAAATATCAATCATTGGACGTATCATATAACATGTGGAACTTGACTTTAAATTAAAGATATCAATTATTTTAATTGATTGTTTAATTAATTATTTATGATGTGTGTAATTTGATAAAAAAAAAATACATAAAATGCATATAGACCAAGTGATATTTTTACAATATCATAAATTAATTAAATAAAAACAAAAAAAAAATTAGTTAAATACGTTTAAAGAAATTTTTCGAGTATAAATATTGCTTAAAATTCATAATAATAGTAACTATTTTTTAATGTTATCGTTTTTTCTTTTCTTTAATAATAATAATATGTATATTTATATTAAGTTTAATTAAAGAGACAAATATCATTATTGGTGAATGGTATGATATCATTAGCTATTTGGCTTCAACGCTTACTTATTGGTTAAGTAATTAATTTTATACTTAAAAATTACACAACTACAGACACTATTTGCTACTATAATTACAATTGCAAGTGCAACGAAACGTAAAATAAAGTATGACAAGCAAATTATAAGAAAATATGATTGAATACTTTTTAATAAAATTCCGTAATGATTATACATTTTCATCAGCTTTATCTCACTTTCATGCACGTTTCGTTGAAATTTGCATAATGTTTTCTAAATAAATTATTATAATTAATATAAGAAATAAAATTAGTTTTTTCTTATGCACAGCACTTTTGTACACAGACACACAAATTGTTAATTGAAAATTAAAATGAAAAATAGCTTAACAATTTATACGCGTACATATTTACAATTATCAAAAATGTTTGTTTGCTTAGTTTTGTTTTGAAATTCAGACTCTTTCTTACATAGTTTAGTTTAAGTTTTAGTTTTTTCTTATTGGTAAGGGATGTGCTTCCGTATTGAAAACCCATTGTTGTAAATCAATTTCTTTGGGATTATCACTGAAAAGTAAATAAAAGTATTTAAGGGTTTCACCCAACCAGAAACTTTCCATCATATCACGCAGTCTGGTATTGAAAATATTCTTTACATTACCAATCGAACTATAACCGTGACTAACTTTGGTATACTTTTCAAAAGCCTGAAATATATTCCAACCCATTTCTTGATATGTTCGATTACCGGTCAACGCATAGAAATAGTATAAACTTTCCACAAATTCCGGCCTCAATAGATTATGAGCATCATTGGGTTTCACATAAATATCCAATTCTTCGTGTTCGCCCACAGCAAAATAAGAGATTTCTGGTGCTAGGTGTGTTGGTTGTTTCATATATGTTTGATAACAGGTTTCCAGGAGATCACGGGCTAACAATAAATGTGAATCTGGCATGCCATAATGATGGCCCAAAAGTAAAGTTCCGGGTAGGTAACATGTTAAGTGGTCCATTTTCGGTTTAAACTCTTTGCCATTGATTAGTTCGCCTATATAAATATGGTTTTCTTTGGGTGTTCGTCGTAATAATTGCGAAAAGACGCCATCGATAGCACGTATATAATCCGTTACCAAGCTATTAAATGGGGTTTCAATATTTTAGATGTTTTAAAAGTTGATAAAGCCAAAGTCGATAAAGACCGACTAATATATGGGATTCGAAAAGTTAAGACAAAAACACGATTTTTTTTAATGAAAAACATAACTCGGACTTTCTTCTATTAATAACACAAATTACAAAACAATTTAGCAACAGAAGTAAGAAATAGAGGTTTTTTTGTTCTCCCTGTAGACGTGTTACAACAAAACGAACATGTTTTTTATCATAAATTAGTTTAAGGGTTTTACTTTGTTGACCACTTTATTTCACTCAGAAATTGTTCGTATAAATTGTGTTTTTTTATTTTTTTATTTTTTAATGAAGTGAAGTGCTGATGAAGTGTTTTACCCTTATTTTGTTTGGCGTCGTCGACATCGTCGTCAATTTTAAGTCAACACACAAACAGAACTTTGTGAATTAATAAAAACATTTTAATATGTATATTAAAATAAAATGAGTTTTTTATTCGGATTCCAGCCGGTACACAGAACACCGGCTTTGCACAATAAAAATTTCTTGTATTTTTATGGTGAAATCTTTCATAATCTTTTTTTAATATATTCGGATCTATCTATATTATGTCATAATTTTCAATTAAACCTTAATTTCTTAACTTTTAAAATTTGTAATTTATTTACTTACTCATATTGACGCTTTTCCCGGATTTTTTAGATTTTTTTTTTAAAAATATCGGATCAAAAAATTATTTTCCGAAATTGACATATAGATGGTCCACATAAGTAGGTCATGTTATATATCGTTGGAAAGGTCTTTAAAATACCTATCATTTGATTTATTTAGATCGGTCCCACATAACGCCCATTTCTAAAAAAAACCGTTTTATACATATACTAGGTGTAGGGTATTATAGTTATGGTCGGGCTTGACCGACTATACTTTCTTACTTGTTTTTAATTTTAGATTTTTTTCTTTTTGCAGTTATTTTTACTATTTAAATTTTTTCAAACTCTTTGTACACAAAAGAATACAATACTAAACAACACAACACGATACTAAAAAGACCGTCGACAAAATGAAAGGCAACATCAACGTCAATTCAAGTTACCGAATACTAACAAACAATGTCGACAGTCATCGATAAATGGCAATATTGACAACGAGAATACAGATTTACAACAAACGATGTCGTCTTGTGTCGACGACGCCAAACAGAATAAGGGTGAATATTAGGAGGTTACTCAAAAAAACTATAAATTCATTCAATTTCCCAAAAATGTTCGTACAGTTTACATTAAAAAATAACAGGAAAATAATATTTAAAAAAACTTACAAATCGTTTTCCTTATGGCCAGTTTGTATCCATTGCTTTATAAGATACTCATAGTAGGAGTCACCTCTGGCACCCAAAGAAACAGTAGCATAATTTCTAAATGTCCCGGTATTGGCATTAATGAAAATAGGTACTAGGCCATTATTCTTTTCAAGAGCATGAACTTTTTCATTGACACGATGTGCAACCTACAGTAAAATAAAGACAAAGTAACATAAAATTAAAATTTTTTTTATATATATTTGTGTCACACTTACACTTTCATATAATGTAACATTTGTTATTCGACTTAAATCTCTGAATTCCAATTGTATTGTGGTAACTTCACTAGTTGAGCTATCAGGCGACCATTTGGGTGCATGAGCAGATAAAGCAGCTAAATTAACATCGGAATAAGGAATGCCAGAAGGCGAAAGAAAACAAGGCAGCAAGCGATTGCCTAATTCAATCTGAAAACAAAAACTGCAGTAAAGAAAACATATTTTAAAATCACTTTTAACAACTCACCGATTTTTGTAGAAAAACCTTATCAGCACTTAAATGATATGCCGATAACAAGCCACCCAAAACACGTATAGTAACTTCGAATAAATTGACATCACGATTTACATCGAAATTTAAGTTTTCACTAATCCAATTGCGGGCCTCAATAAATTCTAAAACAGTAAAATAATTAGATATTTATTTAAGTAAACATTCAGTTTTAAATACTTAACAAAATACATAACATACCATCATCCAAACCCATTATATAAATCGTATCCAATGAATCAATTAAGGTCAAACCTAAACCAAACCAATCATGTGAAGATTCCGATATGGGTTTTAAATTATCATGACCCCAGGCGTATTTTTTATAACCAGTCCATGAGTGTCTAAAAGCATTTACCACAGCCTCTTGTTTTTCATTGCGCGCCCCATGGAAATGTTGTTTTTTGGGCAAATATTTAAGATCAATACGTCCCAAAAATTCTTCAATTGTTACACCATTAGTGCCCGGCAAACTAAGTGGATCTTGTACGGCTGATTCTATTGTTTGGCGATCGTCTTCGACATTGTTTGAATGTACATTACTTATTTTAATATCTGGCGTATTATTGTCACTCAAATCGTTATTAATAATATTTTGTATTTTAACCTTTCCAGAAGGTTCATCGAGATTCTGAGCTAAATGATGTTCATTTATTTGTGTTTGGGGCAAATTAACAACATTTTCGACTTGTTGATTGGCCTGTTGCAGTTCACGTTTTTGTTGAGCTGCATTATGCTAAAAGATATAGTAGTGAAATTGTTTCAGTTTAGATACATAGAATCATAGTTTTATATATCATAGTTCAACCAGTTGTGATGCGATTATAATGTTACTATCAACGTGTTATTAAAAATAAATTGTGTTCTTATTTTTAATTAAATGAGAATTATACCTCTTGCGAGTATTAATTATAAAATTTTTTATAAAAATTTTTAATCGAAGTTCACTTCAAGTTAAATATACAATTTATTTTACAATTAATACTCGCAAGGGGAATAATTCCCATTTAATTAATAAAAACGTTAAATATACAAAGTTTGAAAATGAAACACTATTAGACACAAAGAATGCTGATGACGGCTTTAGCAGGCCAGAAAATGCATTACATTTTGCTAGAGTCTCTTTGTATATTTTTGTATGATTTTGCATTTATGCTTTCTAACGGAAGGCTAATGTAAAACATATAACAGAAATAAACAAAAATAAATAGTAGTGTAATTTATTTTCAAATAAATTGTATATTTGATCATTTTTAGTCAGGCTCGAGTACATTAAATTTAATTTTCATTAAATTATTATTTTTACTGAAGGTAGGAATTGGGTTTACAACATGAAATCTTATTTAAATTTAATTGATAATTTTTCTTGCCTGAGCTGGGGATCGAACCTGGGTTGAATTTACATGTTTCAACAATCACCACATTCTTTCATCAGAATTCTTTGAGTTCTAACCTCTGCGCCACTGCGGTGCCTGCTAGCCAACAGTCAAACATCAATATTTAACCAGTGGTACTGGTGGTTCGAAATTTGCTGTAATTATCATTTTTTCAATTTTTATTTACATGTTGCTTCCTTTTTTCCTTCAGTTTTTTCGTATTCTTTCTCTCAAGACTTTTTTCTTGAAAACCTGGGGCCAAATTACCGCATTCGATATCGAGTAAAATTTATCGTATTTGAGATTATGGCATTCGATATCGAGCAAGATATTTAGTACATTTTATCATAATTTCGATATCGAAATAATTGAATACATTTGTTTATTATGTTTTTTTTGTCCACATTCGTCGACATTTTTCATGTGTACCACTTAAAGTACAAATGCAAACATTTAAAGCTTGTGCCCTAGCTGTTTTTAAGAACAATTATTATTTTTAGTTCAACTGTTAATTTTTCAATTTTTGATAATTTTTAGTCAGGCTCGAGTTCATTAGATTTAATTTTTATTAAATTATTATTTTTACTGAAGGTAGGAATTGTTTTTACAACATGAAGTCTTATTAAAATTTTATTGAGAATTGTATATTTAACTTGAAGTGAACTTCGATTAAAAATTTTTATAAAAAGTTCTTATTTTTATCAAAATTCTATACTGCAATGAGCTTTGATAAAACATACCCAAAACAGCAGGCCTCTTAAATTTCTGTGTTTATTAAAAAACATTTTTTGTTTGTGTTTCCGAGTTTTGGGTATTTTTTAACTTAAAGTAAAACATGTAAAAATGATTTGTGTATGAAAAACTGTAAGTATAACTTTATGTTAAAACCTAACTATAATATTAGGAGTAATCGAGTAGTTAGAAAAGTAAAATTAAAAAAGGCTTGATGATTGGATCATGAAATATGTAACAGTAGACAGGACACTACCTTTTGTAAAATCTAATACGGATTCTTTAAAACTGAAAATGTTCAGCGTTACTACAACAATCGATGTCAGCCTTCATGTCATGATTAATTAGATATACGTCGGAGGACAAGTCATCCGTTTCATTGAAAACTCAAATAAGGAATCTACCATCTTCAAAAAAAAAAAAAAAAAAAAAAAAAGCTATTATGAGGCGCAATATACTTACATATATAAATTAAAGCAAGGACAGTGTAGACGGCCTTGCTTGATGTTGTTGGTGCTATCATGGCAATATGCTAAAGACTAAGTGAAAATTTTCCCTGGAATTTAAGGCACATTTTTTACAAATACTTTTCGTAAAATTTGTGATATTTTCGGTCGACAAATCGTTTGTCAAGAAATTTGAGTATTATACATTGATACATATATTTTTTTTTTGCAATAATAATGTTTAGTACTCTTCTCTGAAAATACCTTAGCAAGCACATAAGGCCGAGTCTTTTGGTTTATTTTTAAAAGCATACTAGTACTAACAAAATGAAAACAATTGAAATTTTATTATCGCAAAAGTACAAGTTCGATGCCCTTAATTAACCAACGTACCTGAAGATTAATAATACTGACCTATACCACATATTCTTTATCAATGAGAAATAAAATATGAAAATTGTCACGTTTGGAAATATTATAATTATAAGTTTGAGTTTAATAGACATTACAAGCACCGTGGGAGATTTTATGATTTTAGCTGATCAAATTCCGCAATTTTTCATTTAACACTTTGAAACTTTGATAACATTCGCTTGAAAATAATTGTTCGGTAATAAAAATACGAGTACATAGTAAGAAATGATAATGAAATAGACTCAACGAAAATGTTATTTATTATCCATTTCAGAACCTTTTAGAAAAACACGACTATTTTTGGTTTAAACAATACTGTATGTTATGTTTTGGTGAGGTAAAACTAAACTTTCAGCTATCAGCTATTTTTATCGTTTTCAGAATACATCTTGAAATCAAAGTTCATGCCGGACTATTGCACCAAAGTAAATAATGGCTATTATATAGTCAATAAATTATAAATTGTTTTATTATTTGTACAGTTCTATGTTTATAAAATAAATGAAATTTATAGTTTGATTTAAATGGAAAGAAAGAAAATATAATGTGCCGCATTAATGTGAAAATTTTTTCAACTAGAATACTAAATAAAATCTAATATTGTGTGTCAACAATATATATTTAAATATAAATATCAAAAGCTTTAGTTCATTCCATTTACTCTATATATTAAAATTACCAATATATATTACAATACACAATAAATAAATAGGTATAAAAGAAAATATAGCTATAGCTTTAATTGACATTACAATATAAAATCTATGGATGAAATTGAAAGTATTCTTATCTAAATATTACTTTTTATATAATACTATTATAATTCAAGCTGGGGCCAAATTACCGCATTCGTGATCGAATGAGCTATCGAATCGAAAAATGATTTCGATATCGAAATTATGATAAAATGTACTAAATTTCTTGTTCGATATCGAATGCCATAATCTCAAATAAGAAAATTACGATAAATTTTACTCGATATCGAATGCGGTAATTTGGCCCCTGGTCTTCATTTCTTGCTACTGACGCATACTCTCATGGTATAGGCCACACTTTTCTCGATAAAACATTAAAGCCGTAACCTGGCCTTTAACTCTAGCAGACCTATAGCCAAATAGAAAAGGAGGCATTAAACTGTTAATGAACACATTATGTTCCAAGAAGGTATTCGTGTTTACAACACAATATAAATAAAATATTTTACAATAACAATATTGGAAAAAGTAGAGAGATCCATGTATATGTACATAATAATTTAAAGAACGTATTTTTCCATTTTTATTTATTATGCATGCCTAACAACTACAAATCAATTAAAATTAGAAGTCACCTTGTCCATTTATTATTTTATGGTGATAAGAACAAATATAATTAAAAATGTCTTAAACCTACTTTAGTAGAATGTGATAAAAATGGTGTGAAAATCAATATTATTGTTTGTTCTCTTATCTAAATTACTACTATTTTTATTAAGTAAATACAATAAATTAAAATAACTTACCTGTTTTGCACTTTGTGCATTATCAATGTCTGCATAAGGATATTCATTTTTATTATCATTTGCAGGTGCTGCCGGTGCATCTCGATCCTCATTAGAATAATTATTATGCATTAAGGCGTCCATAGATATTTTTTCGTTAGTATCATGAATAGGTAAGACACCGCCGGTTAATGATTGTTTACTGTTGAGGTCCAGTTGTTCGGATGGCAGTAGGAAAAGTAAAGTAATACACATAGCAGAAATTCCTAAAATAATGAGATTACGTTGACAGCGAGGTAGTTGATTCCAGTACTAAAAAAACATATGAACAATTTACACATTATTATAGGCTATTTTAATATATGATTTTATATGGCGAACGTACACGTCTTAAGCTTTTACGTGAGCTGGGCAAATTGCCGTTTGGAGATGATTCCTCAATGCCACCAACACTGCCGGTAGTAAGTGTAAGCGCCACATGATCTAATTTTTCCAGCATTTTGTAAATTTTTCTATTTTAACAAATACTTTATATTTATTTGCCAGAAACTATATAATCAATATTGTATGTACACTATCATTGAAAAGTTAATGAAAAACATTGTTTTCCGCATTAAAACTATGACATACATAATTCAAACAAACATTTTATTTTCGCACATCACAAATTCTTTTGAACTTATTTAGATTTTATTAAATTTTCAGATTTTATTCAATAGTGTTATCTTTAAATTCGTTATTTAAAATCTTAATTTTTTATAGTTTAATAAAAAAACTATTTTTAAAACTTTGATATAAAATTTTGCCCAGCAAATTTTCACAGAATCCGCAAACGAAAAAAATTGTCAATTGTTAAAAGATAATGAGATGCCACCATTTTCAATAATATGAATTCCTAAATTTTCAATAATATTTTAAGCAATTATTAAAGAAATTACTTACTAATGAAATAATTGATTTATTTGTTTGTTGTAATATTTTTCTTTTTAGTAGTTTTATGCCCAATTAATTTAAATGAAATTAAAAAAATAATATTTTTAAGCAACTCTATTTTTCAATTGAAAGCAATGGTCCTCAAACTTTCAACAGCTGAGTTGAAAAGTAAAGTTCGTATACAACGGGTTTTCTTAAAATTTTACGGCCACAGACGTACAGCCACCCATACACAACGCGACGGCTGACGGAAAAAAATGTTTAGTGGAAGGAGAGGAAGAAGGGAAAGAAGAAAAAAAAACTGTATCATGCCATTTCATATTCATACCACAGTTTTGGAAGCGCTGCTTATAAAAAGCAACTCTGTAAGTACTTATTGTTTACGAATTTTTTTGTCTAAAATATAATCAAAAATTCCCATATTCTTTTTTCTAAAAAAGTTCGCATAAATAGAAGAACAACATCCAGTGTTTTTTTCAAAACACGAACGACGACACATACACCACACACACGCACACATGCAAAAAGGACGACGCCGCACTGAGGACGTGTGCGGAGCGGACCGGCGACACCGACACACGCTCCAGAGGTTGTGAGAGAAAAATGACTGACGACGAAATGACGAGGAGGTGGACGGGACGGACCGACGGAAATTTTTTTTGTCGTCATGTGGTGAAAAAATCGTGGTGAGTAAAAAATCGCGGTGAGTATAAAAAATCGCGGTGAGTATAAAAAATCGTGGTGAGTATAAAAAATCGTGGTGAGTTTTTAGAAATTCACCACAAATTCCGTTATTCCAAATTTTTCAAGGTCATTGAAAATTTGTCATCCTAAAAGCAGGCAATGGAGAGTTTTACGGGTGGTTGCTGAATTAGCTAACAAATAAGAAATTCACCACAAATACCGTTTTTCGAAAATTTTATGTGTTTTTTTTACAGAAGAAAAAAAGAAAGTGGCAAAAATTTTACAATGTTGAGAAAAAAAAAGTCACTTTGAAAGAAAAAAATCGTCACATCTAACGTAACGGGTAAAAGAAGTAAAAGAGAAAATAAGAAAATTTTTGTGTTTCAGTGTTAAATAATCTAATTTTTTAGAGTACAAAAATAAATATATCTCCAGATTTTATTTCTTTCTCCTTAGATAGGCAGATTGTTTGATGTCGAGCAGGAATGTCGCTCAATTAGAGAGAGAGAGAGTTACCAGTGTTGTCAATTCCGAATAGCATATATGAGTATTTTTACTTAGTGCTGCTGCACAAGCGAATTTGTTTATTAATTTTTATTTAACGATTTCGATTCAACACAGATTTTTAAATATTTTAACTTTTATTATTTTCGATTCAAATTCACAAAAAAGCAAATGATATCTCAGCATAGATTGCCTGGATCCCACCCCACGATGATAGAACTACCAAGAGCAGCACTGATTGCTGATAAGTTAGCAAAACATGCAGAGTTTTTTAGTTTTGGCACTAATGATTTAACGCAAACAACCATGGGACTTAAGAGATGATTCAGTTAATTTCCTCGATTCTTATAAGGAAAGCAACATATTCGAAAACGACCCATTTCCATAAAAGTCCGGATGTGATAGGATAAGGATAGATGATGATAACGAGGTTGAATGCCAGCAGCATACAGTTATGATTTAAGAAAAAAAGCATTTGTGTAGTTCTCGTAATTCTTCTGTCCTTCCAGTGAACGATCCTACTGGATTTCTCACCTCAAATCGAAAACCCATATGCAATGGTGTTTTTTTTTTTGTTTACAAAAAAAGTACATAGTCAAATTTTCCGTATGAAAATTGGGCGGCAACAGTATTTTACCAGTGAAGTTTTTTTTGTTTTTTTGCCACTTTTTTTTTTCTTTACAATAAAAAATAACCACTCTGTAAAAAAACACATTTTTTTGGATGACAATTCTTTAATATGAAAATTTTCGAAAAACGGTATTTGTGGTGAATTTCTTATTTGTTAGCTAATTCAGCAACCACCCGTAAAACTGTAAACCGCAAATCCATTGCCTGCTTTTAGGATGACAAATTTTCAATGACCTTGAAAAATTTGGAATAACGGAATTTGTGGTGAATTTCTAAAAACTCACCACGATTTTTTATACTCACCGCGATTTTTTACTCACCACGATTTTATTACTCACCACGATTTTTTTATACTCACCACGATTTTTTTACTCACCGCGATTTTTTACTCACCACGATTTTTGAAGATGCTACGAAAATTTGTTTGCATTTTTTTACGGCGTTATTTTTTAGACTTCGTTTTTTACAAATTTAAATTTTTTAATTGTTCGTATTAAAAATTTTGTCTTTTAACAGATAATTTTAAATTATGGACACAATGTACGCACTAAAAAAATCACACATATAAAAAATAATTACAGAAATCCAAACAAAATTATTTTTCTTGTTTACAAAAATATTCACCTTATTTATTTATTTTATTTTTACATATTGAATTTCTAAACGAACCTTCAGTTCAAAATAAGAACAAACAAAAATGAGTGTAAAGAAAAATATGGAAAAACAACATGAAAACAGAAATCGTGTCTTTTTTTCTACCCCGCTTGCTTCACTACACCGCTAGCCAACAAATCAAAAGCAACGTCTAAAAAACGACGTCGTAAAAATCATCTATAACGGGGCTTATTGATTGATAATGATAAATTTGAAACTCTGTTGAAAGAATCTATGTGTGGCCCATTGCTTTCATTGAAAAATGGAGTTGCTAACAAAACACTAAATCAATTTCTTTATTTATTAAATTGAATTATTCCAATTATTTAGTCATAAAACAACTTAAAAAATATATATGTATGTATCATAGCTTGGGAGTAATGATTAGAAATCCTAATGATTAGCAATTGGATTAGAAATTTTAATTAAGCTGAACAATTGATTAATTATGATTAGTTAGCCATTTTAGACGATTACTAATTGATTAGATTAGAAATAATCAAAAATCTAATCACAATTAGTGACGATTAGCATTTCTAATCAAATCTAATCAAAACTAATCCAAAAAATAATTGATTAGAGATTTCTTGATTAGATTTGATTAGTTTAACTATTTTTAACTATTTTTGTGAAAAGAAAATATTTATTTATCACATTTGTTGCTATATTTACATAATGTAACAGTTTTTGAATATTGCATAAAATTGCATTATATATTGCCCCATACATGTGTATATGTACGCTGATTCTGCTTATATATAATTCACAAAAAATTGACATTAGACTTTAATACCAACTTTTCAAAAGAAAAGTCTGACAATGAATTTCGTCTTGGACTATTGCAATATTCAAAAACTGTTACTTTATGTAAATATAGCAATAAATGTGATAAATAAATATTTTCTCTTCACAAAAATAGTTAAAAATAGTTAAACTAATCAAATCTAATCAATTATTTTTTGGATTAGTTTTGATTAGATTTGATTAGAAATGCTAATCGTCACTAATTGTGATTAGATTTTTGATTATTTCTAATCTAATCAATTAGTAATCTGAAATTTTTATCAAAATTCAATTCTAATGATTAGATTATTTTATTTTTCTAATCGTAATGATTTCTAATTCTAATCGAAATTCCCAAGCTATGATTACAAATAATAATAAAATACTAATAATACGGCGTTCAGAAACCGAATTATATTTCTGTTTTTCTAATTTGTTATGACGCACCTTGAGAACCAAACCGTTGCGACGCGTCGTCAAAATAAAGTAAACGACGTTTATTCCTCAAAACTATGAATTCGACTGTTAAAGAAATTTATTATTATTGTTCACGTTCATAATTAACTTGAAGGCATTATAAAAAATTACAAAGAAACCTATGAAGATAGTCTTTGCTATGAAGATGAATGTTTTCCCCACACAAACGACTTGTTTTTGTGGGCACAAAGCTATAGCTAGTCTGGCCGAAGTGTAAGTTTGGCTGATCTAAATATGCTCTGAACAAAGACAAATGTTCTTAAGGTTGTGTTTTTAATATTTTATTTACACTATACCTACAAGTGTTTGACTCATCTAAAATATGTTTTGAACAAAGACAAAATGTATTTAAGGTATTGTTTTTTATATTTTATTTACAAATTGCTAACGATAACTATACTTTTAAGAAAATAAAATTAAAAAAACTCAATTTCTTGTGCTCAACGAATAATCTGACAAAGCGAACTAGAAATAAAGATTAACCCTCTGGCCCACGATGTCGAACGATAACGTTCGCTTATATAAGACTTAAGATTGTGTTGATTGTGGAATCAACAAACATGATTGAGTAAAAAATAGATACGATAAAAAGTTTGTGTCTTAAGTCTTATCTAAGCGAACGTTATCGTTCGACATCGTGGGCCAGGGGGTAAAATACAAAAATCTAACATTTAATGCCGTTATTTTTCATAAATTTAAATCAATTCTGAATGTGTTTGTCATATGCATTTCTAAAGTAGAAAGTGGGGAAAACATTACAAGTGGTAAACTACTGTCAAATTAAATTAAATTTGGAAGGTAAAACTGGGCCCAATTGGTTGAAGAAAGTAAATCTACTGTCCATGATATTATCAAAAGGTTCTTCTATAATGCATTTAGTTTGGTAAATAAAAGCAGAACAGAGGTCTATTTAAAATACTAAATAAAAGAAATGAGTTGTCAAAGAAATCCAGCAAGATCCTTTTAAAACCACAAAATATCTTAAAATATCATTCAAATCTCGTACTGAAGAGATGTTTGTCTGAATACTGTTCTCAATACAATACATAAGCACGATTACTATGGAAGAACTGCCAGAAAAAGTCTATTTAAAAGCCCTAAAAATAAAAACCGTAGAGTAAAGTTCGTCAAAGAGTATTTATTTAAAACAGAGGATTTTTGGAACCAGGTAGTTTGGCGGTAAATCATGTAAAAATATTTTCCATTGAAAGTTTACATTATTTAAGGGCTTCGTTTACTGACGAAAGCAAGTTTAACTTGCATGGTTTAGGCGGTGAGCAATTTGTGTGGCGTAAACCAAATTGTGACTTTAACCATCAAAAAAAAAACAAAAGCCACAGTTAAGCACAACGGAGGCTCAGTCATGGTTTGGGGCTAGATGGTAAAATGGACAAATTTGTCTACCTCGACATTTTGAACCCAAATGTAAAGAAAAGTGCAGAAAAATTGGGAATCGAGAACAACTTTGCTTTTTATTAAGATAACGATCCTAAGAACAATATTTTTTTGAGTATAACTTTGAATGAACTTAAATATGTAAACTAAGAGTATCCAAAGTATTTCTACAACTAGTTACCAAATATGAATACGAAAAATATCTAAGTATATAAATATTATAACTATGTATATGCAAAATCTTAACCAATATAGTCCTATGGTCTGTCCAAACCAAGTGGTCTTAGTGCTTAATATCTAACCTATTATCCTAGGGTTAATACATACATATGTTAGGTACATCTAGGTACATATATTATATTTAAAACAGTTTTAAAAGGAGTGTAATCAGAACCACTTTGGATCATGTAACTGAATTAATTCTGTAATCTGTTCTGTAAAAAACTATTTTTATTCTAAAGTGTTTCTATTGAGTTTTAACTACTTTTTTGTCACTAATTATACGAGTACATTGGTTTTAGACTAGTTTTATAGATTAGTTATTAAAAAACTTTTTTGGAAACTAATATTATAAATAAGCCAAGGTTAGGTTAGCTTAAATTGTCAGTCGCCCGAAGCATAGCACACTTGTATCCTAGTAAAGTTTCCGTTTTGATAACTACCTATAGTGGCTATCGCATTATACATTTGTCCTATGTCTCCTGGCTGCCGGATTTTTCCAGCCAACATGTTGCTTTAAGGAATGGATTCACATCTACTCTCGATAGACAGGGTTTGTCAATAATTCGTCATTACAAATTCAACAGAAGACGTTATAAGGCCTGTTAAAACGTTATAATTTGGCATGTATACCCAAAGGTCAGTGACCGGTAATGACTGCCGCTATGTTTCTTGGCATATTATTCCATAAATCTGGTTCGTCATGCGAGGAGGCCGATGAATGTCTTGCTATATCATCTAAAGACTTCCGGCATTCTTGGACAATTTCGAGGTGATGTGCAATGATCTAATGACCGTTTTTCTATCAGTAAATATGCTGATATCGCTAATGAAAGAGCCAGTTCTAAAACTGTTTCAAATAATATCCCTAGAACTGGTACAGAAGATGAAAATTACCTCTTGCGGCAATTAACACATTATGAAGATCAACGTAAGATACGTAGTTACCACTGATATTCTGATCTTTATGAAATTTGTTTTTTAAGGCACAAAATGGAAAATTTATTGTATAAAAATAATAGAAGCTTTTCCCTTTTTGACCTAACATGTTTTCTAGGATTCATATGTTTAACATGTAATAATCCCAACATTAGCTTTAAATCGGCGTATATAGGATTTATAAAGTTTTATAGACAGTCCTAATTCCCGCCCATACATTTTAGGTTGAGTCCTAAAAAACCTAAAAAGGTCTTTGGTTCTAAAATGGTCTTTTAGACCTTTAATTTATTAATTATTAGGTTTTCATAGAACAATCGACATTTTGAAATAGGTTGTATTGTATGTTTTGAAAATAACAAAATCAATTCTCAATTCTATAATATTAAAATGTTTTCAAGTTTTGCCGCGCTTTTCCATTAAAATACATAAAATCATCAAAGCAAATAAACTAAAACTAAGTACACTTAAGATCAACGTTTTCTCAAGGTCATTTTCTTGTGTTACTGCTTGCCATGTGTTTAAATAATGATCAGTGATGATCATTAAACCTATTACATGAATGAATTAAATTACAATTGGCTCCAACAAGTCTCCATATGAGTAGACAACAAAAACCACAAAAACAACAAGATGAATTATTACTAAATTTACATGACAGTGAAAATGAGACATCGAAAATGCACATATGTGTGAAAAAGCCATGATCATAACATACATTGTGTTTATAGTAGAATCTGAGAAAAAAAAATATATAATCCGGAAGGAGTTGTTTACAACGCTTAACAAATTTAATATAACAAGATTCATATTACAGATAGATAGTAGATGTATTTAGAATGAAAAAAAGATAATAATGGATGTAAAATACACATTGCAAGAGTGGCTCATGATGTTAAAACAAAAATGAAACAAGTAAGAAAGTATAGTCGGTCAAGCCCATAAAATACCCTACACCCAGTATATGTGCAAAAACAGTTTTTTAGCTATCATCACTACTACTATATGGGACCTATGTAGGTGTGATTTGGTTTTATATATAACTTATTTGTGGTGACATTTCAACCAAATTCAATTCCAATCATCCTTGAAAATATCTTTAAAATTGCAATCTGTACTTTGCGTACAAACTTTACATGGACAGCTAGCCAGACGGACGAACAGGCGGAAATCAACTGAGAAAGTGATTCTAATCCGATGGGTACTTTAAGGTGGGTGTTAGACTAATATTTTTGTTCGTTACAAACATGAGAAAAAACCCAATATACCATCCGCAATATGTTGGAGTAGGATATACAAATAAATAAGCATCTAGACAGAGTCACTAAAGAGTTTAATCATTGAGGAAATGAACTATAAGAAACGAATTTATATTTATTATTATTTATTTAAAAGTAGAACATTTAATGGTACTTTACTTTTTGCTACAAATGTCAATATGTAGTTGAATTTAAATCTAGAATTTTAAAGAGACTGTATAGACTATATGAAGAGGCTAAGCTGCTGCTATAATTGTTAAATTTATTGAATAACATATATACATACATACATATGTATATAATGTTAATTCTTCATAAAAATCAGATCAAAATCAATACCTATATACTCTATAGGATATGTCTAATCATGAACCGATCACCATAAAATTAGGTTGCGTGATTTTTTTTCTATACGAATTTCGGGAGTGATCCGTATATGATTTCAGGATCGATTATGGCCCGATCGCCATAAATTGAGGTGGTTTTAAATGTAAACTTATATATATTTAATTGGATACCGAAATTTTTAAGTGATTCATACTCGTTGAAATAATTTACGAAAATGGGCCTTCTATGAATAATATGCCCAATTATGGACAAATCGCCATAAAAAAAAATGCCCAATTATAAACAAATCGCCATAAAATTAAAACACTTTCAATTTCTTTTTATGTTTCGTTTCATTCATTTTCGAAATTGACTCTAATGTGTATCCAATGGTCAATTATCCCTTTCAGACCTGACGCAAAACTACCAGGAATTTTTTTATAATTTTTAATATAATGTGATCTCTACAGCGTATGAAAATATAATCAATGATTAAGTTTTATCATTTGTATATCCTTATTTTTAACTAAATCACATTTTTATAGCAAATTTATAATTTTTTTAGTCAATATATTATGTGCACGTCATTACCCAGCGGGAAAAAGATCTTCTTTGGTAGAAGTACTTCCAGCCGCATTGCCAAACCATTTAATTTTTACATGGCGTGTCATTGTCATTGCCTTGCCTACTCGCTACCGGTTACATGCCTGCTAGAAGACCTACTTAAGAAGGGCAATTGGAAGGTCTACCAATGCCTCATACAGGCGTAATTAAAGGTATGTTAAATTAATAATAACATTAAGGAAAGTAAAAGTTTCATATGGTGTTCAAACATGTATTTTTTATTGTGTCAATTATTGGTTAATTAAAAAGTGTTCACACATGCTCAATATTGCCAATTTTATTAGCGTTTGACAGCAGCTGACTAAACAGAATACAATTACAGTGCACTCGGGAAAACGTCAACGCTCGTTTACGTCAACATCCCAAAACGTCCACCCTTTTTTTACATTACCTACTCTAAAGTGTTGGAAAGAAAAAAAAAACAGCAGAAAAAAAAAAGGTTTTTTTAACTTGTTAAACGTTAACACCCGCGGTTTTAATTAGTTGACGTTTTCCCTAGTGCACTGTATTTGGTTGTAATATTATAATTTTCAGCCTAAAAATGTTCTTTTTTAATTTAAAAGCGAATCAACTGCCATTTTAGTTATTACTTGTCACAGGGTTGTATTTTTAATTTTAACAATTATTAGAACAATTAATCTTAATAAAGCAATTACCTTAATTGAAATTTTATATTGATAATTGAATTCAATTAGGCGTTAATTAAAAAATTTCAATTAAAAATGCATGTGTGAACACCATATTAAATTAATTTAAATTAATTAAATAAAAAAACCCATGTATATATATAAATAACTGCTTCACACGTACTTTACACCGCAAACTTACATAAAAGACTAATTAATGCTCTCTTTATTAATTTTTATTACTCGTATAACAAAAGTGAGTAAAATAATGTTTGTTGTTGTAATGACGATACGCAGGAATAATTGCAAAACCATTCGTGTTTGCTATTAAAATCCCGATTTGTTGACATTCTTTTGAAATGCAATTTAGAATGTGTATGAAACGCCTTCTAGAAGGCCTTCTTAGAGAATGCATAGTGGAATTAGTATCAAATCTTATAGAATGTATAAACAGGTCATCTAGAAGGCCTGCAAATGGAATCACTTGAAATTTTTTCCGCTGGGTATTTGTAAACTGTTAATACTTTTGTAATTAAAGACACTTACTTACTTCCACGGCTTATTTTATTAAAACTGAAATGTGACTGAAGAATTTCGCAATAATTTAAGTAACGGCAAATCAAACAGAAGAGTAATGTGAGAAGTCAGTCTTTTTCAAATTGGGTTAACAGAAGCAAAAGTATTGAAACCGAAACCCACCCTCACAATCGATGCATCACGGTCAGAAAGGGTTATGTATCGATCAGAACTAAATTTTCGAATGTCGTTCAAAGCTCACCGCCGGACATCGCCGAATTGACTCCGTTATCTGTAAAGATCCAGAATGTATATATGTACATACATATACATACACATATTTATACTTTATATGTATGATCACAAATAAAAATTGCGGAAATTACATACGGATTAATGAACTTATACAGCCCAATCATGAATAAAAAATCCGCGAGAGCTTTTCCCTTTTTATTTTTTTAACATTGAATTTGAATAGGAAAAATGGGAAAAGGGAAAAAACTCCCGCATAATTTTTATTCATGATTGGATGACATTATATTCTGAATAATTTTTTAAAATAATTTAATAATTAATTTCAAAACGCAATTAATACCTTAACGACCTGTTATCAACACTTGGCTGCATTTAAAAAAACCGCGAGACTGTGACAATATGTTTAGTTTCAATTAATTGTTTTAATTTTTACAACAATAAAAACAAAACATATTTAACAAAAACCAAAATCAAACTACAAGAAGGGGCTTGTAATCTTCACAAAATAATTCAAAAAATATTAAATATCATTGTAATGATCATTAAAGTGATGATAAAATATTTGAATACAATATGAGCATACAGTAGTATAATTCACTACTACTTATTATAATTAATATGTACATACATACTCGTATGTATGTAAATACATATGTATCAGGGAATAATTATAATATTTTATACATATCTTTATTATTATTTGTCAGTATTTATTAAGCCACCATAAAGTAAACATGTCCAGACGCGTTAAATTCACATTTAAAATGAATTTATTAATTATAACATCAAAAACAAAAATAATAATAAATAAACATTTCATAAATGACAATTAATTGCAAATTGAAGTTTAAATATTTGTGCATAGTTCTGTAAAAATATTACGTAAAAAAACATATAAAAACGATTTAAATTTTTTGTAATAGTTTGCGCGTTTTTTGTGGTGTTTGCAATGTGTTGGTCGATACGTGTCTATTGGACTGTTTTACATAATTTATTCGCCAGATTCTTTTCGAATCTTGCCAATGCTTGTTCTTACTCCGATACCACGCATATTTGTTGTTATTGTTGTCGTCGTGGTTGCTGTAATTGTTATAAACATCAACAAATGAGAAATTTATCAGATGATGATGGTGAATATGATCCGGTGGAGAATGGTTTGAATTTGAATTCAAGTGAACTTCATCCACAACAAACGTTGAGAATACAACACGATTATGTCATAGTGGGTAAGAGGGAGAGAGAAAGAGTTAAATAGAGAATACCTCGATCTGATCAAGTTTTGTTTATAAGTAATTTAAGTATTTTGAACACAAAATGTGTGAATAAAAAAATTATAACAATATGTAAACAATACAGATGCGTAGTTTATGAAGATGTGCTAAAGAGCACAGTATTGTGCAAATTAAAAGCAAACAATTATTTCAACTATGTATACCTAGGTAGTTTGAATACTTCTAAAATACTGATCATACAAAAACTTAATAATATTTTTTTCCACGTATTTTAGTTGTACGCGTATGTATTTAATTTAATTATGGTTTTCATTCGTTCGAGACCGAATATCTAGTTCGGCTCGCATGCATTAAATACTGAATAAACCTTTACTATCACTGTACAGGAGATGTGCTCTGTAAGGAGTAATTCCGTCTTCAAGCTAGATTTTAAACCTTCTACGTTAAATGTTTTCTAAAGATTTGTTCGAAATTTTTTAAATCCCGAAAACTTGTATTTGTTTACAAAGTCATCAACAAAAAATTTATGTATAAAAGTATGTCGAAAAAACAAATGTGAAAGAATTTAGATTAATTTTGGATGTTTTCTAAAGATTTGTTCGAAATTTTTTAAATCCCGAAAACTTGTATTTGTTTACAAAGTCATCAACAAAAAATTTATATATAAAAGTATGTCGAAAAAACAAATGTGAAAGAATTTAGATTAATTTTGGATTGTCAAACTTGAACGCACTATGTGTCTACGGTTTTGGAATTGAAACTTTCTATCAAAAAGCTTTAATTGATTTAAAAGCTCAACAGATGAAGAATTTTATATCCGGCTAAAGTAACATGAATCTCTGCTGATGTTGCACTTTTATTTATGGTCAAAGATATATAAAAAAGTGATTGTATATTAAGCGATGAACTGGTGAAATCTCTCCTTAAAAGAAACCAAGAAAGAAGGATAATTTTCTCAACATTTTGAAATTTCTACAAAAAAAATTGAAGAGTAACTTTGAAATAGAAATGTTTGTTATAAGAAATTTATTAAAAACGTTGATTGCGGAACGAATGAAATAATGAATGCAATTGAAATATGTAAAAGTACCCCACAATACCTAATAATGTCTGTTATGATATGGAATCAAATATTAAATAAGAAATATAATTATTTGTTTCAGAGGGTGAGAAAGGATTGTTTATGCAATCACCGTATAACAATTTTGTCCACAAACGTTGTGAAAGATATTTTTAGTCAGCTTTATACTACAGTATGTTGGTAAAAAAAATTAAATCAAGATTTTCTTTACTTTAGATAACTTAAATTTAAGATCGAGCGATAATATTCTATTGCTTTTAAATTAATATAAAAATTAAAGACGAAATGACATATTATTTTTGTCAATCTAATACTTTAATGTAATGTTATTATGTTTTTAAATTATTATTGGTAAACTTTTATTAAATTTAAAACAAGGAGAGAAAATGTTTGTTTTCCAGCATTTTTATTTTTAACTGAAGAACCACACTCAGTTAGCATCCCTAATACATACAGTAGAAGACAAAACTGTTCACAAAAAGCTTTATATGTATTAGAATCATTTTTACCCATATACAGATAAAAAAAATTGATACATATATTTGGAAGAGTATTAATCTACTAAAACAAAAAACAATAAAAAAAATTCAAAAAATTAAAATTAATTTGACTCTGAAAAACTACACTTTAATATGAATTCACTAAGAAGGGCCTTTTTTGCTGCTTTAATTCTGTCAGGCATAATGTTGACAAGATTTTCCAAATTATTTGGACTTATATTTTGCCAAGCTATACGAGCACGCTCTTACTTCTTTTTCAATTAAAATCTTTTGTTTTAAAACCGACCAGAAATGCTCGATAGGGTTTAAATCTGGGGACTGGGAAGGCAGTTTGAAACCGTAGGTTAATTTCGGGAAGTAGACTTTATATGAGAGCTATGGTAAATGTGAACCGATCGTCATAAAATTTGATTTATATATTATATATGTTTGTAGATTATTTATACGAAATTTCCACTTAATAGTGATTTGTAAAAGAGATTTATGCGCATTTATGTTATTTTCGCAAGTGGACTTTATATATGGGCTTGACTATAGCATGAACTGTTGCAAACAAAATATCGTTTTATGATTTTCCTTATCATGAAGTTTATTTTTGTTAAATTTTATATGGATACTGCTTTTCTATGAGAATTTATGAACCATAGAAATTTTTAAAAAAAAGAAAGGAAACGTGTACCGATTCTCACCGTTTCCAACAGGGCTTGTCCTTTTATAATAAAAATAAAGTGTGCAAAATTTGATGATATTATTTGCATTATATTTGAAACTAGCAAAAAATATATGAGAAATACCGAGGTTATCTGAAATTTTGGTCTATAACTCTGATCGTACTAAACCGATTTTGACCATTTTCAATACCAAACATTTCGGTAAAACAGAGAATGCTTGGGAAACATGTCATTGCCTTAGAATATTATAAAGATCCAGAATATATATGTAACATTTCGCAATAGATTGTTTTCAATTTTTACAACTACGAGATCAATATTCTACATATACATATTTCAAATATTCGGTTTAATATAAATAATAGGAACTAACTATCAAATAAAGGAACATACCCAATATTTATGTACAACCTTTGATTAAATATAACAGTTAAAACTAATATTTAACTTTCTTACTTTCTTTATTACACAGACGACATAGATGCCAATTATTTACAAATTGAAAAGCGAAAAATCGAAACTGAACCTTTTTATCGTACCATAGATCGAGCCACAGCCGAAGACATACTATTGGGCAGAGAAGATGGAACCTGTTTAGTTAGACCCTACAAAGAAACGGTAAGAAAATGTTTACTCATTTAAAGTTCTTCAATAAGATAACTTTTTCATTAAAAATTTTAGGATATTTCCATTAAATACATCGTCAGCATTTATGCCCAACGGGAGTTCTTTCATCTATTCATTAGACAAATCAAGGGCAAAGAACTCTTTGCCATTGGCCAGGAGAAGCCAAATGAGAAACATTTCAATACACCCAATGATATTATAGAGTTTTACAAACACAACATTTTACAATGTACCAATAAACAATGTAGTTTAAGTTTAGTCCTAAGACCGATAATAGTTTGAGATGAGTAATGCGGATCCATAAGAGCAAAAGAAACACTTAGAATTTGTACTGAAATGATCTCAGATTAAAATTGCTGTCTTAAACACTTTTTAGAGATTAAAAAAAAAACTTTTATTTTTTTTTTGTATTTACGATTACTTTATTTAGATTTAGATATTTATACTGATGCATGTATAAATATAAAATTTTATTTATTTTATTTGCATAATTAATAATAAATATTTACAAAATTATTAAAAAATATAATAATAAAATGTTGTTTTTTTTCATAAAACTATTGAATGCTTAAGTTGTCACTATAGCTTTAAAAACACAATGATTATTCTGCATAAGAGCGGGCCATAGAAAGGCTCGTATTAGATCCGACCGACGATCAGCTAGAGCATGACGTTCATGTTTTTCTGGACGTAAAAAACCTGGGAAATATAAAGGAATAATTGTAATATAAAAAGTGGATTAGATATTGTTATAAATTTAAAACTTACCCAAATTAAAATCATTATCCAAATAATAGGGCACCTTTTGATTAACCATTTTCCATGCTAAACGTGCACAAGCACTAACAAAATGTATAAGGGAAGGGCAAGATTCCAAACAAGGATATTCATGCAAAGTTGAAAGTACCTAAAAGTACAATTAATAATAAATCACCATAAAATAATTCATACTTCTTTGTTCAGTTCCAATACTAGGCATAATTACAGCTATAACCTGTTTTTTTTTTAATTTGAATTTTACCTGATTAAACACAGATCTTTCAATTTCTCCCAAGGGAAACGAATCGATGGTCTCATGCAGATGTTGACGTATGGAACGATCCAAAGCCAATGTCACTTCATTTGTACTGTCTAAAGGACAATTTAAGGTGCGTCTTACTTCCATAACCTTACGCTCACGCATACCATGACACAAACGGAATGAAAGCTGTAAAAATGAAAATAAATATACTTCTGTTTGTTATCATTTTACTTTATCACTTTATTTATAGTCTCTAATCTGTGTAATCATTGTTTTCACACAATTTTGTTAATATTGTAGTAATTTATTTGCTTTGATTTGCGGCCATCTATTTTTATGATCATCATCATCATTGGCAAGACTTGTAATTTTTTGAAATTTTGCATATTGCCTCCAGAAGATTTTGATAGCAACACACGCCATTAATAAAATGCTTGATCATTGAGGTTTTTAAATATAAAAAAAAATACTTAAAACTTGTTCATTCCGGTTACTTATGATAAAAATTTTTAGAGTTTCTTTTAATGAAAACGAAAGTTAATAATAAACATTTTGCTAACAAGGTTGTTTTAAGAAAGCAAAAGTGTTTAAGTTGGATTTGTAAGAGAAATGAATTTTAATTTCATCATTATGATTTTTAAAATATTTATTTAAAAATAGTTAATTCTTAATTAATTCCTACTTCTAAAAAGCTATTTACTATTTAATTGGTATGATATTTTTGGTGTTGAAAAATGTTGACCTTAAAATTTATTTAATGTTCTGGAAAAAAATAATCATATTGTCAATTCAAAGTATGAGTGCACATAAAATCATTTCTTGAACGAAATAACTCAGTGTTAGAGATGTAAGCTCATTGAAGTGATTTAAGAGTTATGGTCAAATATGGATCCATCGACATAAAATTCAGTGCACTGATTTATGTATATATGTAGATTACTCAGTCGTATTTTAACTTAATAGTGATTTTTATAAGAGATTTATGAGCAATTAAGTTATTTTCGAAGTGGAGTTTATATGGGGGCTTTGGTCAAATATGGAGCAATTAAAACAAAATACTGCTTTGTGATTTATCTTTACTTGAAACTAATATTTGCTGAATTTTGTATGGATACTGCTTTTCTAAATTCAATTATTTATATGGGGGCTATGAGAAATCGTGTACCGATTCACACCATTTTCAACAGGATTTGTTCTTCTATAATAAAAACAAAGTGTTACAAATTGTATGCTATTATTTTCATTATATTTTAAAAAAAGTCGCTAAAAATAAAAAAAAATTTAAAATATCGCGGTTATCTGAAACTTTTGTCTGTAACTCGTATCCTACTGCACCGATATTGCCCATTTTCAACACCAAATATTTCGGTAAAACAAGTAATGTTTGGAATAAATTTCTTTAAGTCTTTTTCTCAAGGCTTTATCGAGCCTTTAACACACGCACAGACGGACGGACATACGAAATCGTCTTATAATCTTTTAAGGACCAAGATATAGACTTTTTGGTTCTACGACCAATATTTCAATTTGTTAAAAACACAAACACGCTACTCAACGGATTCGTTTAAAGTAGGCATTGGAAAAAAAAAAAACAGACATTAAAGAGTAAAATTTCATCATGACAACGCTCGGCCAAATATTGCAATACCTGTTCAAAACTAAAAGTATTTAAAAAGAAGTACTTGGGAAGTTTTGCGTCACCCGCCTTTTAGTACAGACCTTGCCACCTCCTATTAATACTTTTGGCGCGAACTCCATATACTGTCGAAAAGATGGGAAAAGGTCATAGGTAACAATGACCAATACTTTAATAAATGTATAGTTATTGTACAAATGTTTCAAAATAAAAGCTAAAAATTTGTATTTGAATCTGAAAATCTACAAGTTATTGTCATAAATCAGAATATTTATTTTAAGGCATTTGAGATGGTTTTCAAATGATTTTGTCCGTTTGTCCGTCCGTCTGGCTGTCCCTGTAAAGCTTGTACACAGAGTACAGGCCGCAATTTTGAAGATATTTCAATCAAATTCGGTACGTGATATTTTTTCAACCCAAGGACGGATGGAATTTAAACTGGTGTGTAAATCGGTTTATTATTTCACCTGGCCCCCATACAAATGTCCTCCCGAAATAGGAGTTTAACGATCAAAAATGTTTGAATTATGCAAGTATTCAAACAAATTTGTCCACAAATAATTTGTACATGAAGCCTAATCATGTTTACAAATCCATTGGTCCATAATTGATCTTAGAGTGCATAACTCTATAAAATTTCGGTATCCAAATAATATTGAACACAAATATGTTTCCTATATATAATAATAATATGGTAGAATTCTATGATGATCGGTTCATAATCCAAAAATCACTTTAACGACCATAAATCTCTTAAAAATGTTGGTATGCAAATAAAATTCAACAACAATAAGTTTCATATATACAATAATGACGACACCTAATTTTATAATGGTCGTTCCATAATTAGTCGAAGCTTTAACCTCCATAAATCTTTTGAAAGTATTTATATCGAGATAAAGTTTAACATACATAATATTTCTATTAAACGAAGTCATGGCACTAAATTTTGGGATGATCGGTCCATAATAGGTAATATCTCCCAGATAGCGCCCATTCCTGAACAAACTGTTTTATACACCGACTATACATTCTTACTTATTTTAAATATGTACTTACAAGCAACAGTGGAGATTATTACGATTACCCATTATGGAGCTTTTTAACAAAATCTGAAGCATGTGGATTATCTCACGGTTGTTCAGTCAATTCTACGTTGAAAATCATAACAAATAATGGTCCATAATCATAGTCATAGAAAAAGCATACTTTAAGTAAAAGTAGACTTTTAAACAACAAAAACATAAATTTTGTTCTGAATTTAAAACAAAAGCATACTTTTGCTTAAAGTATGCTTTTTCTATAGCCAAGGTTATAAGCTCCAATAATTATTACCCGAAATTGAGAAATATATGTATTTGCTTAAATTTGACAGCTCTGTAAAGAATAATCTATATAGTCTCTGTTTATATATATTTATAATCATATGCATTTGTATTTATTATCGTGTGAACTTCGTGTTTTTGTTTCTAATCTACTAAGATTTATATCAAGTAATAGTTTTAGAACAAAATATTTCTTCTACATACAAAATTCGACAAGTTCGTTTTCAATAACAATAACAAAATTTCATGTTATGATCGCTTTAAACTGTCACGATTTTTCTTTACAGTCAGTAATTTAGTAATTTTAAACTACCTAAAATTGATTGCGCTTTTATTACGCATTTCATCACGATCTCAATTTTATATTTAATCTACATACGAGTATTTAATATATTACAACGCCTTAAAAGACAAAATGCCCAAGTAAAATTTGTAAAAATAAAAGCATTAAAAAAGAAAACAAAAACAAAACAACTACTTACCACTATAATTGAGAATAAGATTTTCGCTTTCAAATTATGAACGTGTTTCAGTTGCGGCATACTGTCCAATGCCTCCAAAGTATCTGTCCTATTTTCTAAATACAATAAACGATACTGTGAAACCATGCCGCTAATAAAGAGAAATGAAATGAAAAAAAAATAAGAAACAAAAACACTTTTAAGTACTACATATTTAGCAACTGAAACACTTAAAGCTGAAATCTTAAAAAAAATAACAATAAGCGAAAGCGTTTAGGTGTTGCTGGTTAAATGTAACGCAAAATTACATTCAAATAGAAATTTTATTTAAAATTGAAGGCGTTAAAAGTATAAATGAGATAACTTACCTTATTTCTTCATTGGCTGAATCATCCGAATGATAGCCATCGGAACAACTGCTGCCATTGGGTGAACCCATAGTGCTGACATTTTTTGGTGTGACCGTTATACCTTCGGCACCCATCATTTGTAAAATGATCTCACAGCCACGTGTGAAATTCATGAGCAAACCAGCGGCCGGCCTTTTGTCCACATTTGCCTGCATGTCCACCCTTTTTACTTGACCCACCGCCTTCAAGACCTCTTTATCATTTTCCACTCTTTGCGAGAGATTTTCTATGAGACTAGTTAATTGTTTTAAGGCTGGCTTATCGAGTACCGTCAATAGAGTCTTATTGTCGATAAGTCTCTGCTGTATGTCGCCATAACTAATGCCCAGCAAACGTTGATGTGACGAATGGGCAGGATCTTGATTTATGGTGATCATACTTAGTTCCTCTAGCTTGTGCAGTGCCACTTTGTATGTATCTACATGTCTTTGTAGTTCGGTTTTTAAAGCTATATGCAGCGATATCAATTGACCAGAGGAATCTGTTGTTAAGCCATGAACACCTAAACCCTGTACGGCATCGTTGAAGGATTTGCGGGTCTCACGAATGGTATGTCTTAAATTAGGTTCATATTGTACCAGAGATTGTAAGAGTTTTAAACATCGTTGCTTCAGGCCCGGATCATGGGGATTTGAGAATAATCTTACCAATTGCCACAGTACAGCTTCAGTGGGTACATCGGGTTTTGGAGAGGGATTTACTGCAATTAATCTAAAAAGCAGGATATTTATTATCGAGATAAAATTTAACACAAAGAATATTTATATGTACAGAGTGATCGGTACATAATAGGTCATAGCTCTATATAATGGCGGAATTCATAAGTTGGTACAATTGTACTTTTTTTAGTACCTACTATTTGAGAGTCAAAAGTACAATAGCACCCCATTGACTAATTTAGCACTATTTCAAATTTTCCCTATATTATTACATTGTACAAATGTATTTTAAAAAATTTATCATTGTCCCATTTTTTGTATTCGTTCCATTTTCTTATGGCAACTCTTGGTTAACAATTCGTTGTAAATTGTTTTGCACATTTTGTCTAAGCCGCTTTTAATATGTAATGCAATTTTACTTATGTATGTTTGCTGCGTTTGACCAAAAAGTAATTCATTTTCATTTCAATTTGTTTTATTTAATGTCTAAAACTGGATACTGATGTTACAGGGTAATAGTGCATTTACACCTACGCCATAAACTAGTTATAAGTTGTTTATGGTGATAAACTAGTTTGAGAAACTTGTTTTCCATACAAATCAAAAACAGGTTTTGTAACTAGCTTTTGTGATAAACTAGTTACAAACAAGCAGTTCCTGCTAATGCAACTCTGTTTTTTCAACAATTTTTTTGGCAACGCTGGACACATTTGACATTTGCTCAAAAATAAAAAAAAATTTCTTTAAAAAAAGAAACTGTAATTGAATTTTATTCATCCTGGATGAAAAACACAAATTAAATTTTTTTTTTCATAACAACGTCCATATTTTTATTAAATTTTTAATATTAAAGTCAGCTGTTTTATGACTTGTCAAAGATAAACCACTTAGCTGTCAAAAATGTTGATGTAAACGGTATGGTTTATGAAAGTAGCTTATGATCATAAACTAGTTTGAAAATTACAAGTGTAAATGCACTATAAGTTTTTTCAGAGTTTATTCGAATGAATTTAAATGTGCTTTTATATATATGTATGTATGTGCAAATGAATTGATATGTACGTTTTTAGTCAATTTTTAATAAATAATATTAAAAAGAAATAAGAAAATAATTTAGTACAATTGGGCTGAAAAAAGTACACTTTTTCTTGAAATTTAATACAATTTGTAAAATCTTACTTTGCATCCCTGATATAAATCCCATTTCTGAAAATTTGTGTACGGTGTTATATGGTCGGCCTTGACCGACCATACTTTGTTTTAAAATTAAATTGAATTAATATTTTAAACATAAATAAATTTATCTTACCTGGAGAAAAACGATTCCAATAAATAAGCACTGTGTGGCAAATGTTCCAATAACAAATCTATGGGCAGCTCTGCAATAACAGATCTTAAAACGGAAGGACCTAAGCGACCAACAACACCAGCAGCTTCACGATACTGACGGCCCTCGGACAGCAACATTAAACGCCGTAGAACCTGACGAGGACTGGTGAGAAATTCACGACCGTCACGGGAAGGTCCTCGTATTCTTTCGCGGCTATCAGCCATTGATTGTGATTCTTGATGATTTTTTAATAGAATTTGTCTCCTGTGTATTATTTTGGATGTTATTTATCTTGAGATTTTTTGTTTCAATAAAAATATAAAAACGATGAAGGTTTTCTGTTATAATGAGATAAATGCTAATGAGATTTTTTTCTATTTACAAGTGATGAAAATTTAATTAATGTTTGAGATTTTTTTTTAGTAGTTACACTTATTGTAAAATTCTTACAGCATATTGAAATCTCCTTAATTTATATTACATCAAAAATCCGTAGATGGGTCACAAGTTCATTTCAAGAAAGGGAACTGAAAATAAAAGAAAAATAATAAAATTTTATTAAATTTAATTATTTCTGATTATTTCGAAACATAAAATATAATTGTTTATTTAATTATTTCATTAAACAAATTTATTTTAATACAACTTATTAAGAAAATAAGAAAAAAATGTCTAAATTATTTAATTTATTTCTTTATTCAATAGCTTTTAGAGCGCATAAACCGGTACAAAAATATATGGCATACAAATAAATTTTAAAGAAAAATATATTATAATATAAGTAATTTTGAAAAATTATCTGAAACGAAAAATTAATTTAAAATTCATAATACCTCCCCACACAAATGTTAAAAGTAAAAAAAGAACAGACAATTTGGGCAGTCACAATGAATTTCATAACAAATTTGTTATTTATAAGTTTTCAATTACAAATTTATGATTTAGAAGTTTTCAATTACTATATTTTTGAAGTGTTTAATAGAATGTGAAAATTTCCTGTCTGAATAAGAAATTGTATAATTCCACAAAGCAATGGATCCAACAACAAATGACTTTTTAATTATTAATTTGTTATATATGTTAAATAATCAACACCATGCCAATTATCACAAGCAATCAGCAGTATGTCGCGACATGTCGTCACCATACACGTAACAAGTATAAAATTGTCATAATCATAAAAAGGGGCCTTACCTTTCAGATTAGGCAATTTTATTTGCGCAAGTCTTGTGTTTGTGGGTGTGAGAGAAAAGGTCGGTTTGAAGAAGAAATAATTGCCGAGACTTGAGCACACGCTTGTTTGTACTTGGCAATTCTGTTGCTGCTGTCATTCTTGGCTTGGAATATTTATTTGTGTTTGACATTGTCTTGAATAAATTTGTGAATAAATTTTTTTTATTAAATTAAAAAATCATGAGAAAATGGAAGAAAATGAAACGGAACAACATCAATTTAGTTGAACAAAATGAATGCATTTTTAATGTTCGTTCATTTTCATATTTAGACCGCAATAAAAAGGCAGTATCATTTAATAAAATTTTATATGAAATGCAAAAGACAGACAACACTATAAGCTTAGAAGAAATAAAAATTTGTTAAACCTTAAAAAATGTCCTTAAACTACATAGAGAAACTAGAAGTAATTTTTGGTTTACAAACCTATTAGCAAATCTTCTTTATCACTGTCATCGGAATCTATATTCTCCGATGCATTCAAGTATATCTTTAACTAAATTATTGTTTTCAAATCACTTTCACAATTACAATGAATACAGAAATGAAAGAAATCGTCAAAAATTAAGAAAATTCGAGCATAAGAAAATTAAACTTGCACAACCAAGTTACTGAATGTGTACACAAAAGCAAGTTCAAAAGAAAAAAAATAAAAATAAAAATTATATTTGCGCAAATAAAATTGCCTAATCTGAAAGGGGTCTAATGGCCCTACACTGAGCCTTGAGGTATACCTCTAAAAGTTTCTATGATCGTAGACACTCTTCTTTGAACCTCTGTAAACTGACTACAATGATTAAGAAAGGATCTAATTAGTTTGCAAGAATTGTTGTTGAAATTAAATTGACTCGATAACTTCCTTATTAACATAATATGACTTATAAAATCAAAGGCCTTAGAATAATCTAAAAATATAGCAACAGATTCAAATTTCATGTCTATATTATATCTTAAAGTCTCTACTACCGCCAAAGTAAGACCTGTAGTGTTATAGTTCTTTCTAAATCCTGATTAAAATATATTAAGCAATCCATTTGTTAACAGATACTCCTGAATTTGATTCCTTAATAAAATCTCCAAAATTTTAGAGCAATAAGAAAGTTCGTGGAATTTCTAAAAAATTTCTATAATGAAAGTCAGTCTTTCATCCTATCAAAATTGAAAAAGTCTTCCTATTAAAACATCAGCACTTTTTTTGTCTCACTGGAATTTCCTTTTAATCAATATTTAAATCACATTGACATTTTAGCAATTACCCTAAAACTGTATGTATTGGAAATTAGTTTTAGTGAAACCGTACGTGTCTAAGGTCGCATTAACTGCTGTCTCTCGTTATTTAGTTAAATTAAAATATAAATATTAGAGTGCGGGTTATAAAAATAGCAAAAAATATAATTTAGTTAATATATTATCAAATAAATGTAAAATATAATTCCTATAAAATCGTTAAATTAAAGAAAAATGCAATACAAAATTGCAATTACATGAAAAAGTCGAATATGTTCTAGAAATGTTGATGTGTCGTCGTTTTTGTTGTTGTTTTGTTTATGTTATGTGGACAGCAGTTAATAAAGCAACAAGTTTGTGGTGCGCGTGTGGCTCGGAAGCGATTTTTTGTGTCTCCTTTTGGTTAAACAAAAAGTCTTAAAAATAAACTGTGTGTTTGTGTGTAATTGAAGTGTCTTGCATAAAATTTGGTTCTTGTTGTTGTTTTTATTTTATTCTCATTGAGAGAAGTGTTGAGAGTAGAAATAAGTCAAATGTAAATAAATGCGTTTTGTTTATGTATAAAATAAGACGGAAAGGGAAATATGTATGAGAAAGGGAAATATGTAGAGGTAAGTTAATTGTTATTTTTTAACCAAAAGAAAAAATCTTATTTAAAAAGTAAATAAAATAAAAAAAGCAAACTTAATTTGTTATAATATGAAGAAATAAAAAATAATGAACGAAATAATTTTATAAATAAAAATTAATTTAAACATAAATTCAATAAAAGTTAAAAATAATGCTCTTCATTCGTTAATTAGATAAACGAGAAATGGTTTTGTAAATTGTTTTATTTAAACTTATAATTAAATATATTAATGTTAACATTAATATACATATATCAAAAAATATATACATACCTACATACATATTTTCAACTTTTATTTATCATTTTACATCCTATTTATTTTAATAACTAAAATTAGTACTCTAAACATTTAATAAATTTTCATTGTAGTACGAATCCCATCAAAATATTAATGATTTGGAAACAGTTAAAATCATTAATTCATTACTTTTTACACTCACCAACAAAAACGATCTATGTCCATCAGTCTGTTGTAGGCAATAAAATTTTTCCCAAACATTATTTGTTTCACCGAAATATTTGGTATCGAAAAAAAGACAATTGGTCTAATAAGATCTGAGTTATAGACAAACATTTCAGACCATCTATATTTGCTATTTTCTTCAAATATAATGCAGATAATATTATGAGATTAAGCACACTTTAATTTTGTTATAGAAGGACAATTCCTGTTGAAAATGGTTAAAATCGGTCCACTGTATCTTCTAGACCCCATACAAATTTCATACAAAATAGCCCCCATATAAATCTTAATTCCGTAAATAACTTCAGTGCTTATAAATCTCTTATAAAAATCAATATCAAGTTGAAATTCGACACAAAAAAATTCACACATATTTCTAAACTGGCATACCGATTTTATTACAGTTGGTCCATATTTGACCATATAAAATCCACTTCCGAAAGTCAATTAAATGAGCATAAATCTGTTATAAACCTAATTATCTGGTTCAAATTCAAGACAAATACAAATCGAGGTAACAAATCCTATCGTAATCAGTCTACAATTCGTCGTAGCTTCTATATAGGCACGACTTCCAAAAATTATAAAAGCACGCATAAATCTCATATAAACATCGTTATCAATAAATATGTTTAAAATTTTATACTGTGAGCTTCAATATAAAGTAAACACCTAATCATTAAAAGAATTGTTTGATCGTTTTGGGTTTATTAAAATTGTATTGAAAAATATAATAAATAAAATTTTGGCCTCAAGCTTAATAAAGATACAATTTTAATATAAACACTTAATATTGCATAATTCATAAGTAACTTAAGCAAGATATATCTCAAACTAGAAAAATAAGGGATATAAAAAATGAATGAATTTAACGGAAAAGTATCAGATTTTTTGCGTCAAAATAAAATAAACATGTATGTATATTAAAATTATTAAAAACCTTGTATACATTTGTAGTTCTTTTGCCTTTATCACGCCTGGCAATCTTCCAGACATAGAACCGACGAGTTTTTTACAGGTTTTCAGAAGTTTTCGTAAAATTTTCAGTTATTTTTACTTCTATTACTATAGCGCTTACTTCAGTTTTTGTAAGACGCTTTGGTCAAACCAAATTATTGGATTTTAAGGCCACAACAATTCATTAAAATTTAAAATACAAAAATAAAATTATATAAATAAATAAACAAAAAACATTTACAATTAATTTGTACTGTTTACAATACGATTTTTTAAGATTTTTGTATTCGTTAAAAAAATGTTTGTACAACAAAGTTGAAAGGGTTGTGATATACCTTTAATTTGATATATTTATCGCATTTGTATAAAACCCAGATAAATCCAATTCGCAACTATTTAGTATTAAAAAAAATCAAATACATTTGCTGCGCTTAAAACTACTAACATAGCTATGTATAAAATTTTTTCAATTACTTGAATAATCCTACAAACATTCTTAGTTATTAAAATAACAAATAGTAGTAAAATAAGACCTTAACTATATAATATAGATTTAAAACCATAAACACTTGTTAACAGTTTCGACTTAAAGTCAATATCATATTAGCAAAACTTCTTAAAGCAAACTCTTTTAAAAACCTATAAGTAGAAATATCACGAAATCCGAAACATGTATTATTGAATTTCAAAGGAGAAACAACAATGTTTCAAAATCGTCTAGAAAATATATTACCTAAAAATTAATTTTCTAATTAAGATGGAAAAGAAGATAATTGGCGTCTAAAATGCAAAGTGGATATTGCGCATGTAAAAATTAGCCAAAAAGCTTATCTTAAAGTAAGATAATTAAATTATTTCAGAAACTAATAGTACATTTGAAAAGTTTCGCTTTGTTTCGGATTATGACGAATATTGGGATCAATTTGGTTTCGGCTCTAATAATTTTTTTTCATATCTTAGCTTTTTTAAATAAATGTTGAAGGTTTTATTACTAATTTGCTTAATTAAATAGTTTTTTTTTTGTATTCTGTGTAATTTTTTATAATTTTGAATTTTATTGAAATTATACATATTCATAGTCTAAAAAATTCTCCAACATAACAAAATTACTGCAATATCTATTCCAATTGGAATTTTCCTTTTCTTTAAACTCTCAACTACAACCATTGACATTTTAGCAATTACTCTCAAACTGTATTGGAAATTAGTTTTAGTGAATCGGTACGTGTTTAAGGTCGCATAAACTGCTGTCTCTCGTTATTTAATTGAATTAAAATATAAATATTAGAGTTTGGGTTATAAAAATAGCAAAAAAATATAATTTAGTTAATATATTATCAAATAAATATAAAATATTAGTTATATCTAATCGATTAATGTCAAAAAAATGCAATACGAAATTGCAATTGCCTGCAAAAGTGTAATATGTTCTAGAAATGTTAATGTGTCGTCGTATTTTTGTTGTTTTGTTTGTGTTTTCTGTTGTTACATCCTTCGTCAAGTGGACAGCAGTTAATAAAACTACAAGTTTATTGTGCGCGTGTGGCTCGTTCTGTTAGTTAAATAAAAAGTTTTAGAAATAAAGTGTGTGTTTGTGTGTAATTGAGAAGTCTAAGTTTGGCGTGGTCATAGTTGTTGTTATTGTTTTTATATTATTCTCACATCCATTCAATGAGAATTAAAAGTAAAGTGAGCTCTTTTATAGAGAAGGGTTGATAAGACGGGAAATAAGTAAAATGCAATAAATGTGTATTTTTTTGTGTAGTGAAAGCAGTCGGAAAAGGAAATATGTATGAGCAAATGCAGAACAAAGGTACTATGTACATATAATTTTAAATATGTGTGTTAATTGTTAATTTTTATATAAAAGAAAATATCAAAAAATCATAATTAAAAAGTAAATACATAATACCTATAAATTAAAAATATATAAATTTTTATAAAATGTATGAAGAAATAAAAAATAATGAATAAAATAATTTTAAAAATATATATGTACATATGTATGTATATAATAAAATATTATACATACATATAAATAATGATATAAAAATAAAAATTAAATAGGGCTCTTCATTCGTTAGTTAGCTTAACGAGAAACGGTTTTGTATTTTGTTTTCTTTAAATTCATAATTAAATATATTAAAGTTAACATATTTCTTATCATAATGTTTACATAGTTTAAACTAGTATTTATCATCTTATTATTTATTTTAATAACTAAAATTAGTATATGAACTAACTTAACACTTTTAATAAATTTTCATTGTAATACAAATTCCCTCAAAATATGATAATAATGATTTGGAAACAGTTCAAATACTTACTTTATGACTATTTTCAAGTGTTTTTGAATTAAACACTTGTTTCCAGGAGAATATTAATAAAAATGCATTCATACTTATTTAAACTAGAGAAATTATTTAAATATATCAACTAGTTTTCTAATTTCTAACCAAATTAGCTTTTTTAGTATAAAATGTATAGCTCTTACTATTATTTGAATAAAGCGTTATTTTTTCAAGAATCAATGTATATTCTCAACTACATTTCTGGAACTGTAATATTATGAGAACCTATTACTTCTAATTTCTTTCAAATCATAAATATAGTTGCTGATTTAGTTAATGCATTTTTGCATATACGATAAAATGAAATTCAAAATTTTTATTGACAAATGGTCTTGTTATTTCCAAGCACACGTAAATTCATTTAAATTTATATTATTTGCATTTTTTTTTTTCTGAATTATATAACATTAATTTGAAATTAAATGTGATTAATCTTTTAAATTAAAGCTAAAAACAAATATAAAGGTATGCATATAAATATATAAATTCTAAAACAATTTAAATTTAGACCACTTATTATTTTTCATAAATGTATTTCAATTCCAAACAAGTCAAAGCCGTGATTGTTACACAAAGCTACGCGATTTTATATTGTATGATTATATTATATTTATTTGTACTTTTGTTAACATAATCTAAAATATTGTATAGGTATTAGGATTTTAAAAAATTAAAATGAACTTTACACCAAACTTTTTGATTGGTGTAAAATTGAAAAGTTGAGGATTTTTTAGATTTTTATTTTTATATTTTATTTAGATTTATTTGAAATTTTCGTAATAAAAATATGTGAAAGAAAGGTCTGCAAAATACATACGTCTCATTTGATATATTTATTGTTTACGTACAAAACTGAGATATATCTAATTCGTTACTTTTTGTAGTTTCAGTACACAAAAAAAATAAAAATGAGTTTCAATTAAAATATTTGTGGAATCAATTAAAAATTTAATTGAAATCGGACCTGTAAACAAAATGATAATATCAATTAAAAAAAATTTCAGATTTAATTGAAAATATCAGAAAAAGTAATTGAATCAATTAAAATTTTAATTGAAAATTATTTTAAAATCAATTAAAGGTTTAATTGAAAAAAAAGATGATTTTTTTCTGTGTAGTATTCAAACAATAATAAATACATTACAAAGGAAAAATTAAAATTTTACAATTACTTAAGTAATCCTTCAAACATTTTTAGTTATTAAAAATAACAAATGTGACAACCATTACATCTGATTACACTTTGAACTTAAAGTAAAACTGCTTTTTTAAGGGTGCCCGATAGACTAGGCGATAGTTAGTCAGAGGGTTGCGGGTTCGATTCCCGCCAAAGACTCTGGGTGTTTTCTGCAGACAAGCCAAAAAGCTTCGCAGTTTGTGTTTGTTAATTTGAAAAAAAAGCCTAAACATTACAAATATCTCGAAGACCAAAACATTGAAAAAGGAAACAAGTAGGAAAGTATAGTCGGTCTATTACAAACTAAGTGTATTAATATTGTAACGAATAATTTCATCAACAGATGGCGTTGATCACACAAAGTGTATTAATATTGTTACGAACAAATTCATCAACAGATGTTTATCGACATAATTATGGATAATATAATTATGCATCCACAACATAGGTGAAGGTATATTAGATTTGGCATAGCCGAATATAGCACTCTTAGTTGTTTTTAATTGTTTTTGTGTACAGTTAAATAAATAAGACTTGTTATATTTTCTTCAAACTACTTGACGCTTTTATTTTGCAATTAAAAGGAATCCGGTTTATTTATTTTTAAATTTTTATTTAGACCAAAACATAAAAATTTACAATACATATCACATAAATTTTAACTTTTTAAATTAGAAATCACAAAAAATGTAATGCTAAACACAATTTGATTAAATTTTTCTAATAAAAAAATATCTTACAGTATTTTATAAAGAAATAAAGAATTTAGCATATTTTATTAATTCAGGTTAAATTACAATGTCAAAACAATTAAGTTTATTAAGTTTTAAATAACATTTTTAGTAAAGAATCCAATTCATCCATTATATACAGGTTGGTTGGTTGGTTGGTTGGTTTACGTGGTAGTTCACTACGTGCGAACACTTAAGTAGAGTCGAAGGGACCCCGTTTTAATAAGAACACACCACTCACCAGATTTAATGTCGTTTACATCATAAAGTAACTAAAATGAGTACAAAAAGTCGTGCTTGCTAGACCCAACCTGTAGCTGTGAGATATCTCAGTAGGTCATTGAATTTTGACCTGTCTACCTCACCAAGGTTGTTCAATGTATAGTTTCCCATGAATTTATGTCTCTTGACACTCAGGGCTGGGCATTCGCACAGAAGGTGGAAAATCGTTCACTCGTTTTCCCTATCCTTACAACTACGACAATGGTCGTTAAAAAGGGAGTCCCAGGCGATTAGCGTGCTTGCCTAACATCTAGTGTCCCGTTAATACTGCTAGCAATCTTGATATATCCTTTCTATTCCGGGTTATCAGTTGCATAGTAGGTTTCACGTTCAAAGATGGCCACATCAACTTGTCTACCCTACATGTGTCTAAATTACGCCATCTATACTCAACCTTTGTAAGAAAATGTCTGAAGATGATGCCTTTGATAGTCCCCAGTGGAATTGCTACTGATACCGCATCGGAGATATCTAAGGCAGATCCCATTCTGGCTAGTTCGTCTTCCCGTTCATTGCCGTAGTGGCCCCTGTGCGCAGGTACCCAAACCAAAATAATATCAGATAGACGACCTAGCCTTGACAGAGAATTCCTACATTGACTAACTAGTGAAGATGAAATTGTGTAGGCATTTAGTGAGAGGAGTGCCGCCTGACTGTCGACAAAAATACCTATATTGCCGCGGATATAATGATCATGTAGTGTATTCAGTGGTGATATTCGAAACAATTAACAACCGGTTCGCTTAAAAAAATTTAATTTTTGCCAAATTTTGATAAAAATAGCGAAAATTTTAAAGTCGCATCCCAGTAACAGACCTCTTGAAGGAAATGATATAAACTTTTGTTTAATAAAAAAATAGTTTTGATTTTGCAAAATAAAAGTAAAAAAAATTGCTTTATTTTTTTCTCAAAAGATTAAAGAAAACACTATCGAAAACATCATCCTCCAAGAATCCAATGTATGACCAAAATAAAATTCATTTGTTTGTACGTTTGGACAATGAACAACTGAACAATATTGTGTTTGTTGCCGAGACTAATCACCTTGATAAATACACATTATATAAAACCGTTAAAACAAAAAAACATAATCACCCCAACAAATTTCATATGGAATTTTTATTCACGAGAAGGGTGAATATGCAACAACCGGTTCGCAAAATTTTTAAAATTTTAACAACCGGTTCGAGCGAACCGGTCCGAACCGGCTGAATATCAGCACAAGCTGCCATGATTGCGTATTTACCATGAATTTGTGATGATATTTGTTTGAATACTTGCATAATTCAAACATTTATGATCAGTAAACCCCAATTTCGGGAAGACATTTGTATGGGACCAGGTGAAATAATGGAACGATTTCCACCAGTTTCAATCTTATCCAACTTGGGCCGAAAAATATCAAGTACCAAATTTTATCGAAATATCTTCAAAATTGCGATCTGTACTCTGCGCACATGAGCAGCCAGCCAGACGGACGTACAGACGGACATCGTTAAATCGACTCAGAAACTGATTCTGAGTCGATCGGTATACTTTAAGCTGGGTGTTGGGCCAATATTTCTGGGCGTTACAAACATCAGCACAAATCCAATATACCCTCCCTACTATGGTGGTGTAGGGTATAAATATTCCCATAGTGTTTGGTCTCAAGATAATATACATGTATTTTAGCGTTGAGTAATTTAGGGGATAATCAAAACAAAACATTAGAACACTTATTGCTTGTTTCAAAATTCCAAGTTCTCGAAATTCTCGTAAGCGTTAAAACTACAAATGTTTTTTGTTAAAATGGTCGCGCCTAAATTAATGTACGTTGCACATGCAACAATTTTGTTGAACGATTTATGTTATGAGATAAATATTAAAAGCACAAACAGTTAGTGGGTGTAAAATTATAAAAAAAGCAATAATAATAAAAAACAATAGCATTTTTCACATGGTGGAAAAATAATAAAATAATTTTCAAAAAAAAAAATACTATCAAACGAAAATATTTGTTAAATTACTCAAAATTGATTTAAATTGTTTAATAAACTATTTACACATTCGAAAAATACAGCAAAAATGTTTGTACTTACTTGTATTTTGTAGCAACGGAAGTTTTAGTTTTAAACACAGGTGTTTACGAATTTTGTTATTTATTGTCATTATATTAATATAAAAATTAAAATTAATTATTTTTAAATTACTCTAACTCTGTGTATACACATGTAAAATAATAATTAGATATAAAACTTATCTAAAGTTTATTTGTAGAGCAATGCCAAAATAAATATGAAGAAAAAGAGACAACATTAGACAGATAAAATCATAAATGACACATCTGTGTAACTATGAGACGACACATTTTATAAATCCAATGTATTCTATTTAGATTCTACATGAATTTTATGTTGGTTAATAACATGTATTCTTTTCTGGCAAAGAGGGTGTTGACCTGAAAAATGTTATTTAAAGTTAAATCATATTTATTTGATTGAAACAAAACGACAAAAAATTTTTAATGCTTTAAAATGAAACAAAGAAAACTTTTAAGCTATCACATAATAATATATTTTGGAATTAAAGTTCTGTTGAAGTCATCTGAGTGTTTAAAACAATGCAGAATCAGCTTAATTTACTTCTAAGAAGTGATTATCAAGAAACATGAGCAAAATTTTATATTGTTTAACATTTTCTATTTAAAAAGAAAAAAGAAAGAAGAGTTTTAATATCATAATATAGATTGCCACCGTTAATTGGTAAAGGCAGCTTATTTTGTATTCTAAACTATAGTGGAAACGTAATGCTGAGAGTCGAAATTGGAAGGACATATGTATGTATCATCAATACTTGAACATTCGATGTACATAGCTGCCATCATACCTATTCTGACACATGGTGCTCTTGTGTGGTAGATAATAGTAAAGATTAAGTCATATCTCTAATCTGTACAAAGGCATGTATAAGAAGCTACTACTAGTTTCAAGAATTCCAGTACACAGGATTCGGGGACATCAAATACAGTTCTACTAGGTCGACTCTAAGATTCAATGATCGTATTGATTGTGACACTATTACATTATATATTACTTACATCGAATATTTATAATGACATTAGTGTTAGAATACCAAAAAGAAAAAAACTGGCCCGCTTACTGTCTAATTCAGGGTAGTGAGGTTTAAGTTTTCAAAAGAATTGATGAACTTGGCCTTAGCGTTTCTATTAGGCTTCCAAACATACCATTTTCCAAGTAGCGAAAAGGATTCGAAAGTTTATTTTAGATGAGTTGACAATATTTTAAACGTAATAAGGACGAAATGTGCTCTCGATTGCATTCATTCGTTGACACCACCACATCGAGATAATATGGCTTCCGGTACACTAGGCGTCCGGAATAACGAAATTGCAGAAGAATTCGGCAACAAAAGAGGGATGTTTTGATAAATCTATTGCACTCAGGCACATTCATATGGCTTTGGTTGCTGTGTCGGCGGTTGAAGGAAACCTAACACGAACAATTTTCAAGAATTTTTTGGCTTTTAATCAGAACTTTATCAGACCTTATTAATATATTTACTAAGCTTTGTATGCTTGAACTTATGTCGAAATGTATGATTTAAAAGGTAAACCCAAAGGAAGAGGAAACATAACAACAACAACTGCAACCAGGTTAGGGAGAGTGATGACAGTTATTATTTACATGCAGGGCTGCCAGATGAATTTCGTAAAAAATCGTCAAAATTCCGATAAAAAAGAAAAAAATCGTCATTTCGAATTTTAAAAATCGTCAAAAAATTCAGAAACATGAAAAGTCACTATTTCTAGTAGTATTTTTGGATAAAAAAGGCAAAGAGAATAAAAGGGGTACAAACTTGACGATTTTTTCTTTCATGCATGTTGATTTGCATTAAAAAGTTCGAAAATTTAATTGATGTGTGTGAATAAAAGGCAAGTTCAAAAGAAAATTGAACAAGAACTGATTAGCTAAAACTGTAGAGTATGAAACAAGACTTACAGTATTTTATAAATAAATATCTGAATATTTTAGCATATTTTATTAATTTAGGTTAAATTACAATGTCAAAACAATTTAGTTTATTAAGTTTATTTAGAGTATAGAATCCAATTCATCCAACAGATACAGATACTTATTATCAAAGATTTCAGTATTTTTGTTATTTAAATTTATTTGGCTGAATATTCTTTCGACGTTATGTTAAAATAGGAGAAGTTTTTGTAGAATTTTCTCGTTGAAATTCAGAAATTGTTTCCTCTACAAACTTTAGTTCATGGAATTCAGCATTTAAACTTGCTTTTTATGTTTATGGAATTATTATACTTAAACTTAACAATTGCCAATGATTAAGAAAACATTACGATTGATTGGTTTTTTTTGAAATATGCCGTGTTCTTCTTAATATTTATGCTATTAAATGTGAAAAATAGTTGCTGTCTCAAAAAAGAAAGAATTTGGCAACAAAAAAATTAATACAACAAAGAAATAAAAGAAAATTTTAATAAAAAATTTTCAATAAAAAAAATCGTCAAATCGTCACTTTGCTATTTTTAAAACAAAAAATCGTCAAATCTGGCAGCTATGTTTATATGCCCGAAGACTTGTGAGTGTACTAGCTTACTGCGAGTGACCCATACAAATTTATCCAAATTTTGCTGTTCCAATGCAAATGTTATGTTGAATTATCCATCGATTTTATGTAGAATTTTAGAACTAGAACTATATATTATGCCGGTTTCATTCCCCTAAGAATGTTTTTTTTAAAGGAGAAGCTTTTCATAAAATGAACTTAAAGTCCAAATTTATGTGAGAACTATAGTAAAAATGAGGCTTTAATTAAGATCAGCAGCATTTTAAAGATGAATATAAATTGTTTAATTCTACTTTAAGTTGGAGGATTTTTGTTTAAGATTTGATTTAATTCAAACAACAAACGAATATAAAGAAATTTAACACTTATTTTTAAAACACTCTTTCTTAAGAACATTTCTTACACCTGTCTGTCACTTATTCAGAATGTCATTTTGTACCGTATAATCTTTTTAAGCAATGATATGTAATATTTTTTGTTGTTGTCCTCCGTTGGAGGTTTAATGAACCTTTCCGTTTTCCGTTTGTTCTTTTTTCTATAAATTTGTACTTTGATGTTTTGTAGTTGTTGATTTAAGTTCTTTCTTTTCACCAAACTACATGCATATGTTTGCAATATGTTTGTATGATGTGAGGAGATATATGTTTTAAAGTCAACATGATTTTATTACACCATCATTTTATTGTTTTAATATCAACAACAAGCAAATAAAATAATTATTGTACATACTTACAATTCTTGTTGTTGTTGTGTCATTTTTATGTTTTATTTTCCTTTTACTTGTTTCATTCCTTTTAACATTACCCCGCATGTTTATTGCTTCATGATTACCCCGTAGTTTGGGTAATCATGTTTACTAGCATGTGATTTCTTTTTTGATTTACTTTTTTTGTCGTAATATACACCTTTTGGTTACTACATGAACAATAAGAATAATTTGTTAAAAAGTTCTAACCACCAAACAATCGCATATGATACATGTTTTGTATTGTTTTGCATAGTACTCGTGTTTTGTGTACGAGCACTGTTAGTTTTAAATGGAAACCAAAAAATTCTGACAAATATTTTATGAAAAAATGTTTTTGTTTTGATTTTATTGTTTAAAAAAAGATCGGAATAATAAAACTAGAACCAAAAACAAGACTTCGTTCATAAGTATATCAGCAATTTAGAATGTATCATTAGAGCTTCAAAGACATCATTTTCATAGGTCTAGTTAAGATGATAATTTTACTTACATACATATATGTACATTAGGTGTGCCCCGTTTGTATGGAGAAAAAATAAGGTATCGATGTTTCCGACTAATATGAAAATTTGATTCATTTTAAAACTAAGTTTGTCAATTTTTTTGTCCTGGGGTCAATATTTGGTGAGCTGGATCAAAGGATAAAAATGTCCTTTTTAGAGGCTTTTTGATTTTTTTTCACATTTCTTCCAAAGGAACTATATGTAAATTTGGCATTATATGAAAGGTCTTTGAGAGGCGCATTCAATTGTTTATCAAAAATTAAAAAACAATTTTTTTTTAATTCAAAAATTTTGAAAATTTCAGACAAAATTTTAGTGTTTTTTTTATTTTTTCATAGAATTTACTTAAATAAATTGTTAAAATTTCTTGATTATAAACATCATGCAATTTAACCCAAATAGGGTTTCCCGTTTTTTAAAATTCAACCTATTTAAATTTTTTTATTTTTTTTTTAACCTTAATTCTTTCCTATCAGACAATCTCTGTTAACTCAATTCGTTAATGTAATGGGTATTAAAATAACGTAAATTTTATAAGCTACAAAACGGGAAAAACCTTTTGGGTTAAATTGCATGATGTTTATAATCACGAAATTTCAACTATTTATTTAAGTAAATTCTATGAAAAAATACAAAAACACTAAAATTTTGTCTGAAATTTTAAAAATTTTTGAATTAAAAAATTTTTTTTTAATTATTGATAACCCATTGAATGCGCCTCTCAAAGACCTTTCATATGATACTAAAAAACATATAGTTCCCTTGGGGGAAATATGAAAAAAATCAAAAAACCTCTAAAAAGGACCTTTTTATCCTTTGATCCAGCTCACCAAATATTGACCCCAGGACAAAAAAATTGAGAAACGTAGTCTTAAAATTAATGAAATTTTCATATTAGTCGCGAACATCTGCAATTTTATTTTGGGGCCACCCTAATGTACATACATACATGTACTCGTAAATATTCAAAAGTTTATAAAAATAAATTTTGCTAATACATATGTATAAGAAACAAAGATAAAAATAACAACCGTAAATTCGTATACATTTTTGCACTATGCGTTTTCTAAATCACAACTAATAATTAATGTCTAATAACTAAATTTCTAGATTTTTAAATACTTCCCAGGAAATATGCATGTAATCTTAGATTGACCTTAATTTCTTTTAGTCGACTTCACAAATTTCCCATAGATAATCAATTAAAATAAACAAATAAAAATCTCTCTCTTTACTTCTTCTATTTCGCTTTAGAATTGCTAACGTTTCTTCACAACTATTATTGCAACTGTATAATAAATTATATTACTGTTTTCAAATTCAATAACAAATTTATGCCCAACAGAAAGACAAAATCTTAATTTGTAATTCTACGACTTAATCAGAATTTCTACTCATTTTTACTATAAAACAACATGGAAACAAACAAACAAATTTTAAAGAAGTAGGTCTAAGATATTTCCCCAAACGGAAAGACTTCTTAAAAAAAAAGAAGCTACCTATAAAATCTTACTATTTAATTGTCTATCGCCTCTTTCTTTTGTTTAGTTATGTCAGATCAGCGTTGCCACGACCAAAAAAATTTTGTAACCAAAATGTAAAAAAAAAGTAACCAAAAGCAAAAAAAAGTAACCAAAATTTTTATATATTTAAAATTTTATTTTATTTATACTTCAGCTAAAAAATATATATGTAAAATATAAATTAACCATTGCATTTCAGTTTCTAGTTTAGTCTTATAATTAGGTACAATTGAAAGAAAAAAATAATTCAGCAATAACAATATTAATAAAAACCAAATGTAATTAATTTCATTAGATTTGTTACAAAACACTAGTAGATAAAGTTTAAGTAGATGAGGCTAAAAATCTGTCTTGAATGTTCTTAGATGATTTATCCATATAGCGAACGACTAGAACTAGTGATTTCTTTGTGGATACGTATGTTGTTTCGTCTACTATTAACGAAAACTTTCCTAACATTTCTGTTAATTGAGTTGCTTTACCTGCCACATTTAATGTGTTTCGCAATTTTGAGAGTCGGGACAGCGCTCCTCTAATAAGCCTGGTAGATAGTCCATTAATAAAAAAAGGCAAATTGTGGGTAATAAGAAACATTACTAATGTTAGCTCTGTTTGGTGCACTTGCTTATTAAGAGTTTCTTTTTGAGAACTTGCAAATGTTGTTTTTATTTTCCACATTTTGCTTATGACACTTTTTTTGTGTGCTTTCGTAAATAACTTACGTGATTTGGAATTTTTTTTCACAGGCAGCGCAGAAACAACATCGATCTTTGTTTCTTAGCCACGGAAACTCATCCAACCACAATACACGGAATTTTCTTTTCGTGCTGTTTTTAATATCACTAAACAACAAAATATTATTTAAAAAAAGTTATTGAAATTGAATGCAAATATGCCTATTCTCATCATCACTTCCAGAAGATAACTCGACATTATTAGTTTTACTTTGAGCAGCCTTTTTAAATAAAAATCTAACAAAAATAAAAATTGTGCTTAAAACCAATATTATTATTTTTTAATTCGAAGTACATACAAACTTATCCATTTTTTACGAAAGAAACCCAATCTTAACTATTAAAAAAACATTTTATTAATTAAAAATTAAATAGCACGCTAATTTGTAAAAAGCTTTTTTTGGTTTTCTGATAAAAAACATAATTTATGAATGTTTATTAAGGTCCGTTCATATCTAAAACAAAAGAATAATTAACTTGCTCCGATGTCAAACATCAATATGAAAATGCATTTAGTAGCATGTTTTTAGATGGTTTTTGTGAAGAACCTTTTACTCGTTCAACAATACAATGATTGTGTTTGTTATGTTTGGAGACAGGCATGTATTTTTTTGTAATCTTGTGTTTAGTGTTTTATTTTTAAAACACTTAAAATGTGGTAGTTTAGTTTATCACCAAAATTAGTGGTAAAAATTAAGTCAAAGTAAAAACAATGTAAAAAATGGTTACTTTTGTGTTAAAAAAAAGTAACCAAAACGGAAAAAAAGTACACAAGTACACATTGGAAAAAAAAGTAACCAATTTTGGTTAAAAGTAACCAAAACGGCAACGCTGTGTCAGATGTGTTGTTTTTTTTTCTGTGAATGTAGACAGACATCAGTCAGTGGTGGATCAGCACTTTTCTCATCATTATTATTATCGTCATCATCATCTCTATTATATGTATGTATGAATATATTTGTTGGTCATAATTAGTAATATGTATTTGGTTGACTTTAACCATTCTGCATTTTATGTTAATAAGGTTAATTTGTACGGAAAAGAATAAGACAGTAATTTTTCATATTTACAGACATATACATAAATAGATTTCTCATAGTATGGAAAGAAATATTAAAAAAAAAATTAGAATTCAAAAATAAAAAAAATAAAAAAACAAATTGATAAATATTTTCAATTCAACAGTTTAGTTTTGTGGGCTATTTATTTCGATAAATTATGACTTAAGGTACGGTCACATTTGGCAAATATTTACTCCAAAAAGCGTATTCACTTGTTTTAGCATAAATTTGTTTGACGTTGTTTACTGTTACAAGAGTTTTGCAAGATCAAACAGCATCAAATAAATTAAATCTAAATATTTGTTGTGCTTCGGTCTACAAATAGTAAAAGTTTTTTTAAATAAACAAACGAGTCCATATACATGTTATTTAGTGGTTACGTCTTTTTCGGCAAATATTTACCAATTTTAGAGCCAATTAACAGTTTTTGCTTTCTTTAGCATTTAACTTTACTCATACTTGTACATTCATTCATTATTACTATAAAGTACTATTATTCAAATTATGAACCCAAATAAATCGCATATTGACCTATTCGCTGTCTACGATTAACGTTAATTTTTCCTCAAAGTTAATCATCAAATAACACATGTTGTGGTTATTTTCAACTACATACATACTCGTACTCATGATTCTCTTTAGAAAGAGAGCTTTTAAAAATATGATTGATTTAGTGTTTTTGTTTATTTGAAATCATCTTGTAAATCTAACAAAATCTACTGTTATTTATTTTATATTCCAACTTTTTAGATTCCATTTTTATGATTGTTTGTTTTATACCTTATCTTTGTTTTATTAGAATTCCGTTTGTTTTTTGTTTAATTTTTATGCAAATGTCATATTTGAAAACGGTTTGTTTTGATTTTTATTTTTTTGTGAAATTTAATTTTAATTAGAACATTCGCATTATAAGAGATGATAGAGACGAATTTAAATAAAAGGTTGTTTCAATTTAATTGATTTTTTTGGTCGTATTTTTTAAGAGCAATAATAATTAAAAAAAACTTCTTAAACACTTTTATATTAATAGCTTAAACATTAATATAATTGATCCTTATGGAGTTATTGAGTTATGTCCGCCTGTCTGTATGTCTGTGTAAAACACTTTCACGTCCGCGACTCTGCTGACGTTCGCTTTTCGTGTCCCTACTAAGTTCATCGTCTGTTCACATGATGAAACATTTGTTGCACCATTCTTGCGACATTTTGATATTAAATTGTTCATTTACAGGTACATTATACAGGTACATACCTGATATTTCCCTATTACATTTTTTGGCCACATAGTATTTATTTATTTAAAACTGAAACCAAAATTTATTTTCTTTTTAATTTACAGTTATTTATTCGCAGTGTTGCCAAAAGTTTTCTGTAATCCCATAAAATGAAATTTAATCGTGGCAACACTGCTGGTAAATGAAATAAAAATAATACAAAAGAAAAAATAAGTGTCAAATTTGTCGATTCGTTTCACAAAACCTGCGACACTAGCTACCCAGTACTCTCCACTACGTATTTCATCTATAAACTCGAGTCGCAGGCAAAAGTCGCAGCGTGTGAACTCGCTCTAACTGTAGAAAACTCTTAAGTAAGATGGGCCAGTATGCTCTTTCATTACCAAACAGTGGATTTAAATCAGAGACCGAAAATAACTCGTCCATATAATCAAAAATCAAATTGTGAATTATATTTTGTTTTTAAAAATAAATCACTCAAAATACATATGTATGTATAAAGTGAATTTTGTTTTTTGCAAATAAACCATAAATATACATGGTTTTTGTTGTTTTTTAATGCTTTGGTGAGAGACAAACTATTTCAATTGTGTTAGGTATTATTTATGACCAATTTCAGATTTCTATTCAATTGTGGTTGATTTTAATAAACGTTCTTCTTTCTTTCTCTTTTATTTACATACTATAGCCTATTTTTAATAAATTTTTAACAAATTGTAAATTCAATATGTTGAATGTTTAGCTGAGCCGATATTGGGCAAGAAGTAACAAAAAAGCCAATTATGTATTCAAGCTTCATTGGTTGGCATTAAATGCTATTTATTTGAAAAGTTCGAAAATAAAAGTTATAACGTGACCTTTACGAAAAACAATTTAATTATAAATCACTCATCTTGATTATTTCCGTTATTTTCTTTCCTGTTTCTCTCGACCACAAACCTAAAATGTTTTCTTATGAATCACTCTCTCAGTGATATAAAACAAAAAAACTAATTTTAAATGATAAATGGTGCCAATTAACCATTAAAATTAAAGTGGATCCGTTATTTTAGGTCTCTGGTTTTAATGTTATTATAATTACTCTTTACTACTAGACAACTAGAGGGAAGGGGAACCACTAGGTGGTGGTAAATTGACAATTTTTAGATCCTTTGTAACTGATTATTTAAATACAGATATTACGAAACTACTTAGCAGTAAACATTAATTATGTTACACCGAACCAAGTTTTTTGTATTTCTTACTTTTGTGCATAATAATTAGTACTATAAAGCATTGTTTACATAAAATCCGGCCAAACTATAAAAACTTGAAAACTGAAATTTGACATTGTCGGGTTAAAAGATTGCAAAAAAAAACTAAATCTTCCAAACTGTATATGATGTTTTAAACCGTAGAAGTAAACTTCAATCATAGATCCTAAACAAATAGAAATAAAAATCTATATTAAAAAAAAACAGGAACTTACAAAGCAAATACGAGCAGGCATTCTTTACGACAAATTTGCGTAACCCTTTGGTCACCTCTTTTAACTACGAATTCGGATATTTATATAAATTGACAACATTTGCTACCTCTTATTGGACACATATGTAAATATGTGGAGAAATTAATAGTTTTCTCAATTGTTAAGTTGTTTTAAAGCTCCCATCAATTGCATGATTTTCAACGGAAACATTCTTTTTGCCTCTTTGTACGTCTGTCTCTGTTAAGTCTGGTTGTGTTCGACTTTTAAAAAGTCATCTTATTACCATATCCTGGACTTAGACTTATGAAAAATTTAGCCCTATAACGTCTCAATAATGGTAACATGAGACTAATTGCTAGACATGCCTTTCGCTAATGTGTTAAAGCCAATGCTTTCTGGCAGTCGCTGGGACATGCAAGTATGTATTCCAGAAAATAAGGGCATGCCCTCATCTTTTGATCTTGAACGTACGAAATCATTTGAAGCATTATCTGGCAATGACTTGTCAATAATGTTGTTTGTAATTACAAAAAATTTAGCATTTGATTGATAAAGGAACACAGAAACTAAATTTTAAAAGAATTATTGTGTAGCACTTATATGTAAATAAATATTTATTTACACATAGAAAATTTGTTATAATATTAAAATAAAATAACTCCTGAAGAAGTTTTCCAAAGGCAATCGAAATATCGAATAATTTATATATAAAAATAAAAAATCTTTTATAAAAAACTAAAAGTGAGCTCAAGCTGAAAAATTATTTAATAAAAAATCATACAGAAAGGTCGAAGAAAATAGAATAAAATTAAGATCAATTAAAGTAAATAATTTAAAAATTTGTGAATTCTACCCATTATATGGTTCAACAATTGACCGACCTGTTTGCTTCAAAGTTGCATATCGTTGGTCTCATGTAGAAAGGCCCTAACTCGCTATTTTTTCGAAATTTGTTTTTTTTTGCGATTCCAATGCATTTAACGCAAATACACCTCCTCACAAAAATTTATTGCAATAGTGTAAAAAATAACGTTTTTATAAGCAGTTGTACAAAAAAATTACATGTTGAATATTACAGTTTCTCTTATGTTTTTACCTTCTCCTGTAAAGTTTAAAATATGCGAGTTAGGGCCTTTCTACATGAGACCATCGATATGTATTTTTGTTAATCTGAAAATATGTATATTGTACATTTTTGACAAAATATGTAGGAAAGAAAAGGCATACAAATGCTTTTTTATTGACAAAATAATCGTGTTAAAATCACACGATTATTTTACTTTAATTAATATTTTTTAATATTTAGCTAAAAAGCATATTTTGCATATTTGCCATAAAAATCATATATTTTATATGACAAATTCCTAAACCTTAATATAAACATTTAAATGTGTATTGAAATAGTAACTTACCAGTTTTTGTTAAACAAATTAATCCCATGTATTGCAAGTACATAAATATTATCCAAATCTGTAGTTAGTTGTTGATTTCAAATCAATGTTTAAAGTATTTAAACAACAGCACCGAAACTTCTTCACCAAACTTTTATTAACTTTTTTTTTTGTTTGTTTTTGTAGTAATTCAAATAGAAATTACTTAAAAATTCAACACAACAAGAAAATTGGAGCAATTTTCTACATGACACAAACTTTCAACATTTTTAATCAGACAACTTTTTTCACATTCCTCTTGAGTTTTTATCCATTTACTGTGTTTTTTTTTTGTATGTTATTATAAATTTCTTTTAGTTTTAAATCACGATTTTAGAATTAACAAACAGTATTAAAACATTTGAAATTCTTTTAACCTTTTAACACACAATAATGCAGCGAGCGAAATTAACAGATACAATTTTTTACAAACATACACTCACTCGTAACTCACAACAATGTTTAAACAATTCATTGTGGCATGCAACAATTGCCAAAGTTAAATAAATGCCATAGAAAACGCGAGCTTTAACACTGAGTGTTAGAAATATTTGTTCGTAACGTTAAGAAAAAAGTGGGAATTCATTCGCTTTTGTAAGTATCCGCTTTAAACAACCGTCAATGATAAAAGTCCAACAAAGACTGAATGTCATGATCATACCAAAAGAGAAAAATTGTATTGGTGGTTTTTGGTGCTGGCTTTCTTTCAGCTTTACAACCAAATCAAAATAAACAACAGAAAGGCTAAACAAAAAAAAAAAAAAAACAAAGAAAAAACATTAATTCAATCTGCTGCTCGTTTGTTGGGCCATAGTTAGCTGTAGACTTATGTATGTACAACAACTAAAGCAATATAAACTGCAAAACGAGTCAAATGATCACCCTGTTGGCGAAAAGTAAAGAAACAACAAGTGGCAAATGTTGCGATCGTACAAATGTTTAACGTTTTACTGTTTAGCTTATAACAGTGACGAGGGTAATCTGAAAAGCAATTTTCATAGTGTAACGGAAGACCATTTTCAAAAATTATAGCCACAATTTAATTTTGTAATCCACTGCAGAGAATCAGTTTTGATCTCATCTGGCAATTGCAACCACTTTATTGAAAAGTCAAAATATAGACTCACATTGTATTGATGTTCTTCAAACACTTTTTTGTTTGTTTTAAAGAGAAGTAACACTCAGTCAATTAAAATGCCTATATATAATTGTGTTACTTTCTTTGGAAAGGGGATAGGTTGAAGAAGTAAAAGTGGTGAAAGAAGAAAGCTTTTTTATATCACAACTCTGCAATTGCGCATTATGGTTGTTTTTAGTGCAGCATTTCAGCGCGTCTATTTTTTAAAGCTTGATTTTTTATAGCCTTTATTTAATTATTTTACTTCGGTGGCGTTTGAATGCTATACCACCGAAGGAGGGCGCTTTGATAAATATTAGTTATGATGGATAGATAGAAAGAAAACTTGAATTGGTGAAAACTATTTATTGTTGACGGTGTAGGCTTACAGATATCTTAGTCACGAAGTCATTCAAGAAGTTATGGATTCTCCTCTGAGTACTTGGCTTCTGAGCACATGCTAAGAAGTTCAGCATTAGAACCACGTAGTTTTCGGAAAACATGCATCTATATATAAATGGCTTCATTACATGGTTATTGTCAAAGCGCCTCTGATATTTTTGTTTTAACAAGCCAAAAAGTTCTATATTAGAAGCATGTAGTTTAAGCAACACAGAAGTAGTTTAAGGAACACAGAAACAATGTAAAGACTAATGAGCTAGCTAGCTTAAATGGCTACATCCTGTTTTTACACGTATTTGTTAGGAATTACGTATGGATAATAGTCTCTTTGGTTACCTGAGACTTTTCGATTGCAAGACCTGCCTTTCACTAATGTGTCGGAGTTTTTGGTTTTTGTAGTAGTTGAGGCTTTTAACTTTTGCGAATGATGTCTCCATAATGGTGTCCGCGATTAAAGGAGAATGTTTAATTTGTAGAGTTGCTCCCAGCAAATGTGTTAAAAATAGCTGAAGGACTTGGGTAATTGAACATTTTATTTTATTCTGCCCTAATTTCTCTTGATTTTGAAAACATTAATTATTAGACCCAATGTTGTTTGTGATTACAGTAAATGGTTTAATACGAAGATATTCCCTCTGCTTATGTATTGAAGTAAAATATTTTAACCTTATATGTCTCTTTGTCCAGGCAGCAAAGACAGCAGCAAAGATTAACAGTATTGTGCAACATCTGATTTATCAAATACTACTAAGTGAGTCGTAAAGGCTACCTCAATATTTCAATGAAGAATTTATTCTTTAACTTCTCAATGTCGTAAATGACAGCACGACTTTCAATGGGATTATATTCCACAGTACGACTAAGCACTAGATGTGTACTTGAGAATGTTGGGGTATAGAGAACAAGTAGCCTAATTCTATTAGAATATCAATTGAACTGTGAAACGTAATGCTGCCCTAATGAATCAATAGATTTATATATTTTCATGTGAATGTTAAGCACAAATTTCTTCGGACCGATAATTAGAAGTCAAATGAAGTGAATTTGAACAGTTTTGCACCAAAGAAGATCTGTGAGAATTGTGTTTTATGAACTATGTATATGCAATGTCTTGGTGTGTTAAAACAAAACATTAATCTCTCTAACAACTAACCCCCTTACTCAAAAACGATTATTAAATTTAACAAACGTTTATTAAGACAGATTTGCATATAAAAATTTGCTTAATATACGTTTGTTAACTTTAATAATCGTTTTTGAATAAGGAGGTAAGCATATATTGTGGAAATGGCGTTAAATCTTGCAAATAAAAATGTTGGAAGTATGTTTTAAATGATCATTTTCAAAACTTGTCAATTAAGTAGAAGAAATAATGAAGTCCAAAGTGAGGTTAGGATGAGTAGAGGGGCACTTCACTGATTGGGAATTATTCTTCCCCGTTCTTTCAGAAGACCAAAAAACATGGTTGACTGGGTTTAAAACCTAGTTTCTTCAATATAAACTCTTAGTATATGACAATCAGAAATTCTAAGATATCCCTATGGTATCTAAAACATCATAGTGCAACTGTTGCTATGTTTCAGAATTTCGTCCTCTTCTTCACACGCTCTGAAGAACGTATTTTCAAATAGTTTGATACGAGCCAGGCGAACCTTCAGAAAAGTGAGTCCTGTTAACAGAATTCAAGTGTTGGCTTATTCAGGTTTATATGCAGTCTTATTAATCTCAATTAATCATGAACTCATATTATGGTGTCGCTTAAAAAATTTTATAAAAATGTATGAATTTTATTACCTGGCAATAGATACTAGCGGCTACTAAATATAGACTGACATTGAATTCAATTTAAAAGTAAGTTGTTTATATCATAAACATTCTTTAATAATAGAATTACCTTTAGAATGAAATAGTTTAAGCGTACATAATATTTAAAATTCAAGACTTAATCAAAATAAATAAGTTTTGATAGTAACATTAACACTAACATAACTTTTCTCCTTGTTTTGCAAAGACTTTTCAAACTGACCGCATGTTTGTAGTTATTTTGTGAATAGTGATGGTTGCCGTTTAGTTGTTACATATATGTGTGAGTGTAGAAAACAACTACCAAGTAGCCCAAACAACCTGTTAAATTAACTATATCAACACAACAACCAAACAATACAACAATATCTTTTTGGATCTTTAATTTTTTGAGCAGAATTTTATAATTTTTCTTTTTTTTTTTGGCAAATTTGTTGATTTACTGTCAACGGAATTAGTATTATTAAGAATTAAAACTATTTTTACTTTATTAATTTGGCTTCAGGTCTTTTTTTAAAAATATTTTTATTAAAAATATAAAAACTCTTGTTCGTTTTTAATTTTTATTATATTTTATTTTTATTTTTTTTATTAAGAATTTCTGTTTGAGTAGAGAGCTTTTTGCGATTTTAGTAGTAGGTCATTTAAATTGTTTACAGCTTCGACTACTACTGCTTTAGATATTCATGTTTTTTCAATATTCAATTATTTGTTTTTATTATCGGCAATCTTTTAAACAAAAGCTATTTACTGTCTTGCACGAAGTTTATTTATATATAAATATTTATGCAATATTAAAAAGCTTTCTTCATAAAATATACCCCGTTTGGTCCATATTACATATTGATATATTTTGTGTAATGTAATAATATTTTTAACCTACAGCTTTGTACGGTTGTCAGATCTTACAACGTTGTCCGAAAAATGTTTAAAAATGTCAAACAACCATGGAAACTTAACATTTTTGTCTTCCAGGCATTGACAATTTACCTTTTACTAACAATTTGTCAATGCCAGTACATTGCTAGATCTGACAACATTGTATATTCTGAAAACCGTCTATACATAGCTTAACGCTAATTTTATATCCAAATAACATTACCAATTTTTATAAAACTCACAAATATTCTATGTGAAATTCATTCAGAATGAATCTCACAAATATTCTATGTGAAATTCATTCAAAATGAATTCACCTTTTCTATGAAAAAAACAAATTTAGCTCAACCTTATTTTTAACTTTTTTTGTTCTAGTTTCAAAGTATGTATCTTAATATTTATTTTACACTCCCAAATAATCTAGTTTTTGTGGTTATTTTGGAGGGTCATACATGATAAGAATGATGAAGTATTGTACGATCAATTTTGGTTTCTTTTATGCATTTATTTAAAAATTCTGATATAGAATTTTGTGTTTTTTATTTCCATAATTGTATGGTTTTATTTAAAAAAATGCAAATTATATAGTTTATGGAGGTATTTTTTGGTTACTATGTTTCATTTTGTATGGTTAATGAATAAATTGGGGTTAGCATGCTGTAGGTAAAGTGATGGTGAAGTGTTTTAAAGTTAAAGAACTCTAATTAAAATTATTGTATTGTAGAGAATAGGCAATAAAATTGAATTTGTAACAAAAGATAAAGAATAGAACATATATTAAAAAAAAAAGAAATTAAAAAATAATTTGAAAAAAGATTTATGGATCTGTAACACACGTGTGAAAGTATGAATGAACAAATATTTGATTAACTATTTTTAATGCTTCCAAGAATATATTACTAACTTGTAATCAATTAAGTTTAAGCATCAATATATTCCAGGGTTTCGTTTCTCTATCATATGCAAGGTTAATTTAATTCGTTATTATTACGCTAATATCCCTACAAAATTTAAGCATAATTTTTTCTAACCTTGACTGCTTTACATACAACAGAGTAATGAAGGAAAATAAAATTCAACCTTTTCTTTGAATACTTGAAACCATTTTTTATGGTGGAAAATTAACGCACCGTTAAGTTCAATAAATGAATATTAACTAAAATTTTAATTGCACCTAATGTTACACTTGTTATAAATAAAGACTCTTAGATATCTTCCTCAGAAAATGAAAACAATACATATATGTAAGTACAATTATTTTAAACCGTATTTAAACATGAAAGATAATTAAATTTGCTTGTGCTTTGGTAATTGTATACTCTGTACTCGTAGGATTAAATCTTCTTAGTGAAGAATTTAACAAAATCAGCAGTAAAATTATCACAATCATCTTTAATGATAAGCACCGTGTATTTCTATCCGGAATAACTCGGAGTCAGATTAAGCTTTAATTGTTTTGGATTCATCCATCATACAATAACTAACTATTCCTGCGTGACGCTATTAGATGATTCACAGGCACTCACAGGTTGTACTACTAAAATTACGGATCATACTGAACAAATCAAAAAATTCAAATATTATATTATTTAAATATTATCAATACAATAATTTTTCCAATGTCTCTCATATACATATATCAAATCACATGCTGGTAGAATTTTGGAATATATTGCCCAAACTATTCCAGGAGACGATCAGATGAACGTGACGATCCGCCTTGTTAAACACCAGTTTGTTAAATAAGAAAGCAAAACAGACAATACCAACTCCACTATCATGTGTTTCTCTAACCCAAATAAAAGTGATAAAGGGGCTGCAATCAGCTGATACCACCATATTCGACCCTTAACGAAGTGTAATTATTCTTAGACGTTATTTATTAAGTAATACAGAAGAAATGCAAGAGAACTGAAACTATGCGCACATACTTTTAGTCATCTTAGTCATCTTTTTATTAAGTTTCCATACGCTTATAAATATCACACAACATATCATTGTTCGTTTTTCGAGCCCGGCTTCGCTCAGTATTTACTAATGATTTGTATTTCATATAAAATTAAAAATTAAGATACAAAAGTTTCAGTAAAAGAAAATATAACAAAAATTTGTATCAATTTATTACTTAAAAATTTTCTTCATAATTCGATTATTATTATATGTAACAACAATCAAAACAATTATTAATTAAAAAACAAAAAAAAAAAAAACATTTTAAAGCTTGATGGTAAACAATGTTCCTCTATGTGGACAGAAAATGAATAGTCCTGACGGTGTACCGACTCTCGAGCACGCAAAATACAATTGACCGTGGGAAAAACATTAGGATTCTAGATATAACCCACACACTTTTAAAGATTGTCTTTGAGATTTATTTATTGTCATTACGAATGCAAGGCGAACTGGAAATTGGACGCGCTTAAAGTTAAATTGCAGATCACTTGGTTTCATAGGTATCCTGAGGATAAGCACTTCTTCACCTTTAAACTTTCCTATAATTATCTTTGCTTTAACAGTGTTTGGCATCAGCGTTTTAACAACGAATCTAGTACCATTGCATGCTTTGGTGTCAGTTCTTCAAGTTTCTTCAAAAAATGTCTCTTATTAAGAAAAATGAGAAGTGAAAAGTAGGCCATATATTAAAAACTTAAAATTTCCGAGTTTCACTTGGAATTTTAGCATTTTTTTTTCTTTACAAACCATCTCCTGAAAATTTTGAATAGAATAAATTTCATTTTTATATATATAGATTTAAAAAACTCACCCTTTAATAACGATGGAATATGTTTGAGTGATAAAAATTAACATATTCCCGACTGCCATACATTTCGCCGTAATACACGTTCTTCTACAATGAAGGTAAATTTTTTTCTCTAATGTGGAATAAAGTCTCTTCTAATGTTGATTATTAAATCATCTATCATGAATTGACATATAAACTTTTCGGATATAACAGCCCAGCTTTATTTTTTGCAAAACATTTCGTTACCACCGATTTTTAATATAAACACTTTGTAGGAACTGGGTTAGCTTGGTAGAGAATCACTCAGTTAAGCTGATCTAACAGTCCACGAAGAGAAGTATGTATATACAGATAAACATTGCAGTTCAGATTTATTATTACCAAGACTTTGATTCTTTATTTATAGGGCCTTCACATACTTACATCATCATGAATTGTTTCATATTTTATTCTATTGGATTTTTAATGTATACCTTGTATGTCTACATACTCGTATAAAGCAGGGTACAAATTTGTTCTTGTGTGAGCTCTAAAAACACACATTTTTGATATTTCTCATAAATGAAAAATCAAAAATATGTTAAATTTAAATTTTGACTTTATATTATAAAGTCAAGTCGAGGATAAAAATTCTCGTAATGCATATATTCTTCAACTTGTGCTAATTGTTTACAATTTTATTCCAGATTTCTTTTTCTAGAATAAGTTAAAGAATTGACTTAAATAACTTGTTCATTGTCATTGGTGTTGTGAAATAGTTTAAAAAGAAGGGCACCTAAAATGCGTCGCAACCAAACGTACATAACACCTACATATGTATATTTATACTTTGTTTTATCTAAATAAAAGTAATTACCTTGGTTTTACTTACAATGGTTATTTTTTTAACTTTTAAAGGCTGGTGTTTAAACATTTCTTTCATTGGTATTTAAGTGATGTAATAAACGTTAAACTTAAACCTTTACAGAGTGCAGTCGTTTGTCTTAACGTTGAAGTTTTTCATGAAATGATTAAAATCGTATTTTATTATTTTATTGTTTGTTTAAAATATATACATATATACTATTAAGTGTAAAAAATTATGTAGTTTAATCTTCAATTGAGTTTATGAAATAAAATATTTTTTATCATATTTATTTAAGGGTATTTTTATCAATCATATTAATTAATTGTTAAGAAAATCAAATGCAAATCAAAAAAATCACTGTTAACATGAAATTCATAACAAGAAAACGAAAAAACATTTTAGGTTAGACTAGTATTAAAACTTTTCAATACAAATAGTAAACAAAATATTGGAAAATAGTTTGCTGAGTTTGCTACAGTTATCGTTAAACGTTACCAGACTGTCTCTTCAAATCTTTATCGCTGGATATTTTACTTATGTAGATCTAATCGTTCTACTTTTTATAATATAATTTATAAATTGGGTAATTTAATAATTGTAATCAAAAACAAACGTTTCGTTCTTTAAGTGTAGCTTCATCAATTGATTATTTCGTCTTTAAAATTGTTTTTGGCAAACTTCTTTTTTATACCAGATTAAGTAATGGCTGTTGTTTGTTTTCTTTAGCTCTTTGATATTGTTGTATTGTTATTACATTTGTAAACTTTAATAATTAATTGTTTATTTCTACCCAATTTTCATGTGAAACAACAAATTGCATCACTTTGATACGCTTCGCTCTGTGTATCAACTTAACAAGTTTTTTATCTCACAATTATTAAGTTTTGTTTTCTTTCTGACTGTTTTTTTTTGCGATCTTATTTTTCTTTTTACGGAGTGTAATTTGTTATAATACTAGCATTTAAGTAACTTTTTTAATTTTTTTATCTGCATACGTTTAAATAATTATAATTGATATGTTTCACATGATAATTTATGTTGCTAATAAAATTCAAATTATTATTATGGAGGTGTGAAAATTAGAGCGATTGGGGTAATATTAAAGCAATTTTTGGGGTTTGTTGTACTTTTTTTGCTTTGCTGAAGGTATATTTTATTATTTTAAACTACTTTCAAAAGTAAAAGTTTTGCAAAAAAAAAAAAACAGAAATATTTTGAGACTATTTAACACTACTAAAATTGTCATGCATAAATATATGTGAGATTAAGAGGTTATGAGTGAAAGAATTATATTTATAAAAGTTGTACGCATTCGTTTGTGATTACTTTTATTTTTCTACATTTCACTTGCAACCTTTGAACTTTCTTCGTACGTCTTTAAAAGTAAGAAGACATTTGAAATAACATTACTTATATGTATATTTTTGACAAGTTTTAAATTTTAAAGAATAATGCAAATTAACAGAAAGATGTTGGATATCTTGTCATCTTATGTGTCAAAAGTATAGGGTGATTCAAGTAGAGATACTCTTAGCCTTTTTTTGACAGATCACGTGCGAGTCGTGTCATGCTGTCATGTTATTTTTGTTTAGTATTGTTTGGCATTTTATAATAGAAAGACTTACGCCTAAACAACATTTATAAATCGTTCAACTTTATTACGAAAATTCACGTTCTGTGAGGAATGTGTTTCGTGCACTTCGCTCAACTTGTGGTAAACATAATCGGGCAGCATTAATTATTGGATAATATTCGATCGCATAGACCCCATCCAGCACCCTGTGAAGACGTGGAATCATCGGTCCATATTTCTTTAAAAATGATGCCGGTGCGAACGTAACCGTCAATGGCGACCGCTATCGTGCCATGATAACCAACTATATGATGCCTGAAATTGAAGCTCGTGATCTCGGCGACATTTGGTTTCACCAGGACGGCGCCACTTCCCACACATCGCATCAATTAATGGATTTATTGAGAGAACACTTCGGTGATCACATAATTTCTCGTTTTGGGCCGGTTGATTGGCCACTGAGATCGTGTGATATCACACCGTTAGACGTTTTCTAAAAGTTTATGCGAACAAACCCACTTCGATTCAGACCTTGTAGTGAAACATCACGCGTGTCATTCGCCAGCTACCAGTCGAAATGCTCGAACGAGTCATCGAAAATTGCACTCAACGGATAGACCATCTGCGACGTAGCAACGGCCAACATTTTATAGACATAATCTTCAAAAAATAAATGCCAAAGAATGTTCTTTCAAATGATAATAAACATTCCCCATTAAATTTGAATTTTCTGTTTTTTTTTTTTTAAGTAGGAAACCTAAAATGGATCGCGCTTTATTATTTCTAATACGTATTTTTTTTTGTTGAAAACGTTAACATTTTACTTACGACATCTTATATACATCTATTTAAAAATACAGATTTTAACCAATTTGTTTTGCTTTATTTCAGGTGAGTTTGTACTGAATTATTTTTATGGTAAGTTATTTTCCAATAAATATATATAAGATTTTTCAAAAACAATGGAATTAAATTTCAAATCCAACAAATTGAACAGTGTTTCAGTTATCGTGACTTTAAGAATCTAGATTTTAATATTTTATATGAATATTGTTTCCATATTGCCTGGAATGATATCTATTTTATGTACACCGTTGATGAACAATCTTCATTTCTGGAACACAATATTCAATATCTTTTCGATCAAACAGTACCACTAAAATATAAAAAAACAGTACATACTCAAAAACCATGGTTTTCAAATTCTGTTAAGAATGCAATACAATTGAGGGACTTAGCATATGCCAGGTGGAAAAGATTTAAAACTCCTGAACTAAAATTACAATATTCCAATGCCAGGAAAAATGTAAATAAACATATTAAACAGGCAAAAACTGAATATTATTCCAACCGCTTTGATTCAGCAATCAATTCTCAACAAACTTGGAATATCATTCGCGAAATAGGAATTGGCAATACTAATAATCGTACAGATTGTAATGTGGATGCAAACATGCTTAACAGAACTTTCACTGACATACCTGTAGTACAGGCAAATCCCACTTTTTTTAATTTTTCCTCATGCTCGCCAAATACAAATACTGGAATAATTAGTGAACATTTCCAATTTTCGTGCGTTACTCAATATGACGTTATTTCAACAAGCTCTTTGATTAAATCAAATGCAGTAGGAATTGACGACATACACCCGAAGTTTATAAGATTACTTTTACCTATGATTCTACCGTATGTTACTTATCTATTTAATACTATTATAATGTCAAGTACGTGTCCGTTAAACTGGAAACACGCAAAAATTATACCATTACCTAAATCGAATGGAGAATATAGACCGATAGCTATCTTGTGTTTTCTATCGAAGGTTTTAGAGAAGCTCTTGTATAAACAAATTATGGAATATATTGATACTCATAGTTTACTTTCCAGCACGCAATCGGGGTTTCGTCAGAATCACAGCTGCGTTACGGCTCTTGTGGAGGTTAGCGAAAATATACGTCAAGGATTAGATGAAGGTAGTATGAATTTTTTAGTACTTCTAGACCATTCTAAGGCGTTTGATACGGTAGACCATGACATACTCATTAAAAAACTGTACCACTTTTTTCGGTTTAGCGACACTTCTACTAAACTTATATATTCGTATCTTACGAACCGCACACAATCGGTGTTTGTGAACAATACATGGTCAGATAGCGTATCCCTTAATAGAGGAGTACCTCAAGGCTCTATTTTAGGACCACTCTTATTTTCATTATATATAAATGATTTGCCAAACCAACTCTCTAAATGCAACATCCATTTATACGCAGATGACGTGCAACTTACTCTAAGTAGCTCTGTTCAAAATATAGCTTCAGGAATATCATCTCTAAATGAGGATTTAAACAAAATTTACCTCTGGGCTTGTGCAAATGGACTCTGTTTGAATCCACACAAATCTAAATGCATTGTGATATGTAAAAGGAGCTTAAATCGTTACACTTCTGAAGATATTGTTTTAAATGGCGAAAAAATTGAAATTGTTAATTCAGCGAAAAATCTCGGTATAATCTTCAATAGCAATCTGACATGGACTGATCATATAAACTCACTGGTTGGTCAAACATACATAAAGTTACGAGCTCTCTGGTCTACACAATATTTTACACCAATAAGAATAAGAACCTTACTAGCCAAGACGTATCTGATTCCTTCTCTAATTTACGGGTGCGAGTTGTTTGGAAGCTGTGATTCAAGTAGTAAAAGTAAGCTTAATATATTGTTTAACAACATAATAAGATATGTGTATGGATTGAGAAGGTTTGATCATGTTTCTGCTGTTTCCAATAAACTTTACGGAGTTTCACTTGATAGCCTATTAAAAATTCGTATTCTTGTATTCTTGCACAAAATAATAAATACTCAAACCCCCAAATATATATTTGAAAAAATACGTTTCTTCCAATCGTCTCGAAATCGAAATATTATAATACCTCGACATCAATACCTAGTGTCTGAATGGCACTTTTATGTACATGCCGCTCGTCTTTGGAACAATCTTCCACGAAATCAACAAATAAATAGTAATGCTAATAATTTCAGAAATTTTTTATATAACTTTTTCACGTAAGATGTTATCAATATAGGTTTTTCTGTAACTAATTTGTTTATGCTCATAATAAAATTGTTTATAACGTAATGCGTTCCTGTACTATAAATATAAGACTTAGTCTTGTTGTACAGGAAATGAAAAAATTCAATAAATAAATAAAAATAAAATAAAAAAAAAAAAAAAAAAAAAAAAAAAAAAGTGTATCATGGACTCTACAGAACTTCTTTTAATGTCTAGACATCGCTCACAGCTGTTTTTTATAGTTGACCATACAAATAGGTCAACATCAATTTTGTGTATAAAAATCAAGAAAATGAATAGAGAACTCTGAACTCTTGTTACCATAATAATATAGTGCAGTGATCGTTACTCCTCATAGCTTACCAGGGGACGAACATGATCGGTTATTTAAATCACACTAATGTCAACAAAGTTCATAAAAATTATGAAATAAGAGATTACAACAGAGAAAGAAAGTGTATAAATATGTTATTATATTCCATATATACCTGTTCTCTCTATGCCAACCCCTGATATAGTGTTTACAATACAACTTTAATTTATAGTAAAGAGATTCCTCAGGTAAAGCAAGTAGTTCATGTGCTGAAAATATGTAGAAGTACAGTGTGGAGCACAAATAAGTACATCTTAGTACTTTATGCACTTGTTATTGCACACAAATAAAATTAATAAAGAAAATTAGAAAATGTTTTTAGTAATTTATTTTGACATCAAAAATAATTTTTATATCAAAACTAAAAGTTTCATGTTCTAAGAATAAAACAAACAGCTCGCATGTACACAATTTTGCACCATACAAAAACTTTAGGGAATGATACGATTTTTAATATTTAGCTCGTTATTTCGTAAAACATTGTTTACACGTTTTGGCATCTGTGTTAATCTGTGTTGCCCTAATTGTCTCTTCACTATTGACCACAAATTCTCAATCGGATTGAGATCGGGATTTTTAAATGACCACTGCATCAAAAGCTAATTCTGCTCACGATTTTAGAAGTGTGCTTTGGATCACCATCCAGCTGAAAAGAAACTTCATCCACATGATAAACGCTCTTATCTACAAAATCGGGAAGATGAATTTGCAAATTATGCAGATAGTCTTCTTTCCCCATTATTCCAGCAATTCTTTGCAGTGATCCGAGGTGCCATCATATCCTGACGTTCCTCCCATCGTGCTTCATTGTTCCCTTAACATGGTGTCATTGAATTCTTTGGGCTGTTCGGCGCCAGCAATATTGTTTACCGTCGGATTGAAAACGATTAAATTTGGATTAGTCTGACCAGATTTCACAGTCATCTACTGTTCAATTTCCGTGCTCTCTGTCAAAGTTTAACCGTGCCTTAATATTTATTTATCGACAATGCAGGGGCCAAATTACCGCATACGATATCGAGTAAAATTGATCGTAATTTTCTTATTTGAGATTATGGCATTCGATATCGAGCAAGTAATTTAGTAGGTACATTTTATCATAATTTCGATATCGAAATCATTTTTCGATACGATAGCTCATTCGATTACGAATGCGGTAATTTGGCCCCAGGTTTTATTTTTGTTTACTGCTGAAATGTAACAAATACCGTGAAAGACTCGTCTTGCTGGTTTACTCATTGCTATTGAAACAATTTTTAATGTTAAACACTTGTCTCTTTTCATTTGTATTACCATGAGACACGCGTTCGCATTCGTTAATAGCTTTTTGGGACCTTTGATTTGTGGTTTGGAACCAAGAGAACGCCTTTTTTGGACGTAGAATAGTTACTTTTTGTTATTGCTAGATTTATTTGTGTTCTCCACTGTATGAGCTAAATTTCTATCTGCTCACAATTTTATTTATCCCTAGTTAAAAACTTCTGGACAACTTCGAAAACAGTAAATTATGAATTTTAAAACGAGCCGTTTGATAAATCTTATCACTTTCAGATTAAAAAGTATCATGGAACGCATGAAGTGCACGCAGAGAAAAAACATAGTTCGACATGGTTACGACAACTACACTGTGTTTTTGGTAATAATATATTGTTGAGGTACACAAATAATTGTTATTTTAATTTGATTTTAACAATATTTTAGTTACTCTAAACATTTTTATGTTTATCGCAATTATAAAATTAAATATGCTTCACTGAAACATAATTATTTTTAAAAAATTTTTACCACAACTATTGAATTATAATATATATTATATTATTTTATTAAATAAAAATCTATTAAACATAACTAAAAATAAATGTAAATTTTTTTATATACGTTGAAAGTGCGCAAATATTAATTTCTATTTACAAAAATATTAACTAGTGTTTGTAAGGTTTGTGCTTAAAAAATGTAGAAATAATTGCGTCATACAAATTATTGTTTTATAACTAATCATATTGTTTTATATTTTTTCATTAAAAATATTATGTTGTAATTTTCAGTTTATCATTATGATGAGAAATTTCCGTAACAGTTTTTCATAAAATTTGCACAGAAATCCTTGATATAAAAGTGTTACAATTGATGAAACAGTTCTAAAAATAGATAATATATTGTAGTATGATTAGTTTAGAACATAATATGATTACTTTAGCTCATATTATGATTACTTTAAACCACATTACCTTGGGTCATAATACGATCATGTATGACAATTTTATGATTATATCGGGTTATAATATGAAAAAATATTATGATGAAATATTACGATGATAATTGATCTTAATATGATATTTCATGACACTTCTATTCATCATAATATGTTTTGACTACAATCATAAATCTTATCATAATATGTTGGTCTTAGATTATGTTTACCACCATCATGTTTTTTCTCTGCGTGCGTAGACTAGGGTTCAAAAATCGATAATTCTTTCAATTTTCAATTGACAAATCTTTTAACTGACAAATGAAATTGAAAATTATCCCCGATATTTAAAAAAATTATTGTTACACTTGCCCCATTGTGTAATGGTTTATATTTATTCATAATTATATAATTTGCATATATATGTATGTATGTTTTACTCCATTACATACAATTCATTATTATAATGATTTCATAAACACACGCCTTTATCCCGAAATGTTATTAAGGTGGAATTCAAATTGATTGCCGAATTCTATATTTTTTGCTGCAGGACTATAATTTGAACACAGTTAAATTAATATTAATTTCGTTTTGCTTCAAAAACAAACATAATATCTGATTTTGAAAATAAACAACAACTCGCAACTATTTTTGTACTAAATACATTATTTCAAAATAAATAAAATTTCTCTTTTAATTTTTTGTTCAAAACAAACAAAAATCGACATTCAATAAAATTGGTAATTTAATGCAGACATCAAGGAAAATTGTGTTTATAAAGAGATCTCGGGATGAAACACTAAATAAAAAACATAATTGCGCGTATCAATAAACAAACTACTACAAAAAATAATTACAAAAAAAGTTAAACATAGTCTTATAAACTATAGATAAACAAATAGTTGTAAGTATTTTGCAACAGGTTTGTTTATTTATGCAGTTAGTATTTGTAAATTTCATTGCCTCAGGTCGCAACAAGTTGTGGGCATGTGTAAATAAATAATTGTAATTGCAATCTAACAAATGTGTAACAAAAGATACATACACGTGAGTTGTGGCAGAGTTGTGTATCCTCGTCTATGTTTACTTTTCTTTCTACTTTGTGAAAATTTTCATTTTCATTTGCCACAAAAAATTAACAACAGTTTTTTTCGTTTTGCTTTTGCAGTTGTTGTTTTTTGTTTTTGTCACTTGACATTTGTATGCGTTTTTTAAATCAATGCAGTTAATTATTTGATTTAGTAATGATTTAACAAGTTATAACGATAAATGCTTTGGAATACTTGGATGGATGTTTGGTTGGTTGGTTGAATGAATGGCTGCACTAAATGTCTTGATCTTTTCTTTTGATTGTTTTTGTTAGTTTAATAGTTATATTGCCCGTAGTCCATTTATGGTTTATTTAGTGATAGTTTGTTTTGATGAAATAAAATTAAATGATTTATATTTGTTTTATTAAAAAAAAAGCGCTTAAATGTTTTTACTTGTTGTTTTTTGCTGTTGTCATTTTAAATGAATTTTAATGGAAATAACAATTAGTTTTTTTTTGTTGTTTTTCTTAGAAACATCTAAAAGCGTTGAAGTGAAAAGTAATTGAATATTATTTTTTACAATTGCAATAGTTTTTATGAGCAGTGGTATTATAAATAATAAACGTTACTACAAACAAATCTTAATCTTTTCAGTTTATGGATAAAAATTATTTTATAGTTTCTCTTGATCAATGAGGAAAAGTTGAGCTTTATATGGGTCAATTAAACAACTAATTTTACAGTTTTTTTTTTAAAGCTGCTTAACAGATTTTGAAAATGTTTATTGAATAAAAGATCTTTTATGTTTATGATTGCAATTGTTTGTGAATATTAATTGTATAACCTAAAAATGCGAGATTTTTTTAAATTTCTAGCTTCTATATTTATTTAGAGTATTGTCCAGTTTTAGCAATGACCTTTTTCCATCTTTCTGGCAATATCTGAATGTCGCAACAAAAGAATTGCTCATCTTTTGAGTTCAAAAACGAATTAAGCCAATTTTGTATACCCTGTTCTGAAATGCAGCGTATTCCAGAGAGAGCGTTCTGCTTCGATCGAAACAAAGAGTAGTTGGACGGGAACATGTCTGGGCTATAAGGCAGCTGATGCAAAACTTCGCAACCACTGCAACATATGGACGAGAGTTGCCATGATGTAATACTACGCTTTCACATATTTTTATCTTTGAAGTACATACATACATATATTTTTCAACAAGAATATTAGATTTACAAAGCAAAAAAAGACAACGAATTTACATGAAAATCATTTAAATTTGTATTGTAAGGGAAACAGCAAAGTTTGACATTTATAAATGAAAAACAAGTAAGAATTTATGTTCGGCTGTGCCGAATTTTATATATGCACCAAATCACCTATTATTGAGATTTATGCGCATTTAAGTGATTTCCGGAAGAAGACTTTCTATGAGGGCTACGGTCTATTATGGACCGGACTTAGTGATTTTTATAAGAGAATTATGTGAATTTTATTGATTTTCAGAAGTAGGCTTTATATGGGGGCTACGGTAAAATATGGACCGATCATCATCATATTGGACGATTTTTATATATGTACATATATATGGACAATTTGTGTTGAATTTAAACTTGATAGCGGTTTTACAAGGGATTTATGCGCATTTAAGTGATTTTCGGAACGGGACTTTATATGGAGACTACGGTCAAATGTGAACTGATCATCATCATATTCCGATGGACGATTTTTATGTGTGTGAAGATAAATATGCCGAGTTAAATATGTTTCGACGTAAGAGCTTACGTTACTGCATATTTAACTCAAAAGTTAAATATGTTATGACGTAACGACATATTTAACTATATATTTAAATATGAAAACATATTCAAACAGCATTTGATAAAAATAAAATTTATTTTAAATTAATTAATGAACTATTATAAGTTTATAGATTGTAATAAAAATTATGTACCATTTTGGAAATTAGCTTTCTTCTTTTCTGTTTTAAACAATTCTTAAAAATTCAAGAAAATCACTGATTCTCTGAAGGATTTTGGGCATATTTGGACAAATCCTGCTTTGTCGCTCATATGGACCATATGTACATGCCATATGCCAGATCTTATTGGCATACATCAATGTATGTGTAAAGAATTTAAATACATTTTATTTTTATCAAATGCTGTTTGAATATGTTTTCATATTTAAATATATAGTTAAATATGTCGTTACGTCATAACATATTTAACTATTTGTGTTGAATTTAAAAAGTGGTTTTTACAAGGGATTTATGCCCCTTTAAGTGATTTTCGGAACTGGACTTTATATGGGGTCTATGGTAAAACATGGACCGAACAAAACAAAATTTCCTTTTGCGATTTATTTTTACATGACACTTATTTTTGCTGAATTTTGTATTAATGTTTCAATTTTATAGGCATTTATTTATCATTAAGCCATATTTCCGGAAGATATTTGTATGGGGGCTGTGAGAAATCATGGACCGATTCTTACTATTTTCCTGATACTTTCTTCTTTTATTATTTCAATGATTTTCAATGCCAAATTTTTCAAGGAGAACGATTTATTGTAAACTTTGTTGATTTTAGTGGTGTATTTTGGGCGTGAGAGTGTTTTACACAGACAGAGGGGCAGACAGACAGACGGACATAGCTCAATCGACTTACATTTCAATAAGGATCAAGAATATGTATAAACAAAGTATATGATGAATATCAGATGAATATTTGTCAGTGTTACACACGGAATGACAAACTTATATATACCCTTTTTCACCACTTATGGTGGTGGAGGATATAATGACAGATGTCCACCACTATCACGCATATAGATGTCACTTCTTTTATCCAAATTTTTAATCACATTTTGGCAAAAATTACGGTTCTATCACATTTTCTGGCTTCGTCCAAAAAAATAAATTTTCAGGAATAACCATCATAGTTTTTACGTTTTATATTTTAATGTAATTTTCCACCGAGACTGAATTCATTGTAGCCATTGCCAAAGTTTCTACTACTAATATGTCTACAAGTAAAATGTGAATTCTAATATATCCCTGTTAGAAAATAAATTTCTTGCTGGAAAACACAGTTTTGTGTTTTCCAATAATTTCGAGGGTGTATTCAAATATTTCGTTTTATTTATTCTGTTTGACATTTCATTATTTTATTTTGCCAAAATGTGTTCACATCTCGTCTTCATCTACTTCTACGACTTGGAAGTCAACATTACTCGCGTAGTTCTCGACATACCGGTAGCAATAGAAAGCTGGAAGAATGAAAATTGGACCGTCTGAATAGACCATCTGCAGCGTAATCGCGTCCAATATTTGAACGTCATAATGAAATTATTTTTAAAAAGTAAATATCAAAGTTAATTCTTTCCGACAACCAGTTTTAGTTTAAGTGTTTTATTTAAAATTCAAAAAAAAAGGTCTAAATGAATCACACTATGTTAAAAATGTTGTGCCCGCTAAAAAAAAATTAAAAGATATGGCCAACTAAAATCAAATAATAATGTGGGTCTAATCAATTGCACTTTAACGCTTGGGAATGTCTAATATTAGACGCTTATGATCAAGTGGCGTGTTTTCAACTCTCGTATGCACAATATTGTTAGGTTGTTTATCGCTTATTAACTTATTGAAAATCTTTATCTTTATTAATTGAAATTGTCTGTATATAAAGCCATTGGCACTTTCTCATCATATTGACAAGAATTCATTGTTTTTAGTTTGGATAACTATTTTTGTTTTTGTTTTTAAGCTGTCTGACCTTATTTTCTAATGACCGCCACCAAAATACTACCAGATACACATACATACATACATTCATACATATGTATGTATTTCTTGCAAAGTATTTAAAACAAGAATTCTTTTGTTTTTTACTAGCTCACAACTACTAAAATCACTAAATCATAAATATCTTTTAAAAAAGTGAATTTAACATTATTTCACTCTCCTTAAGATTTCATTTAAAAATGTTAAAAGAAAATAGCAACAGAAACAACAACAACAACCTGACAACAAAAATTGACTAACAACATTAATAAGATTTGAAATATTTATGCGTTTGTTAGATTTTTGGCATACTTAGCTGAAGCTAGCAAAAAGTAGAGAGAGAAAAACAAAAGAAGCAACAATTCATTTATTCGCACTGATAAAAAAGAAATACTTTCATACATATCTTTGGCTGTTGCTGCTGCTGCAGTTGATCGCTCCTCTAGTTGCCACAACTATTCACTAACTTGTGAGTATTAGCTTACAAGCTTTAAAGAAAGTTTTGCTTAAATCCAAACGCATTTTCATTTTGAAATTCTTTAGTATTATTAATTTTCCAGTTATTAGTTGGTGTGAAGTCAAACAGAAGCCTGAAAGTATGGATTCTGTGTATTGAAAGTTAATTTATTTGTCACATTGGAGTTTTAATAAGATTTTGATTAGTGTCAGTATGAATTTTATCAATCCATTGGTCCGTTTGACCAAAAGACTTTTATTATCGTATTCAGATATCTCTGCACAAATAATTGCAGCATGTTCAGGTCGCTTGCAGAAGTATACCAGATCTCGTATTGAAATATTCATGTTTTTCTGGATATGTGCGAAGCTTTTCACACTTTATTTAAGAGGTCAAATGAATATCCCCTCAGTTATCAATTATGCTGCCGTAATAGCAGAAGCTGTCAACATCTTCAATGGCTTTAAAGTGGCGTTAAGGTGGCAATGGCTTTAAAGTTTCACTTTTAATTAACACTTAAAAACCAAACATGCGTTTGTGTCTGCGAACATGTAAAAACTAAAGGTGGATTCACCCATTCTTGCTTAACAAATTTCTTTTTTGTATTTATATCTGTGATTTTGAATACAAAATACTTTAAAATAATCTAATATTTGTATTTTGACATTTAAAACCCAAAGCAAAATAAATCAATTGCCACACTTGTAAAACTAATAGATTTTGTTTACATATGGCAGCTTTGATTTTTCAGAAAAATCGTTCGAAATTGGTGAATCGTGCTGCAAAAAACTCTCAGTCAACAAATTTTTTTCCAGAAAAAATTTTTGTTAAGAACAAATGGGTAAATCAACCTTAACTAAAAAGTGCCTTGTTGATGGTTTGACCATTGATATTTGGCATTAAAATGTTAAAAGCTCGGGGTTTCCCCTAATTTTTATGCATATTTTGTAACTGAAATCCGTTTCAAAATAAAAAAAATAAATGTTCATATTTTAAAACTTTTGTACAAAGTTCATATTTTGGAGTTGTCAATGGCAGAGAAAAAGGTGCCTATTATGAGCAAAATTCGACATACGACTGTGGTCGAAAATTATGGTGCACTTGGTATTATGGTGCACAGTCGATGAAAAAACGCTACTGTGAAAATCACTCTTTTTGGGTTATTCACAATAGTACATTTCCATCAGCTGGCGCTATATTTGTTTATAAATTCTTAAAGAAAAATAAATTAAATTTGAAATGACCACCACGGAATTATGGTTTGATGATTCGTCTGATGAAGCTGAAGGATTCAGCCAAAAGCACTAAAAAATTGGGTTGCTGAATTAGTCGTACAATCACTAGGGATGAACCACGTAGTGGATGTCTAAAATAGCAAAAACAACAGAAATTGTAGCCAAAGTGGATGATATGGTATTAAATGATCGACAAATAAAAGTGCGTGAAATAGCTAATATCATGGGCACCTCAAATGATCGAGTCCTAGAGATGAAAAAGCTTTCTGCAAGATGGGTGCCGCATTTGTTAACAGTCGACCAAAAACGCATTAGAATGAAAATTTCTTAAGCTTTTTTGAATCGTATTAAAAAAAATAAAATAATTTTTAAGCGTTGTTTCATAACTATTAATGAGACATGGATCCACCACAATACTCCAGAGACAAAAGAACAATCCGAGCAATGAACTGAAGCTGGAGGAAGTGCCCCAAAGAAGTCAAAAACAATTCAATCGGCTGGTAAGATTATGGCAACGGTTGGGACTTCAAAGGTATTTTATTGATTGACTAAAAGGGTAAAACAATAAATTCAGAGTACTATAGCAACAATTTGGATCAATTAAATGTTAAAATTCGAGAAAAACGTCCTGGTTTACAACACAAAAAAATAATTTTTTATCAAGACAACGCACCACCGCAGAAGAGTGTTTTAACAATGGATAAACTCAATGAATTAAGGTACGAGTTGCCTGACCACCCACCTTATTCTCCTGATTTAGCTCCCAGTGACTTTTACTTAATCCCAAATCTAAAGAATTCCTAGCTGGCAAGCGTTTTACCTCAAATAAAGATGCAATTACAGTTGTAAACCACTATTTTGAAGGCCTTGAGGAAAACTATTTTAATCAAGGGACAGAATTGCTAGATAAGTATATTGAAAAATAAAAATGTTTTTGAAAAACTAGCTATACTCTTCCTGTGCTAGGCTAAGAAGTTTCCGAGCCGCTCTCGTATTTTTATGTACTCCACTTTGGCAGCTTTGAAGATTGTAAATCTTAACATGAGGATTTTTAACTCATCCGTTTCCAGTTTCAAATAGTGATTTAGGTGGTATAATTATTTGACGTCTGTCATACTCTGTATGATTAGAATGTTTTGCCAGACCGTAATACATCAAATAGTCCTTTGCCAATTGAGAATTTATTGATGGTGTTTTAAGTTGTCCATCTTAGTGAAGGTAGCGAGGTTCTCTCCATTTCAAATGCTATTCAATATGTTTATCATATTAGAATACTGGAAATAATTATGCATTATTATCTACATATTTAAAACAATTGATTCAAAATTGTTATTTTCTTATCAGAACGCATAAAACAAAGCGTGATTAACTAAGACAATACAACACAAGCTGGATATTATTTATAGAAGTCTGTCTCTTCTGGTGATTCAAATGAACTTAGTTTTGGGTTCTTCTATCATTACCAGCTTTGTCAAGCTGCAGTGGTTTCTATGTTCACAGCGCTTGGCCGAGCGATCTCGTTTTATTTCGGTGTGTAGAACCGTTGACATTTTATATAAACAGTAGGTGTCCTCTCAACTTTTTTTTTTATTGAATCATGACTTTAGTCCAGTGCTAAAATACCTGGATCAGCTTATGCTGATGATGCATTGGCTACCAGCAGTTTCCACTCGTTGTCGAAATTAGCTGCTAAACAAGAACTTGCCATAAATCTCAGCAAAACTTGTTATCTTAGCAAGGAATACTTGTTTTTGGCAGGGAAGTATTAAATGTATGGCTTCCGATCCGACGTATTAAATAGCACAGAGATCAATCTTGCCAATGGTGGCAATTTTATTGGTATAATTTTGGATAGTAAGTTGATCTTCACATTGAGTATCATTCTGGTATGCATTATAAATATTTTGTTTCTATTATCTACGTTAGATATTTTCCTCAAATTACGGATTCATTTCGGAAATAGGGTGGCAAAATATTGGTAATTTGTCTACATTATACGTATTATGCACAAACGCTACACGAAATGATATGGGAGTTGAATTTCGCTACAGTATGGAAATACTTGACTGTGGATAATTTCAGAATGAATGGTGAATAATAACTAACCTGCTGTAATGCGAAAATATTTCTATATTGAGAAAATGGCATTTCTGCTAGAAGTAGGTGGCGTTACGTCTCCATACGATATAGATAGCATCCAGGAATGTTTGGGGAATGGAACTAAAATTGGAATTGACTTTAAGAACCCCACTTGCCTGTTTTAACCATTTAATTCAAAGCATTTGCTACAGCTTGTTTCTGTTGTCAGTAGTTATTAAGATTTCACAAGCATCTAGGGAATAATTAGTTTGACAATGTAGTTAAGCTTCTAATATTATTATTACACTTTAATCAAAATTGTATTTGCTTATAAAATAAATCTTTTAAAATTCTGATTTAATGGCAATAAGTAGTATTCGAATACCTGTAATCTTTGACCACAGTCGTTTGCTGTTATTGTTGCTGTTAGGTGGTGTTTATTTTTTTTTACAAATCTATTACTTTGAACATTACTTGATTAATCTGTTAAATCTACTGTTTTTCTGCTGCCACAACTGCTGCAGTTCTTTCTTATTGCGTGCTCTTTGACTATAAACCAAGTCATAGTTGTAACTCTAACCTATTGAAATGAATGATGATTCGCCTTGTCTCCTAGCGAAAACGTTAAAAGAAAAACGCAGTCAGAGTAAACAAGAAAAATTAATAAATAAATAAAAATTATATAAATATAAGAAATTGAAACGAAATGTATGAGATGAAAACTATCAAACAATGCTTAAATGAATAATAATGTATTTCCTGGAATGAAAGAAACAAAAGAAGTTTTTTCCATCCATAACTTAGACACGTTAACGAAAATGCGTTTTATATTTATGTTATTTGTATTAACGATATTGTAGAAATAATAGCGTTTATTAAAAGATCTATAACGGAAGTTTTTTAATAGATTAAAGGAAATACCGCACACTTTAATAAAAAGTGTTGTTTTTGGCCCTTGTTAAGATTCATTATTAATGTTCTTAATTGGGGTCGTTTTAGCTACCAATATACATAGACGGTTCAAACGTTTTAAATTGGGTTCCTTTTCCTATAGGTATAAAGAATGATGAAATTACTTTCCAGTATTACTGTTTTAAAGTGCATTTGCTTATTTGCACTATTTATAAATACACAATAAATTTATTTCCAACCACAGCCTCCTAGCTTCCTTAAAAATCTGGCTATTTTTAAAATCAAAATACATATACCCATAACTGAAAAAAAACCACAATCCAAAAAGTAGGTCTCCTTCTTTTCTCATCTTTTTCTTCAAGTGATACTTCTACTTCTGTTGCGTCTTCTTTTTCTTTTGATTGCCATTAGCACACATGCAACATACTCGTACACACACGCCGATCCATAACTCCATTATAGTTCACTGACATTTCCCTCCATTATGTATTAAAAAAAAAAAAAACTTGGCATATAGTAGAGTAATTGCCGCTTGTTTGTGGCATCATCATCACATTCTTGTTTTTGTTGTTGTATTTATCTTTATTTTCATTCCAACCATAATCAAGCATCTGAATGAAAATTGCTACACCTGATTCTGTAATAAGAATGATGATGGTTGCAGAAGATGTTGTGCTGCGTAAGTACTTTTCATGCTGCAATTTCACAATTTCATCAATTTTAGTTAAAAGTATTTCGTTTATGTTGGTTGGTTGGGTGTTTTTATTTTCTGTCATAACTTTTGTATCACATATTTGTTATGCTTTTTTCTGTCTGTCTGCTGGCTTCTTTTGTGAAAGTTGTTATAAAAATTACTGGTTCTACAAGCTACAAATACCCAAAAATACTAAGAGAGACACTATTAGCCATCTATTGCAAAAAAAAAGAAGACTCATATTGCGTAGAGTATCTACACAGTGTGACAGAATCGGATTTTTTTTTTTGGAAATAAATAATATTTTAGAAGGACGAAGCCAATGAGTATAACTTTTAAAAAAAATAAACCCCACAAGTTCTCCAGGGGCGGAGCTGTGGTGGCACAAAAATTTATACCTTTGACATACAATTTGTCTCGTATGATTTTTGAGTTCAGGTGTCGGGCAGAATTTTTACCGATTTTACTCTATTTCGTTTTGTTAGTTTTTCATCAAACGTAAAATATTTTCACGTTCAAAGAAAAAAATGCTTTGAAAGCCTCAAACCTTTTTTAATGAAAAAAAAATTCTTAAATAACAAATTCATATTTTTCTAAAAGGTTCTTTAAAGATATAATTGTAATATAAAAACATGTCCTACGAAGTTTCGAATTTGGCCTATTTTTAATTAAAATATCAACTTTAATTTTATCTCGACAAATTTATTTTAAAAAATTTCGATTCCGTCCCAATGTATAGAATAGCTTACAGAATGTGTGTATTTATAATTTCACTTAAGGAGAAAAATGTGTTGCACATATTAGTTGAGAGTCAAATTATTGATGTTGGGAAGTGAAATATGGTCGGGAGCATAACGGCACATATGCGGCACCATTAAGTAGCGATAAACAACTATGTTCTTTACTTACATAAGCATATATTTCCAAAAAGTTCTTGGGGCAAAACTCATAATGTATAATGTTGTAATTTGGTAATAGACTCTAATAGGGGATTTTATACCCCAAAATAACTGTATTTGTTTCTTTTGAAGAAAGTGTTGAAAATGTTCAAAAGTATTGAAATATAAGATGGAAAAGATACTAATGATAGTATGCACTATATTCTTGCAGAATTGCATGTCTCGTTACATTCTTGTATTTCAATAGAAGGATCACAATTATACGGCATTAAGTATCACTAGATTTTGCCATTGTTGGTTTTATAGCTTTATGACACATCTACTCTACTCCTGGATTACCAAAGGTATTTTTGTAGCATGTCATCGAAACCGATAGCCTTTGAATGGCTTATTTCTTTAGGGGTCTCATCAACTTGAGGCAATTTGAAGTTTATTACACTAATTGCACTAAATGACATACATTTGATAAACTTGATATCTATCCTAATACCTTTCAGTGATTTGCTGGAAAGTGAGAAAAAAAGCGGACAGTAGATCACAACTTAAAGTCTTCTAGGTAGTGCGAATATTGAAATAGGAATTATTTTATTAAATGATCATTGAATAAATTACTCAGAAATCTTATCAGTCATCGTACTATTGGTTAATAAATTTTAAAGAATAAATAAATTTCTAGAATATACCGAAATACTAGGAAATGACCTGTTAATCAAGGACTGGCTAGTCATAAGTATGATATTTCCTAATATTTTAGTTACTGATTTGTGCTTTTTGATTCCAAGTATAATTCTTACAATTTCCTCTAAACATTTCCAAAACAACCTATGTTAGTGACGGAGTGGCGTCCTCAACAGTATTTTCTGGTAGAGTTTTTTTAACCCATTCAGGACTATTATACTGTCATGGGTGCCCCGATATACTAGACGGTAGTGTGCCGGTGTGCTGGGTGTTTCTGCGGATGAGCCAAAAAGCTTCGCAGTTTGTGTTTGTTAATTATCTCAAAAAACAAATGTATCAACTTGAATTTGATCCTTTGACCTCATTACCACAGGTGAGATTTGCCCAAATTAGACCTAATGCTTTCAAAAGCACCATGATTTCCGTCCGATAGTTTGAAACATTTCCTAGTATCCGTGCCAGTAATTTTCTTCATCTTCGGTCCAAATAGTAAATATTTAAAAACCATTTATCAAATCAAACCGTTTGCCTGAGGCCTCAAAATGTAAATATTTCATTTATTTTTCAAACGCCAAAACATTCAATATCACTGCCAACAAATAAACATTTGTTGCAGTCTGACAAGAGTCTTTTAAACCAGCCTGCTAACAAACCAAACAGTCGGCTTTAAGCGTTAACTGCCAGACAAGAGGACAGACAGTTAGTCACTGGTCCAGCCACTTGATTATTATGTTTTAATTGTGCTTGTTGCTTGATCTTTGTTGAGTGGATGGATGGCAGAGGTATTGTAATGCAATTAAAATCACCCAGAAAAGTAGGACAAGAAATTTCGTTTTTTATTGAAACGACAACGAAAGTAATTTGGTCAGTTTGTCTAAAGTATTACTCGTATATTATGAACGAAGAAAAAACCGGCGTGTGTGTACGAGTATTTGTCCAAACATGCATGCAATGTTGATGCTGCTGCTGCTGATGATGATGGTGAGGACACCATGCATACATACATACGAGAAAGGAGAACCCGCAATGCTAGCTGGGCTCTAGGGGGTTTTTGGTAACGAAGAAAAATTAAATTACCTTTTTAATTTTTATTTATTTATACAAGCATTTGTAGAAATGAAAAGTTGATCTATAAACCAGAGGCTGGGTTGTGTGTTTCTATTTTTCTTTAACAAATTTTTTTTTCGTAAATGATTTTTATCACAACATTATGTTTTTTTATAAATGTTTAGTTAGTTGTTTACTATTTATTTATTCTTAATATTTTCAAGTGGTGTAAGTGAGCGGTTTTGTTTATGTATGTGAATGAGCCATTTCACTTTTGTTGAATATACATATATGGTGGCTTCCATTTGCCATTTTAGTTTTAGCAATAAATATTATTGCACATATGTAATTAAAATAACAACAGCTACTATTCATAGACTGAAGTAAATAAATACAAATCCAATTACTATTTTATTTGTGGATGTAAAGCAAAGCTTATAAATTATCATAATATACTCCTGTTGAACAGTAGTGCAATATTTCCAACGATTCTCTAAAATTTCGGTGCATTTGAAAAAAAGACAATTCGTTAAACTTTCAATGGTCCCATTTTACTGTTATGACATCTAACATTTATATACCATAAGCAATATTGAGAAGCTTGGGAGTGTTGTCCTAAAAGACCTCTGTTACTTTTACGTTTGTGGAAAATTGTGTTCCTTGAAGCGAGTTCGCAGTTTTGTCTACTATAACACGATGTATATATGTAACTTAATCAATATCTATCTAATCCATTCCAACAAATCGACATACAATTCTACTGAGTTTTGCTCTTGTGTTATACACGACTATTTTGTTTTAGATTTTATATTTTTATATTACTATTACAAAATGTTCCAGATTGCCATGGCAAAACTATTGATGAATCCAATATACCGCTTCCATAATCTAGGTAACTGTTTAAATGGATCTTTATTACCAATAGTTCAAAAGTGAAACAATTTATATATTTTACCGTGTTTAATGATGAAACAATATCATAAAAGAAAGCAGAAGACTCTCGATCGAAATTTCAAATGTTGCTAGATAAGAGACACTGATCTCTGAGACTTACTGAGGCGATATTAAATTGCAGGATTATTGCTTTCTTAGAAGATGGTCTTGACGAACCATGTTCAGTACGGAAATTTACGTTATATTCATTTATTTGAGGAGAACTTGATGGGGTGAAATAATTCTGAATAAGAGGGAATGAAGGTGATTTTTTGAACAACAGTAGACTTTAAGGTATCTTTGTGGGAACAGATTATTTCTGTTTTAAAATTTCGTATGCTAAAATGAGTCAGAGTTTTTTTTAACTCATTGGAGCCATACTTGTCTTGTTGTCATATTTTTCTTACGATGTAGAATATGTGGGTTGCAGGACGAAACTTCACATTTGTAACAAGAGAAGGCTTTAAGGTATCTTTGTGGGACAAGAGGATTTCTGTTTTAAAATTTCGTTTGTTAAAATGAGTTAGAGTTTTTTTTAACTCATTGGAGACATACTTGTCTTGTTGTCATATTTTTCTTATTGCCAAAGGAAATATCGGACGATGTAGAATGTGTAGTTTGCAGTATGCAACTTCACATTTGTAACCTCTCATTGAACAGGATTTTAATCATCATTCGTGAACTTAAGAACATCGTTAAAGGAATATATTTACAATAATTATAATTTAATAAAGGCAATTAAGTTGAGAATATACTCTATAATTATTATTTTATTTTCTAATTCGCTAAACACTTATGGAAACGCCCATACATTAAATTAATATACTCACATGTAAGGCCCACCAACTGCTAAAAGCGTGTAACAAAAGTAGATTTTTATTTTGTACAAAAATTGTTGTATTTTTTCATCTTAATTGTTGTTGTACTTATTTGGTCAACAAATTAGAAAGTAAAATTTCAGAAAAAAAAACTACAACAAATATATATCTACTAATAGAAATAAAACTACATTTAAAAAGTTTTGATTTTCGTACGAGTAGCTGTTTAAAGTACGAGCATATTGTATTGGTATTGTTGTTGATTTAGTAATTTTAGTATGTAATTTTATTGTATCTATAAGATTAAGATATAATATTAGCAACTATTTATATGTAGTTCTTCTTTTAGTTTTGTGTTTGCATTTTATAAGTTATAATTAGCAACATTTTGGTTTTGTTTTTATTTGTTTTCTTGAGTTTTTTTTTGGGACTACATTAAGAATATACATAAATAAATAAAATTCAACTTAATTAATTATTATAAAACAAATATAAATAAATGTATAAAATAATGCAGATAAATAATGACTGTATTAGAAATATTTGCACGGCCAAAGCCAACAGTAACAGAGGTTTTATAATGCCCACCACCATGTGGACAAACATTTTGCTATTTATGTGTTTTCCTAGACACCTTTTTAGAAGTTATAAGTTATACTATATATAATTATTGTTTTATGTATTTATACAATTATATTTCATTAATTAATTTATTCTTGTACAGTAAATGTCAATTGTTTGTTGCGTGAATTTTCAAAACGATTTGGTGTCTTTATATCCATCAGAGCTAAAATGCCAATTGATAAGATGCCGCAGAGAAATATACTGACTAAAACGCCAGCCCATATGGGTGCGGTGGTGAAACCGACACAATCGTAAACATCACCGAATTTAGAGGCACCGTTTAGCCAAGGTTGTACCTAAAAATAGAGGAGAGTAATCCAAATAATTAATATAGTTTATTAATAAAACAAAATATATCGATAACGCAAATTTGGTTTATTTAACTAAGAATACTTCAAATTGTTAGTTTCACAACAAAAGTTTTATAGTTTCGATTCTGACTTAGATTAATTAATTACCGTATATTAATTACATTTTTAACTTTTTAATATCGTAATTTAGAATTATAGCAGTAACGGTAATTGCAGTAATTTCGGTAACGGCAACCAACCTTGATCATTTCTAGTAATATTGTGGTGAACTAGATTTCAATATATTACCAGAGTCTATGAAACACACACATCTTATGTATTTTTCAAATGACAAAATATTTACTGCAAAAACATATATTTATTACCAAAGTCATATATATGCTTGCTGCAATAATGTAAATAGTAATTGTAGCATAATATAATTGCCACAAACATATAATCAGTTAATGTGTCCATAATATTGTGGAATAACTTATTAAATTTATTCGCTTGAGGAAAATTTGAAGGTGTGAAATAATTCTTGTCAAGCTTTGCTCAGGGCCATTTTATGTTATGATTAGTTTTCACTATGTCATTTTTTCTCAAATTGTTCAAATTGTTGGCAATCATCTATGTTTGCATAAATGACGCCATATGACAACCCGTTTTCATACAATTGTCAACAATTTGGACAATTTGACAACAAAAATAACATAGTGAAAACGTGGCCTTATGAAATAACTGGCAATGAAATAGACGTTCATTGCCTTTTAAACTGATCACTGTAATCAGGTATAACTATATTTTTTCCCTGGCTGCAGCTAAGCTAATCAGACTGCCTGCTAACTATGTAACTAATCAACCGTTTTTAAGCGTTAACTGTCAGTTATGCAAACATGCAGTCTATACACTGAATTTTTATATTTTATTGAAGCATATTTCTTAGCTTTTCAATACTACACTAAACCATTTATCGAATTGAACAATAAACAATACCTAAACAGTATTGATCAGAAAATTATATTTCCTATATGTAGTTAAAAATCTTTTACAACTCACCTGATAATCACTGATCTTCAAAACATCTGTACCATTAATAAACCACAAATCCCGTGATGAACAACGATACGAAAAGCCAATTGGTGCTGAGGGCACATCATACATATTGCCCACAACGGCTAAAATATTCTTATAGCTGCTGTACTCAATTTCAACGGCCTTCATGGACCAAGTGCCACGGCTCAAAGTGAAATTAAAGCGCATAAAGAGTTTATCATCGCCCACTTTAAAGATAATATTCAAGCGTCCGTATCCCTTGGGACTTTGATCGTCAAAGGTTATTTCCTTGTTGTGTTCCTTCAAAACAAAGCTGATGTTCATAGATGTTATATTCAATTCGGGAGCATAGTTTACATAGAGTATAGCTTTTTTGCCTGCAAAAAAAAAAAACGAAGGAAATTAAATTGCATTTACATGTTTTTAATAGAAATTAAAAAATGACTTATTTACGTTTCTTTTCTGTAAATCGAGTAACAAAACAAAGCGAATAATTGAAAAATTTTTATTCTGAAAATTCAAAATTTTTTTCATTGAATCCGCTTTGTTGAACACACCAATATACATGTATGTATGTGAATTTTAAACGAAAGCCTTAGTCGAATCGGTTAGTCGGTTTATAGAAAAAGTCAAGTCAATTTTTTGTGAAACAAATAATACAAATAATAAGATTAATGTTAATAACAAACTTACTACCAGCTACGTAAATAAAACTCTCCTCAGTTTCTTCATTTATTGGAGGTGAAGAAGTAGTACTACTTCTACCTTCATCAATTTCACCCTCTTTAGCTTCACGTTTAGATATAAAATGAGCTTCCTCTTCACGACTGGCTAGAATGCCCAATACTTCACCTTCACCATAAATGGACAAGGCATCCGCGTAACCAGAAACAATTTCAGAATCACTTTCTTCGGCTACACCACTTAAATTTATGACCTAAAAATATACCCGACAATCAGATTCTGTTGTACACATTTTTTCTGACGTTGAGTAAAAAAGACACCAAGTACTTACCTCTATATTGGCATTATAGTTAAAGGGATCGGCTGTTAATGAATGCTGAGGCAAATAGGTCCAGGCATTATCTTTTACCAACTTTTGAAATTTCGGATATTGCTGACCATCTAAACGTTTTGTATTATTACGTACGAATATCACTATGGCTTTAACATCACGAAATAAGTTTGAAAAATCATTTTCTGTAGCTTCTACCAATGCACGGGGCTGTAGCGTTATGACCTTTTCATGACCCCAAAATAAATATGGCCCACTAATATTAGCTGCAGCCACAGTTACTAAACATACTATTGGAATGATATAAATTAATTTCATAATTTGTTTAATTCCTTTAATTTAACTGAAATTTATGTATCGGAGAGAAGTTCAAAAATACGACGTGAATGTGATGTTATTGGCAGGATAAATGTAAAATGTATAACGGTGTCGTCAAGAAAATCAATATTGTCAATTTGGTTGTAGAACGCCGGCGCTGTCGAAACAGCTGAGTGGAAAAATCATACAGCTGTTGAAAACAAAACAACCCTCCCCAAGGCGAAATGACATATGCATACTCTGTATTTGCCGTATTTATACGTACATATGTATATATATAGTATATTCAAATTTATTTATACTTTTTATTGCTTAAAATATTGTATTTATGACAAAAACAAAATTATAACAGTTTACTACAAAAATACACTTAGACAACTAAAAATGAAGAGTATCAACAATATTGGTTGCTGCAGACGACTGCTGGCAGAAAACAGGCTTTTAAATGATTTGTTACCTAAAATTTTATAAAAAAAAAACATAATTATATAATTTTATATGAATAATAAAAGGCATTTCAACGAGAACTTTGTTTAAAAATAAAAAATAAAATAAAACAAAGAATTTTATATGCAAATCATTAAAATTGTTATGGCACTGGAAAGACTAAGGTTTGTCGTTCTTTTTTCAAGAGTTTTAAACCTTTTTGACAAAATGACAGGACGTGAATCACGTCAAGGATTTTGAGTTTTAATCTTGTATTCAATTCGATTGGCTCTGTATAGGTTCTATATTAAACATAAACTCTCATAAACCAGCTGAAATTCATGAAATTAGGCGATCGAGATATTTGCTTTGCAATAAATTAAACGATGGCTGAGTGATATCCATGTCATTAATAATAGGGCAATATTTAGTTGTTAATTTGATGGCGTGATATATTCACCATAAGAGCATTTCCAGAAGAATTTTAAAAAATAAATGGCTCGTGGTCTGGAGGGCACCATTCAACAAATTCACATGGCTTTTCAGAAGACTAAATGAGGCAATTTTATTTTAAATTCTTAATTCTCAGAAGGACAACATCAAGCATTTCTGAAATATAGCTTTTATAGATCCACCATATTCATAGTCAATTTTCGGGCAATATTGAATTCATTGTAACAATTATGTGATATATTAAAAAGTAAAATTTCATAACTTTTTTTGTTATTCCAATAACATATGCCTCTGTTGAAAAACAAAGTTCTTGCTAAAAAAAAACCTTTACTAAAATACTTAAGACGATATTCATAAATAAATAAAACTAATTGGTCAAATTTGCCAAATTGTATTCCAGACTTACGGCTTTCTTTAATATCTCTTACACCACATGTTCGATACGAAATGGTTGATTTACGCTTGGTATTCACATAGCCGGGTATAAAAAGACTGGGGGCTTCTAAACGGCCAGCTGCTATCAAGCGTGACATATCCAATTCCAAACGATGAGCTAAGGGACCCTTAAAATGTATTATCATTTGTATGCAGCTGCCACCATGTAATTCCTTGGTCTTGCGAGCATCAACATCTAACATCCATTCCGGTATGCCCATAACCGATCTTAGTTCTTCCAAAAATTGTGCCCTTTAATAAAATATAGATTTATGTGTTAAAAAATCTAAAATTTTTTTAAACCACTATTAATTACACCACAAATCTGGGAGGTTTTTGTAAGTTAATATATTTAATAACATTATGATCTGGTTCAATATTGGCGCAGGCAAATCTTTCGCCTGAAAAATCTGGTCCAAATATAACTACAGAGCGTCCTATGGCTCCTACGGGTCTTTCGAGAGGTAAATTTGAGTCCGTATAAACTCGGCGTTCGCCACCTAGATCTGCAATAGTTGATTGATGATTGATTGTTAAGACACGTTTTTTTAATTAGAAAAGTTATTGCTGACTGTTTACCAATTGTTCCCAAACGTGCTCCTATATCTCCAACATAACAACGTAATGGATTATCGGGTCCACATTCACGTTCGTATAAATCACGCTGCAATTCAAAGGCAATTTATTAGTAGTACCTCCGTGATAAAATTATTTATTAGGGCAGTTTAAAAATAACAATTTCTATTATAAACATTTTAAATTAAAATTTTTTTTATAAGTGGAATTTATAGTTAAATAGATGCCTTCGAAACCCTTACTTTGCAATGTATTCCTGTCAAACGGTAATACAAACTAGTAAGAGTTCTATATTGAGATGTAGCTTAGAATATTTTAAAGGAAAATTAATGTTTGTATAACTTTTGGAAATCAAATTAAAAAAGCCTTGGAAATATTTTTCATTTGGCATACATCTTTTCTATGGACATCTTGTCTTAGTATCCGAGATATATTTAAAAAAGGGTCAAATATTTTTAATCATACCTCAGACATTTACAGATCGATTTAACTGATTTTTAATGTAAAAATTCTTGAAAATATATATGAAATGTTGATTTAAGAAATAATAATGAAGAATAAATAATTTTTCAACATGGCACGACAGAAATATGGCGATATTTGTTGACAAAATAAACAGTTCACTCAGAACTCGGCTTGAAATTTAAATTAAAAACATGTGGGACTGATGTTTTTAATAATACAGAAATTTATATTAAGAAGTGAAATTCCTGTCTTGGATTCTTGGCACTATAACATGAGAACTATTGGCTGTTGTAAGGATAATAAAATAAATTTTTCCCGCCAAGAATAGCACAATCTATAAACTGCTAGGAAATCAGATCAATGGAAGACATTGGAAGACATCTGATAACTAAATGTCACATGAAAGGATTTCCATGATAGGAAGAGAAATGTTAAATATAATAAAACCTAAAACAATTTTATATTCGTATGGATTCCGTTGATAGTTTTCATTAAATTCTTAATATTAGAAATATTAGTTATGCATCAAACATATATTTTTGAGAGATAAAAAGTTCAAATAAGAAACACTTGGATCAGTCTTACGGATTCCATAGTTTTTTCAGAATATGGTAATTGGGGTGACATTAAATTTTTAAAAATAAAAAGTGGGTCATCGTTTACATTAAGTTATACAAGGTGGCGCAAAATTAATCCTCCTATCAGAAAATGCTATAAATTTTTTTGCGAGGCCCCTAATGTCAGTTCTGTCAGCAATATTCCGCGTTCTGGAGCAGTGTAGCGTAACATAGTTTATTAACGTGTATGTGTTTACTACACAAATGTCAAAACAGAACTGACATTAGGGGCCTCGCAAAATTTATAGCATTTTCTGATAGGAGGATTACTTTTGCGCCACCTTGTAATATTCTCAAACTTATTGAAATTTCGAACAATAACAATTCTACTCACATTTAATGGATCCGCAAGTTGAGTGAAATATGGATTCCAAACATAACCGCCGGCAACACAACGTGTAATTGTAGGCTTAACAGCAGCATCAACACCAACTGGATTCACAAATATCTGCCAATTATGATTACGAGTCTGCAATATCAAAATAATCAATCATTTACCTACACCTCCAGACTAAAATCTCATATAAATGAACCCACCATATTTCTATCATTTTTACCCGGATGTCTCAATTTAACCTCAATCACTGTGTCCGACTGACTGCCATCGCTATGAATTAATTGAGTCATTTTAACATAACCATAAGAATAGCCCGTGGGATGATGGAACGAAGCAATAGCTCTTAACTCTCGTGCCTCGCTGGGAGAGTAGCCACGCTCTAGGGTACTGCAGGCCCAACGGGCATTACGTTTTTTCTTGTGAATCACCACAGAACGACCAATAACACTGTTAATGCCGAACAAAGGTAAATTGGTATCGTTAAAGGTACCCTCGTACTGGGTCAGAGAATCTAGGGTACCAAATTTCCCACTCAAATCACCCATTTCATATTGCTCAGTACTGCCCTGGCGTGGCGGAGGAGACAATTTGGGATTGACCTCATAGGGATTAAAGTGCCCATATAAAGTAGAAGCTTCACAGGGAAAAGCTAAATTGGCTTCAACGGGAGTCTATAAAGAAAACCAAAAAGTAATAAAGAGCTTAAATTACAATGTTGCTATCTTACCATGTGTATATGATAACCACTTGTTTCCTCCAGACCCTTAAATTGCACTTCCATATTACTAACGTCATATTCAGATTGTTGAGTAATCTCCACTTTTCCTGAAACGGTCAATTCATCGCCATTAGCATACCAATCTTTGGCCACTACTTTTCGGCGATAGTGGCCAATTATACTAAAAATAAATAAATACATACATATGTTTTCAACTGAGCAAGTGTTTACATTTATCTTACTCACATTGAACACGCCAATCTTTCTCCTCTTGCCTGGGGACCAAAATCATCATAGATCACCAATGATTTACCCAAAATATTATGTCTACCCGATAAGGGCAGATTAGTGTCGGTAAAAATCAAACGACTTATTTCCTGGGCGTTACGTTTACTGCCAGCTATACTTAAAGTTCCTATACGTGTATCTAAAGCTCCTATACGACACATGGCTGGCAAACGGGGACTGCAATAATCATCCACCGTATGATTGCCCCAATCCACTTTATACGGATTAAAAACACTGCCAGCTGATATGCAGCGATTTTGCCAATCATAGAAATCTTTGCCTGGAGCACTGCTGTGAATGGCCCAACGATGGGAGAATGTATTATTTTGAGTGGAACCATCTGCATGTATCATATACTCAAATATTACTGTTGTGTCCTGCCAAGGTTCCTCGGCTGGTTGACGGAACAATACTCTGCCAACTACGGGATATCTGAATAGGACTTGCGCTGTAAACATCTGCTTTTGGTAACCATTCTTTTGATATTGATTAATGGTGCCACAACTCCATATTTTCTCTGTGATGTTTTCCAAATTCGTGCGATTGTAATGATAAATCACCAAACTACGATAGGCTATGCTGTCTAAACCTTGTAAGGGCAGGAACACATCCCAATATAAACCATTTAGTTCGGAGCTAGTGCCCGGCAAAAATGAGTGATGATAGTACTTTTTATTGCGACTCTGCAATTTTCCGCTTATTTCACCTATAGGATATTGATCTTGCGTACCAAAACCGGCTGGTGGTATAATAGATTTTTCAATATCTCTGGGATTATAGAGAGGTCCTGTCGAATCACAGTAATCTGATTTACCCATTTTAAGAGGTACAGGAGGTAAATTGTGAATACGAAAGGCGGCTACATCCTCGGCAAATTTACGTGCTACATGTTGAGCATGTTCGCCGGCTGTATTTATGGAGAAATTAAGGAATGTAGGATCAAATTTGGAACGTTGAGTCAGAGTAATTTCTCCTTTAATGCCTTCATGATTAATAAAAGTTCTGTGAAAATAAGGAAATAAGTTTCAATAATAATATATTTCGATAATTTTCTTTAACTTACTTATAATTCAATTGCTTAACATCTCTAATCTTGGTGCAAGCCAAATAATTTTCCGGATGTTGATCGTCAAACAAAACCAAATACAAAGTACGATGTGGTATTGTCAAATCGGATGGCAACAAAGCCAACTTCTCGTCGCGAAAAACCACACGTTGGGGCACACGTAAAGCGTTTTTAGCCACACGTATCTTACCCAAACGGCTATCCAGATCACCAATACCACGTCCATCACCCTCACCGGCCGGATCGAATACCAATTGCAGAAAATTACAATTATCTTCGTTACGATGATGATCATATTTAAAGATATCGGTAACAAATATCTTCCAATGATGTGTAGTCATTGGTTTTGTGCTATATTCATTAGCAGGTTGCGATTGGATGTGATATAGATCCGAGTAAATTAGTGTATCGCCTAAAGAACCCTCGGTGGGTGCCAACCAACGGAAGTAGACAGACCCAGCTAAGGGTGTGTTAAAACGTGCCTCTGCCATGTGTTCTACATTCATTTGTATGGTGGTGATGGTGGCACATACACGGACATTTCGTGTGACTTCGGTTAGTACTAAGGACTTGCCCCATATGCCTTTGTCGCCTGAAAGTATGATCAAGACATGTTTCAATATATATTTACATATTTATATTATTTTATTGTGACTGCAACTTTTGAAAATTTTGATCAAGTTTGGAAATGCCTTGATAATTAATTTTCTTTAAATGCAAAATTATTTTTCTTAAATAAAATTAAAGTCAAGCAGTTAACAATTTTAAAGTTATTAAAGACTGGTAAAGCATTAACATTATCTCTTCAAAACTGAACCAATCGTAGAAAAAATATATGGTTTGGCCATGCTGTTTGGTCTTTTGCAGTCTGATTTACCTTAGGGCATAACTAAGTATTTCAGAACCTGCTGTGTTTTTTATTAACTGCCTGATTTTACACTATTTAAATCATTTTTCTAGGTATCACATTAATCCTACTGAACTGCCTATAAATATGTTGGCCGTTGTTCAGACTTCCAACGCTATGTAATATGAAGCTTAAACGGATAAAAATTGTCTTTCATTTCTGCGTCAAGAGAAAAATCTAGAAGAATACTAAATATAATTTGTTGAGTTCATCTTCTGATCTTGGTATTTTATACAGCTGAAAACCTTAAATAAAAAAAATTATACATTTGTCATTTGCTTTTCTGGGGGAAAAGATGACTTTTTTAGGATCTCTTTTTCAAAAATATAATATGCAAATTAGGAGATATCGATTCTTTTATTAAAGTTTTTAATTACATTTTGGTAAAATGGCGGGTCTATTCGTTAATTTCAAAATTTTTAGTATTAAAACTGTAACGATTCGTCCAGTAGTGTTAAATCGCAATGTCAAGATCAATTAACAGTTGAATTTCCTGAAAATAAGCGATCGAAAAATTTGGTTTGCAATAAACTCATTGTTTCGGTAACTGTGTGACATGTGGTACCGTCCACATGCCAGTGATTTCCATATTATCAATAATAGGTTAAAATTGTATTGTTATTATCTCTCGAGATCGTGATCCATTCACCGTAAATGTATCAAACAAAATTTATTTTCAAGATGTATCACAACGAATGGGACAGCTCAATAAATAAAGAAACAATAACTTAACAATAACTAGTAGATCGAAAATTAAATAATTATGAACCAAACAAACAAGGTGTTGAGATATTGCCAAAAATATGTACATATATACTATATATTTTTGGTATTAAGTTTATCTGCAATAGTTACGATCAAGAATGATAAAATAAAGATTACGCCATGCGCATAATTTCCCGTTATGTGACGTAGAAGGGCCATTCTAAGGGTTACCAAGAATGGTTCATGTGTTAGAATTAAAATTTCTTGCGAAAAATGTATGTTTTATGTCATAGTTGGCAACCTTGCAATTGAAATCTCTGAGAGTTCTAAAATAAAATCTGTTTAAAAAAGAAAAACAAACAAAAAAAAAACAACAAAAAATATAAACATGAAGAGTGCAGTGAGCAAATGCAAGCAAAACATGAGTAAAAAAAAACAAGTGAGAAAAAATTAGCCAATAGAAACACAGAATGTGTGACGTCACAGGGCCAAAATGCGCAGAACATTTTAAAATGTTACGCGTGTTGGCGTAATCTTTATTTTATCATTCTTGGTTACGATTATTAAAATACTACAGAATTACTAAAAATCTCCCCACCCACTTTACTTACCAATCAATTGCATTTCTCTCCACCATGTGGACGTCTCGTTTCCGGGTAGTATTATATACTCAAGATCTTCGTCAAACGTCACAACAACATCGCCCAAACGTTCGAGTTCACAGCGTTCATTTGTATCGGTATTGGTGTAGTCGACGGGAAACTTGCGCACCGACCAACTCCAGGCCTGCTCTGGATATTGGAGAGTGGTTTCAAGATCTGAGATTATTTCTACATGACTAGAATTGGCCTGACGAAATGTTATTTCGCCATGCAAACCATGTTGCGATATGTAAGCAATTAATTGTTGGCCTAAAAATCAAGCATTAGAAATAAAGAAAAATTCAAAATAAATTACCTTTGTCTGTAATAGTGATTCACACACTTTTTTGTATACGACTTACCCGTAGCTTGTGACGAAATATTAAATAATACCAACAACAAGACTATTAAATTTAAATAATTTTGTTTATTTAACATTATTACAATATTAATATCTTTTGTTTTTGTAAGCTAAACTAAATATTTTATTTATTTCTATGTACAATTTTCTTTAAAATTAAAAACAATTTTCTTGATTTTAGTTTTTGTAATGTTAAAATTCCATTTTACTTTCACATTTTTTAGTTGTTTTTGTGTATCGTTATTGTTTTTGTTATAATTTTTTTTTTCTTTAACGTCAGCAACGTTAATGTTTATTGGCCCGCCTGTGAAAACAAAATCACAGTTTGATGTCTTGAACTCAACTGAGCCTGGTTCACAAAAAGAGCTACACAAATATTCAACTCATATTTTATGTATAGTTTTTTTTTGTTTCTACTTGTATGATCAGAGTTAGCCAGTCGATCGTTCTCTTGAAGGTCTATCAGCTATTGTTGTTGTGTGTTTTAACCATTGTTTAAACAAAAGTTGAAAACGGAAATTGCAAGTGGTGTATTTTCAGTTATTTTTTGTGTTTGTTAAATCGTTGCGCATGCGGAGTTTTCTCACACACTCTTACCAATCATGTTTATTTGGGTTTTTGTTTTGATCGTTGTGCACGTTAGAAACCTGTTTTATTTGTTTGGCTTTAATTAAAACCAGCTGATGGCCAAAGCAATATTTGTTAACTCTTATATTTAAAGTCTTAGTTACAGGGTAGTTCGTGGTTAAAAACTTAACAATAGTTTGTTAAGAGCCAGTTGTAAACCATTGTGTAAAAATAGTAAAATATTTACTTATAAAAAGTAACAAAATTTAATATTTTATTTCAAAAATGTAAACAAATCTATAATCGTCAATAAATTAATAAAGAGCACGACCTGTAATTAGTGATATTTTTGTAAAAATTAGCTCGATCTGTGCCTGATATATACATATCTAACTAAAAATATTTTTTTCCACGAAAAACTCAACAATCAATAATACGTACTTAATGCTGAAAATATGCTCGATTAAAGTTTTGCCGAATTTATGAGAGCTACTGATATATACATATAATTCGTTTAAAACAGCTGTACAGGACGCATTCGCGATTTTTTTACACTGGAAAAATTAGAAATTCGTGGTGTCATTAAATATTTAAATAAAAAAGGTTTATCGAAACAAGAAATTCATAATGATATGGTGAATGTGTTAGGTGAAAGTGCTCCATTATATGTAAAAGCATTGAAGAGCATTGAAGATGAATCACGTAGTGGACGTCCAAAAACAGCAACAACAACAGAAATTGTAGCCAAAGTTCATGATATGGTATTAAATTATCGACGAATAGAAGTGCGAGAAATAGCTAATATCATGGGCATCTCTAATGATCGAGTCCTAGAGATGAAAAAGCTTTCTGCAAGATGGGTGTCACATTTGTCAACAGTCGACGCATATGAATGAAAATTTATCATGCTTGTTTTAAGAAAAATAAAAAGAATTTTAAGCGTCGTTTCATAACTGTGGATGAAACATGGATCCACCGCTATACTACAGAGCCAAAAGAACAATCCAAGCAATGGACTGAAGCTGGAGTAAGTGCCTCAACGAAGGCAAAAACAATTCAATCGGCTGGTAAGGTTATGGCAACGGTTTTTTGGGACTTCAAATGTATTTTATTTATATTACAACACAAAAAAATAATTTTTTATCAAGCCAACGCACCAGCGCACAAGAGTATTTTAACAATGGCTAAAATCAACGAATTAAAGTACGATTTGCTTGATCACCCACCTTTTTGTCCTGATATAGCTCTCAGTGACTTTTACCTGTTCCCAAATCTAAAAAAATTCCTAGCTGGCTAGCGTTTTACCTCAAATGAAGGTGCAATTGCAGTTATAAACCACTATTTTGAAGGACTTGAGGAAAGCTATTTTAATCAAGGAATATAATTGCTAGATAAACGTTAAACTAAGTTTATTGAAGTTCCAGGAGATTATATTGAAAAATAAAAATGTTTTTGAAAAACTATCTATTTTCTTTCTGTGCTAGGCTAAGAAGTTTCTGAACCGCCCTCGAGTATTAACAAAGGATTTTGGAAATTCGAATGACCCTAAAGTATAGTTTAAAATTTTTCTATTGGTTGATGAAATGACGTATTACCAAATCCATGGTTGTTCATATTTTATTATATTGAAAGTATTTTATATAGATTACATAGCAAAAGGACCAAAGGAAATCCACAATAAGCATCTTTTTATTTGCTCACAATAGACAACTGAATAATAATTATTATGTGAAAAGTAGAAATTGGAATTCCAATGGTATCTAGAGTTATGGAAGTTTTAGGAAGTAACAACGTTGTCGTAATAATGTAAATATGGTTGTAAAAGCTACAATAAATCTGCTTACATTAAATATCATTTGGTAAAATATTATTAATATGTAGATATCATCAACCGTTTTCTAGTTACATTGAATTTTTATACCCGCCACTAAAAAGTTATATTGACTTTGTCCTACCCATGTACGTCCGCCTGTTGATGTCACGATAGGGCCTTGAAAGAAGTACTAAGAATGTAAATTTATCCTAAATATTCTTTAATCAAAAAGTTTTGAAAATAGTCATAGAAAAGGCAACCTAAACATTTTGCAAACATTTTTTTGCTCTTTTCTTTAATGTTTTGCTTATAATTTTATGAAATCTTGCATAACTATTTTACAAATAATAAGTTCGGCTGAAAGTGATAGGAATCGGTACTTGATTTATCGTAGCGTATAAAAAAGTACTATAATCATCACTGTTGTGTCCTGCATATACAGTGGGGAACACAAATGAGTAGAGAATACCAGTGCTTTGTGGACTTGCTATTGCATAAAAAGAAAATTAATAAAGAAAACTAAAAAAATGTTTCGGTCATTTATTTTATGTTTAATATTTTACAAAATAATTTATAAATCAAAACTAAAAGTATCAAGTTCTAAGAAAACACACCAACGAAATGAAAACAACCTGCTTGTACTCTATTTTGCGCCATACAAAAACTTTAGGGAATGATAATATTTTTATTATTTGGTCCAAAGCCCGTTATTTAGTTAAACAATTTTTATACATTTTAGCATGCTCTCCTCTCATTTGAAATACTCTCGCTGAACCCACTGCCAAAGCTTGTCATATTGAGATCGGGATAGTTTTCTTTCCTCCATATTTCTTTGATTCTTTGAATTGCCACCATGTAAAGCAACCGTGCATCATTGTTACCTTTACATGTTGTCTTTGAATTCTCTGGGCTGTTCGGCGTCAGCAATATTATTCACCTTCGGATTGAATAATAAATTTAGATTCGTCTGACCATATTACACGTTTCTAGTCATCTACCGTCTAATTTCTGTGCTCTCTGGCAAACTTTAACTGTACCTTAAATTTTTTTTCGATTATGGTGTGAATATGTGATGCCGATGGCATCACCTTCGACCATATTTTTGAATGGCTGTGCCGAATCTTATAAACCCACCACTTATATATCGGTAGTGTGATATATGCATAATTAAAGAAATGTGTCTATAATTTTGTATTATCTATATAACGATGTTTATAAGAGTTATTTTATTTTTCGGATCTCTTATAAAATATTTAACTGTATTTGAGTCTTATGGTGAATTTCATATCTCAATAACGATATATTTTAGAGTTTTCTTTTTTTGGTATTCCAGTTATTCTCGGAAATGTAACTAATATTGGAGCTACGACTAATTTTGAGCCGATCACCAAAAAGTTGGTTTTTTCTGTCTAGTTTCAACTTAATAATGATTTTTCTAAGACATTTATGTGCATTCTAAAAATTTTCATAGTTGGACTTTATATGGGGCTTTGGTAAATTATGAACCACCATAAAATTCAATACGGTGATATATATTTACATGTGAATTACTTATGTCGAATTTCAAATTATTACTATAAATTTTTACAAGAAATTGATTCTAGTTTAAGTGATTTTCGGATATGTGGGATATGGTCAAATATGAACTGAGTCAAACAAAAGACAGTTTTCTGATTTATATTTACATGTCACTAATATTTACTGAATTTTGTAAGGACACTGATTTTCTAAAGGTATTTATTTATAATAGCGCCACATTCTCGAAAGACATTTCATCGTGTACCGATTCTTGACATTTTCAACAGATCTTTCCCCTTTATAATAAAAGAAATGTGTGCAAAATTTCATGATATTATCAGCATTATATTTGAAGAAAATAGCTAAAAAATATTGAAGTTGTCGGAAACTTTGGTCTATAACTCGAATCCCACTAGACCGATTTTGCCCGTTTTCAATACCAAACATTTCGGTAAAACAGGGAATGTTTGGAGTATTTTCATTTTTCTAGGTGTTTTTTCGAGGCTCTATCGGGCCTTCAACAGGCGTACGGACATGGCAATCTTATAAACACAGAATATTTTTGGTTCTATAACCAATATTTCGCAGTTTTAGAAACAATATACCCACCATAGTTTTGGTGGTGGGTGATATGGTGATATTAGGTTTTCGGTTAAAACTATTCACGAAACTCTAATCTGATTCATAGTGCTTTATAGGAATAAAACAATGAGCACAAGTTCTAATGCGCTGAAAGGAAAAATCATAATGTTTTATATTTGGAAAGAGCAAGTAACATTTAAGCATTTCAGTGTTTCGCAAGATATTTCAAGTACATACCAGAGACCTGCAACAAGTATGAACGAGCCGACTTATTCACTAACGTTGAATTTTAAGAACAATACAAAAAAGTATGATTCAATTTTATGCTTATTCACATTTTATGCACACACAGAAAATTCAGCAACGAGTATAAATCATTTCCAACACTTGGTTCGAACTGCAATGTTTGAAAACAAAAATTCTTGTTTATACACAGTTTGTTTTTTGCATGTCGGCTTTGTTGTGCATGATCTGATTGGAATTGAACTAAAAACACACGAGCCACTTATAAGTAAAAAGCGGCTGGCAGAAAAATATGAAAACATAAAAAATGTGCATTTACTACCTATTTAACATTATTTCGTCGAAAAGAAAACTTATTTGACAAAGCAATGATAAAATTTGTAATATGTACAGTTTGTCAAATATATCTTTGCACAGCAAAAAAAATTAAAGAAAAAATGTAAAATGAGCTGCTTCATACATTTAACGACACAGTCGAACATTCATGTTCGCACAAAACAACAAATGAATAAAACACATGTTCGGCTAACAACACGTTGGCTTTGATGTAAAACGAGCTTCATACATTTAACGACACAGTCAGAATATTCATGTTCGCAAAAAACAACAAGTGAATAAAACTGAATGATTGAAACGAACGGTTGCGTAAACGAGCTTTTTGTGCATTTGAACAAAAACGATTAAATCATAAAAATCAATGTGCATGATTAAGTATACTCGAAAATTTAGTACTCGTTGCAGGTCTCTGGTACATACATACATATTTATATTACAATCTGGCAAAGAAATAAAACAAATTGATAAATTGCTGTTGTTGTTGCTAGTTTTTTTTCGCAGACGACTGATAGTTTCAGATTTTATTGAAAGCCTTCTTTTTTTACGAATTTTCTACAATTTCTAGTCATCATACGTTTTTAAACAATTGTATATATAGTTAGATATGTAAATAAGTTTAAAAGTAAATATATGTATAATTGTTTCAGATAAGTGTTTCTTTTCTTTACGGTTTAGGTTTTCGTTTTTAACAATAATAGAACAAAGATATTTAAAAGATGTTGGCACAAAGCCATCATCATACATATGTACATATGTATATGTATGTGTTATAGGCTCTAGAGTTCCATTAAATAATTAAACAAATGGTTTATTTGAAACCGAAATGTTAACTTTTTTTGTTTAATTAATCTTATATACCAGAATTTAAGAAATTAAGAGAATAAAAATGTTATTAAACTTACAGACTAGAAGTTTTTTTTTCTTTTTTTTTTTAGAAAATTGTGTTTTGTTGAATATGATTTGATTATTATAATGATATTTATTTAGTAAGTTAATTAAATTAAATTGCATAAATATGCATGCAAGTTTGTTATGCTTATATGTTCTTATAAATATTAGCCACATTAAAGTAGGCTTTAGATAAATGATTATTTGTAATAGTATATGTTACCTTTTAAACAGAATTTTATGTATATATGTATGTTTGTTACCTTTTAAAATAGTTTTTTTTTTTGTTTTTTTTAACAAGAAAACAGAATTTTTAATATTTTGGCTTGTGTGTGATTAGACGATTTCTTTTTTGTTTGGTGTTCATACAATTTCTTTTTAGAATTGTGTATTTTCTCTTAAATTTAATAAAGTACATTTTATAAATGTTTGCTTTTGGGAAGAGATTTAAATAAATAAATAAATATATAATTTTTGTTAATAATTTTATATAAACATTGAAAACTTTGTTTGTAATTTTTAATTTCAAGAAGTGTGTTTGTTAATTAAATAATTAAACGATTAAATTATGTGGGTTAAATAATAATTGTCATACTTAAGGTGTATGTATATTATATGGTTAGTGTCTGTCTCTCTTTAAATATATAAATTTTTAGTTTATATAATAAAAGAAAGCTAAATTGTTTCTCTTAATTTGTTTGTTTTTGTTTTCGTTTCTCATTACACAAAACCAGAGTACTCTTTCCTACAGTTCCTTTTTAAACTATTCAAAATTGTTCTCTAGTGAGTTGTAAATTTTGTCCAGGGAAACATTAAACGAAAGCTTCGTTTACTACAATGCTAACGATATACATATCTATACAAGTCTATGTATATGTAGTTTAAGAAAAACGTTAATAGATTACATATTTGATATTCGATATTTGATTGTATGTATAAATAAATAAATAAATATGTATGTTTGTTTAGTTTTGTGGTGATTAGTAAAATATATATGTTAAGTTAACTAATAGCTAGTAGTTTTTAAGTTTTTGTTTTAACATAAATAGTGCCTTTAAATCGGTAATTTTTATAATTCTATAGGTATATAATAATCTTCAGAAATATATATTTTGAATGTAAATAAATTTAACGAAATTTAACGTTTAAATGTTTTGTAAATGATTAAATAAGTTTAAATATTTCAATGAACAAAATTAACTAAATAAAATCAACGAACTTTTCTTTGTTTATAATAGTAGTATATGTATAAAATATAGTTTGAGTTGGTTTAGAAAAGCTTCAACCACTCAAAGTTTGGCCAAAACCTCAAACTCAAACTCTATGCTAAAAAGAACAAAAAAAACTTATTTTCTTATATTTTCTTTTCTTTTTGTGTAACTTTCTTTCATAGAGAATTTCTCTCTCTCTGTTGTTGGGGTAGAGGGGAAGATTTTCAAATCCTTCCTTCTGTTTGTTCTATTTTTTGAAATTAGTTTTAAAAAATATTTGTTTTTTTTTAGATTTTCAAATTATTAAAACAAATCATTATTTTTTATTAATTTTTTTAATATTTTTTTTGGTGTTTTAAATTATTTTTTTTAATTATGTTTTCTTAAGGAGTTAAAGTTAAAAGTACGAAGTGCTTAATAGATGCGAAAGAAGGTGGTTTGATGGTGGGTGTACAAAAATTTAATATTCTATACATTAATAACATCTTAGGCGGCTTCTTCACCTTCTTCATCTTCCTCCTTGCCGGTGAGCATAGAGATCAAGGCAGCGGTATCGATTTGGTTCTTATCATCAATGACCATTTGATCGTAGGCATCATCGACCTCCTTCATGGTGAATTTGTCACCGAAGCTCATGAGCATTTCACGGAATTTGTCACCATCGATGAGACCATCATTGTCGAATGTTTTGAAAGCAGCAATGACAACTTCATCTTCATCGTTAGCACCAGAGCTAGCCATGCGGTTGGCGAACAAGGTCAACAATTGGGTGAAGTTAATGGGACCAGAGGCTTCGCTCAACATGGTGTCCAATTCCTTGTCGTTGGCAATTTTGCCAACGGAATCGAAAGCGGCACGCAAATCGTTCTTGCCAATGATACCATCCTTGTCAGCATCCATTAGTTGGAAGGCCTGAAGTTTTTGTTTTTTATTTAAGGTTGGAATTAGTTTCATTTTGTATAAAATTTAGATTTAAGCTTATAATGCTTATTATTATGTGTTGTCATAGTGGTTTGTGTTTTCTATTTTTTTTTTTTTTTTTGTTTTGAATGATTCTTTTCTAATACTTACTTCTTTGAATTCAGCAATTTGTTTTTGAGAGAAAACAGAGAAGACGGAGGAACCAGCGCGCTTAGATTTTCTTGAGCCACGGCTGCCACCGGAAGCCCTCTTGGAGCCAGTGGTGGAGGCGGGTGCTGGGGTAGCAGCAGGTGCTGGGGTTGCTGCCTCTGAGACAGTCTCGGATGCAGTTTCCGAAGCGCCACCTTCTTCCTTGGTCTTCTTCTTCCTAACCTTCTTCTTCTCATCAGCCTATAGGGGGTTAAAAAGAAGAATTTCGTAAAGAATTTTTTCTTGTTTTCGATTTGCTTAAAGGATTTTTTCAAAGCAAATGGATTTATGCTGTATAGAATTTTCTAATAGAATTTCGCGTAATTGATTAAGATTTGTTGGTTGAAGAAACTTTTAAGGTTATATTTTTGAAATATTAGAATAAATTGTGTGTGTAATTTTTTTTTTTATAAATTTTGATATAATTGTTGGTAAATCAAATTATTGGTCAGAGAGAATTGTTGGAAAGTATTAAATTTCATTAAGAGTTTTGAGGTTATATTTAAGTTTTTGTAAGAAAAGTCTGGGAGCAAATTTTCAAGAGGCCCAAATTTGAATGTTATTTAAATTCTTCAGCAAGTATTGCAGAATAATATTAAATTCCCTAAAGAGTTTTGAGTTTGTATTGAAATTTGAGTTTATATATATATAATTGTTGGATATTTTTTTGGTCCTCTTTTAGTTTTAATTAATTAAAGTTTTAATTAATTAAATTAAGATAATCAGGAAATGGTAAAACTTTTTTTAATTCCATAATAAACTTCAAAATGTTTAACAATATCCTGGATTTCTTTAACACTTTGTATGACTCTTTTGTAACATTTTCTTTAAATATTTTTCAATAATTTTCAATTATTTTATGCGTATATTATGCAAGTTTTAGCAAGTTTTCTTAGCACACATTCGATTCACTCAATATTTTGAGAATTTATTGTAAATATTTGTCTCTTTCACTCACAAATGGTATCAAGTTACAAAGTTATATATGTACATATGTATATGTATGTATATATAAATAGTTTGTTGTAGTTAAACATTTATAAATTTTTACATTTTATATAGACCCTTTATAGGATAAATATTAAAGTTCACTTGTTTTTAGGTATTTGTTTCTTTTAGCTAAAGTTTTATGTAACTTTATTGATAAAACTTTCAAAATTTTCAGTTTTATATCATTTTTCACATATAAAAAAGTTTTTTTTATAATTTTCATAATTTCACTTCTTTTTAATATTTTTTTTTTTTTTTGGTTTGTAAAACACTTGTATATATTCTTTTATATTTAAAATCCTTTGAAATAATCCTTTAGCTGGTTGTATATTGTATTTATTTGATTTATGCAAGTCCATTTGTATAAAGACTCATATTTAGATGAATTCCTTACCATGGTGCTTGTATGTGTCTTGTTGTCTTAGCGGATCGAACAGGTCTGAGCACAGTGAGTGTTCTGGCTGATTTTATCGAAACGTCGATGATATTTTAAGAAAAATTTTCGTCAAGAATTTCCAAATTTTGCACCCATACCAACAAACCAACCACATTCGCGCATAGGCTAGCGCACCAATACCAATACAAATGTATACATAAAACGTGTACGTATACAGAAATTAGCCAAGAATGAATGAATGGCTCACACAAACATACATAGATCGTAGCAACTAACGAGCACAGTACGTCGTGTGCATAGTTTGCGAGATGCCTTTTTTAGCCTGTGCACAGGGTGTGGTGTATGGTGAGTATGTGTATTTATCTATATATATAGGTGGGGTGATGTGAAAAGCGCTTCATTTCGCCTCGTATCCCGTTTCCTATAAGCAGCATCTAGCCATCCAACAAACAAGTCTAATAATAACATTAACATAAAAATCTTTACTCTTGCGTGAGTATGAGTGATATTAACAGAATTTTCACTCTCTGGCTGGGTTGGTTGGCTGGGGGGTTAAGTGTGTGTGTGTGTGTATGTATGTATTAATGGCTATGTATCTATATCTTAAGATATCTTATGAACGAACGCACTACATCACCTACATTTCTATTTCACTTAGTCCAGTTGATAGTTTGCCCTGCCCCTCTTCGGATCTTTCTTCTAGCTTTTGCTTAATTTTGAATTTTTTTCTCAATTACTTTGAATGTTTTGTTTAAGAAAATCTATTTATATTGCTGTGTATGCGTTTCTTAGACTTTTGTTAATAATATTTGAAATTATTGTATTGTTGTTTTTGTTCCTCACCTTGTGTAATTTTCATTTTTCTTTGTTTTATTGGTTTTTCTCTAAATTAATGTTTGTGTGTGAAGCCCAAATCTTTTGTTCGTTCTTTCGTTTAATTTGTTTCGTTCATTTTCTATACGTTTCCGAATAGAATATTATAAATATTTCGTATTGTGCAATATGGAAATTCATTTGTTTTTGTTCTATAACGCACGAAACTATTCATTTTCATGTTCATATTTATTTGGTTAAGCAAAATTTAAACAAAACACTTTTTTACTATTCTTCAACAACAAAAGTGTATTTTTAACTTAAAATTTTAATATACATACATATATTATAAAATAATGAAATTGTTGTAGGATAAATTAATTTACATACAAACATATGCGATATATTAAAATGACTTATGTAACATAGAATTTGTTTTTGCCGGGGGAATCCATAAGCAAATTTTGGAATAATTTCCAAAAATAAATCATTTATACAGATTTTTATCTCATTTTTAATATTAACGTAAAACCTGTAAATTTAACATATTTCATAGAAATTTTTTGTATTTTCTTATACTTAATTCTACATATTCCAGATATAAAGCAATGTAATTTGAAATTAATGGTGTTTTCTTTTCTGAAATAAAATGTTACACCGTTATTATGTACATTTTTATAATGTTTACCCCACATTTTAAAGATGTCGCATTTTTAATGGTCAGAATAGAACATAAAATTACAACAGTGTAACACTTTTTTTCATGTACAGCTGTTTTTGTTTTTTTTTTTTTTTTAAAGAAGAAGCTAGATAAGATCGCTTGAAATAAGACAATGAATATTTATCAAAAGGACCAATGGCACCTTCCCGACTAATGCGCAAATTCTTCTTAAACTATAAAAATTATATATATAGACATATATTATATTTATAAGAAGTAGGAGATATTGTCCTATTAAATTTGACATACATTAACTTCAGAGTATTCATTAATTATGTTCTCTACAAAGCCTTTCACTTTTCCATAATCATAAAATATTTTATCATCATCAGATGATGAAGATGAATTCAACAAGTCATCAAAAATTTTTTAAGCACATAAAAAAGTAGTATTATTTTCCATCTTTTATATTTTTTTTTGTTTCTTAACACAAATACACATTCATACACAAAAAAAAGGTCAGTTGCAGCGATGCCAACTTAGCCCTTTTCGGGCTAGATTTAGCCGGATTTTAGTCACTCAAAACGCAAAAAAAAATTGGATGTGATTTTATATGGATTTTTTTTCATTTAGCCCTTTTTTCAAAAATGTTTACGCGTTTTGAGTCTCAAAAGTTGGCATCACTGGTCAGCTGTTTTATCGTGCGATTCTGCCCCTCTAAAAATACAGAGTGTGAAAGGTGCACCATTTTTTTAATTTATAGTGTGACATTTATAGAAAAGAACACACTACACTTTAGCAGTATTGATATTTTTTCAGAAAAGAACACAAAAAAATTAAAAAAGATGCGAAATGGGAAAAACGTGTAACATTTTTGCCAGAAAAGAAAACGCCATAAGAAAGTATAGCTGGAAACCCCTGCCCTACAATTGTTACAAGTATAAAGTTTTCAAAATTTATTAAATAAACTAGGTTTCGGTCATAACTTATTTTTAACGAATTGTATTAAAAAATTAACTATGATTTGTTCAAGGTTGATGCTCTGTAAAACCTTATTCCGAACGACTTATGAAAACAAAGATTATAGGCAACATAGAGTTCAAGTATTTCAAAAACTATATTCCCTGGAGGAAAAACTACTAACACAGAACTATGTATATGCCCATGTATAGTTTCTTGGATATATTAACCACGATTGGAACTTGAAAGCCTTATAAAATAGCAATGTCCTAGAAATTGTATTTTGAGCCTATTATACACTACGTAATAGGCACCTGCTGCATATAGGTATTACAACATACATAAAACAAGTAAGAAAGTATAATCGGTTAAGCCCGACCATATAATACGCTACATATACTTGCTATATATGCAAAAACTGTTAATGGACACTATATGGGAGTTATGACATATTATGGAGCGATCAGTTAAAAATTTATACATGTTAAAGTGATTTTCAAAGGCAATCTTATATGAGAGCTTTGACTAATTGTGGACCGAGCGTTATTAAATTACGTGCCATGTATATGTATATGTAACATATTTGTGTTGAATATTATTTGGATATCAACATTTTTAAGAGAGTTATGCTCGTTAAAGTGATTTTCAGAAGTGAGCCTTATATGGCAGCTACGACTAATTATGGACCGATCATCAAAAAATTCCACCATATATATATAAAACATATTTGTATTCAATAGTATTCAGATGCCGGCAATTTTAAGCGAGTTATGCTCTTTAAAGGTATTTTCGGAGTGGGTCTTATATGGGAGCTATGATCAATTATGAACCGATTTGCACAACATTTGTAGATGTGATTAGCCTTTGGGTACAACTTATTTTTAGCCAAATTTGTTTGAATATGTAAATAAATCAAAAATTTATAACCGATAAATCCCTGTTTCGGGAGAACAAATTCAATTCCTACCGCCCTTGGGCCGAAGAAATGTCATGTACCAAATTTAGTGGAAATAAATTGCGACCTGTATTTTGCGCACAAATTTGCCTGGAAAGTCAGCCAGACGGACGAACATCTTCAATCGACTCAGAGTCGAGTACGAGTCGATTGGTATACTTTAAGTTATTATTGGGCGTTACAAACATCACCCAACCACTATGGTGATGTAGGGTATAATTACATACATAAAACATATTTATTATACAATTAACACTAACACAAACTCCGCTCAGGATGTTTTCATGTTCATAGCAATGTTGGCTGCCATTACCGGTTAAAAATTACCGCTATCGAAATAAGTCATAATTTTGAAATATCGCAAATAAGTCCAATTTTATTATTAACTTCATGAGGAATAATTCTTATGTAGATTTTGAATTATTTCTCATCTTATTACTTAGTTTTAATTTTATATTCGCTTTTTTTCTGTTTGAATAAGAATACAAGCAAATCGCAGTACAACAAACGATATGTTGTCAGGCTCATTTTTAAATTGTAAAAATTGTTATATCGATATTTCTTCTTTTTTTTAATAAGCCGTCATTGGAAGAGATTTCGGTATCAAAAATAATACTACCATTTTAAAACATCCACTTATTATTTAAATAACCAGAATGTTTAGTCCACAATTTGTTAAAAAACAAATGGGGTTTATTTGCCCTTCCAAGAAGAAGTTACTGTATAATACGATAAATATCGTCCTAGAGCACTAGTTTATCTAGCGTAAATAAACGTTTTATTTGGAATTTCCCAATAGATACCAGTCCGCATTGAGAATAACATCAAGAGTTAAATTGTGCTCAACTATTATTTTCAGCAACTTTTTTAAATGCTTCACTAAATTAGCTGGGAATAACATTTGTAATTCTTTAAAAGCTGAAAATTGAGATTTGTTATAACGGGATTTGAAATTGCACAAAAATTGTTTGCATCTCCTTAACTGAACTTTAAATGTTCTTCAAATGCGTTTTAAGTCAAGCTCCATTTTGATGGTTCAAGCAGATTACGGAGAAATTTAAATAGTTCCCTTTTATACAATCTTAACCTTACAAATCTTGATAACTTAATAGAATTAATAGATGAGTAGGAATTTGTGACAGTATTCAATCGCTGCTTTTATTACATAATTATCAAAACATCCCATTATTTTTTTATAACTTTTTTTATAAATCCTTTTGACCGGAGAGAGTAGCTCCAATTCCAACTACGAATCTAATGGCGTTTTCTTTTCTGACAAAAATTTTACACGTTTTTCCCATTTCGCACCTTTTTTTAATTTTTTCGTGTTCTATTCTGAAAAAATGTCAACACTGCTAAAGTGTAGTGTGTTCTTTTCTATAAATGTCACACTATAAATTTAAAAAATGGTGAACCTTTCACACTCTGTATTTTTAGAGGGGGAGAATCGCACGATAAAACAGCTGACATTTGTTTTGTTTATGAATGTGTATTTGTGTTAAGAAACAAAAAAATATACAAAATGGAAAATATTACTACTTTATGTGCTGAAAAATTTTTGGATGACTTGGTGGATTCATCTTCATATGATTATGAAAAGAAATCCAAAACAGTGAGTGAAAGGCTTTGTAGAGAACGTAATTAATGAATACTCTGAAATTGATGTATGTCAAATTTCATAGGACAATATCTCCTACTTCTTATATACATATGTAATGTATATATAATTTTTATGATTTAAAAAGAATTTGCGTATTAGTCGGGAAGGTGCCATTGGTCTTTTTGAGAGATATTTATTGTCTTATTTTAAGCGATCTTACCAGGGAGCTATCTGCTTCTTCTTTTTTAACAAAAAAAAAAACAAAAACAGCTGTACATGAAAAAAAGTGTTACACTGTTGTGATTTTATGTTCTATTCTGACCATAAAAATGCGACATCTTTAAAATGTGGGATAATCATTACAAAACTGTACATAATAAAGGCGTAACATTTTATTTCAGAAAAGAAAACACCATTAGAAACTCAGTTTGACTGTATAATTTTATTAATATATCTTAATGGTTCACAAATATGGCTTTAACAATTACATACAAAATTATGCAGCTTCTACTGCTTTTAGTAAAGAAAATCATATTCCTCTGCTTATTAAAGAGTACTATTAGGGCTCACTCTTCGCTAATCTTGAAAAAACTGAATGTATATTGTTGCGACATCTTAATGGTGTAACAATCTTTATTGTATTGTATTATAATCAATAAACCTAATGAAATGCAAGGAGTTTTCAGTGGTGATTATCAGCTAATTTTCCCTGTACCTGGATATTCTGCTTGTTCGTAAATTAAACTTAAGTATCTTAAGATACAGTCACACTTGGCAAATAACTACTCAAAAAAGTGTAACAACTTGTTTTAGCACCAATTTGTTTGACGTTGTTTACTCTTACAAGAGTTTTGCAAGATCAAACAGCATAAAATGAAACTAATTTTTTGTTGTGTCTTGTCCTAAATAAACGAAGTTTTTTTAAACAAATAAATGAGTTCAAATACATTTTATTTAGTGGTTACGTCTTTTTCGACAAATATTTGTGACCGTAAGTGTGACCGCACCCTTAGTTAAGTTACCATGTTGGTAAATATGTAAATAAGATATTCAATGAACTTTATATTAAAAAACTTTGGGATTTGTACAGATTGCTAAAATCCTTAGATGCAATCAAAGATATTAAAGAAATGTGGAATCTGAAAGCTGTCCTTACACGATTTCAGAACTGCACGAATTAAGAATCATTAGTTAGTTTTAGTATTTATATTAGCGCAATTCACAATCTTGTGCAAATGGTATTGCATCATTGCATTTGCAAAAAGGTTTAGCATATTTTTGCTCTACACTAACAAAATACACAGCAAGAACAAAACTATGCTAAACCTTTTTGCAAATGCAATGATGCATTACCATTTGCACAAGATTTTGAATTGTGCTATTGTGTTCTTCTAATATAGGATTTTGTTTGAATATTTTCCATTTGTTTCTTTTCAGCTGAATGTTATATATACGAGTATGTAAATTGTAAGTATGTAAATAAAATTTAGCACTTATTTTAAGATTTCACAAATTCTTTTACTATTAAGGTCATAATAAAATCCCTAAAAAAATATATCATTTTTATTCTAAATACTTAATAGTATTTAATATATGTAATTAAGAGACAGACGAAATAGAATAGATAACGGCCGCAGTAGACATTTCCTACAAAAATATTTGAATGCAAAAATGCATACAAATTTTTTATTTTGGTTCTGTGATTTTTCAGAAAATATTTTTATTAATCGATGAGACATAATAGAGATTTACAACACACCAAATCAAAAATATTTGATACATACTCGTACATATGTATATTTCTTTTTTGTTTTGCTCATACGTGCCAAAATTATTAATCAGATTTGGCTTCATGCCAATTTAGAAATAACTGTATCTTCAGTTTATATTTTCGTTCAAAACTATTAAATCTTCACGAGTATATGAGAATTTCAAAATAAATTAAATGTTGAATTTTTAAATGGATAGAGGAAAAATGTAATAATTATGAAAGTTCATGTATTGAAATTTCTGTAGATTGTAGATTTACAAAAATTATGTGAATGAAGGTGATACAACATGAATTTATTAAAATTCAAAACATAATGAAAATAAATATTATTAGACATAATTCAAGTGAAGCAGATGAGAATATTTCAAATAGTGGGAGATGTTTTTGAATGTTGTATATAGAGATCAGATAATACAGTGAGTCAGTGTAAGAATATTTTAAAATCAATATGTATTTGGTGTATGTATGTATGTCTACATACATATGTATGTATATACAATAGATATACAGTGAGTCTTGATAAAAAGTGTTTTAATTATTTCAGAATTTTTATCTGTTTAAACTTAACTTAATTTTTACCTGTTTATTATTTCCCTGGGGGGAAAGAAACTGTTATGTGGCAGCTAAACCACTAGATTATATTTTATTTAAAAGGAGGAGGGAAAATATTTTGATTTTTAAAATTTCAATAACTAAGCATCAGATTTTTAAATAGTTTTTTAAAGTACACTGCGTTGCATAACTATAAATACGTAAAACTTTTCGCAATTCTGCATGTTAAAGAAAATGTAAAACAGTTTAATATACATGAATGTGAAACAAACAAAAAAAAAACAAATATTTGTTCAATTCACAACTGATGTTGTATGTTTTACATTGTATGATACATATAATTATTTTATTGTGAACATAATTTTGGGCAAAGTCGTATGTTTATGTTTTCAAGCCTTCAGAACGTCAAAAGTCAATAATAATAGTAATAATAAAATAATAATAAAAAGTCAATAAATATATGTACAAGCGAAAAAACTAAACAATTTCTGCATGAAGAAATATTAAATTCAGAAAAACTTTCAAAAAAAGTATGGATTTTTTATTGCTGAACCGCCATAATGTTTATCTAGGATTGTCAAAATCTGCTAAATGGAATATAAAAGTTTTAAAAAATTTTTATGAATGCAGCCAAATCGTGCACTTAATTAAAGACCACAAAGTTGTTAGTACCCAACAGCTGCAGTTGAAATTAGTTCTTTAGTCGGCATAGGGTCAACAGGCGATGAAGCATAAATTCATTTTGGTTTAATATAGGTTAGGTTAGCAGGCGGCCATGTAAAACGGCCCACTTAGGTCCATATTATTGGTCCCATTGTGATATACAGATATAAAATTTTGAAAAAACTTAAATTTTCATACAACTTTTGAGAAACATATGTAAAAATTTCGTTGCTGTTGAACAAAAAATTTATATAGAAATTACCTACAACATTTGTACAACTATTGTAAATTCCGACGACATACAACTCCTACGACACTACAACATCAGTTCTGAGAAAAAAATACATTAGTTTTTATTTTATCTCTTAAAATGTATAAAGAAATTAATTTGTGTTTCATAACTATAAATACACTGAAATTAAAATAACTTAAAATACAAAAAAAAAATATTTGCCTTTCATACATTTTGTAAAATGAAGTGGAAGTGAAATTTTCATTAATTTTGTGTTCTAAATTTTGTGAAAATGATTTGAAAAGTAAAATATCACTTTTATTTTCGTTCATCGTAGTTAAAAGTTTCACCTCGTTTTCTAGAACGCCGTGAAATTGTCCATGTGGAACTGAAAACGATTTAGTTTCACTTCGTAGTGGAATATAGAACATAGGCGATATTCTCCTTTTTTTTTGAATCAACTCAAAAACTTGATCATACTATCACCATATTTATACTTACATCTACAGATATACATACATACGAGTACATAGATATCTAACCAATAGTTATTGTTTAGTTTTGTCCCTCGAACTTAATGCCTTTAGTTTTGATTTATATGTAAGTTATTTTGTTAAATATTAAACATACCTATATTCGAAAAATTATTTTAATTTTTACGCAATAACAAGTTTTGTGCACATGTACTCATTTGTGCTCCCCACTGTATATAATATATTTTTCTGTTTGTTTATTTTAAACATACATATGTACAAACATATGTACATACATAAATCTACATATCTTTCCAATTTATTTCTTGGTTTTTCTTAGATTGCGGGGCTAAAAACTCAAAAATATTTTTTGTGGTATTTGCCACCATTGAAATGAAATGTAGAGATGAACAACTACCTACAACAACAATAAAACATTAAATTATTTGAAATAATTTCAAAGGTACATACTTGGCTTTATGCCATTTTTTGTTTTTATATTTTATTCTGATTTGCTTTTACTTGATATGACCGCGTCTAAAATGAAATTTAGTGTTAAATTTTTTTGAAACACTAAACACAAGAAAAGAAGAATAATATAAATTGTTTTTAATTGAAATTGACCCCATACGAGTCTAGTACTGGTAGCATTCATGTTTGGTTAATATAAAATATCTGCTCTAATTTTTGTTTATACATTTTGCTAAAAATATTCATTTGTACATTTGAATTTTTACATTTGTGATTATTTATTTTTTCAATTTCAACTTGAACTAAAATACAGTGCGTCAGTGTTTTCTTTTTGTAACAAAGTTCATTAGAACTTTAGTTTGTTTCTCTTAACTAATATCTAAAGACATACATATATCTTTTAGTTTTTGTTTATATTAGTAGCACTTCCTGAATTTTTTAATAACAAATTAGTCCATATTTTTCTTGAAACAAATACGCTGTGTAAACAAACTTCCTTGACTCTAAATATTTTTAAATATTTTCATAAAATATTATAAATATTTATAAAAACAAATTTTCAAATTTTAATTCGAAAACAGTTGTTTTAGTCACGTGATTAGATTATCTGCCGTGAATATTTAAAAATAACGCTGAATGTGAAAACTCAATTCAATAACATTAAATAAAATTCACAACTGGACTTCAGAAATACAAGTAAAATTTAAAAATACAAATAAAAATGTTTACTTGAAACCATTGAAAAATACACTTAAAATTAAACATTTAAAATAAAGATTTGTAAGCGTTTTGTTTTGTGTTTTATACATAATATCTGAAATATCTTCAAAAATAGTAAATAGTTCGTTCCAGCATACTAAAATGGCACAAAGAATGTTGATGATAGCTGTAACGGTTTAGAATCACATTTTCATTCAACATTTTCTTTTTAAATCGGAGGAAGACATTTTGCTCTCAATACTTATAAAAATAACAAAAAACAACTCTTTGATTAATTTCACTGGTAGTTTCAAATATTTGCAACTACATCAGAAATTGATTTGAAAAATTCTATTCCGAAACTTTACCAGCGTATTCTGAACTTAGTGACACAATTGTACTGAACTGAAAAAATTTAAATTTAAACAGAAATTTACAAATTCTTTTAGAAATTTTCCATAATTAATTTATGAATTTATTAAAAAGAAACGAAATTTGTTACTAACAAAAGAAAATTTATCAGAATTTAATGTAAGATAAAATTGTATGATTTATGACATGAAGATACAGAAGATGAATTTTACTAGAATATGAAATGAACTTGAAGAATATCTAGCAAAAATTATATCAATCACTGATTGTATTGCAAAATAATTGAGAAGTATTCAAAATGTTTCAACTTAAGAAATATCCCAAAGTCCAAACAAAACCTTTGAAACAATTCATAACTTGTTTTGTTTATTAATATTATTATTTTATTTTTTTGTATACATTTTTACAGAATGCATTTACATATATAAACATATGAACGTGCGTATGTATTTTTTGACTTTTAAATTACTATATACAAATCAGTTTATTTTCACATATACAAACAACTTTTCCAACTTTTTCTAAGTAAAATACCAATTCAAAATTTTTATCTCTATATATACAATATAAATTTATATGTATAAGTATATTTTTTGTGTATGTATATGTATTTATACATATATGTAGAATTTAGTATTAACAAATAGATTTCAAATAACCAAACTGCGTCATCTAGGAGAGGGAAAAACAATCATCTTGTATTGTCCTAAATTCTAAAAACAAAAAAGAAATTATTTAGTATATAAATGAATAGATCTTTCTTTTATATATTGCTTCTACATATATACAAAAAGACAAACAACAACAATAAGTATTATATTGCTTACTCATTTCCACATATAAAACGGCAAAAACAACAATTATAAGAAACAATTTTTTATTTTAAATTTAGTATACGATTTACTAGCAGCATAACATCGAACCATATGTAGAGGAATTAAGCAGTAGTGGTCTTTTTAGCCCGATAACCAAAAATAGAACTACCCACACGAACAATAGTACTACCCATTTCAATCTGGAAGGAATAAAAAAAATATTTGAATAAATAAATACAAATGTTAATAATACGAATACAATATTTTGTTTACATTAGAAAAAATATTTCGCTTCTGGATGAGGGCATTTCGAATAATTGAAATAATTTTGTTAAATTAAGTACATGCATTAAAAATTTTAATTGTAATTTTAATATCAATCAAATAAAAAGAAAAAGGTTGAATAAATTCAAAACTGATACAATTTTCGGTTATATGTGAAAGTGTTATAAAAGAAACTGTTACAGTTGCGTTAAAATTGTAATTTAACTGTTGGAAAACGTAGAAGTTAAAATTTTTAATATGAAATTGGTGAAAATTTAAATTAAATTGATAATTTTTTGATATTTTTTTTAATAAATTTAAATTTTTTAAAATAAATTAAAGAATTCTTAAACGGAAGAACTAGTTTTAGAACTATTGCTAAGTATATGTCTTTGTTTTGTAAAGCTTCTCCAGAACTAGTTCCAAGGCTGATTTATTTGATTAAAGAAATGATTGCAGAATTGTTATAATAACGTGAGCTAGTAGTCTCCCAAAACATGTTTAGAATGATTGACCCCAATGCCAAATAATCAGTACTGTATATATGTATTCGTTCCAGAACTGAAACTAGTTGTAGAACTTTTTATAAGATTAAAGTTTTAAATATACATTTTTAAACGAATGACATTTCGAAAGATTAAAATTCGAACAGAAATTATTAATTTCAGTTTTAAAATTTTAAATTCTAATAAAATTTTCTAATGCAAATTCGAATAGAAATTGTTAATTTAATTTTAATTTTTTTATTAAAACAAATTTGGTTTTAAACTATGAATATTAAATCCAATTGTCTTTAATTTATAATATAATTTTTAAATTTCGAATAAAATCTTTCAATGTTTTCACTTCAAATAGAAAATTTTAGTTCCGAATATAGATTTTCCATTTCGAATAATAATTATGAGACTCGAATAGATTTTCGAGTAGTATTATCAATTACATATACAATTTCAAATGGTATGCAATTTCTTCATTCGAACAAACGGTTTTAATTTCGAATAAGAATATAAATTGTTGATGACATATTTATAAAAATAATAAATCCAATTATCAGTAAAAATGTTTAACTTCGAATAACAATTTTCTATTTCGAATGATTTTTTTTTACTTTCCATAGAAAAAGTTTTTAATTTCTAATTTCCTGTTTGTAATTACATATGCTATAACTAAGACAAACAGCATTAAAGGCTCTGAATGGATACAGAGTACAATCCACAAAGTATAAGACTGCAAGAGAACCCTTGTAAGGTTGATGGATAACTGGTATGAGTTGCGAACCAGGACACTATAATATTGAAAGTTACGAAATTGCGACCAACTTGTCAAGTACGGACTATTCTTAGAGATGAGGGTGCCATAGGTAAAGTCAGTCGTTACCACAGGATGAGATTTTGGTCTGGACTAACCAGACTGGCTCTTAGAATATCAAGGGCACTGTGATCCAAATTCAACACTTCAGATACCAATATACTAATGGACCTGAACAAGAGTAGTGTTAGAGTGGTCATGATAAGTCATGATTACAGGTTACTGCCCTGTTAAGTCTAGAAAGGACAGATGAGACAAAGGCAATACAGACGACTAATGTGGAATATGATTTAGAAATTAGTGAGCACACTATACTATTATGACAGATTAAAAGACAGCTTCATGATGACCCAAAATACAAAGCGCGATCCGTACAATTTACCTTCTGACATAAAAAATATGTGGATTTTACTTAACAAAATAATTGAGAATCACATGGTTTCCAATAAAGCTGAGTTAAACAGAGTCTTAGTACAAGAATAGGAAAAAAACAAACTAAATATTGTCCCAAATTAGTCAAGTCCATAATGAACAGACTAAAAATAGTTATAAAGAACAAGGGACTACACACAAGGTATTGATGTATTAGCTATAATATGTGGAATACCAAACCTTTTAAGTCACCTGAGTTATTTATGTTTAATAGTTGAAGTTTTTTATGTTTATATAAACGTATAAAAATGGATTTCAATTTTGTACACTGCGTCTGAAGGCTTACTAAATATATCACCGAAAATCTTATAACAATTGTTATACTATTTTTCGTGTGACTTGGCGTGACAAGTAATTCAATCAAAAATTTTTCAGAAATATTAAATTTTGGGCACAAATATTGGCAAAAAATGCATAAATTATAAATTTCCAACAAACATTTACAATTTGTAAAGGAATTTCGAAAATAAAGAATATATCAAATATAAATATAATTCATCTACCTGATTACTTTGTAATTAGATTTAAAACATTCCAAACTACAATTATACTTTTATAAATTTTTAGTTGAATTGCCACAAATGTTTTATCCAATTGCTCTCATCAACCCAGTAACAGTAAAATAGCAAGTTTACTTAATAAATTAAAAGAAAAATATGTAAATTATATCAGTTTCACTTACCGCCCTTTCGAAATCATCCGACATGCCCATCGACACCTGCAATTCAGACTCTTTCAATTGATTTTGTTCGCATATTTCTTTGTGCACTTCCATAAGTTTTACAAAATCGGGATTTGGTCCTTGGCTGTAGTCAAAACCAAATGCTCCAATAGTCATAACACCCTTAACATCGAGTTGTTTTAGATTTTCTTTAATGAATTTATATAACGAAGAAGCCTCATCGGGTTGAACGCCATTTTTAGCTGGTAATTAAGAAATGGAAAAATGTCGTTTTGTTTTAATTTATGTAATGAAGAAATGTAAATTATTTTAAAACTACCCTCTTCACCACTGGTATTTATTTGTATGAGCACTTGTAATGGTTGTTTATTTTCCTTTTGAATCTTTTCCCAGGCGTTGTTTAAATGGTTTGCTAATTTCTGACTGTCCACAGTTTCGATCATAAATAAATTAGGTAGTTTGATGATCTGTAATGTTAATTATGCATAAGTATGACTACAGAAGTTTAACTAACATTTTGTTTAATAACAATAATTTTAATTGATTTGTTTTTATCTACGAAGAACATCTTAATTATATTTATCATATCAAAATTAACCTTAAAATATATATGTATATATGTATGTAACTTTTTTCAACCTATAAATAAATGTACTAGAAACAAACAAAACTATACTCCACCTTGTTTATCTTATTACTTTGTAAATGACCAATAAAATGCCACTTAATATCGGGACACTGAGCCAAAATATCAGGATGATGACCCTTTTCCTCTAATTCCTGTATATAATTCTCACCGAAATGTCGTTGACCCACCGTATAGGCATCAATAATCATTTCTACAGGTTTAGTTTTACTAACAGCCACTAAAAGTGGTTTGTCACCTTTTAACTCCTGGGAAAGTAAAAAAAAAAACATAATCAAGAGGAACACAGTTCATTTGCAAATTATAAACAAACCTTGGGTCTTTGGTCGTAGGCGACATCAATTCTTGTTAGAATGTTTTGAATACCAGCTTTTACATCAACATCCGACATGATTCGTTTTATCATTTAACTGAAGAGACGTTAATGTGGAGATTTTCCCAACATAAAATATTAGTTAAATAGTTTTTTTTAATAAAAGAGATTAGATTGTAATCATTTAATAAAATAGAAACAATAACAAATAAACAGCTGTTCAATAAGTAGCAGCAAAAGTGAAATAGTACTAAGTGATACAACTGTGACAGTCTAATATAAACAATGTTGCCTCTATACAAAAGTTGTAAAGTGGTGGTTGTCTACGATAAATGAGTGCGTACAAGTAACGTTAGTAATACTACTCTCCACTAGAGTTTGTATCTGACTTTTAGTTAAAATTCTAATTTTTTGTTTATTTTATTAATTCTTTATAAAAAAATTATTCTTAAAAAAATTAATTTTTGTGCATTTTGTTTAAATAGAACGGGCCATGATTTCTAAAGCAACATGATTATAGTTCAGCAAATTATATATATACTTGAAGGATTACTTAGAGGCTCCGTTGCGGTGATTGTTGATGGCTTCCTAAATGTGTTAAAGGAAATTTTGAAATTTTTATTGGTCCTATTAATCGTTTATTATATTGCCATGTGGTCATTTCAATTTGTAAGTAATTTAAAATGGTTACTTCAACAAATTTACAAGAAATTTATAAAAATTGTTTATTATATCGAATATAACACTGAAAAATTCCTAAAGAAATTATTTCAATTATCGATAACACAAACAATTTTGCTAACGACGTTCCATATGTTATCTTAATCCATAGTTGAACGATGTTCTACCAGGAACTCAAATACCAACAAACAATGTAAACCCAAATAATCTTAATAGGAACTCTGATTTAGTGGCACATCAAATTGTAGGTGAAGCCTGCTTAAGAATAGGTCCACCCAGTGAAAACCTTATAAAGCAGAGAGCAAGCTTGTTGGAACAACTTGAAATTGAGGCAGAATTCGAAGAGAATCAACAAAAACTCATGAAATCCGAAGCAGATGTACAACAACTTGCAAATAAAGAAATTCATAAAAAGCCAACCAAAACCAGGGACAGTGACGACTTTGTTCCAGCTAAACATCAATTCATTGCTCAACTAAAACAGGAACTAAATGAAACGAGTCGAGGTTCACAGAAACTTAAGACTAGTTTGGGTAAAAAATCAAAATTAAGAGAAGATTCTGGTAATGTACCCTCAACATCGACCAAATCAAATAACGATCAAGAGGAGGTAGCTAAGTTAAGCCATTTAGATACACATACAATTCTATCCGTTGAAGATGTAGCAGAATCACATAATAAAACTAAGCGACTAAGTAGACTCAAAGAGGAAAAAATATCATCGTTTGATGATCAATATGATCACGAAAGTTTCCATAGAGTTTAAGAATTTGTAAGATACTAAAAACTTACTGCTTACTTACAATTATAGAGCAAATTAGAATTTTTTAAATCTTTTGTTTTATTAATTTGTATATAAAATCTGCTACTGTATTCTGTTTCGCTAAAATTCTGCTAAGTTTCCATTCTGAATTGTACTTGCAAGAACCAGATCATCTGGTTAGTGATTTTGTTTCTCATTGGATTTAAATTTTTTATTCGGTTTAAAAGATTCTATTGAAGCATTTGCTGGCAAGTCCACAACATAGGGATATTTACTAAAACTGCCATTTTCCATTAAACCATCACTAAGACGTTCTGATTTGATTGCATTCTCTGCACTTTGTAGATTTTCATTGTAGTTGTTATTCCACTGTAATTTTCAAATATAGTTACAGTTAAATAAGAGCTTTATTTTTTATGTTTATAAACTTACTAAGTAGAATATTGAGTAACCAAACGCGAATACCAATAACAAGATCATAAAAAATTTGATAAACTCAACTAAGATCAGAATTAGGACGTCTATTAACATCCTTTGAATAGGTATTGATAATTGCCTAAAAATCTTCCAAATACAGCGATAAAATGATGAAGACATTTTTAAGTAAAACATTTATAGATTTATTATATAGTTCCAGAAATTAAATTTTATTCCTAAAATTTAAGCCAAATGAATATGTTTTGAAATCAAATTTTAGTGTTCTAAAGCGTTCTTCTTTTATAGTTGATAATGCAGGGTTTGAAGCAGAGTTTCCTTAAACAGACTAAATGAATATATATTTTAACTAAAGGGTGTTTTTAAGCAACTTTCTTTTTGGTTAAACATGTTCAGTTTGGTATATAATGTGAAATCCAAGAGAACGTACGTGGAACAGAAATTGGAAAAAGAATATAAAAATTGCAAAGACATTGCAAATTGCACTTATCAATTTCAACTTATCACTTATCAAATTTTATAGTTCTGATGAACATAAAGTTTCCCAAATTGACGAAAAGTTTCATAAGTGCAAAGTGAAAACTTGGCTGTCACCAAACCTGACTCTCACAACAACAAATTACATGTAAATCAATGTCAGACATACTATTTTTGATAGAGTTACCAGATATATAGATAGATAGATGTGATAGGGTCAACCAGAGACCGAAAATACGAAATAGTGATTCATATTTTGTTTTAATAAATAAATTTCGCAAAATAACTGTTACAAAATGATTATTGTTTACATGGTTTGGTATGACCTTTATAGATTTTTGGTTTTTTAATGCCTTGATGAAAACTATTTCAATTATGGTTGATCGTAATAACTGTCAACATTATTCCTATTTTATTTACATACTACATATACGAAAATTTTTTAAATTTCAATTGTAGAATTAATGATTTTTTTTTTTTAATTTAGGACTTATAAAATTATATTTTTTTGGGAATTTGTTGTTTTTGTTTTTAAACTTAAAGTTTTTTGTAAAATTTTCGATTTCTTGTGAAATTTTAAATTTTATATACAATTATTTACAAGTTTTATATTCAGGCATCAATGATTTGCATCAAATGAGCTTTTGCCTGACCTTTACGAAAAATATTATATTATAAAACACTCATCTTGATTATTTCCATTATTTTATTTTCTGTTTATCTCAACCACTAACCAAAAATGTTCTCATATAAAACACAAAAAAATAATTTTTAATAGTAAACTACTAAAATTAAAGTGGACCTGTCATTTTCGGCCTCTGATCTCAACACTTTCATCCATAAATTCAGAAAAAGATTTTAATTTATTATTTAATTTATAGTTTTCTAAAAGGTTTTTTCTAACAATAATAATTTATAAGCACACACGTTTTACATTATGACATAGACTGTGTTAGACCATCAACATTTTAACTAACATTCTGATATTCAATACCTATACTTTGTTAAATGTTGGAACGTTTGTTTACTGGTTTTTGGATGGTTATTCACAAATACATTAATACTAAATTTAAATATTATAAGAAAGTTAACTAGTTTTAATTAATTAATTGGGCGAATTTTTTTAAACCAACGTTTTTAGTGCTTTTATATAATATTTACATAAATATTGTTAAACATATAAATTTACTTATTCTAGGAATTCTTTTATGTTACGATCATTTCTATACATTAAATTACTTACGGTACAGTCACACATGGCAAATATTTGACGAAAAAGACGTAACCGCTAAATAAAAAATATTTAAAATTGTTTATTTATTTCAAAAACTAGTTTTGTTTAGGACAACACACAAACAAATCTAGTTATACCCTTCACTAGCATAAGTGGGGAAGGAGGGTATATGTATAAAGGTTTGTCATTCCGTGTGTAACACTGAGAAATATTCATCTGAGACCCAACAAAGTATATATATTCTTGATCATTATTGAATTCTAAGTCGATTGAGTTATGTCCGTCTGTCTGTCTCTGTAAAACACTCTCACGCCCAAAAGACACAACCAAAATCAACGGAGTTAAAAAAAACCCGTTTATAATTATCCTAAGCAGTTTGGTATTGCAAATCAGCAAATTCGGTATAGTGGAACCAGAGTTATGGACCAAAATGTGAGACAACTTCCATAAAAATTTGATATTTTAAACATTTCTCCTCCAATTTTTTAAATATATTGGAAATATTGCCATGAAATTTTGTACACGCTATTTTTATGATAAAAGAAGAAAGCGTTAGGAAAATCGTGAAAATCGGTCCATGATTTCTCATAGCCCCCATACAAAAATCTTCAATTATATATAAATGCATATAAAATTGGAATATCAATACAAAATTCAGCAAATATAAGTTGCATGCAAAAAAAAAATCGCAAAACGAAATTTTTTTCAGTTGAGCCCATTTTTGACCATAAACCCCATATAAAGTCCATTTCCAAAATTCACTTAAATGCGTATAAGAGCCATTATTACAACTTGCCTCTAATGTTCTTAATAGTAAAAGGTAACTTTAACTAAAGTGAGGAATAAAGTGACCTTTAAAATTTTTCGTTATTACAACTTCCTTGTAAAATAAAATTATTTTTTTTTCTAAAATATGGCAATACCAGTGAGAAACCGATTACTTTTGATAAACTACTGACAAGAAACAGTAAATTGTTTGTGTTTGTGAAAACATTTGTGTGTGAAAAAATATAAATCAAACGTCTGCTTTCCATTTTTGTTTATTAAGTATTTATTGGCAAAACAAAATTAAAATTATTTTATTTTTCATGAAGTTGACATTTTTTCCAGAACATATGGCAACTTCAAATACATACCTCACTATAAAATTTAAAGGCAAGATGATCTTCCCTTTAGCTTATCGGTCGGTTTTAGATTAAAGTAAACTTATAATAACCAAATACTTCTTATCTGTCCGATAACATCATACCTTTAACTATTGTTAAGTTGTAATAATGGGCCTAAAACTGGTGTAAATAACGTTCCGAATGGTTGCCATATCGCTCAGCTATGTGTGTAACAGGGTGTATAAACATTGTTTATAAATAGAAACTTCTACAAATGCAAATGTTGCTAAGCAAGTTGTATATATGTATATAAACATGCCGTATGATGACAAACAAAAATGCGAACTTGTGATGGAATAATGTAAACCAGAAACTATTGACCTTCAAACAATTTTTATTACATATCCATTAGTTATGGTAATTTGAGTATTATCCATACTACAGCAGTACACAAATAAATACACAGGAACGCGAGTCTACATTGAAATCGTTCAACTATTTTAAAGCACGTGTGACCTTTTGATAAAATTATTCGTCCTTTACAAAATATGTATATTCTACAATATTACAATCATGCTGTAACAAGAAATTTAACGGATCTAAATCTATTTCTTAATGTTCGAAAAGGGTCACATGAAAGCAATATGTATATGGAGCACAAATTAGTACATGTTAGTATTTTGTGCACTTGTTATTACTAAAAAATAAAAATGTTTTAAATAAATTTTGCACCATACAAAAACATCATGAAATGTTAGTCCCATTACTTCGTAAAATACTTTTTACAGGTTTTGGCATACTCTCCCGCTCACCGCTTGTCCGCTGCCAAAACTTGTTCAAATGGGCTGGAGTTAATCGGTATTGTCCTACCCATCTCTTCACGATTGAGCACAAATTCTCAATCGGATTGAGGTAGGAATTTTTTGCTGGCTTAGACATTTCATGCAGTTGATGTGGTTATGTCTTTTTCGGCAAATATTTGCCAAGTGTGACTGTACCTTTAGACAAACATTGGATAAACAAACTGAACGTTTCTTTTTAAACGCTGGTAACCCATTTTAAATGATATTTGTTTAATAGTTTGTGCCCATAAATAAACTTGTTATTTTAGACTTACATATTTGGTTATTGGTCTTTGAAAAACTATTTGTTTAACCTTGTAACTTAAAAGCATGTTTTTATTTAATTATACTTTAAACTCTAAACTTATTATTATTATTAGAAATGCATATTTGTGTTTATCCCACGCATATTTAAATTATTATATCAATAAGCCGCCATTTTAGTATTTGTTTTATAAACAGATTAACAAATATTTCAAATATGTACATAAATACTTGTAAGTATAGCCATTAAAATGCACAAAATAATGAACAACTTTGCAGCTTTGCATTGTTTTTTTTTTAATTTGAAAAGTGCAAGCTACAAAGTTATATGTATTTAGTACTATTAGGGACGCCAATATCGAAATTCCGAAAATCATGGTATTAAAAAATGTCTGGTTTTTTATATTAGTATTTTTTATACAAAGTCCTCAACAAAAATTTTAATTTTAAAACGTTTGTCGAAGACATAAAGGTGAAAGAATTAAAATTTATTTTGGATTGCCAAACTCGAACGCAATATTTGATGTGTCTACATTTTTTGAAATTTGGAAATTTCTATATAAAAAGCGTTAATTGATTTAACACTTCTTTGCATGATTTTTTCTTTATTGGTGAAATCAATCATTCATGTTCAAATTTAAAGGAAAATGGGTAAAAAAAATATCTATTTTTATCTATATAGTTGCAGTACAAATTTAGCAAAAAACAAATTTCCATCATCATGCAATGTTTAATAATTAGCTTAATACTAAATAGCAATAAAAGAATGCATACACTATGATGGAAATTTCCACCATTATACAAAGATGGATTAAAACCTCAAAAGATAGTTGTCATTTTAAATCTGGTTAAAGTAACAGACAAAGATTTTTGTGGCAGTGATATGATCCTCTGTTGATGTTGTCCTTTTATTTATGGTCAAAGAAATATCAGAAAGTGATCTGGTGAAATCTCTCTTTAGAAGAAATCAAAAAAGAAGGATGGATTTACTCCACACTTTTTAATTTTTGAAAAATTTGAAGAGTGAATTTGATATAAAGATAGAAATGTTTGTTATTAGAAATGAATTAAAAACGTTGATTGCGAAACGAATGAAATAATGAATGCAATTTAAATATGTAAAAGCCCCCCACAATATCTAATAATGTCTGTAATAATATGTAATCAAATAACGAATAAGAATTATTTGTTTCGGATGGTGAGAAAGGATTGTTCATTCAATCAGAATACATACAAGAATTTTTTAACAATTTTGTCTACAAACGATATAAACGAAGTTTTTCGTCAGCTAAACTGGTAAAGAAATGAAATCATGATTCTCTATAGATAACTTAATATTTTTAAGAACCTTTATCGATCGATAATATTCTTTTGCTCTTAAATTAATATTCATGGTGTAATTATACAAGGTGAGTGCAAATCGGCAACAAATAAAACGACAGACATTTTGTTTGTCTAAAATAAAGTACCACTGTCAAAAACACTTAAAAAAGTATTACTTTTGACATAAGTAAATTGTAAAAAACGTCAGTCAGCTGTGCTATTGCACTCACCTTGTATATTTACACCATGTTAATGTTATTATGTTTTTTATTTATTATTGGTTTATAAACTTTTAATCAATTTAAAATTTTTGTTTTTAAACATATTTATATTTAACATAAGTAACTTTATTAAAATAAATTGTTATTATTTATTAACCAATTTGTTTTAATATGAAACAAAAACCTCTAAAAATCCTGGGATTTAAAAAACCAGTCCCGTTTAGTATCCCTAGTTACTATATAGTAATTATATACAAACCCTCTTTTAGTTTAGCAGTTTGTTCATAAATATTTCTGTAAAACCCTAAATTATTATTTCTAATATTAACTGTTTGGCATTTTTTAAAAATATTAACCTAAATATATTAAAAATCTAAGCATACATACATATGTACTCGTAGGAATAAAACAATTTAATTAAAGTCATTATTACGAAATTTGTGTATTTTGAACTTTAAACTTTTATTTTGGTCTCTATTAAAAACCTGTAAGCGAAAAATTCACTTGAACTTAAAATTTCATTATTACAAGGTCTCTCTCTGTCTTTAGGCAGTTTACCGGACCTATATATGGATATAGTATGTATGTATGCAAGTAGCAGTGGCGGATGTTTAATTTTTTTTTTATTACATTTTACTCGCATCTGTAGTCGCACAATAAAATGTTTGTTTATTGATTGTTTTGTTAATTTTTTTGGGTGCAGTTTAAACAAAATGTTGAAACGTTTTTCTTTTAACGTACGTACATACATACATATGTATGTATGTATGTTTGTTAATGTGAAGTTTAATCTCTACAAAATAAATAAATTATGACAAAAATCAACAAAATGTAGCTCTAAATACACAGCTTATCAGAAGCGTAATGTATTTAAATGAATATTAATAAATCGTTATGCAGATACGTAGTACATTAATTACATACATATGTATATGTATGTATTATCAATGTCAAGTGTTGTTAAGTAATTTTTCTATTGTGTATTTCAACTATTTAATAATTCTGAAAATTCGTTAAGAAATGTATTCAATAACTTTAAGGATTTTTATACAATACACCAGTATAGTTAGGTGGGTATATTGGATTTGTGCTGGTGTTTGTAACGCCTATAAATATTAGTCCAACAACCAACTTAAAATCAGTTCCTGACTCGGTATAACGATGTCCGTCAATCCGTCTAGCTTCCTGGGTGGCTGTTCATGCAGCCACCCATATAACACCTCTACGTTGTGTCTTTGGGATTATGTGCAGTAAAAGTCGTAATTCGTTACATACCGGTAGCAAAGTTGAAAAGTGTGATTGAAAATTGGAACCTCCAATGGACAATCTACATCTTAGTCGCGGCCAGCATTTGAATGAAATTAGTTTTAACAAGTAAGAGGTAGTTCACACGCTGCAACTTTTACCTGCGACTTTTCTCCTGCGACTCTAATTTATAGATAAAATACGTAGTGGAGAGTACGAGATAGCTAGTGTCGCAGGTTTTGTGAAACATAGCGACAATTTTGACTTGTATTCTTTTCTCTTGTATTATTTTTATTTCATTTACCAGCAGTGTTGCCACAATTAAATTTCATTTTATGGGATTACAGAACATTTTTGCCAACACTGCGAATAAATAACTGTAAATTATAAAGAAAACAAATTTTTGTTTTAATTTTAAATAAAAAATATGTGATCAAAAAATTTAATAGAAAATTTAAAAGTGAAATATCAGGAATTTGAATACCTGCATAATGTACCTGTAATGTAACTAGGTCCTATATGGCAACACATCTGCGAATGAGCGAAATAGGAGAAATGAACAATTTAATGACAAAATGTCGCAAGAATGGTGCAACAAATGTTTCACCATGTCAACAGACGATGAATTTAGAACGGACACCAAAAGCGAACGTCAGCATGCGGCGAGAAATCGCAGCATGTGAACCCACTCTAAGAGTTTATATTCGTCTGCGCTGAATCTTATATACCCACCACCAAATACCATTGGCATTGGTAACGATATTAATACTAATTTTTTTTATTTTGCTGATCCCTTACATCACTGTTATCAACTATTATGGAACGATCGTAATTCATATTTATTTGAAGTTTATTTTGCTTAAATTTCATCTCAATAACAATACTTACAAGAATTTTCTACATACATATTCCAATTATTCCACAAAGTATACTACGGAGGTGTCACGAGGCGGAATATAATCACATTTTATCAGGCATGTAACATAATTCGATCGGAATGGTTTTAATTCCATATTTGCAAATCGATCGTTTTTACTTTGCGTTCTCTAGATTCCGATCGATTTTGTTTATTCCCAAAAGATTTTTGAATCTTGGTTTTTAACTTAAATGTGGTAACTTTGTGTAACCAAAACAAAAAACATATGATTTTCGTAATAAAAAGTATAAGTCCTGTTTCATACTCATCAGTTCTGACTGTCAAGTCAAGTATTTTTCAATGAGAAGGAAAGAGAAAATTATCTTTTATCTTTTTCCAGTCAAGTATTTTTCAATGAGAAGGAAAAAGATAAAAGATAATTTTCTCTTTCCTTCTCATTGAAAAATACTTGACTTGACGAATCAGAACTGATAAGTGTGAAACAGGTCTAACAAAAGCGAACAAAGAAATTTTAAATAAAACTGAACAAAATTTTTTAAAAATGCCTTGAATTTTAAAAAACGCAGTTGAAAAGCTACGAAGAAGAAATTTAAGGGATGCATCTGATCCTCTGTCGTTTTCCAGTGCTATGTAAATATTTTTAATTTTTGTAATTTTCTGACAAAAGTTTTCTTGTTGCTGACACCAACTTTAAAATTTTTACCATTTTATTTAAATATCAATGAGATAATTAAAAAATAATAATGAAATAATAAAATTAATTATTTAATTGTCAATATAAATTTTTTTCAGTATAAAATCGTTTTCGTTTTCTAAAGACTCAATTTACGGAATGAAAACCACTTTCGACATGGATGTATATTTTTTTCTTTCCGAACTGACCTTTGTTTATATTTTTGCAGCTTGTAACTATTTATTTTGACACACAATAAATATATACCTAGAAGCTCATACCAAAAATCCTAGGATACTACTCAAATTTGTCTCCTCTGTATAATCTTTGGTTATTCTCGGAAGTGAACGTTGAGTCCATGGCCAATTATGGACTAATTTTCAAAAAAGCCAATAGTATAATTTATATATACTTTCAGTTTGATATGGATGTTTATGTAGGTTCATGATTACGAGTATTAATTGTTCAGCATGAAATTATATACGACGATTCATATGTTTAATATGTGAATGATTTGTATTGAATTTCAACTAGATAGTGATGTCTATATCAAATATGAACCGATCAGCACTAAATTTGGTACGACGATTTATATTATATGTATGGATGTTTATACGAGATTTATGCACATTTAGTGATTTTAGAAAAAATATCGAGGTTGGCTGAAATTTTGGTCTATAACTCGAATCCTATTGCACTGATTTTGCCCATTTTCAATACCAAACATTTGAACGTTTGCGAAAAATTTCATTGTTTTAAGACTTTTTTTGATTCTCTATCGTGCCTTCAACAGACAGACGGGCATGGCTGATGTCTTAGAATCTTAAAAGGACTCAGAATATATAGTATATGTATGTACTTTTTGCTTCTAAGCCCAATATTTCAATGTGTCAAACGGAATGACAAATTGAATATTGAATCTTTTTGGTAGTGGGTATTAAAGTGTATTGTACAAAGTATACCAGATATTAAACATCTGAACAAATTTTGGTCATAGCTAAATTTCAACAAACTGATGATGTAAATAAATGGAGTTTTATTAAAAAATATTATATGAAAAATAATAAATTTACTAGATACAACAAATAATTGAAGAAATAGGATATGCAAAGAAAACTCCTGAAAATTGACAAGATCGTGATTGTTTAGGTTCATTTGACATATGAATAATGTATGCGAAAGAAAAAAATCCCCAACATCATTGTTGGCGAAATCTTTAGTAAAGAGTACGTCAAATGTGGCACGTAAGCATCACTAGGAATTTCAAATTACACAATGAACATGAACATACATACAACAAAAATAAAGGTTCATAAACTCTATCTTGGTCATAAAGCAACAAGAACTTTTTCAAGGTTTTATTAAATTTTATTCCCGCTCTACTAGAGTAGTCTTCTCTACTTCCTAGTCGTTGGAATAAATTATACAACAATTTGATAATAGTAAAAGAAAGACTGCATCATGAAAGAGCACAAAATGTGCGCGAATCTAGCTCTGTAAATAGAACAAGGAATAGCTTGGCATACATGCATTTTGCACGTAGACCAAAGTCAATAGACTTTATTTTTTTTTTCAATCTATTGCTTTTTTTACACTCATCTTGGCGTTTGCTATTTACAATTTACTATTCAAGCATTATCCCGTTTACACTAGATTTTCATTTAATTTTTATTAGTTTGGTCTTTATGTGGTTCAATACCTAAAAATAAAAGTAACCTTCTATTATTTTGATTTGATTGGTAAGCCAAACGTTGCTTCATGTCCAATTTCTTACAAGACTAGAAAACTTGTTATGAATTGGCGGCATACTATGATAGGGATTACGAAAATGGTACAAAAAAAGAACAGCATTTAAATGCATGCAACTAAATTATTTTAAAGTACCCTCATTTTTTTTGGTGAAAATAAGCTCTATCTGCGATCACACAATATATTTGCATCAAAAATATTATTGATCACAGATTGAGGCCGTTTTCTCATTTAAACGCATATTTCGAAATTAAATTTTTGTGTTTTTTATATAAAAATTAGATTTTGAGTCAGATTGAGGACCATTTCTATTTTTTCTATTATAATTAGGGATTTAAGATAAAACAAGTCAAGCCCGACCATATAATACCCTACATATAAATATTAGGTATGTTATACTTTATTTCGATATAAATACTTTTAAAAGATTTATGAAGGTTAAAGTGAATTACGAAGAGGGTCTTATAAGTGCCATCATTTCTGTATATATGAAACTTATTTGTGTTGAATTTTATTTGGATACCAACATTTTGAAGAGATTTATGGTCGTTAAAGTGATTTTCGGAAGTGGGTCTTATATGGGAGCTACGACTAATTATGGACAGATATATTTTCGAAACATATTTGTGTTCAATACCGACCGATCTTCACAAAATTTGTAGATGTAATTTGGCTTTATTTAATACTCATTTGTAGTGAAATGTGTTTGGATACTTGAATAATTATGATTGATAAACTCCTATTTCGGGAGGACATTTGAATGGGGGACAGGTGAAATAATGGACCGATTTTCACCAGTTTCAATCCCATCTGTTCTTGCGCCGAAAAAATATCACGTACAAAATTTTAATAAAATATCTTCAAAATTACGACTTGTATTCTGCACACAAGCTTTACATGGACAGCCAGCCAGACAGACGGATGGACGGACATCGTTAAATCGATTCAGGAAGTGATTCTGAGTCGATCGGTATACTTTAAGGTGAGCGTTGGACCAATATTTCTGGGCGTTACAAACATCAGCACAAATCCAAAATACCCTCCAGGGTATAAATAGAATTTTAGATCGATCTTAATCGTATTTACAGAGATATTGAGGATTTGAAGTTGTTGAGCTTTTTATATGAGTCAAAAATTTGAGAGAACACATATAGAGGCCGTTTAGTTTTTTTATATGAAAATTAATTTTGATATAGAAATATAAGTAATCACAGATTGTGGCCCTTTTCTCATTTAAACGAGTATTTAAAAGTAAAACTTTCTTAATTGTATAAACATTGCACTACAGATGGAAACATATTTCCTGTCTGTATGTAACAGAACATAAGCATGTTGTAAAATAATTAGAACAGCGGAGGAAATAGTCGCCAGGGTTACAGTCCTTACATCTTTATTACTCGCAGGGTCGAGATAGAGTTCTACTGGCTATGCTGAGGTTAATACTTACAGTGCCTCAGCATGGCTATTTCTTTTATCAAAAACCGGTAACGTGAACCGCTCAAGACCGATTAATTATAAACCTATGAACCTCTTGTCGTTTCTAATGAAAACAGAGTAAATCCTCCACAATTCGATTTTCAAAAACATTAAAATTAGGAATTCATTAAAGGTACTCCGCGAGAGTTTAAGATAAATGTAACGAACTAGGTGAGAATCCGGGGAAGACAATATTAGTCGTCTTTACATAGATTAGAATTTGGATCTACGACACCTCTACTTGCATATGCTCGCTCTGTTTGCTGAAATACTTTGAGATTAGATTACCATAAGTTAATATTAAAGACGCAGAGATGAGCCTCATTTGGTGTTATTTGAATATCATTATTTTATTATTACCTTGAAGAAAGCATCGCCTTTTAAACTAAGATCTTAATTGTTCTAGAAAAAATCTGAATTGATAATAACGAATAGCAGAAATGGGGTAGATATGACTACTTATGTTAATAGCCAATCGTTCGATGTGCCATGTGGTCAAATCCAAGATAACGAGTCTGTACAATGTAAAGCTTAGTAAAATACAGGAAATGAGGATGCGTATTTTCCATATAATCAGAACCGTATCGTTCTCGTGGCTAGTAAAAGAAGCAGAACCAATTGTAAAGCGTCAAGGGCTTTAAGACATAAACTAGACATAACAGGTAGCAAAGCAGGTAGGGATGGTAAATTATCGTTGGTTAATGTTTTACTTTTTAAGTCATCAAATAGGCTATTTGCTTTGATCATCAAAGCACATCTTTTTACGGGTCATCGTTTTAGCATCTAATGATGTTGCAGATTTTGCTAAAATTTAAAAAAAAAATTAAAGACTCGAACCCAAAACAACGCAACCTCGAAAATCTAACGTCGCGACGCACAGTGAAAATTAGTACTAATTAAGCAACGACGCAAGTTTAGAATTTTTACAATCTTTTGGCCAAAATTAGCAATATGTCGTAAAGATCAGCTTAGAATAAAATATATTTCCCTTGGTCACCATTTGTTAATAATATTACTCTTTGTAACATTGGGCTTGTCGATTCATTCTAAATAATAACAAATACAATACATTTACATTGTTTATCTTTGTGAAAAACCTTTCGTAATACACTGCAAACATGTAGAGACAATTAATATCGAGATTTAAATTGTATTTGATTTCATCAATCCAGTTTCCAATTCAGCATAAATTAACCGCACACTGTTCATAACAATGTTGCAGACGCTGATAAAATTATTCCAAATTATTTGTTAAACTTTAAATTCAAATAAACTATATGATCATCGTAATGTGGGCTTGATTGTTTTTCTACGGAACAAAGGTGTGGGTAGTATCTGGTCATTCCTGTTTTTTATACCCTCCACCACCATAAGTGGTGAATGTATATAAGTTTGTCATTCCGTGTGTAAATAATCATCTGAGACCCAACAAATATTATATTGTATATATATATATATATATATATATATATTGAGCTATGTTCGTCTGTCTGTGTAAAACACTCTCACGTCCAAAAGACACAACCAAAATCAACCAAGTTTACAAAAAACCGTTTATAGTTCTTCTAAGCGTTTTTGGTGTTAAAAATTAGCAAAATCTGTATAGTAGAACAAGAGTTATATTAAACAAATATTTCATGTTTTATAAAAATTATGAAATTAAAGAATTCAACAATATAAATATATTTATTCGATTTTGCCCGTGTCCTAGCTTTGGGATCATAAAACCTCATTATAAATGCAATATTAAAAAGGCCGAATTCAGAAGAACCCCGTTAGTACATTTTAGATGTTATCTACATATTTTAAAGCTATCTCTATCCCTGTAAGAAACTTTTTTCTAGAAAAGAAAGAAAAAATACAAACATTTAGCATATCTCGTATTAAAAATCGATGAAAAAATGACCTGGTGAATTTTTTATTTTAATCTGCTTATGACTCTAAATATAAGAGATGGCATAGCATACACAATCACGTTAATAGGCATCGAGTTTTTTAAAATTATATTCAAAGTTTTTATTTATCAAAAAAAAATTCGCAAAGCATGCCTTACTGTGAGACCCCACAGACCCGCTTCTAAGGGGTCCGTCGTCAAAATTAAAGCTCGGATAATTCTCTGTTACACAAATGCCTTGCATTTCATTTATTTAGAAAATTACGAAAATATGACAACAATAAAAACCACGTAAGAGGTACAGGTGCCTATTATGAGCAAAATTCTATTTTCGACTGTGGTCTAAAATGCTCGTCGAACGAATTTTCATTTGGTATTATTCGATGAAAAAACGCTCTTGTGAAAATCACTCACTGGCGCTATATTTGTTTATAAATTCTTCAAGAAAAATAAATTAAATTTGAAATGACCACCACGGAATTATGGTTTAATGATTCGTCTGATGAATAGAATTAAGCTTCTGTGTAATGCCCTCCCTTTTTTTGACTGCCTGGACTTTAGAGCAAATACCTTTTGGCAACAGTGGATCTTCTTCCAGGAGAGAAACGAGCTTCTCCAATTGCTGTTTTCTACTTACGACTTAGACCTGCAGGATATTAACAAAATTAATTTACAAGTAGTATTTGGTTGACCAAGACCAAAAAAAAAACAACTTTTTACATTTTAAATAAATTTTGCAGTTTTATACAGGGTCGACAGCAAATTTGTGTTCGATAAAAAATTCATTGAACAGCGAAATTTTCGACAGCGATGCCAACTCACAATATAAATTTAGTCGGTCAAGCCCCTGCCAGTCAATCTTTAAGCAGTAATTGCAGACTTACATCATGTTTGATCTAACTTCTCCCCTAGTAATTTTGAAAACTTCATTTAAAGTTTCATCCTTAAGTATTCATGTAATAAGTTAAAAAAAATACATAAAAAGTTCTTTAATTTTTTTTTTTTTGAAATTTTATTTTTATGTTTTATATTTTCATTGTTGCAATACAAATATATCAATCAAAATTATGAAAACGAAAATCGGTGCATACGCACGTGTGTGCTTAAAGTACATAAAACAACATATTCCCGGTGATTTTGATTTGTATTTAAACTTAAAACTATGAAAAATTTTAATTTTCTTTTATTTTTTTTTTCAAAATCTAAAACTAAAAAACTTACAAAAACAAAACTATAAAAAAACGTTACATTTTAAATTGCGCTTAACGTACAGTTTTAAAATTTTTTTTCTTGCTTTTTGTGATTTTCTTTTAATTTTTAATTTGAATAAAAAAATAAAATAAACAAAAAAATTAAATTAGCCTTAAGAACTACATTAAATTATTAATAATAATAATAGTATAAACCCCCTGATTTTTAAATAAATTTAAAAAAATATGACTTGTATAAAAAATAAATGAACAACCTCCCATGAAAATTTGTTTTTATTTTATTTGTTTCCTGCTCTGTCACAGCTGCACTCAACAAATCATACAATGATTTTTGAGTCTAGTGAACTATTGGCCTTAAGCTACCATAGATTTCTTGGACGAATGTTCATTCTCATTTTCATCGAGTTTTGTGCTTTCGGTGGAGGATGATTCGGCTTCATCTTCATGCAAGGACTCGAGTTCAGGATCAGGAACTTCAGGAATGTGACAGTTCATGTGACCGTCATGTGACAAGTGCATATTTTGCACCAAGGGATGAGTACCATCACCGTATTTTTCCAATGTACGTTTTACCAAGTCCTTGGAGGGTTGTTTCATGTCCCAGGCCCAACCGATTCTGGCAAATGCATCTAGAACTAGGGTGGTGAAATTGAAAAGATATTTGCCCAATTCAGCTGCTTTGTAATCCCAGGGGAAAACATGGTGATAGTTGTGCCAACCTTCACCCATGGCAATGATCGATACATAGACATTCTCGCTTGGGTTAATGCGCCTAAACAAGGATAAGAACACATTTTGAATCTAGTATTTTAATAAATTACACTTAAGTTAAAGTAATACTTACTTATCGAAGGGACGTGTACCCCACATGTGAGCAGCACTGTTAACGGACCAGGTGAAGTTCAATGATGATATATAACGGAATACACACTGACTCATAAAAGCAATTTGGAACTCTTCACCCCAAAAGTACATGGGTATAGCCGTTGGCAATATGAAACAAAACATCATTTTCAATGGTATGAAATATTTCTCATGGAAACGTATGACAGGATCAGCCAAAATATCACCCATGTCAATTTGACGACCACGACGCAATACCTCGGGATGTTTGTACATCATAAGCCAGCCGACATGAGAGAAAAAGAAGCCACGATTTGAGTTATGAGGATCAGCATCAGTTTCCGAATATTTATGATGGACACGATGATCACGCACCCAGTCGTAAAGAGAATTCTAAAAATCAATAGACAAAAAGTCAACCATTAATAGACAGAAAAACAAATTAATTAATTAATAAATTACACAACTAAAGAAAATGTTAATACATAATGGTTTGCTATTAATTAAAGGTGTGTTCACATTGTGTGTATTTGTCATATGGAATGTCACTTTTCTATCCACATGTGTTTTCATGTGTATGTCAAAATTTGAGATTCACATACGGTTTATAATTTACATGTTCAAATGTTGGTATGTTAAGTACATTTGACATAACCTATCAAAAAAAAAAAAAAATCTTAAAACAGCTGATTGCTGTATGTGTATAATAAAAATTAAATTTATAATTAAATAAAACTGCATTTTAAAATGGAATGAGAGATTTTTGTTTTACTATAAATTATATTTATTAAAATTTCAATTAATTTTTGCCGCCACAAAATTTTTGTTATAAAAAACAGCTGATGTCAGATGGTTTGTCACAAGAAAATAGAACTCGTTCTAAATAAAAAATGTCATGTGTATTGCACACATAGAAATAACACATGCTATTGTTTGAAGGTGTTCAGACTATATGTACAAATTTGACATGCGAAAAAGTGACAGTCCACATGACAAATACACATAATGTGAACACACCTTAAATGTTTATATACATACTCGTACATACATATGTATGTACATACATACATATATATTTTAATATATATTTACTTATACAGGGTGGCGCAAAAGTAATCCTCCTATCAGGAAAATGCTATAAATTTTGCGATTGGCCCCTAATGTCAGTTCTGCAATATTCCGCGTTCTGGAGCAGTGTAGCGTAACATTGTTTATTAACGTGTATTTCGAGAAATTTTAACATGAAAAATAAAATAAACTATGTACAGTTAGGGACTTAAGTTTTCGTACATACCCAAAATTGCATATATTCGCTCCAAGGGGTCCTCAATGAGACTACATTAGTCGAATTTCTGAAATAATTTTGAAAGTTGAAGAAATTCGACTAATGTAGTCTCATTTAGGACTATTTTGACTACCCTTTCTATATAGTGGGATACGTGTGCAACTCGATATTTGGCCAAATACTTCTAGATAATTTAATCCTAAAAGCTACATTTTTCAAAATTCAAGTAAATTTGGCTGTTAAGTGCTTAACAGTGGTCATTACGGGATCAAGGGTATGCAAGTCGAATTCTCGCAGAAAATACTTGATATCTAAGAATAATTGAAGACTTTGGCTCGAATTTGCAAAAACACATTTAAATGAAGTCATTGATTTTTGGAAACGAGTTTAATTTACTGAGTATTAGTGTAGTAATTAAAATAGAATTGAATTTTTGGATTTAACACACGATTCAATAGATGAGATTATAGATAGTAGACTAAACTAAACATACATAAATAAAATAATGAACATGCATATGTAGATGGGTCTGTATCAAATTATGAACGATTTTATAGATAATTTCGTAGATAGTTCTATTCTATTAGCCAGAGTATAGTCAAAATAATAGTCGATTCAGAGACAAAAAAATACTATAGACGAGTCTATACACAAACCTATATACAATTCCATATAAGAGACATTACATGATTCCATGAGCTATTCAATAGATGAGAATATAAACTAGAATACATATACTCTACCATAGATTAAACTATTGATGCTACTAGATAAAAAGCTATAGCCGAAACCATATAACGTTGGTCTCCTGTAGAAAGGCCCTAACTCGCTATTTTTTCGAAATTTGTTTTTTTTTCGATTCCAATGCATTTAACGCAAATACACCTCCTCACAAAAATTTATTGCAATAGTGTAAAATATAACGCTTTTATAAGCAGTTGTACAAAAAAAGTTACATGTTTAATATTACAGTTTCTATTATGTTTTTACCTTCTCCTGTAAAGTTTCAAATATGCGAGTTAGGGCCTTTCTACATGAGACCATCGATAAGTAACTATAGTCGAGTTTATAAATGACTGAATAGAGGAGACTATAGATAAAACAATTAAATTAAATTACAGAATGTATAAAATTATATCATTATATCAGTCAACGAAACTGTAGTTGCTTTCATAAAAAGAGTTTAGAGAGGCAGTTGATTTAATATACGTACATACCAGTATTTTTTTTTAAATTTTTGTTATTGCAAAAATATGAAATAATATTAAACTAAGTTTAAACTTTTAATATTGTTGATAAAAGTCATGAATTTGTTTTTAAAGTACAATTTGTATAGTCTTAGTTAAACCTAGTTTAACCCGATTTATACAGTAAACAGTAAATAAAATTCAATTAAACCAAGGTTTATAGACGCTTTCTTATGAAAGGTTTAAGAAAAAGTTTAATGTGATTAATTTATTCTTTAAAAAAACCATTAAACTAAGGTTTAATTAAAGTGATCAAATAAACTCAACATTAAGGTTTTTTAGCAATTATCAATACGTGTCTTTAAACCTATTCATAGTTAAAGCTCAACATTAAAGTTTATTTACTATTATAAATATTTTTCTTTAGTAAGACTTATTTAAGTTATCTTTTAAGTATATTTTTAAGTCATAAACTGTTTTAACACCTACCTGACCAGCTGCTGAGAAGCAGACCATTAATATACTACGTAAAAGTGTATTAGCTTTGTAGGATCGATGAGTCCAAAAACGATGAGCACCGCCCGTAACACCAAAACCAGCCACGCCGCCCATAAAAAATGCTAAAATTAAAAAAAGAAAAAGAAATTAAATTAATAAAATGTATTTACAAAAAAATAAATAGAATACAATAAATAATTGCAAATTAAATATAGGAATATAAGCAGAAGAACTCGCATTAAAGCTTGAAATCATTTATTAAAGGTTTAAACTGGCTTTGAATTTCATATTAGTTTTACAACACCTAAGTTTAATCCTGCATTAATTTATTAACTCTAAGAACCTTATTGTTTGATAAAATTACTATTTTAAACTACATTAAACCACAAAAACGGAGATGAAGCTATGCAAACTAAAATGCTTTTAGACGCTTAATCTCTTCTTTGCATAATGGTGGAAATTTTCATCATAACATTGAATACCAAAAAAAAAATGTAAAAGAACAAGTACAAGTTCACTAATGATCTAACATTGCATGATGATGGAAATTTCCATCATATTGTTTTTTGCTAAATTTATACTATAAATACAGTGGGAAGCAAAACTGTCAAGATGTTTTTACATTAAGGAAGTAAAATAATGAAAATCATATAAGTATAGGTATATTATCATATATATGTATTTTTTTATTTAATTGAACATTATTCTAAACTATAAAACACAAAAACTTACATGAATTGCTTCAAAAAAAAATAAAAAATAATACTTTTTTTGCACAATACAAGACATAAACATTATCACGATATTTCTCTTTTAAAATGTAACGGTTTTTGACCCTTAAATAAAATAGTGAAAACAAAGTGATAAATTTGTTGCAAATTAATTATTCATGCCGTAAAATTGCTGAAAAAATAAATAAATAAACAAAATTAAATTTAAGTGAATCCACGGTAAATGATATAAAAAACGGGGTAATGTAGCTTGCAATAATAAAAAAGGGGGTCGAGCAAGACTGCTTTCTGATAGTGATGCCCGGCAGATTGAACGTTTGCTACATAATAAGGACATCAAGACCCCGAAAAATGCTGCAAAAATAATTGGTAATGATGTCAGTGCCTGGACGGTTAAACGCGCATTAAGTATAATTGGTTTAGTAGCCAGTGTGAAAAAGAAAAAGCCAGCACTTTCCGATAGAAATGTCAAAAAAAACTTCTTCATTTCTGTAAAACCTACAAAAATTGGATAGTAGATGGCTGAAAATGGGTTATTTGGAGCGATGAAACGATGAAACCTACCTTAATGCAAAACATCCGGACAGTTTTGCTTCCCACTGTATATACTAAGATATTTTTAACAATTATTCATTTAATTTTGAACATTAATTATATCACCTTGATTTATTTCACCCATTAAGAAAAAAATCATGCAAAGAAGTGCTAATTGTGGATTTTTAAACATTAAATAAATTACTAATTCACTTAAATATCGGCTAAATACCGGTCTCTAATTTTGTTATTTTTTTTTTTGTAAATAATTTAACAAATTACATATGTTAATATGCATTAATTATTAACTATACATACATATATTTTAACAGCATCACTGTTTCGTCGTGACTTTTCATAATTATTTCGTGTTTTTACCGGAATTTTTCAGTTGAAAATAAAACCAACCTTGAAATCATTAAGTGAAGAAATCTTTTCGAAATTCCATAAAACGTTTAGTTGAATACAAAAACAAAAAACCAACTTAAATAATTTCTTATTTGGCTATTCATGGTTAAAAGCAGAAATACCCATATGCGAGTACATATGATTCGTCACCCTGCTTAATAACATCTAAAACAATAATCATCAGACCAACGTCATTGGCATAAGCACACAAATTATATTTGAAATACATATGTATGTATATGTATTTATAATAATTATTTAATTTAAATATAAAGTGACAATGGTTGGTATTTAATTAAATGTATGGAAATTTTTAAACTTTGTAAATGGAAAAATTTCTATTTAGCAAAATAGGTTGGTTTTGTTTACTAGATTGGATTGGAGAATAACAAAACAAACTATAATTAAAAATTAAAATAACCGGAATGTTAATTAAATTTACAAGTTATTTAAAAGTTTGAATAAGAAAATAAATAATTAACCTATTATTTTAGGGTTCTGTAGGAACTGACTGATTATATTGCAGTATTTTATGGCTAATTAATTAATAGGGTTTTAAACTTAAACTTATTGTTTTGCAAATAAATATATTTTGTAATTTAAAGCCAGTTAAAACTGTAAAGTTCTGCAAATTTTCTTTTCGAGAAAAAAAAATGTCTTCCTTCTTCTTTCCCTCTTTAACAAAATCGTATTTTTAGTACCAAGTTAATACTATTTAAAGGGCATATTAAATATATATAATATCTTGTATCTATTTGTAAAATGTTGGACTTTAAAATGTTGATACCTATTTCCTACTTTAGGCTGGACAATGTTAACCAATTTAAAAATCAGGTATTTCCATAATTATAAATTTGTAGTGTTTTAATGTGTCTAAATATTTCCAATTATCTCCACTGAAGCCGATGTTTTCAAAATTAAACTGTTGTTTACTCTCCTGAAAAGTTGTCAATAACACTTGAAATTTCTTCGCTGTTCACACAGCACAATTCTTATTGCTTAAATCGCTCGTATTTTTATTTAAGAGGATACATAATTTGTATACACATACATATGTATGTATGTAATACGAATAAGGGCGTAACATGAATTGCTAGTACAATCAATTGTGTATTCGTTTTATCTTCCCCTCAACTCGATGTCTAAAAGGTAATCAGCTTAGCGTAAATAATTGCTTCGTGTTAATTCGTGTAAAAACATGGATTTGAACGACTTATGTACAAGTATTTAATTGGACCTTGGATAAATTTTTCAAGGTGCTTTACCCGCAATATTTACACTCAATCGGTTCGCGTGCTGAATCTGTCAACTATGTTTTTGTGTTTTTTAGGCGAAAATTTGGTCAAACAAAACACACTTATTTCCGTAATTGGCATCAAAAAACAACAACTAACAACTAATTATATTTTGCTTTATTAAACATATTTATATTATACACCAAATTAAAAGCAGACAAATATGTACATAAAATCTAAGTAATAATTTTTAATCGCAAAGTTACTAAAAATGTTTTGCCTTGGTAAATAAATCTTTTTGCAAAGTTAGTTAGGTTAGTTAGGAAATGTTGTTCCTAACAAAATTAATAAACTTTTTATGATTTTATACAGCAAGTTGTATATAATTGAAGCTTTAAACATGTTCATTATGGACAGGGTATGTTTAAGGAAATGTTGTAAAGAAGAAACATTGAATACACTCCATTTGGAAACAAAGCCACTCAGCTTTTTATTCGTTTAAATTGAGTTTAATTGATGACCAATGTCTTCAAAATTTAAACCAAGTCCTGTTTCACACTATTCAGTTTTAGCTGACTAGTTTTTATTTAATTCTCTTTTGAACTTGCCATTGACACACGTCAATTCAATTTTCGTACTTTTGAATGCAAATCAACATGCATGAAAGAAAGAAAAAAGGAAATAAGAAATTTGACTAGTACCATCAAGTTTGTAACCCTTTTATTCTATTCTCCCTTCTTATTCAAAAATACTTGCCTTGACGAGTCAGAATTGAAGAGTGTGAAAGCGGACTTATGGAAAATATATTCAAAAGAACTTAGTACACACTGAGCTGACCTGACTAATTAACACATGTTTCAATGCATACTAAAGCAGTGTTCACATAAAATCCGTTCACAATAGAGAAGTTTATTACGTGATTTATTTACTAAGCTAACGTTATTTAAATAACAAATTTAAATAAGTTAAATATATTGTACCAGGGCTTAGCAATGGAAAAGCAAAACAATGACGATTTGGCTCCCTGACATTAATCGAAAGCATTCAACATTCAATAAAAAAGATTTTTTAAAACAAAATTTTTACTACATACATGTGTATGTATAGGGTAGGCAACATTGTTATAGTTATATTGAACATAAAAGTATGCTACACATTTCACAAATTATGAAATATGATGAAATAATATTTGGTTATTTATAATTAATTTAATTAAAAATTGACCTTACATAAAAAATAAGTGTTAAATGAATATTTAGTGTTAAATAAACTTAAGTACAGACACGCCCTTTGTTCAAGCAGATTTAATAAGGAAACCAAAACCAAAACATTATGGCCGCTTCCCTTGTAACTAAGTGATGGATAAATTTTAACATGAACTAACTTTATTATACAAAACAAACATTATTGCCGGATTTGTTATTAATTTAATATTAAAAAAAAAAGTTTACAAAAAACTCTAAAAAGCACCTTGAAATTCATTAAGTATAATTCACACAATGTAAATAAAATTATACAAAAGAGAAATGATTTTAATCTTTTATTAAAAACAGACAATAAAAACAATTAAATCAGTATTTCCAGACACTAATTTGGCCAGAGACACCTAGCAAAGACATCAAACAAAATACTTAAATCACTTTGCACGTTTTTAACTCATTAACACTTATTATATATTTCATTTTAACGCTCCCTTTGAATTGTTTAAATATAAATAAATATTTATTAGCACTTCTTTTTCACAAACATACATTTAAATTAAAACAACAAATTCAAGATAATGAAACTGCTTTAAATAAGCTATAAGATTTCATCTTATTTGACTTAAATATTTGTATTTATTAAAATCAGAACACACAAAAGAAAATAATATTTATTTAAAATTAAAAACCAAGTTGCTAAACTAATAAATTTATTTAGAATTCAAAACTTGGAATTTCTAAAAAGAATTTAACAATTTAACCAGATTTTAATTTTACTACAAAATTTAAATAATTACTTTGTTTCAAATTTATGCTAAAATATTTGTAGATCTTAAAAGTGTTTTTTCTTCTAATAGCAAAAGTTGAATGAAATGTATAATTTATTTGCAATGTAAAGGGTGTTTTTTTTAGATGTATATAACTTTATGTTGGCAACACTTTTTAACTAGCGGCCATGTCGTCAGCTGTCAAGTTATGTGTGATTAGTTTGGTTTGGCACTTCAACATGAATAGACTGAAAGGATACGTCAATAAACAAAACTGCCGTATTTGGAGTGATGATAGTTCTCCATTGCATGTTAAGACACCGTTATATCGAGAAAAACTGACTGTTTGGTGTGCTTTATAGGCTGGTGGAATAATTGGTACGTACTTCTTTAAATACGAGCCATGATTACTATAGATATAGGCTCGAAGATCGTGCCACTTAACGCCGCTTGACTTTTTTTGTGGGGATATGTAAAGTCGGTAGTCTAAGCCGATAAGCCCGAAATGATTGACCACTGGTAGGACGAAAATGTACGAACACAAATGTTGGAAAAAGTCATCGAAAATTATTATTATATAAATTATAATTACAATGATTTTTAAAAAATCATCTTTGTTTTATATCATTTCAGAGTTATATACATCTAAAAAAAACACCCGCTGTTTTTTAACAATTTTTTAAAAATTAAATTTAAATTGCAATTAGTTTCTACTTCAGTGCTTTAAATATATGAAATAAGATACATTAAATAGGTAAAATGAAAATTAAATATCTTTCCAATAATTTATGTATGTGTGTTTACGGGTAAGTTTAGTTTCAACTTGTATATTAGACCAACACGCCATACGAGGGCGGTTCGAAAACTTCTTAGCCTAGAACAGAAAGCGCCGTAGAAACGGAAACAAGTTAAATCTCATGTTACGTGTTAAATTTGTTTTCGATCTGGCAAATCATTCATATAGAAACAGGTGTTCAAAAAAGACGCATCCGCGATTTTTTTACAATGGAAAAATTAGAAATTCGTGGTGTCATTAAATATTTAAATTAAAAAGGTTTATCGGGACAAGGAGTTCATAATGATATGGTAATTGTGTTAGGTAATAGTGCTCCTTCAAATGTTATAGTAAAAAATTGGGTTGCTGAATTTAAACGTGGTCGTACAAGCATCGAGGATGAACCACGTAGTGGACGTCTAAAAACAGCAACAACAACAGAAATTATAGTCAAAGTTCATGATATGGTATTAAATGACCGACGAATAAAACTGCGTGAAATAGCTAATATCATGGGCATCTCAAATGATCGAGTCCTAGAGATGAAAAAGCTATCTGCAAAATGGGTGCCGCATATGTTAGCAGTCGACCAAAAATGCATAAGAATGAAAATTTGTCAAGCTTGTTTGGATCGTTTTAAAACAAGTAAAATGCATTTTAAGCGTCGTTTCATAACTGTGAGACATGGACCCATCACTATACTCCAGAGACAAAAGAATAGCCCAAGCAATAGACTGAAGCTGGAGTAAGTGCCCCAAAGAAGACAAAAACCAATGCAATCGGCTGGTAAGATTATGGCAACTTTTTTTTGTGACTTCAAAGGTATTTTATTGATTGACTATCTGCAAAAGGGTAAAACAATTAATTCAGAGTACTATTGCAACATTTTGGATCAATTAAATAAACATTTGAGGAAAACGTCCTGGCTTACAACATAAAAAAATAATTTTTCATCAAGACAACGCACCAGCGCACAAGAGTGTTTTAACAATGGCTAAAATCAACGAATTAAGGTACGAGTTGCTTGACCACCCGCCTTATTCTCCTGATTTAGCTCCCAGTGAGTTTTACTTAATCCCAAATCTAAATCTAAAAAATTCCTTGTTGGCAAGCGCTTTACCTCAAATGAAGACGCAATTACAGTTATAAACCACTGTTTTGAAGGCCTTGAGGAAAACTATTTTAACCAAGGGATATAATTGCTAGTAAACGTATTATAGTTTCAAGAGATTATATTAAAAAATAAAATTGTTTTTGAAAAACTAAATATGTATTCTCTTTCTGTGCTAGGCTAAGAAGTTTCCGAGCCGCCCTCATACTTTATCAAACGCTTGAGAAATGTCGATAAAAAGGGCAGAACAATATTTGTTTCTTCAAAAGTTTTTTTTTAGAATATGGACAAGTCTATAGTACTGAGTTTTCTTCTAAATCCAAATTGTTGATTTATCAATTGTTTTCAATTAAAATCGGGTATAACTTGTTATGAGTATCTTCTCGAATAGCTTTGATATATTCGACAATAGGCTTAGGTATCTTGGTAACCATACGAGTATAACAATTTGAAAAATCTTTTCCAGTTGTGTTTCTAAATCAGTATGCAAATACTCAATGCTTACAACTATTGTGTGACACTTTTAATATTATGTCTTAATAAACACACGTATTTACTTAGATTTCATTAAAATTCATATAATCTTTAAATGTTTAAAAGATCCATGTGTTTTTGGCCATAATGGTTTTAGTGTTACTAAACTAATAAAATAGTTACAATAAATTTATAGTTTATTTAATAATATTGTTTTATAAGCTGAAATTTAAATGACATTTTATGACCAATTTATTTTAATTAAATATTTATTTATAATATTAGTGAATTTTATTACTAAAATAAATTAAAAACCAGATTTTAATCAAAAACACGCGCTAGAGAATTTTAAATAATTTTAAAGTAAAATATATTAAAATGTAGAAATGTTAAAGAGAATTTAAAACTGAATTTAAAAATGTAAAAAAATTCCAAATTTTAAATAATTTGCATCAAAAGAAAATTAGTTAACCACATAAAACATTCTTCAAGCGTAAGCAAATACTCATTAGAAAGCATTAGAAAGCAGCACATTATAGATAAAACCAGTTTATATGATTTATTTACCACAAGCGCTACATTTAAGTGACCTTCAAAATACTGTGAGAGTATATATGTATTTATTAAATAGTGGTAAACATTTTCGGGTAAACACTTTACATAACCATAACATTGCCACATCTTTTTATATTTATGTTTGCCTTTTAATGAAAATCATTAATTTTTCATTTCAAATATTTGTAACCCAAAACAAATTTTGTTTTGTTAAAACATTTCTCTTTTTTTTTCTAACAAAAACATCAAAAAAAATAGAAAAAAAAACTAAGACAAATTAACAAATACGTATATAACAAACTGGTTTCTAACTTTTAACATACAAGTGAAGTGATGCACAGAAAACAAAACTATAAAAAAATTAACTAAAACTTAACAATTACATTTCAAAGCTATTGAAAATCTGTTTTGAAGGCTACACCATCATAACTAATGTAAAATTGTATTGAGAAAAATATTGAACACAATATTGTATACAAAGTAATGCAAAATTAACAACAGTTTTTAAAAACCCAGCACGCTCTTAGCTGGTATTTCAAAAATTGAGGCGTAGTGACTTTCATTCAACCAATTAACTTGTCAAGTTTTTGAAATTAAAACAGACATTTACTTTGCGTTACTTTATCTTAGTTGGTCTATGATTAACAAATGATTTTTCGAAATTCGAATTCAGCCCCTTGACCGTATGATACCGTTGAAACATTTATTGTCTCAACCATTCTTTAATTAAAAAATGGATTAAAAAACAGTTAAATAAATAAATACTTGTAATCTACAAATTGATAATAATATATTTATATATAAGAAAATCTAAAAGAAGAAACTCAAATTAATTTCCTCTTATAAAAATCCGTGTTTTTTTTTTGTGGATCATACTACAATTAGATCTTTCTGCGCTGCATAATTATTCCAAAGCGTTAATAATATTTATTGACCAGAACTACAATAACACTCCACTCTACCTTTCCTAAACCTAGAACAATATTGTTTAATTGGCTGATGCTGGGAACAATTACAGGGCCTTGATATATTTTTCTATTACTTCGAGCTGATTTCTCTAAAACCAATGCATTGCAATTTTTGAGTAATTACCTAGAGCGAAATCGCGCTAAAACTTTTTTTCATATTGGTTTCTATAGGCATAAGTTTAAAGCAAAAACTTGGTAATGACTTACTGAACAACTTACTTTTCAAAAACTACTTCATATCAACTGCATTACATAGAAGTAGATTTGTAATGGCTGACTTATAATCTAATATATAAGTATTGTTTTTGAAATTCTCAGTTAAATCATTCAACTTTGGAATTATAACTTTTTTTTATAGAAATCTAATGAAAATTCATTTCAAATTTTGTGTTTTAGTATTTCAGAAACTAAATAAAAGACAATTTCTAATACATCTAATAATTTATTTAAGAGCTTATTTTTTAGCGAATAATGTAGTACGTGGGCGGTTCGGAAACTTCTTAGCCTAGCACAGAAAGAGAATAGTTAGTTTTTCAAAATCATTTTTATTTTTCAATATAATCTCCTGAAACTTCAATAAACTTAGTCCAACGCTTATCATTTGAGGTAAAACGCTTGCCAGCTTGGAATTTTTTAGATTTGGGATTAAGTAAAAGTCACTGGGAGCTAAATCAGGAGAATAAGGTGGGTGGTCATGCAACTCGTACTTTAATTCGTTGATTTTAGCCATTGTTAAAACACTCTTGTGCGCTGGTGCATTGGCTTGATGAAAAATTATTTTCTTGTGTTATAAGCCAGGACGTTTTTCTCAAATTTTTACATTCAATAGATCCAAAATGTTGCAATAGTACTATGAATTTATTGTTTTACCTTTTCGCATTTTTCCATTGTAAGAAAATCGCGGATGCATCTTTTTTGAACACCTGTTTCTATATGAAGGAGTTGCCAGATCGTAAAGAAATTTAACATGTGTTCATAACACAGATGGAAGTTTAAAAAACACTTAACTTTTTTCTGTTTCTATCACGCTTTCTGTTCTAGGCTAAGAAGTTTTCGAACCGCTCTCGTAATGAACTGCATATTTGTAGGCTAACATGTTAATGACTTATTTAAGTCCCTATTTGTAAGCGTCTGTGGTAAGTATTTGATTCCAATGACATACACGTGACAACGTTAAAGGAGTGATGAATAATTATGTTAACATTTAAATCCATTACTATGCAATCTAAGTTTTTGCTGAACTCAAATAATTACTTAAAGTTCGTGTCTAAGTATTGAAGAGTTGAAGATTTTTTTATCATTTTAAGTTTTTTCCTGGTTATTTTTGAAATATTACAATATTTAAATAGTTTTTTTTGTATTCTCTTTTTCAGATAAATTCTTAACTTAACTGGTAAGTCGTTACTTTACAATTTATAAATAAAATGTTCTTTAAAGTCTTTATATAAATAAACTCCCGTATACTTTAGTTAAATAGCAAATTTATTTTAAAAACAATTTATTATCAGCTCTTAAAAAATAACAAAACTCTATAATTTATTTTAAAATTAACAATTTGTGTTTAAAATTCCTTGATTTTACAAAAAAAAAAAATAATAAATTCCTCCAAAAAAATCGTAAAAATATGCAATTTGCCTGCCAATAAGGACGTGTAATAAATATTTATGACCAATTTATGAACAATGTAATTTTTTTAATTGCAAATGTAATGTTTTGATATAATTTTCTTTAACAATTGTTAAAAACTCCAGACAATTTTATGCATACAAAAACAAGAAACAAGAAACTATGTACATACATATGTATGTATGTTTTTATGTACAAGTATGTATGCATGATTATATTGAGTGTTACATATTTGTCTGTTTGTCTCTTATAAATCAATATTGTATACATAGCTGCCAGATTTGACGATTTTTTGTTGTTTTTTTTAAATAGCAAAGTGACGATTTGACGATTTTTTCATTGAAAGTGGCGATTTTCTGAATTATTAAAATTTTCTATCATTTGTTTGTTTTATTCATGTTTTTGTTACCAAACTCTCTCCTTTTTACTATTTTTCTCATTTATTATCATAAATATTAAAAAGAACATGGCATATTTCAAAAACAAAACTAAGTAATAGTAATTATTGACAATTGTTAAGTTTAAGTATAATAATTCCAAATAATAGTAGAAATTACTTATGTATCTGTAAACATAAAAAGCTAGTTTAAATGCTGAATTAATTCTATGAACTAAAATTTTTAGCGAAAACAATTTCCGAATTTCATCGGGGAAATTCTAAAACAAAACGTCGAAATAATATTTAACCAAATAAATTTAAATAACAAAAATACAAAATTCTTTGAAAATAAGTACCTGTATATGATGGATGAATTGGATTCTATACTCAAAATGTTATTTAAAACTTAATAAACTAAATTGTTTTGACATTGTAATGTAACCTGAATTAATAAATTAATAATATTAATATTAATAATTAATATTTATTTATAAAAAACTTTAAGTCTTGTTTCACACTCCTCAGTTTTAGCTGACCAGTTTTTATTAATTTCTCTTTTAAACTTGTCATTTCATTTACATACGTCAATTCAATTTTCATACTTCTTAATGCAAAACAACATGCATGAAAGAAAAAAGTAAAAGGAAATAAGAAAATTGACTAGTACTGTCAAGTTTGTACCTCTTATTCAAAAATACTTGTCGAGTCAGAATTGAAGAGATTGAAGATATTATAAAAAATATTACACAAGTTGTGTTTAACATTATATTTTTTGTGATTTAATATATTAAAAGTTAAAATTTGGTATATATTGTACAAGAGACTATATAAACTTGAATTTTTATGTTTTCGTATAAATATAAATTTCAAAATACTACTATAAATAGTGACTTTTTATTTATCTGATTTTTTGACGATTTTTAAAACTCGAAATGACAATTTTTTATCTTTTTTATCGGGATTTTGACGATTTTTTACGAAATTTATCTGGCAGCCCTGATTGTATGTATACTCGTACACAAGATCTATAGTATGATACATATGCATCATGATCATTATCATTAGCTATGCAATTTGGAGGTTGAGCCCACTGCATTGCCACTGGCGGCTTGTTTCGGCAGAGTAACGTCTGGCATTAAACTAACCATCACGTGTATTGTTTATTGTAGAGCAGTGTAGAGAGTTTTTAAAAGGTGGTACTTTATTTGTTGTCTTTGGAGGGAACTATATATTTTTGAAATGTATTTTTGAATTAATCGTATTCAATTTATATTATCTATTTCTTATTCTGTGAAAAATTTCCCTTTTTTAAAGATTAATTGTTGATCATTTTTAACTTTTTTTTATATTTTATCAATTTAAATTTTTGTTTAATAATTAAATTGTTTGAGATATTACTTAAAGGTATTTCAACAAATATAAACTTATTATGTTTTCAAAAAATAAATATATACTATTTACAGTGTTAGGAAAAAAGATAGGAAAAACCTAGTTAAAATTTAAAGAAATTTTTTCATTAACGCTTCTATCAACTTCATTGCTGAAGGTGAGGAAGATGTTAATATTACAAATTTCTTATTATCAGGGGTGTCATAGAAACCAATATTATCAGAATTGGTTTTAAAACCGACAAGAACGTGAACGTGTAGCAGTGCCCTATGACACCAAAGCATTTTTTCTTGTCGGTTTTAAAACCAATTCTGACAATATTGGTTTCTATGACACCCTTGTATATCATAATTTGAACATCTATTTCGATCTTCAAACCGTTGCGTTAAATTACAAATTACTGTTTCGAACTTCTCTTGTTCATAGTTTCTATGAAGTCTAGGTAAATTGAATATAATTTTTAGATTTTTATTTTGAATCACTTGAAGCTTTTTGGCATACGTTTTTGCACAACATTTTGACCAGACTTGGCATCCGTATGTCATAATTGGTCGTATACACATTTTGTAGAGTATAATATTATTTTTACAATTTAGCGTTGATTTTCGATTTAATAATGGAAATAAAGCTTTCCCACATCTTACTGCTTTTTCACATGTTTGCATGACGTGTTGTCTGAAAGTAAGTTTTTTGTCTAAAGCTAGATTTACACGATTGAAATTTTCTTCAAAATTGCTCTTCAAAATGCTTCAAACTCGTGTAACCAGCAAAAATTCTTCATAATTTTTTTATTTAATAGTTATTAATAGTTATTCGTTAGGCCCCGGCCGACATTGAAAAGCTTATGAACAATTTGAGGCATAGCCGAGGACAACGTTTACATGAAATCAGCTTTAAACATTGAATTATATAGATCGTTCTAACGACTCAATTAAAGATTTCACTTTTTAAAACTTAAAAACATATTTTTTTTGTTGTTATTTTTTGCATATAAAAGGTACTTTTTTACAACCACCACTTTCTTGCTACTTTTTATACAGAATAGTTTTCCGTTAAATTGTATTAAAAGTACTTTTTTCTCTAATATTTTTAAAATTCACATTTAATAGAAAAATTACATTTAGTATTTCTGATGATAACTTTTTTCAAAAAACTATTTGCTAAATAAACTAAAAATATTCCAAAATCTGTATCTATCCAACAAAAACTTTTACTACCATGTAATGCATAATGAAATTAGTCAAATATTTAACCCAAATCCTGTCACTACTTAATGCCGCCTTTCAGACTCAAGATCTTTATAAAGTTAAAAAATAAACTCAAGTACTTGTTATAGCAAACTATAAGTACTACATGACTCAACTTTAAATCAACTCTTTCGAATAATTCATCAAATTCTGCTACCTACCTTAAAACAGAAAACATCTTTAAACTTTTTTTTTAAAGATTCAGTTGCTCTGGCTGACGTCGCCAGTGTAGACGCCGACGACGACATAAAGTCTACAACTCAATGTCAGGTTTTTAGTGCGCTTTGGTGTCTGGAGATCTATGGTGGTATGTGTAACTGAAGCAATTTTCGCTGTTCAAATGCTGCTGAGTAGTGGTTCGCTTTTTATCTTCATTTTGATTGTTTAAACTTCAAAAAACCAATAAATTAAAATATTGATCATGAGTTGTGTTAAATGTAGTTTGCATTTTACCCATTTAGTTTCGGGTTTTTCAGTTTGTGTTAAATTTTTATTACAATTTCTGAAATGTAATGTACAAATTTCTAGGTAAAAAAAAGACATTTACGAAGAGTTCCAACAAAAAAGTCCCCTTTTTCAGGGTGACTATAAGGCTCTTATTATATTTTATTACAATTTTTAGTGTAGGTATAGAAAGAGTTGAGTGGTTTTAATTAAGAAATAAATATTAACTGATAGTTCAGATATGGAATTGACCTTAAGGGTAGTAAATATTTAGCATGTATTAAATTTTCTACCACTTGATATGAAAAGAGATTCAGATTTTTGGAATGTGTTAATTAAAGAATACGAAGGCGGTTCGGAAACTTCTTAGCCTAGCACAGAAAGGGAATACATATTTAGTTTTTCAAAAACATTTTTATTTTTTAATATAATCTATTGAAACTATAATACGTTTACTAGCAATTGTATCCCTTGATTAAAATAGTTTTTCTCAAGGCCTTCGAAATAGTGGTTTACAACTGTAATGGCATCTTCATTTGAGGTAAAACGCTTGCCAGCTGGAATTTTTTTTTTGATTTGGGAACAGGTAAAAGTCACTGGGAGCTAAATCAGCAGAATAAGGTGGGTGGTCAAGCAACTCGTACTTTAATTCGTTGATTTTAGCCATTGTTAAAACACTCTTGTTCACTGGTGCGTTGTCTTGATGAAAAATTATTTTTTTGTGTTGCAATAGTACTCTGAAGTTATTGTTTTAGCTTTTCGCATTTTTCCATTGTAAACAAATCGCGGATGCGTCTTTTTTGAACACCTGTTTCTATATGAAGGAGTTGGCAGATCGTAAAGAAATTTAACATGTGTTCATAGCACAGATGGAAGTTTTCCACACACTTAACTTTTTTCTCTTTATACCGCGCTTTCTGTTCTAGGCTATGAAGTTTCCGAACCGCCCTCGTTTTCGGCATTTTGCTTAAAAATTTCGTATTAAATAAGTGGGAGCGTCTCCTCATGAATCCTTAGATTTATTTTGGAAAACTTTCTTTATGAAAAGTAAAAATACAGAAATATATCTAGTCTCGTGACTGGTTCTTCGGTGGTATCAATCGGTTCTCGTTTTAATACTTTATATCAGGTAGAACAAAAATGTTAATTAACAACAACTTGTTCAGTGTTGATCACTATATTAGTGATCTGAGTTATTCCTTCAAAAAAACTGTGTATGTATAAATACTTTGATAAGGTGTGTGTATTTTGAAAGGTTAGTGATTTGTGTAAGACACTGATTTCATTAGCCACAGTTCGATGGCATTTGAGAACCCTAGGGGGTAAATATTTATGAATGAAAGTAATTCAAAATTAATTTTTATAAGAAACAAATAAACAACATAATAAAAAGATTTTGAAAATACCAGTTTTCAATTATTTTTATTAAAATATATGAATATTTTTGCATGAATATCAATTTTAATTAATAAAATCTTAAAAATTAACAAGTCATTTAAAACTTGCTGCTGAAATATGCAGAAAACCACAAATTTTAAAACTTTATTTTGAAACGACCGTTATAATTAAATATTTAATGAAATCATATTCAGCTTATAATAATTTCTCCAATTACAAACTGGTATAGGGGTTTTCCTTTCTTTCGCATGCAACTGAATTTATATGAAACTGAGTTAAATGAAACTGAAAAAAAAACAACCAAAATACACAAGATATTGCATAATAATTATACGAGTTGACAGCAGCAGCAAAAAACAAGTAAGAGTTTATATTCGGCTGTGCCGAAAATTATATACCCACCACCAAATACCAGTAGTGTGATCTATGAATACTTGAAACTAAATTCTGTTACATTTTGTATCGATAACGATGGTTGTACAATTTATTTAATTTTTCGGAAACCTTATATGATATCTATTACATGTTATGAGACGATTGCCATTAAATATTTTACTTTATTTTAAGGTACAGTCACACTTGGCAAATATTTGCTGAAAAAGACGTAACCACTAAATAAAATATGTATATGTAAACTCGTTTATTTATTAAAAAAAAAATTCGTTTATTTAGGAAAGACACAACTAATATTTAGTGTTATTTTTTTGATTTTGTTTGATCTTGCAAAACTCTTCAAACAAATTTGTGCTAAAACAAGTTTTTTTTAGTAAATATTTGCCATGTGTGAACATACCTTTAAGGCTCAGTTAGCCGACTGTAACGGAATGTAGTGTAATGACGTAAAAATGTAAGGAAATTCTATTTCTTACAGATTCATACATTACGGTGTTGCGTTACTTTACATCTCCATAACCATTTGCATTACTTTACACATAACAATATCCATTAGCTGTTTCTTACTGTTGCAGTTACATTCCATTACAGTCGGCTAACTGAGGCTCAGCTGATAGATATTGCTATGTGTAAAGTAATGCAAATGGTTATGGAGATGTCTTATGGTGAATTTTATCTCAACAAAGATATATTTAAGAGTTTTTTTTTGGTATACTAGGTATTCTGGGAAGTGAAACTTATAACTGATCTGTGTAAAATTTAGGTTTGATATGGTTGTTTATGTAGGTTAATGAGTTTAACGGAAGTAGTCCTCATAAGAGAGCTATGATCTTTTATTAACCGTTTAGCATTAAATTATGCTCGCCGATTTATATGTATAAGTACTCGTATGTGAATGATTTGTGTTGCATTTCAACTTGATAGTTTATAAGACATTTATGCGCATTAAGTGATTTTCGAAAGTGATGGTAAAATATGGACCGATCAGCATGAAAAATGGTACGACGATTTATATGCATACATGGATTGTTTGTGTTGAATTTGGACTTGTTAGTGATTTTTATAAGAGATTTATGCGCATATGCCCCAGAATTTAATTCCGTTCGGAAGTGGTATTAATTCCGTATTTTGCTTCTATAGAAAAAGTAAAACGAACAATTTTTTCTGAATGAAACCACTCTGTGACATGGCTGATATCAGCCGTTTTGAGATTTCTCGTTGCATAAAACTTATTTGTGCTAAATTTTGTATGGATACTGTTTTTCTTCGAATTATTACCATTTTAACTAGTAGGATCCATGTTGTAGACCAAAGTTTCAGAGAATCTCGATATTTTTAAGATATTTTTGCAATTTTCTTTAAATATAAATATATACGCTATTCACAATCTTGTGCAACTGGTATTGCATCATTGCATTTGCAAAATGGTTTAGCATATTTTTGCTCTTGCTGTGTATTTTGTTAGTGTAGAGCAAAAATATGCTAAACCTTTTTGTAAATGCAATGATGCAATACCAGTTGCACAAGATTGTGAATTGCGTTATTCAGGTCTATTCGGGAATACGCGCTTCACTTCTTCGTCGTCGAACGTTCACTTTCGACATTTCGTCTTCGACATATTCTAAAATACGAGTGAAGAATTATCGTTTGCAGTAATCGATTTTTTGTAATCTTTTATGAAAAACATAAACATTGAAAATAGCTGTCTAATTAATACACAGAATAATTTAAAAACAAAAACATAATTTTAAAATAAAAATTGAGATGTATTCGATTGCATTTTTAATTAATGCACAACCTGAAAATCTTAGAGGAGTAATTAAAAATTTAAGAAATAACACGCCGGATATATTTAAAATGAATGATGCCAGTTATGTATGTATGTATGTTTATAACAAATTTAAAATCACTTCTTCTAATACCCAAAGAAGTTTTAGGAAAATTTTTAGAATCAACAAAGAGGCATTTAAATATATTTTATCTGAATTGGAAGACAAAATCAAACAGCAATCACGGCTTGTTTGCTTAAGGCCTGTTGACAAGCTGGCAGCAGCCCTTCGTTTTTTCGCTGAAGGAAATTACGAACATGGAGTTGGCAAGGATTGACATCTTAATATTTCCCAGTCAACTTTTTTAAATCATCTGTCTGAAGTATTAGTTGCAATCGAAGAGAAGTTATGCCATAAATGGATAAGTATCAAAATGGATGAACAGACGAAAGAAGACCGAATGTACTTCTTTCGAAAATCGTCGATACCAGGCGTAACCATGGCTATTGATGACCATGGCTCTGAACTGTTGAGGTGATGTTTGTTTTTTAGACCTGGACAAAGAAACAGAATGAACTTTCATTGTATGTTTTTTTATACATGTACATATATGTACATATATATTTACTTACATTTGAAGCATACGCTGGTTATTTATTTTTCAGTTATGCAGGTATTTTATTTTTACGCGCTAAATCAAGCGTCGAACGAAAATTATGTAGATGTGTGGTGAACAAGTATTTTAGAATGCATACAAAGTGAACAAAAACATATGATTTTCTGTTTGTTTTCTGGTACTCACATCGCTAACGTATTTTAGAATAACAAAAAGTGAATGAAACGCGTATTTGTGGTGAAAGTGACTTCCCGAATAGACCTGATTATTTATTTATATTTAAAGAAAATTGCAAAAATATCTTAAAAATGTTGAGGTTGTCTGAAACTTTGATCTACAACTTGGATCCTACTAGACGGAGTTTGCCCATTTTCAATACCAAACTATTCAGTGGAACAAAAAATTTTTGGTAAAAATTTCATTGATCTATGTCTTTTTTTTTCGAAGCAATAACTTGCCTTCAAAAGATGAAGAGATGGACGGACATGGCTAGATCATCTTAGAAAATTACAAGGATCCAGAATATATAGACTTTTCGGTTCTACGATCAATATGTTACAAACGGAATGACAAACTTAATATACACGCCATCTTTTTGGTGGTGAGTATAAAAACCGCGTAAAAAACTAAATTGCAAAGTAAAATTAACAAAAAAAAATAATGAAATAAAAGAAACTTAAATATTTCAACTGTCATGCAAATATTAATGATTAACATCAGCAAAACAAAAATAATACGAAAACGGCAAAAATGAATCAACACGTTTGTTATGGTGTTGCATATTTACGTTTTTTGTCGAACAAAGCACTTTTGTAATAATTTTACACCTTTATGACCCACAATTTTCTGTTTTCATTGTTTAGTACCTAGTACTTAAATATTTATTTACCAGAAAATAAATATTTAACAAACAAAACACAGATAGTTTTAGTTTTTTTTTACTTTGTAAAGATTTAAAAAATGGCTCTTTAAACTAAATTGACATACATATATAAATAAATCATATACATACTCGTACATGTACATTCATATGTCATATGTATTGCTTAATTGTTAAGTGCTAAAATCATTAACATTATCATAGTTTAACATAAACAAAACACAAAATATATTTAGGTATTATTATTATTATTATTATTTTTATTATTACACCTTTAATGTCTTTTTTGTAACTACTCGTATTAAAGCATAAAGTATTTCCTATTTTTAATGGGAGTTTTTGAAAAGAATTGTTTTCGATTTAAAACTATTCACAGTCATTATAGTTAATTTAAGTAATTTGTTCATTTAATTATGCAGTAATTTTCAAATTACAATAAACTTTTGTTTGTTGTTCGTTAAACCAAATTGGATGTTGTCACTGCTTAGATTGCAAAATATGCCTTAAAAATATATACAAAACTAAATTTGACGACTAATTTGTTTTCATTTGTTTTAAGAAAAACTAGTTTATTCTAATATTTCTATATGAAGAGTTGTATCCATAATTATGCAACTCTTTACCATCACTATGAAATATTAATAAATATTAGAGAAAAAAGAAAGAAATATGATTATATTTTTAGACTGTTTAAAGTTTTTACAAATTTGGCAAAACGCAAAAATGCTAATTCTTAATCAAATCGCCAAAAATTAAACAACTAATATTCAATAAACTTTAACTTCACTACAAAATGTCAAAATAGAAAAAACATAGGAAAATTAAAACCATTGTTTCGAGTTTGTAAATTGAAACCCGTTTTCGGTTTTAAAATATGAAAAGCTGCGGTTTCGTTTAAAATCGAACACTAAACTCTGAGCCCTCAGAATATACATACATAATCGGAAACAAGACTGCAATCCTTTGGTCGTTAAAGTTTTAAACATTTTAATGTTAAATATATAACTGTAAAATCGCTGTAGATGTAATAATCGAAAATATATAATAGTTCTTTCTTTTAAAGTTTAGAAATCTTTAAATGCAATAGACTATTATTACACTATTATTTGCCCTTACAAAACCTCTGTCCGATCAAATAAATGTTTAGAGAAATAATAATTATTTTGCTCATAATAAGCTCAAAATTATAAAATTTTTTTGTTTTTAATTGTTTATCGTTCCCGGTTTAAAAAAGACAACAACACTTTTTAGATGCAGTGCTCTTTACAGCATAACGGATGCTAATGGAGAAGACAGGACCAAAATAACTCACTAATGCTCGGTTCATTTACAGAGAAATTGGAAAATGGTTTCCTCCATTTCCTTGCTCTTGCAACTGCAACAGGAGTCGTTGAAACAATAAACACAGTCTATATAGTGTATAAAAATTAAAGTAGATTTGTACATTTTGAGTCATACATTTGCGACATGCACTTTTTTCAAATTCAAGCTGAACAAAAGCTTAATTTGTCTTACTTTTATTTTTAATACTACTTTTTGATTTTGTACAATAAAAACACGCAATTAGGTACAATCTTCCTATCTGGGTCAGGTTAAAGACAGCTAATAGGTTTATAAAAGTACTGTCTGCTTTTGGTGGTACTGTTTTATAAATATACACAAACTGCTTTTTGGTTTGTCAGCAGAAATAACTAAATACTTGTGCAGGATTCGGAATCGCAATCACAGATTGATAGTTTAGCACACTATCATCTACTGCTAATTGGTAAACAAAAGTACTTTATGCTTCTGGTGGTACTTTTTATAAGCATACAAAAATTGCGAAGTCTTTTGGGTTGACTGCAGAACAGTGATGCCAACTTTTGACACTCAAAACGCGTAAACATTTTTGAAAAAAGTGCTAAATGGAAAAAAATCCATATAAAGCAACATCCAATTTTCCTTTTTTTGCGCTTTATCGCATTTTGAGTGACTAAAATCTGGCTAAAAATTAAGTTGGCATCGCTGCTGCAGAAACACCCAGATACTATGGCGGGATTTGCAATAGCACACTAAAAATGACCTTACAAAATAAAGAAAGGTTGGTTGGTTTCATTTTGACAGTGGTGTCAGTACTTAGTACTTTATATGATTTAATAACAAAATAAAACAATTTAAGGTAAAAAGCAGTGTTTTTTATTTAACCCAAATCTGAGTAAACTTTAGGAGACACTTTACTTTCAGAAAAGCCCGTTAATGACTAGCAATTACCGAATAACATGCTTTTCATGAAAGATATTTCATGAAACATTTGCATGAACGAAGGAATATTTGTAACTAAAGAAATAGCACTTGCTACTCAAGTGCTTTTATAAGTTTACCTACATGTATACTTTCAGAAAGAGATACAAAAATTAATTGATTAGCGCGTTTGATCACTAAGCATTTGTGGCCTGGGTTCGATTCCCAGCCGCTGCCACTCAAACAATCTCAGTTTCTGATAATTATTAGTAGTCTATTCTATCATAACTAATATTTATCACAGCGCCCTCCTTCGGTGGTATAGCATTGAAACGCCACCGAAGTAAAATAATTAAATAATGGCTATATCTCAAGCTTTGATCAATGCTCCTACTTACCACCAGAGGCGTTGCAATACTGTACTACATAACGCACAATTACAGTGTTGTCAAATAAAAAGTTTTTCTCTTCTTTCACCACCTATTCTTTTCATACCTATCTCCTTTCCAAAGAAAGTCTAAATTGTATTTAAAAACATTTTAAAGTTAATCAATGGGAAATAAATATTGGGTCGAATTATTCATTCCGTTCCGCAATTGCGGAATGAAATTTGTTGTGCGGAAGCATAATTTGAAATTTTTCATTCCGTTGCTGCGGTATTTTTCCTTTTTGTAGTATCATCTCTACACAGACAGTATTGCGGCATGCCGCAGGAATGAATAATTACATTTTACTTATCGATCGATATTTCTTTCCGCTTAGTTTTCCTTTCCGTGCGGAATCAATAATATCACCCACTATTTTTGGCAAACAATAAAGAGATTCGTTATTAAAACGTTCCTTAAAATTTAGTTGGTAAAACTATTATTTCAGAAATTATTAATGGAAACATTTTATATGTAAGAAGATGGATTGTTGAAAATGTAAAAAGTAGATCAAATAAAATGATATTTCAGCAGAAGCTCAACAATTTTGATAAAAAATTGTTTCTGTTTAAATAATCATTAATGATTTTTTAAAGATTTAATGAGACTAATGAGTTTTCTTAGCAACATTTTTCACGAGTAATCCGTACTTATTCTCAATGTCAAACGGTTTCATTACGAATCATGTTTTGACTATGCTGATTGCAGTATTATTCTATTAGAGCATAGAAAATTTCCTGATAAAATTGCAATGCTCTTAAAACCATCACTTAAATAATGCTATTGTAATCATTTGCAAATGCACGTTTTTTACAGAATCAACAAAAGATAATTTATCTAACTCTGTTACTGATTTACATTTAAGATTTGGCTGTAAACCATATATGGACTTTTCCCATAGCGTTTGATATTTCAACACTGAATTTTGGTTTTCTTTGCAAAACATGTTTAATTTTTATATACATAGGTATTTATTTATTTTATATATTATTTCTTGTTTTTGGTAATGCGGGAAATCATTAAGATCAAAATTTAGATAAGGCATTATTTTATGATAATTTTGTTAATTGAATTCAAATTTTAATGATTTAAATGTTGTAAAATCATAAATTTATTTTCACCAACGCAGAGACATTGAAAAATGTTTAATTTATTTGTTATAATATACAAATACATATGTACATATATACATATAAAGTATTTTTTTTAAATAAATTTACTTCAGACGAATAAAACCTATTTAGTATATGACAAATGGAGCATCTCATTGCTAACATTTTATATTTCTTTAATTTGCAATTCTAAACTTCTATTGGAGCTAACAAATTAAAAATGTTCCAAAACAAAGAGCTCGGATTCATTAATGCAATGCAAATGTTTAACTTTAAAATTAATTCAATTGTATAAATTGAGTTTTTGCTCAAATAATGGGTTACATTTAACAAAAATCAGTAGAAATATCTGATTATTTTGGTTTATGAAACTAAATCCTTTAAAAGACAAATAATTGAACAAATGTGCAAATAAAATTAGGCACTTTTTCATTTTTAAACAAGTAAGAAAGAATAGTCGGTCAAGCCTGACCATATAATACCCTACACCCAGTATATGTATAAAACAGTTTTTCAAAAACAAGCTCTAAATGGGAGATATTACCTATTATGGACCGATCATCCAAAAATTTAGTGTCATGATTTCTGTGAATATAAATATTATATGTGTTAAACTTTATCTCGATATAAATACTTTTAAAAGATTTATGGAGGTTAAAGTGAATTACGTAGAGGGTCTTATATGGGAGTTTAGACTACTTATGGACCGACCATTATAAAATTAGGTGTCATATACATATGAAACTTATTTGTGTTGAATTTTATTTGGATACCAACATTTTTAATAAATTTATGGTCGTTAAAGTGATTTTCGGAAGTAGGCCTTATATGGAAACTACGATTAATTATGGACCGATCATAATAAAATTGTACCGTACTATTCGTATATACATATATGAAATATATTTGTGTTCAATATTATTTGGATACCGACAGTTTTAAAAGAGGTATGCTCTTTAAAGTAATTTTCGGGAGTGGGCCTTATATGGAAGATACGACTAATTGTGGACCAATCTTGACAAAATTTGTAGATGTAATTTAGCTTCATTGACCACTCATTTGTGGTGAAATTTGTTTGCATACTTGCATAATTCAAAGATTTCTGATCGGTAAACCCTAATTTCGGGAAGACATTTGTATGGGGGCCAGGTGGAATAATAAACCAATTTCCAACAGTTTCAATCCCGTCTGTCCTTGAGCCGAAAAAATATCGCGTATCAAATTTGATTGCAATATCTTCAAAATTGCGACCTGTACTCTGCGCACAAGATTTACATGGACAGCGAGCCAGACGGACGGACGGACGGACATCGTTAAATCGACTCAGGAAGTGATTCTGAGTCGATCGGTATACTTTAAAGTGGATATTGGACCAATAACAAAATATGAAATGAAATCGATTTTAATTCTCTAAAATTGTCAAATCATAAGAATTTTTTGAAAGGAAATATCTAAATAAATTAATTTTGTAATTGTTTTGTGTCCTGTGACTTAACATGTTATTGCAAAAAAAAGCCTTTCTAAAGATTTATGTACAAATTTTTTACATCTAACAATTCTTAAACTAATACATTACTTATGTAAATATATATTTATTCCAACAAAATGTTGCTTTACTTACCCCATAACAAAGTTGGTATCCTCAATTTCTCCAACGGAAAGATGACAATACACAGCACAAAGAATATATGAGCGGCAAAGATCAATATGACATTGTGCCATTTAAGAGGCGCTTTAAACTGAATACCCAATATATTGTCGCCCTTAAATTTGCGTGTGTATTCCTCCAGATTGACATGATATTTATTTTGTATAACTTTCACTTCTCCATCGGCGGCCGAGACCAGGGGTTGGCCATTGGCGGTGGGAAACCCATTTGCGGCGGCCTGCTTGCCGTTTGTCAAACGCTGTTTTAAGGCCGTACTGGTGGTCTGTGTGGTTTCGGCGCAACTGGTTGTACTGACACGTTCCGATGTTGATAAATGACCCATGATGATGGTTGTATTTAAAATACCTTGTTTACTTTAGAGATTTAGAGACTTGTAACACTCAGTAATTCTGAGGGAGATTAGGGAGCGACCAGAAAAAAAAAATTAACACAAAATAAATAAGATTTCTTTAATTTTTTTTTTAATAAAAAAATATTTAAATTTCTTTTTTTTTTTTTTTTGTTATAATTTGAAATGGGCAGATATTTTTTAAATTTTAAGGGAATAATAATACAAAGTTAACAAATTGCAAAATCACTAGGAAAACTGTTTTTTGCCAAACATTTGTATTTTGGGATTAAATTAAAAGGAGGGGGAATTTTTACAAACAAAAAGGAAAAATAATTATTGTAACATATTTTAATTATCTTGGTTTTTATAGAAATTATTTCTAAAACAGGCTTTTAAGGTCAGTTTTCCTCCTAAATGTAAATAAAAGACTTTATTTATTTATACATTTTCTATCCGACGTTTCGTTGGTATTTTGCCAACATCTTCAGGGGATGAATTTTTATTAAATATATCTTTTCTTATTCAGTTTTACATTTAGTTTTAAATAAAAGATGTTTTTCACGACACAAATGGTACGACATATAACATATAATTTAAATAAATGCAAAAATGATTAATTAAAAATATCACAATAGATTGTCCCTTAATGCTAGGTATCACAGTTGTAATTAAACTAAAATTTAAACAAATTTTAATTAAAAAAAAAATTGTGAAATTTACTTTTATTAAGGTTTTCATTTGAATTGTTGAAGTTTTATTTAATTTTTTTTAATATAATTTGCACTGTTTATGTATGTACTATAATCGTATGTTTTATTTCTTTTCAAACTTATTAACACTTTTCAATTTGTTTTATTTTCATTTGTGTATGTATACTGTAAAGATTTCTTTATGTTATTTTTAATATTTGTAATTTTCTGTTTTATTTCTTATTTTTCTCAGTTTTAGTTAAATTATTGTATTTCTTACATCCGTTTGTTTTTATCTAATGACCGTTACTGTTTGACGTTTCGTTAAGAAATGATCGTAGTTTAAAACTTAAATTTCATTTCTATCTTTGGCTACACGACTTTAACGCTTAAAGATGTCTCTGGTTGACTGAATGACTGAGACTCCTCTGTATCTACATAGTTTGCTTTACAGTACGTTCGTCTGTCCGTCCGTCCTTCCGTCTGTCTTCTTACTCTGCGCTAGTATTCTTTTGTATCGCAGCTCTTTGTATGTGGCTGTATTGTATTGTTGTATACTTATCGATGTTGTTGTATTTTATTGTTTATTTTGCTTTTTGTTGTTGTTTTTTTAAGTTAAAAATCGTAAACCAAAAACATAAACTTATTTTAAGGCCAAGATAGAGCCACTTCTCGGTTGTATTTCAAAACGACAGATACATTTACATGCACGCTCACACACTCATGCGTTCCACAACATTTGGGCAAAATCTTGGACTCACACATTTACAGAAATAGTACCTACCAGCACCTGACTGTAACAGGAAAACCTTCAAAGAATCACTTCTTTATGTAAGCAATTCTTAAAATTCGATTGCCAACATCGATAACTATTAGATTGATAAAATCGAAATACCGCATTACTAGTTTAAGTAGTTGCCCTAAAGGTACGGTCACACTTGGCAAATATTTACTCAAAAAAGCATAAACACTTGTTTTAGCACAAATTTGTTTGACATTATTTACTCGTACAATAGTTTTGCAACATCAAACAGCATCAAATAATATAAGACTATATATTTGTTGTGATTTGGCCTAAGAGTTGAAATATATTTTATTTAGTGGTTACGTCATTTTCGGCAAATATTTGCCAAGTGTGACCATACCTTAAGAAGTTTAAGAACAAATAAAATTCACATATTTGACATTAATTTTTAAAATGTCATAGTTTTATGATAACACGCGTTACTTGTTTATATAGAATTGTTTTTAAATTCACATAAATCTAAATACGTCATGTCATAACTTAAAATTAAACATTTAAAAAAATGACGTCATATCTACATATATTTAGAAATGACCTCAGCAAAGAAATTTGTGTATACATAATATAAATATAAACCGGTTATTTCATAAAAAATTAACTACCAGTTTCGATTTTATATATATATTTTATATCCGTTTCCATTGCGATGTGTTTAATTACAAACAAAAATTTATAATTTTTTTAATCTGAGAATTGATCGTGCTGTAGTACGAGTATGAGCTACAAAATCTTTGGGTAAAAAGCTATCGTATATTTCGAAATTACAACGAATATTTTGGATACTAAATTCTGGAAACTGTTTCTGCAACCAAATGTTATTACATACCATGTGTGGACACGAAGTTAGTACACTTGGTATCTGTTGCCAATTTAAGCAAATATTTTTTGTTATTCCTTATTTGTTAAAACCCTTTATTTTTTAAACGTGTTTTATGTCACCCACCCATTTTGGTAGTACCATTTTTGTGGTACTTTCCAGCATACAACTACTCAAAAAAAAAAAAAAACAAGTAAGAAAGTATAGTCGGTCAAGTCCAATCATATAATTCCCTACACCCAGTATATGTATAAAACAGTTTTTCAGATATGGGCGTTATATGGGAGATATAACCTATTGTGGACCGATCATCTAAAAATTTAGTGTCATGATGTCTGTGAATATAAATAAATATTATGTGTGTTAAACTTTATCTCGATATAAATACTTTAAAAAAATCTATGGAGCTTAAAGTGAGTTACGGAGAGGGTCTTATATGGGAGTTTTGACTAATTATGAACCGATCATAATAAAATTGTACCGTATTATTTTATGAAAATATTTGTGTAAAATATTATTTGGATACCAACATTTTTGAGAGAGATATTCTCTTTAAAGTGATTTTCGGAAGTGGGCCTTATATGGGAGCTACACCTATTTATGGACTGATATAGACAAAATTTGTAGATTGATTTAGCTTCATTTATTACTCATTTGTGGTGAATTTTGTTTGCATACTTGCATAATTCAAAGATTTATGATCGGTAAACTGCAATTTCGGGAGGACATTTGTTTGGGGGCCAGGTGAAATAATAAACCGATGTCCACCAGTTTCAATCCCGTCCGTCCTTGGGCCGAAAAAATGTCACGTATTGAAATATTTTCAAAATTGCGACCTGTAATCTGCGCACAAGCTTTACATGGATAGCTAGCCAGACGGACGGACGAACGGACATCGTTTTATCGACTCAGAAAGTGATTCTGAGTCGTTCGGTATACTTTAAGGTGAGTGTTGGACCAATATTTCTGGGCGTCACAAACATCAGCACAAATCCAATATACCCTCCCCACTATGGTGGTGCAGGGTATAAAAACAAAGGACAGTAAATAAGCACTAAATAAAAATTGCATTTTCATATGAGAAACAATAATATTCGTAATATCTATTAGAATATCCTTTATTTTTAAACCAGCTGGACATCTCCTGGGCATGAAAACCATACAGCGCCCTTTTGGTATTGCCTACCAAGCAATTTAGTGTTTATTCCACAAATTGCCCAAATTCTAGTATCTTATTGCCGTTAAATGTAATTGGGCGTCCATTTCAACTTTCAATACTTTAATCTTATTCTGCTCCAAGTAACTTCTCACAACGCGTGAGCTGTGTTTTAGGTATTTGTCGTGCATTAAAAGCCACCTGACTGGCATATTGTCCTCATCGTATATAATCATTGTATTTAAAAGTAGGCACTTCGAATAATGACACCAGGAAAAATGGCCCAAACAAAAATTTTTAATTTTTCTTTGTAATTTTGGTAATTTTGCATTTTAAGAAAAACGAAAAATGAATCTAAAATCGTAGAACGTAAAAAGACCATAAGAAATTTTATTTTTGTACTAGCCCAAAGTAATTTAATTTTTTAATATTTTAAAATAAGCTAAAAATATAAAAAGGAGAAATTACCCCAAAAATCTCATCCAAAATTTTGGGGTGATTTTTCATTATTACTATTTAAAAATATTTATTTAATAAAAATTACAAAATTTGGGTGAAAATTAATTTACATACATATGTATTTGGAGCAAGTTTTCGCTATGAAAAATCATTTGGGACCACCTTTCATTTTAACCTTGGGGTAATTTTTCATAACCTTTGGGGTGATTTTGTACATGAATCAAATAATAAAGATTGCGCAAAGAATGTAAACAAAATTTCCTCTCTCTGCGCATGACGTCATAACTTTTGTTAACAATATTTAAAGAAAAAATAAATTTTTCGTAAATTGTTTTCTTAAAAATAAAACATTTAATTATTTACTTTATACTCGTACATATTACTAAATGCTCATGGGCAAAAGAAATCCGGGACTGTAAGTTATTTTTTGAGAAATATGTATAATGCTAAACAATGCATCCACACAATTTTTTTTATTGAGTTATAGTTCTAGAGGAAACTTCAATACCGAATTTTATTGAAAGATATCTTTGAATTGCTGTGAAGCTCTTAAATCTGTGTGTGACACTGAGGCTCTGTAAATTGTTGCGTCTTGAAGCCTGTGTAACAATTTTAAATATCCCATAGATTCGAATATGGACTAATGCGTTGTAGACTATCATCCTTGTGTAAATTAAAATACTTTTAATCTCGCAAATGGTGCTTCCTCTAGCGTTCAACTGGCGAATAACCCCATGCTGTTCCTATGTACACCATTTTTTTAGTCACGTCTAAATATAGTTTTATGATCCTTAATGTTTTGTTTCATAAAATATTAAATTTTTATTATTGTAATAATAATATTAAGCAAACCGTCAATAATTTACGTTATTCTTTTATAAAAACTGCTTTCAAAGTATGTGTTCTAAATAAACTTTAGGGATTTTATTAATCACTCAAAATATTTTAAAAGTTCCATTTTTGTTAATGCACTCTTTTACAGAGTGTTCATAAAATATACATAGGGTATTTGTATACACAGCACTAATGGCTGTGTATACATATAATCGGAATTTTCAAGTTGTGTTACGAATAGTATTTCAACGAACAAACAAATTTGCTGAAGCGATCGGCAGTGGTAAACGTAGGTAAGTATGTATATATACTACACATACCTATAGTTACTCGAGTATATACGAGTACAATACAGCTTCAACATTACTAATACAAAGAAATCCACATACATTTGTACATACTCGTATGTGTACATTGGATAAAATTAAAATTATTATGAGGATCAATCGTCTTACTAATACTAATAACTTCAATTTATCATAAAAATTTTGTTGGAGTAGTCTGTAGTCTGTAATTTTTGCTAATGTCTGACTCCAATAATTCATTATTATTTGTTTACTTTATATTTCCCAGGTAATCTAGTGTCTTTAAGTAATCTGGATTGAAATTAACTTTTATTTTGTTATGTACTTTAGGAAATTGGTATTTTAGCCAACACAAGTAATCTATTGTAGCGCAAATTTTAACTTAGGGTCCCTTTGTTATCTGAAGTGTAATACATACATATGTAAATCTTTTTTATTCAACTCTATTTTTTGGACCAGCTCAAATGTGGCTGTGCTGAGTACACACAAAAATTTTGAAATAATAAAATGTAACCCAGAACAGCTGGGTTAGTTTAGGTCTAATAAAATATGAGTGTTACCCATTAAAATCCACAGTTATACATACATACGAGTATGTACATATGTATTTAACAACATTCCATCTCCGTGATTTTAGTCAAAATATTTGTTTTCATTATCATTTTTCGCTTTGGCAAAGACTAGTGAGTGTATTCCACAAATTAGTTATTAGAATTATTTATTTATTCAGAGTTTTTTTTTTTTATTAATTTCCAGAATTTCATTATTAATGCAAATTCTAAACAGCATGTTCTTTAGCAACTTAGTTTATAATGAACCAGAATAAACTGTCATGTACTATCTCACAATTAGCTAAAAGCTTTACAGTGGTTACAGAGAAAACAAAGGAAAGTCTTTTAAACTAAACTACATACATATTTAAATAGATTTTGTATATGAAGAATTAACTATGTTTATTATGTTCGAAGCATTTGTCTCTTTCTTTGAAAACTGCATTTTTGTTTTCTTTATACATATTACTATTTCTCTTTATTTTTGGCGCAATAAAATTCTTAAAATACAATTTACAGTCGGGCCTCGATTATCCGTGATGGTCGGCACCAGAAGCCTTACGGATAATCGATTTTCATGGTTAATCGAATAGCAATTTTGATTATAAAGATTTCAAATACTAATAAAATATCAATTGATAATAAAACCTGGACTCGAGCTCGAAAGAAAAAAAGTTATTTTATTAATACATTATAAAGGTCGAATTAAACACAATAAAAGGTTTTTATTTTTTAACAAGTAAACATTGGTGTACATAAATATTTATATTAAAAAAATTAATTCTTTTTAAATCTTCGTTTTTTTTTGATCTAGCATTTAAACGCTCAATTTTTTTTGAATGCTCGTTAATTAGTTTAACTTTATCTTCAATATTTAAAACGTTTCTTTGTCTTTTTACCACTGGTAACGATGCCATACTAAATATATTTAGACTTTCCAAATTTCTAAATTACTCTAAACACCTTTAAATGCTTCTGAGTCATCGTCGGCAAACAAGGGAATTCCCCGTTTTCATGTTTATTATATTGTATGTATGAATTTGAAGTTAATAAAAAAAATTCTGCCGTCGCGGATAATAGAGGTAATCACGGTTAATCGAAGTAAACAATTTTAAAACATTGCAAACAAAAAACAATAGACTGATATGTTTCCATCACGGTAAATCGGGTTTACCGGTTAACCAAATGACGAATAATCGAGGCCCTACTGTATTATGTTTTAGTGAAATCACAGCCATATGAACAAAATTTAAAATTTCAATTAAAATATTTTAACTCAAATTGTTTTCTTTATTTTGCCACAGATTTTGCTTTGTTTTGTTTATTTTGCTTTGTCCACAAATTTCGTGTTTTATACTCGTATAGTGCTTTTTCACATTACCAACTTACTACCATAAAATATTTTCTTTCTCTTTTTAAAAGAACTGCCTTATCAGCTGATTGTAGCACTTTTAAAAGGTTAAAATTGTCACCTCTGTATATTTTGTGGTTCGAAATCAATTCCACAGTACATACATATACATAAGATACGTGTCCACGATCGTCAGATATTACAACGTTGTCCGAAAAATGCTCAGAAAATGTCTAGCAACCGTGTAAACTTAAATTTTTTGCCTTCCAACGTTGCAAGAAAAAGCATTTTCAGTACATTGGAAGACAAAAATATTGTCAGACTTCTAACAATCGTGTAAACACACAATTTTGTCATTGTCATTGTTTTAAGACAATTGTCAAACACTTTTCATTGTCATATGTGCAAAGTTTATGCATCTGCCAATGGCAGCATTGTCATAGAAATTACTTCTAAATGCAACTCTGTATATACATAAATAAACAAACAAGTGTACATTTTTAAAAAAGTAGAAGAAAATTAAATTAAAGTGTGCATTAGGACATAAGCAGATGAAATGGTTCCAATTGCTCTTTTTTGTTCTATGACAATATTTAAAATTTTTAAACACACACACAGAGCTGCAAAACGAATTTGACAATGTCACACAACAATCTGACAACCGTGTGAACTGACAATTTCGGTTGACAGATAAATTCATTGTGTGACAATTGTGCGCAAATGAAATTGTTAGTTTTCTTACAGTCGTCTAAACTGACAATTTACCTTTTGCTAAAAAGATAAGGATAGCAATACATACATATATGTAACTAGAAATTTTTCTATCTCTTATGATGGGGTTAAATGTGTGAAGCCACTTTGACACATTTCAATAGCAACACTGGCCGTGTCGTATCTGGTCTTATCTGTTGTTGTTGTTGTAACAGCTAGAACTAATTAATTTTTAATCCGGGGGTTCTGCAATAAGGTCTTATCTGTGATGTATACTGCCTTTAAAGCCTGTTTTCAAAATAGATGTTCTTTATAATTTAGAACACAGAAATAATGTATTGGAACCACTGTTAATTTTAAAAAACTCTTACATATGATCGTATTCTATTTGTTGTTATTAGTTTTCTGTTACCACGCAAAGTCAATTAAAAATCACCTTAAAATTTATAGTTTTTGTGTAGGTATTACACATGTTTAAGCTAAACACACTTAAGCATCTACATCTGTATCTTTGTACCTCCAAAAGTTTTAACACACAATCTCATTCTTATACATATATACTTATGTATGTAGATATGTCTATACGATTCATCTATTTTCACTATAGGTATAAACAAATAAATACATACAAACATCCCAGCAGTTTTAAAAGTAGTCAATGTATTCCTTATTTATAGACAAAAATTTTTAGTAATTTCTAATCACTTGGCCGACTACAATATTACATATTTTGGGTCAAGTAGCAAATTGGTTACTTTATACATCCAGGGTAAGCATGCAGCGTGAAGTCAATTGTCAATTCAGTGTCTGTAAGTAATCAGTACGGTGCTTTAAAAATTAGTTATTTTAGCCACCAGAAGTAATCTATTGGTGAGTCAATTGTCACTAATGCCTGATCACTTGAGTCATTTGTCACGTACATATCGAGCCATAACCGCCGAAAAAATGTATCCCACAAACTCAAAATTTTACAGGGGAAGGTTTTTTTTAAATAAAATCAGTTTGAATAAAGCCATTATTTTAAAATTTATAATGTAAATATTGTTTTGTGTAATACATTTAATTTTAATAATTTTAAATGATGTTGAACTATCGATTTCGATAAAAAAACAACAATCGATTATGGTGTGGGATACATTATTTTGGCGGTAATGGCTCGATATGTGTTCATTGTAATGTAAAGAGAAGTGAATTGGTTACTTTATACATCTCAGGTAAACTGACATGTAGTCAATTGTCACTTTAGTGTCTCTAAGTAGCATAGCTTGAATTTACTTTAAAGTTTTATATTGTACTGTAGTTTGGAATGTAGTTAGTTGTTTTACCAACCTGCTGTTATCTGTTGGGTTTCTCTTAATGTATGGTCACACATGGCAAATATTTACTCAAAAAAGCGTAACCACTTGTTTTAGCACAAATTTATTCGACGTTGTTTACTCTTACAAAAGTTTTGCAAGATCAAACAGCATCGAATAAAATAAGACTAAATATTTGTTGTGTCTTGTCCTAAATAAACGAAGTTTTTTTTTAATAAATAGACGAGTTCAAAAATATTTTATTTAGTGGTTACGTCTTTTTCGCCAAATATTTGTCAAGTGTGACCGTACCTTTAGTAAATTGAAGTATAGTATGTATAATTTTTGTCAGTTCATTGCAATTTAGGAATAAGTCCAATTTTATAATGCTGGCCTTTTGCAGTCCCTTGTCAGATCAATCGGAAGTCATTTCAAAATTGTAATTATATTTCTATTTCAGGACTCACTAATAGTAGTTTGCAATAATAGTTGACAATGATAATGAGTCTATAACTGTGAACAGACTATTAATTCTCTCTTTCTGGTTGAGTTGAATGCTAGAAAATTATAAACGTTCATTTGTAGACTGTAGGTATGGGTAAAATGTTCCTATTGTATTAAACATATAGTAGTGGTATGATGGTTTGTTAAACGAATATAATTATAACCTTCTAACTAATACCAATAAATAGTCCTTAAGAACACACTATTAGACTGTCTATTTGTGTCTGGCATCTGCATGAGTTTAGTACTAGAAGATTTGTTGTAGACTAAATTATAACATTCGACTAGGATACGTGTTTAAGATATTACTTATATGTAGCTTATTCGGTAACTAATTAGGTAGCTAGTAAAGTAACTGTGTCTTTGTAACCGACATGTAAATACCATGCGTTGTCTACTTTGGACCATACATGTTAAATTCCAATTAGAATTAGCAATTGATGCAATTGGTTTATATTCTCTATTTCATCAAACAATTAGAATTAGTTCAATTAATTCCCATTAAATAATTGAAATTTTTATTCCAATGGTATAACTAATTGCAATTAGTTGCCATTAGCAATAAAAATTGGTTTACCTTTACAATTCGAAATCTAATTGACTTCTGCTAATGCAATTAGATATTCAATTAGCTCGAATTAGAATCAATTATTTTGATAAAAATATTTTTTTTTCCAAAGAATTATTGAAGTGAACGAGTAATGATGTAAGTCACTGTATGTGCAAACATGTGGTTATTTAATTACCGTAATTGTTATCAAATGGTAATTGTTTGATATGTAAATGCTGATAAAACTTCCAATATATGGTCCAAATATCCTACATTAAAGGAAATAACACTGTTTTGCAACACACCGCTTACGTCTTCAGGCCCTGTGGAGCGACTATTTTCCTTTGCGGGCATTATTAATAGTCCAAGGCGGGATCGCTTGGCGGACTTTTCTTTTGAAAAGCTCGTATTGCTGAAAGCGAATATACCCGGTCATTGTAGTTATTTAACAGTTAATACGTACCTTAAATAGGTGTGCATGTATGTAATACATATATGTAGTACCTTTACCTTTACCTTAGCTTTCATTTCACTCTATGCACTACTACTTTTCCTAAGGCATCGCAATGGACCGTATTGGTCTCTGGGTGAGAGTGTGAGGCAACTCACACCAGCCTTTCTACCTACCTACCTACCTAGTACATATTACCCAGCAAGCCATATGAGTCCGAAAAGAGTCTTTTCTGACACCTTTTTCGGAGCGTTAACGCTCTTTATGAGCCCAAAAAACAATCATAATTGCTCCGAAAACCTTCAGAAAAGAGGGTCATTACATTCGAAAATGGTCCGTCAGAAAGAGCTCTTAGATAATGTCAGAAAAGAGTCTTTTATGAGGGTTTTTTTGGGCTCTTAAAGAGCTCTTAGATAATGCCAGAAAATAGTCTTTTATGAGGTTTTTCTTGGGCTCTGTGTAATCTTGTTTTTATCATTCTTGTGTGGTACAGCTATGTTTTTTTTTTTGTTCAAAGCACAAATAACAAGACAACAACGCTTTGCTACACACATAATTAAGTGGAATTTCTTAGTCATACTGAGACTCAGGACAGTAACAAGCAAATTTTTCTTTCGCTCCGAAAATGCTCTTTAGTTGGACTCTTTTCTGACTCCTTTTTTCGGAGCGCTCCGAAAATGCTCTTTTGTTGGACTCTTTTCTGACTCCTTTTTCGGAGCGCTCCTAAAATGGTATGCTGGGTATGTACATAAGTAATATGTATTTTTATGTATGTGTGAAATTCATATTATAAATATTTTAGTTTATTTTGTTTTTGAAAATATCGAAATAATTGATTATAATTCGAGCTATTTGAATATGTAATTGTATTAGCAGAATTCAATTAGATTTCTAATTGTAAAGGTAAACCAATTTTTTTTTGCTAATGGCAACTAATTGATATTAGTTTTACCAATGGAATAAAAATTTCAATTATCTAATGGGAATTAGTTGAACTAATTCTAATTGTTTAATGAATTAGAGAATTTCACAAAAGAAGGTTAATTAGCAATCATTAGCATTATCTAATCATTATTTAACATTTGTGCTTTGAACCAGCTAGCAGACAGTATTTCTCTCTGTTCGCTCAGCTTAGGACTCTCACATGTTAAAATAACTAGTTATATAGCAATCAAATAGGTAGCTAGTAGGGTAACTGACTCAATGCAACCGGTATCACACAGGCATCTTTATAATGTTTAAACAATTAATTTGAGGACCTACTTAAGGCACCTAGAACTGCTGGGTTATGTATAAATCCGTATTTATGAATGTACGAATTTGTTAAAATGATAATAACAAAGTTGAATGATGCTTTCACTTTACATAACTCTTCTATGGTCAGACGAATGATGTTTAGATGTGCAAATGTGTTTGTCCAACTCTATAACAAAACAAATGAAATTAAATTCACCTAAAATTCAACAAAAAAAAAAACAAAACATAACATATACATATAAACCGACATAACACCATACATTCAAATGTTCGAGTATGTATATTTGTTTGTATATCATTAGGTTTCTATGAGTGTGTTTTTCTATCTGTCTGTTTAAACCCATTTACGAATTTGAAAGGCCTTTAATTTTTTTCTCTTTCGTCACAGCAGCAGCAGCGAAGTTAAAAAAAAAACTTTTTTTTAATTGAATGTTATTATAATAAAAGCGGCCCAAATAATTTGGTTTTCTTATGCAGTGTTTGGCAGTGACACTCACTCCATTGTAGTATTTAGTCATAGACCAAAACATAAAATTATTTAATACAACTACTGTATGTAGTGTGGTGTGGTGTACTTGAAATAAATTATTACACATTTGTTTCATATTTTTCTAAACTCATTAAACTATTATTATTTTAAGGTTGCGAGTGAATATTTCTGAAATGTCTGTCCATAGACTTGTAATTTTTAAAGGTTTTCTTTATCACATAAATCTTGTTAGACACTTAACGATCCAGAAATTTTGTATTTAACTGACTAAAAATAGAGCAAGCATGTAGTGGAACCGTTTTATTTGGTTAGAGTCGAATTATAAGGCATGTACATTAGATATTACTATAGGCTGTTTCTTTTAGATCTATAAAACATTAAATTGACAACACTTTTTTAACCGGCAGCCATTTTGTCAACATGAATAGACTGACGCCTGAACAACGCTTCCAAATTGTGCAAAATTATTTTGAAAATCATGGTTCTGTGTATTTTTAGATGTATAGAACTTTGAAATGGAATAAAAAAATAAGATTTTTTAAATTCACATGAAATTTACATTATATGAAAGATAATCTTCTGGCATTATAATTTAATTATGACTTCTGACATATGACTGGAGGTCCAAGTTTCGATGAGTTTTTCCAACATTTGTGGCGGTATATCGGCAATATCGAAGCCAAGTGGTCTATCGTTTCGGGCTTATTGGCGTAGACTAGCGACTTCAAGCATAAATAACTTGACAGCTGACAAAATGGCCGCCAGTTAAAAAAGTGTTGCCAACTTATAGTTCTAGACATCTAAAAAAAAACACTTATATTTTATTCATTTTTCAAAATATAAATAAATTAAATCTCTCAAGCATTGCATTAAAACATTTATTATTATTTTTGGACAAAATCATTATTAGACTACTTTCAAGTGAATTCATATTTTGAATCAATTTGGTGGATTAGATTTGAATTAACACAAATATACTCACTCAAAGGAATTAAATCAATAAACAATAAATTCCATTCGACTACAAATCTGTGTAAGAAGATACCGCATTATTTTTTTTGGGAATGATTGACTAACATTTTTTAAATCGATTTTAATGAATTAACTAAAAGAATTAATTAATATAGGGTTCTGAATAACACAAAAATATTGTTTTAAAAATATACAATATATTAATTAATATTTAAATATGTTTATTTGGAACAACAGGTTTCTTAAAACAGAAATTTTTTAAATAGTTTAATTTACTAAAGAATTAGTTTTCGCATGTTTGTTATTGTTAATTGAAAGTCTTTATATCTTAGGTAAAATTGTGAGCTCGTGGCAGTGAGACTAAATTATCATTTCAACATTTTTTTTATCACAGATCATTTAATATTTTGGAATGTGTTTAACGCTTCTTATGTTCTAATTTACACGAAGCAATTCTTTAAGAAAAGCTGATTACATTTTAGATTGTACTAGCACAAACACAAGTATATTTCTTTCTGGAGTAGAGTAATATTTACTGACGAAAGTAAATTTAATGTTTTCCGGTCAGACGGGCGTTCTTACGTATGGAGAAAGCCGAATACAGCGCTCTATGAACAAAATTTGAGACCCACAATAAAACACGATTTAGGAAAAGTTATGGTATGGGGAGCAATTTCAGCCGCTGGACCGGGGTAACCTTCACATTGTTGAGGGAATTATGGACCACAAATATTACATTAATATTTTACAATAATCTTGCTGAAACAGCGCAGAAATTAAGCCTAACAAATGATTATTACTTTTACCAAGATAATGACCCTAAACACAAGGCGTATAATGTTAGAACCTGGCTGCTCTATAATTGCCCGCATGTTCTTGAAACTCCTCCACAGTCGCCGGATATTAATCCAATAGAGCACGTGTGGAGTAATTTAGATGAAAAATTAAAAAATTGTCAAATTAATACAAAAAATTACCTTAGTATAGCTCTATAGGAGGAATGGGGAAAACTAACACCTGAGTATTGTCGAAAACTTGTTAAATCGATGCCAAATCGGTTAAAAGCAGTGATACAGCAGAAAGGACTTCCAACAAAATACTAAACTTTGTAAATAGAATAAAAATTATTTATTTTTGTAAGCATATTTTCATTTGTCCCATTATTACTTTGAACTCAAATTAACATGTTTTTTTAGTTTTTTTCTTATAATTTTGTTTTAATAACAGTGAATGAATTTTTTTTTTATGTTTTTAATAAAATATCATACTAGCAATTTAAATTTAATTTAATATTTTTCTTTGGCTTAATAAATTTATAAAAATATTTAGTGTAATATTGACTTATGTGCGTGTCCCATTATAACTTTGAGTCACTGTATGTACTATTTTAAACTTCTACTGCTAAAGACCAACCTTATTTTAGATGATGATCTACCAAAAATTATATATATCCTAATCATGGCTCAGAATTTGAACTTTCCATATAGACATACTAAGTATATTCCTATACATTAAATAAAAAAAACATAATCAACAACTGTAAAAAATAAACAGTTTGAAACTCTTCCTATTGATTCACATAACAAACCTCAGACACTAACAAACGGTTAAGGGGCCCAAGATATATGAGCATGCCATTATGCCCATAAATATTGGTCCAACACCTTAAAGTATACCGATCGCCTCTGAATCACTTCCTGAGTCGATGTAACGATGTCCGTTCGTCTGTCTGGCTGTCCATGTAAAACTTGTTCGCAGACTACAGGTCGCAATTTTGAAGATATTTCGATAAAATTTTAAAATTTCTTAAAAAAACTATCAAACAAAGTGTATTAATATACATAATATATATATAATTATGCATCCACAACAAAGGTGAAGGGTATATAAGATTCGGCATAGCCGAATATAGCACTCTTACTTGTTTTTATAGTTTTAGTGTGTTTTTGGTATATGTGTTTGCCATCACGTGTTACATTGTGATATAATCCAATTAAATCATACATTTCATAGTACATATTTATATTTATACGAGTATATGGAGATCGTATAATTAGCGCCCTCAAAATCATTGATTGTGTTGTCTAAAGTTCATAGCAAGAAAATTAAAATATTAATTAAGTTTTACATATACCAATGTTTTCATAATAAGTTAACTCAAGTGAGGATAATATATAATTTTATTTTATATATTAGAAGGTGTAGAAGGAAACTGAGGGTGACAAAATGATTATGCGGATCTAAAGAGTTCTGAAGTCAGCTGTAAAGGTTACATTTCCATATACATACATGTACATACGTATGTATGTATTATTCGAGATTATTTCACTTAAAATAGAAATTGATAATGATTAAATTATTTCAATTAATTTAAACAAAGTAATTTAAATTCTGCGTAATAAGCAGATTCAATATTTTTTCTTATTACGCAAAAACTTCATTGTCATCCAGATGAATGGAATAAACCTGCGATTGTTCAATTTAAAGTTTAAATTATATTTTTGTTATATGACTGGCTAAATCGAATGTCTATTTTCAATTGAAACTCTACCAACTGGCATTTTTTCAACCATATTTACTATGTTTACCCAGACAAAATTCATTTGAAATGCAAAAAAGATCACATAAATTTTTCTAAAAATTTGTCAAGATTTTCAATTACATATGTACATACAAGTAACCCTCCTACAACACGGTAAATAGGTTTCTAGAACACGCCGTGTTCTAGGAAAACGTGTTATATGAGGCTAGGAGACAGTGTAAAATATAATTTTTTTAAATTAATTAAATTAAATATTTTCTAAACAATTATATTTTATTTTTCGAAATTAAGGTATTTTATTTTTATTTTTTTTTTTATTTCTTCCAATATTTCCCTAAAACAATGTGTAGCATCTTCAGGGATACAATAATAAAATTTAAAATTAATAACAATAAAAATATTTTTCAAAAATAACAGTAAAAATTTAAATATTACACAAACAAAAATATTAATATGAAAAATATTTTAGTTTTTAGTTTTTGTGTTTTTATAAATTAAGTGTCTGTAAGTTTAAGCAACATTATCTGTATCTACTTTAAAATTAATTCTAAGATTTTTTGGTACATTAATAATTTCTAACATTTCTAACATATAACGACGTTTAAAATTATTTTCTGGTTTCAAAACTGAAATGTTCTCAAAGTCGGGATAGCGATTCACATTTGTACAATGTGATGATAATGCTGTTTTTTGTGATGGTATATCTCTATATTTTTGATCATCTGAATTTATAAAATATTGTAAGTCTATATTGTTTATGTGTTACATCATTGTATTTATTTTATTGTTTTATAATTTTTAATAGACAATCCCTTGAAAAAGTCGACAAACAATCGACGAAACGTCGGGAAAAATATTGTAATTAAAAAATTGGATTTTTATTTACACTAAACAAATTTAGGCCATTCTAGCTTAAAAAATAACAATCTTAAATTCATCACTCTGGCCAAAGAAAAAACTACAACATTAAAATAATTATGTTTCTATTACATTTTAAAAATTGTTTAGTAAAATTTTCTTTATCAAGTATAAATTTGTCTCTATCTGATAGGAAAAATGTTTTTTAATTGTTAGATTATAATTAAAATAAAGACAAACTCTGTAGTAAAATTGTCTTTCAAACAATATATAAAATATGTACTAAAAAAAATTTCCAGTAATACTGCATAAAAACATAAATTTAATTATTTTCGCAGCTTATCCATGCCATTCTCAAAACACCGAGCGTTTTGTTCATGTAGTACATGAATCTGACATGGCTGTCACCGATGAGCAACTAATGGCCAAATTTTTTCCAAACTCGAGAACCGGAAAAAATACCTGGTTTAATATGATTGATTAAAATTTCGCGAAATTCTGAATGTAACGTTAAATTTTCAGCACACACGTAGAATTTAATATTTTATAATATTTAGACAATATTTTAATACCGAAACAATTTTAATTTTTCATAAACTGAAATTTTTTAATGATTTAAATTTAAAACTTTTCAGTTTAATGATTTTTTGTGAGCTTTAATTTTCTGATATTAGGGTGGTAGGAACTAAGATCTGGTGAGTAAATGTAAAACATTGGTCTCCTCAAGACAAAAACATCGACATATCACACTTTGAGATCGGACTATAAATGCCGATGATATGAGAAAAAAATTTAAAAAGGTAACCCCTACGTTCGGCAAAAAAACGAAAATTAATTTTTTCAATAGTTCTGTTGGAATTATCGAAAAACTTTATTTACAAAAGTTTAATGATTTTTGGTGAGCTTTTATTTTCTGATATTAGGGTGGTACATTAGGGTGCTAAGAACTGAGATCGGGTGAGTAAATCGATAGATCTCCTCAAGACAAAAACATCGATATATCACACTTTGAGATCGGACTATAAATGCCGAAGATATAATAAAAAATGTATTTTGGCGACTCCTACTTTCGGCAAAAAAAAAACAAAAATTTTTTTTTTTTCGAAACTGTCTTGCAACAATACTTCATATTCGGTGGTGTACCGCGAACTTTTCTTTTTTTGCATGTAAGGCGAGACACTCTAATGTACATACATACAAAAAATTCATAGACAAAAATAAAAAATTAGTACTTTTGTGCTATTTTGGTACAATTTTAACAACTCAATCATAATAAAGTTGAAATTCCATTTTATTGTGTTAGAATTAAGCTGTGTTGTAGATGAGGAGGCTTTCCGCAAATTTTTATTCGAAATCGTTTTGTAGGAAGCCGTCTTGTAGGAGGGTTACCTGTACATAGGTTTATTTACATACATATTTATTTACTCGAAAAATATTAAAATTCAATAATCAGCTTAATTTCAAAAACCAATATTTTGAAATTATTTACAAACAAACTTATTTGACAATTGGCTTCCTATTCTTTGTTAACCAAAGGCTTACAAAAAAAAACAAACAAAGTTCTTTTAGACTTACATACCACATTTTTGTTTAAATTTTTGTTTAAATACTCGTACTGTTCAAGGCTGTTTGTATGAATATGTAAAGTACATAAATACATATTTTTAAACATCATTATTCATCACCACAAAATGAATTATTGTAGAATGTAGTTTCAAGAATAATAACACTGGTTGTGCTACACAAATCTTAGCTATATATCTGAGAATTTGTTTATTGCCGTCTAATTGTTCCGCAGTTAATGTTGGCAATTGTACAAGATTTTAACGAATCATAAAAGTCGTATGAAAGTGAAATATTAAGGGTAGTCACCAGATTTAGAACTTTGTCATATTTTCTGAAACTAATATATGTATATAGCCTTAGTAATACGAGTATAATTAAATTATTTCGCCTTATTTTGACACATTTCAATCACATTTTCTATATGATTTTGTTTATTTATAATTAGTTACGCTTTCCAACTCTAATGGCCGAATTCACAGTCTTTAGTTAACTAATGACAAAGGCTTAACTAATGATTCTTTATTCGCAATGCTTAGTTTGCCATAAGAATAACAAGTATTAGTTAAAGAACACTTATTATATTAGTTTACCAATGGTTAACTAATGACTGAGAATTCGGCCATAAGTGATTACCCTTAATTACAAAAAATTATACATAAGTAATAATAAAATTGAGTGTAAACATATTTTATTATTGTTACTAAATTTTTTTTAACACAAAGAAGCAAAAATTTACTTTTAACGGTGCCGGCAACAATCAACTAAAGGGCACTTACGATTAAAATTTGTTGCCATAGACCACAAATAAATGACGTTTCGAAATATGGCTCTAAGTACATAAAAACCTAGAAAAAACCAGTATACATTGAAGTTTTTGTATGAAAATATATGAAAAACTTTATTTACTATATACCACAAATGCTCTCTTGGTAAAGTTTACACTAAATGCTGGTAGTGGGTCTATAAGATTCATACTTCATACTTGTTTATTCTGGAATTACAATATTTTTTCGCAAATTACAAGCGTTTTAGATTAATTTTAAAGTGATCATACACAGTGGAGAGCACAAATGAGTACAGGTTTGTACTTTGTGCAGTTGTTATTGCAAGAAAAACAACAAACAAATCTAAAACAACAAGATTTTTTAGAAAATCGTTTTTCGGGTTATTTTAAAAATAAACAATTTTAAAGGGCACAAACAAAAGGTACATTAAGCTATGTATACACGATCGTCAGATATTACAACGTTGCCCGAAAAATGTCCAGAAAATGTCTAACAACCGTGTGAACTTAAAATTTTTGACTTCCAACGTTGTAACAAAAAGCATTTTCAGTACATTGGAAGACAAAAATATTATCAGACATCTAACAATCGTGTACACACACAATTTTGTCATTGTCATTGTTTTAAGACAATTGTCAACCACTTTTCATTGTCATATGTGCAAAATTTATGCATCTGCCAATGGCAGCATTGTCATAGAAATTATTTCTAAATGCAACTCTGTATATACATAAATAAACAAACAAGTGTGTATTAATAAAAAATTTTAAAAAAGTAGAAGAAAATTAAAGAATTAAATTAAAGAAAATAAAAAATGGATAGCGAAATATCTTTTGATGAATCCTGTTTAATAGAGTGCAGATAAAATGGTTTCAATTGCTCTTTTTTGTTCCATGACAATATTTACAATTTTTAAACACACACACAACGCTGCAAAACGAATTTGACAATGCAACAAAACAATCTGACAACCGTGTGAACCAGTGATGAAAAAATGAAAAATTAAAATGGTACTGACCGTCAACGAAAAGAGTACTTTTTTAACATTTTGGTTCTTTTTAGGAAACATATATTTTTATTCAAAAATAAAATTAAAAATCCATTTAAAAATAATTCAAAAATAAAATTAATTCAGTATAATAAAAAAAAACTATTATAACAACAAACTAAAAATTAATTAATTTTTATGTAAAAATATATTTAAAAAATTTTTATTTATCCCAGATTAAATAAATAACATGAATAACGAATTTGTGCATTTTTTATGTTCTTGTTTTGAAGTCAATGTTGTCAATGATTATAAAAATAGTAACGCTGGATTTCTAAACAGGGAACACAGCAAAACAAATAAAGAGTACTAAATATGATGTGGGGGTACTGTGGTATTTTTGTTGTGAAAAAGTACTGAAAATAGTACAAAAGTATTGAATTTTCCATTACTGGTGTGAACTGACAATATCGGTTGATAAATAAATTCATTGTGTGACAATTATGTGCCAATGAAATTGCTAGTTTTCTTACAGTCGTCTAAACTGACAATTTACCTTTTACCTTACATTGATAATGTCAGTACATTGCTAGCACATTGCTAGATCTAACAACGTTGTAATATCGTTGACGATCGTGTATACATAGCTTAAGTAGTATATTAATCAAAACTATTTTTAATTAGCAGTAAAATATGTCAACAGTATTTAAAAATATTTCCAATGTTATGCCCATAAAATATCTAAGGATTCTTAATACTATTCTTACAATTGCTTTGATCAGTTAGTATCGGTCGTGGAAGTGAAAACTTTTATTTTTTTTAACAGACAGTTTTTAAAACATATTAGAGTGAATTTTCGATACCAATATATGAAAATATTGTCAAAAACAGTCAAAACATATAATAATTTTTTGACAAAAATTAAAAAAATAATTAATTACAAAAAACCAGTTAACCGATACAAAATAAAAACTTGTCGAATGATTTGGAAATATAAAATATTCGAAACCGGTCGGTTAAATAGAAAAAAAAAACAGTTAAACGGTAACCGATTTCAGCTTTTGAACTCGCATAAAATTAATTTTAAATACTTTTGGAAATTATAGTATTTTTAATATTCAATACATTTTATGCAATAACGAGTTTTGGACTAAACATCACCACCTTTTTGTCAATTAATTTATTTGAAATACTCTCCCACTAGCGCCGAAATCGCTGCGATTGATCACAAATTCTCAATCGGACTTTTTACTGACGACTGCATCAAAAGAAAATTCTACTCGCTAAAACATTCTTTCACTCTTTAAAAGAAACTTCATCTACATGACAGACCCTCTTATCTACAAAATCGGGAAGATGAGTTTGCAAAATACTCTGATAGTCTTCAATCCTTATTATTTCTTTGATTCTTTGCAGTAGTCCTCGGTGTCGCTATTTAAACATTTTTTAAAGTCATGACTAGAATTTGACGTGGTAGTAAAAAATGATTAAAATGACCGGTATACAAAATGTTATGATCGGACTAAAAATAGCGACACAGTGAGCAAAATACTAAAAGGGCGGTATTTCTAGGCGTGACAAAAAATTAAAAACTAAACAATCGTTTATAATTCTCCTAAGCAGTTTTGTATTGAAAATCAGCAAAATCGGTTTAGTAGAACCAGCGTTATGGACCAAAATGTGAGATAACCTCAATAAAAATTTGATATTTTTAAAAAAATTTCTTGCAATTTTTTTTAAATATATTGCAGATATTGAAATGAAATTTTGTACACGTTATTTTTATGATAAAAGAAGAAACTGTGAGGAAAATAATAAGAATCGGTGCATGATTTCTCATAGTCCCCATACAAATATCTTCCCGGAGTATGGCTTAATGATAAAAAAAAATGCCTACAAATTCAGAATATTAATACAAAATTCAGCAAAAATAAGTGTCATGTAAAAAGAAATCGCAAAACGAATTTTTTTTTGTTCAGTCCATGTTTGACCATGGACCTCATATAAAGTACACGTCCAAAATTAACTTAAATACGTATAAATGTGGTACAAATATAGTTACCATGTTAAAATTCGACACAAATAATTCTTATAGATATAGAAATCGTTGTAACAAATTTTATGATGGTTGGTCCATATTTGACCATATCCCCCATATAAGGTCCATTGCCGAAATTCAAGTTAATATTAATACGTATTTTAAATGTACTATTATTATATTGAAATTCAACGTGGGATATCTACATACAATATTGTATATAAAATTCTTGTAAAAATTAGAAAAAATTTCTAAACATTTGAAATGAATTATGTTGTTCGTCAAATTGTATTTCAAACAATATATAAAATGTTAAGCTATTAGCATTAAAAAACGCAGAATAAGGATATTCTAGTCCAATAACCAGTGTAGTTTCTGTATTTCTCAATATACTCGTATTTAGGTAGAGGATATTTAAGATTCGGCACTGTCGAATATTGCACTCGAACTTGTTTTTTTTTTTGTATGGAACCACCCTAGTGTGTAGTATGATAAAAAAGTGGACAGGCATAAAGTGATTTTGGATTGTCATTATTAACTATTAATAATTAGGAAACAATCTGATTGCAAACTGATGTTCCCCAGTTCAGAGCAGTTGTATCCCTATCGGAAATTTAATTAAAAAAAAACGCAGTAACAAGAATATTATGAATATTTTTTAAATTTCTTTTTTATTTGTAATATTACACTGCGCCTTATATTTCACACTGGAAGGTTTCAATAGTAGTAAGAAAAGCTAAAAATTCACGTTAATTTCACGTTTTGCTAAACTAGGAACTATTTGAAATTTAGCATTCTAAGAGAAAACTGCGCTATTTCATTGCTGAACAATATCAAAAATAAAGAAAGATTGTTGGCAAATCACTAAAAAAGCGCAAGTGGCCGGATTTTATGTGAAAAATGTTTTAGTTTATAACAATTTACCTAGCTGTGTGCAGTTTTCACTCACTCTCAACTCGTAACTTGGAAAAACAAGCCCTTTAAAAATTTAATTTTCTGTAAAAAGCAACTATAACGGAAAATGTCAGTCAAACAATTTAAACGCTAGTTTGGTCGGTCATTCGTTTTACTCATTCAAACAAGTAAATTTTATGAAAAATAACTCACAATCACTTTGTTCATTCACTCAATGCATGAACATTTTCAAATTACAACAATGTACAATATTATAAATTGCCAAATGTTCATTTAAATGTATTCGTAGGTACTATTATTGTTAGACAAAAAAAAATCTGTTGATTTTTAATTTTTAGGTTTTTTTCGTTTCTTTTTTCCATTTTTGCCACCTCATGCTGTTGTTCATTAGATGATGATTTGTTAATTGTACAACAACTTGCATTTACTTACTTTTTTTTTTTTTTGACTCGAATCATTTCAACGAAAATGTATAATAACTATATAAATTTATAAGAATTGACTTGCGAATTCAATTCAATTGTTAGTGACGAAAAACTGGTTACTAAATTGTAATCAAGGGTTTGTACTGTACAGATACAGTACGTAAACACTAGTATAGTTGTTTAAGGAAAAAGGTGATTATAAAGAAATTAATTAATTGGAATTGTAAAACGTAACAAAAGAAATTGTAAACACTTTATAATTTGTTCTCTACGTAATATGTAAATAACATTTTTTAAAAACACTATTAGAAAATAAAAAACAAATCAGAGTGCTATATTCGGCTGTGCCGAATCTTTAATACCCTCCATCTAAACGTAATAAGAAATACAGAAACTACACTGGTTATCGGACTAGAATATCCTTATTCTGTGTTCTCTATTAAGTCTTATTGCAAATTTTATTAGTATTTTATATATTGTTTGAAAGACAATTTTACGACCAACAATATTTTGAAATTTTATCTAATTTTTACCATTTATAATTGATGTAATTACCGATTCGTCTGATTTGCAAAATAATCTTGAGTGTAATTTAACAATTTATAAAGTTAAAAAACATTTTTCCTTATTCACCACAAGTTAAGAAACAGAGTGTAAAAAAGGATAAGATATAAGTTGAGGCTTTTTTGTTTTAATTTGATACCAATAATATTATTTACAAAAGATTTATGGGTGGCATAGTAGAAGCGGACCAATTATAGACTGATATCTTCCAAATCCAGTAGCACAATTGCCGTATTACCGATATTAGTATGGGTTCGATTCCAATTAATTAAATATTTTTGTGGGTTAAATTGTTTTTCGAAAATGGCCTTATATGGCAGCTATGACAAATTATGGGCCGATCTACTTAAATGTTAGAACAATGAATTTTATGCATATGAGGATATCTCACGTCGAATTTCAACATAATAACGGTATATATAAGATATATATTAGTATTAACGTGGATTTCGGGAGTGAACCTTATATGGGGAACATGGTCAAATATGGACCGATATTCTTAAAATCCAGCAGTTTGATTTAGGCATGCATGTAAATGATGCGTGTAAAATTTTGGATCGGTACCCTTATTTATAAGAGATTTATGAGTATTAAAGTGATTTTCGGGAAAAAGCTTTATATGGGGCAAACGGTTAAAAATAGACCGAAATTCACAAAATTTTGTGGGATGATTTTTGTATACATGTAAATGATCTGTGCAAAGTTTTGAATCGGTACCGATATTTATACAATATATATAAGGATAAATGTCTTTTTCAGATGTGGTCCTTGTATGGGAGCTTTGACCAATTCTGGGCCGACCACCATAAAATTTAGTACAACAATTTATTTGCCTATAAAGATTATTTATGTCAAATTTTGGCCTTTTAACGTTATTTATATCTGTTTTATACGTATTTAAGTGAATTTTGGAAGTGTACTTTATATGGGGTCTATGGTCAAACATGGACCGAACTAAAAAAAATTTTGTTTTGCGATTTATTTTCACAAAAAATTATTTTTGCTGAATTTTGTCTTGATATTCCAATTTTATAGGCATTTATGTATAATTGAGCAATATTTCGGGAAGATTTTTGTATGGGGGCTATGAGAAATCATGGACCGATTCTTACTATTTTTCGCACACTTTCTTCTTTTATCATAAAAACAACGTATACAAAATTTCATGGGAATATCTGCAATATATTTAAAAAAAACTGCAAATAAATTGATAAAAAAAATATAAAATTTTTATGGAGGTTGTCTTACATTTTGGTCCGTAACTCTGGTTTTACTTTACCGATTTGTCTGATATTTAACACTAAACTGCCTAAGAAAATACAAAACAATTGTCAGGAAATTCTGTGAAGTTAGCTTGTGTATTTTGGACGTGAGAGTGTTTTACACGGACGGACAGACGGACATAGCTCAATCGACTTAGAATTTCATAATTGTTGGGTCTGAGATGAAAATTCACAAAGTTTCACACGGAATGACAAACGTAATATACCCTCATTCACCACTTATAAAAATAATATAAGTCCAACATGCGCCACAAAACACTAAACCCTTAGAAAAACGTAATAATTTACATTTGAAATACAATTATAGCTAAATTGGATTTGCATTATACTTTTACAAATTAATAACTGATTCTAATGTTCAATAGATGTAACAATTGCGAAACGAATATGTGCCACAAAACAATATACCGCTTCAATTTACTTGTAATCTAAACGACTGTGTGCAATTTTAATGAATGGTAAGTCGTAAAAACTACAGTGGAATGTTTAGGTCCACCCACCATTCACAAATTTCTCATACGAATATGTTAAATTTATTTGTAAGCTGCTCTTGACAATATCTATTTTCCATAGTGCTGTGATCTTAATTTCATGCCCAATTTCCTTTAACAAATACATTCTACTATTCAGAACTTAAGTGTTAATTTATATTTACATATTTTTTAACATTAGTCATAGAAATTAAAAATAATTTCTATCGTTAATATGACTACATAAAAGTACTATTTAAAAATTGTCAATTAACCCCCTTAATGTTTATTCAATATTTATTTAACAATTATTGAATAAATGTGTTAAAACAGTCACTTAACATTAACATTATTTGTGACATGTTTTACGCATTACAAACTATCATTTACCTACGAGTACATACATAAATAACTAAGTAATTAAATAAACGCAAATCTATGATTATATATAGATCTATTGTAATGCAAATTTTATTATTTATGTATTTGAAAAATTTGGATTTAAACTGAAAATAATAAATAAATGTTATACGAGTATGTTTCATCTTACGAGTATAGTCGCTTTATTTCTTAATAACTCAGATGAGTGTGTTTGGAGTTGCACTAAAGTATTGCTCACATAAAATCCGTTCACATAAATCTTTTAATTTTTATACAACAAAAAACAAAAATATTTGAATTATTATTAACTATTGGCCAACATTTCTATCCGCCTGCGCTGCGTACTTATTCCAAATCGATACCTTGGATCAAAGCTGTGGACCATTAGTAGCCTCTAGTATTCATCGGTAACCACACAAATTTAAGCATTATATGTCAAGTCGTGCTGTATACATCCATCTTACAACCAATTTGGACATACGGAATCCAATTATGGGGAACGGCCAGCAATTCCAATAGTGATCTTAAACAAAAATTCTTAGATGTATGACGGGCACACCCGCACTTACAAGTACCATTAGTTAAGGATAAGTTTAAGAATATATTAATTATAAATCCAAATCTACAAATCCACCACTACCCGCATGCTGGGCTTCAGCACACCGCTAAGAGAAGACCGATTTGTTTGTAGCTAGATAACAGTAAATATAAATTTTAGTTTAAGATTTTAACACTTATAGTTAGCGCCATTAGATCTATGTACGAGGTCTGATCAAAAAATAACCGCTATTTTAAAATTTCGTGAGTGACGTTTTCAAAGAAACTGTTTTAAGTTTTGTGTAAAAATGAAATTAAATGCGCAAGAACATTTCAAATGTTGACTGTGGCGTTTGGTGAGTCTACTATGAGCAAAACTCAAGTTCAATTGTGGTATAACCGGTTTAAGGAAAGCCGAGAACATGTCAATGACGAAGCTAGTCCTGGTCGCCCGAGCACGTCAACAACCGATGAAAACATTGAAGCAGTGAAGAAAATGATTTTGGATAATCGTCGAATCACTATCAGAGAGGTTGCGGATGATGTTGGCATATCGTATACATGCCATACAATTTTAACGGATATTTTAGCCATGAAACGTTCGGCAGCGAAGATTGTTCCAAAATTGCTAAATTTTGAGCAAAAACAACGTCGCATAGACATCGCTCAAGAGCTGTTGAACATCGTCAACGACGATTCAGATTTCATAAAAGATCATAACTAGTAACGAATCATGGGTGTATGGCTATGAAATTGAAACTAAAGTCTAATCATCCCAATGGTTGGGTTGCAGGATGTTTATAATCAAGAAATTTCAACTATTTATTTAAGTAAATTATATGAAAAAAAAAATAAAATTTTGTCTGAAATTTTCAATATTTTTGAATTTAAATTTTTTTTTTTATTTTTGATAATCCATTGAATGCGCCACTCAAAGACCTTTCATATGATACCAAATTTACATATAGTTCCTTTGGAAGAAATGAGAAAAAAAATACAAAAAACCTCTAAAAAGGATCTTTTTATCCTTTGATACAGCTCACCAAATATTGATCCCAGGACAAAAAAATTGAGAAATATAGTCTTAAAATGAATCAGATTTTTAGGGGGCCACCCTAATGTACATACATCACCTATGTATCATAATGATAAGAACAACAATCATTTTTTATGTGTGCTTTTTTGATGTAAATTTTTAAAAATAACAGTTATTTTCTGTCCCTGGTTTCGACTTATTATGGACCGACCATTATAAAATTAGGTGTCATTATTTCTGTATATAAGAAACTTATCAAATTTTATTTGGATACCAACTTTTTTAATGAATTTATTATCGTTAAAATGAATTTCAAAAGTGGGCCTTATATGGGAGCTACGACTAATTATAGACCGATCATAATAAAATTGTACCGTACTATTCGTATATACATATAGAAAATATATTTGTGTTCAATATTATTTGTATACCAACATTTTTGAGAGAGTTATGCTCTTTATGGGAGCTACGACTAATTATGGACCGATCTGTGATTTGGCACTCATTTGAGGTGAAATTTGTTTGCATAGTTGCATAATTCAAACATTTATGATCGGTAAATTTCGGAAGGACATTTGTATGGGGGCCAGGTGAAATAATGTATCGATTTTCACCAGTGTCAATCCCATCCATCCTTAGGCCGAAAAAATATATACCAAATTGTATTGTATTGAAAATCAGCAAAATCGGTAAAGTTGAACCAGAGTTATGGACTAAAATGTGAGGCAACCTCCATAAAAAATTGATATTTTTAAACAGTTTTCTTCCAATTTTTTTAAATACTTATATTGCAGATATTCACATGAAATTTTGTATACGATGTTTTTATGATAAAAGAAGAAAGTGTGAGGAAAATAGTAAGAATAGGTCCATGATTTCGCATAGCCCCCATACAAATATCTTTCCGAAATATTGCTCAATTATACAATAAGTTTAATGCAAAACGAAATCGTAAAACGAAATTTTTTTTAGTTCGGGCCATGTTTGACCATAGACACCATATAAAGTCCACTTGCAAAATTCGCTTAAATACGTATAAAACTGATATAAATTAAATAATCCTTATAGGTAAATAAATTGTTGTACTAAATTTTATGGTGGTCGGCATATAATTGACCATAGCTCCCATATAAGGACCACATCCTGAATTGTATCGTATAAATATCGCTACCGACTTAAAACTTAGCACAGATGATTTACAAATATAAAAAATCATTCCACCGTATCCCCATACAAAGCCCTCTTCCGAAAATCACTTCAATACTCATAGGTCTCTTATAAATAACGGTACCGATCAAAAATTTTCAACGGAACATTTACATACATGCCAAAATCAAACTGCTAGATTTTGAGAATATCGGGCCATATTTGACCATGTCCCCCATTATTATGAAAATATAAATGGTTTAAATTAGATAAAATTTCAAAATATTTAACATAAATTATGTTGGTCGTAAAATTGTCTTTCAAACAATATATCAAATACTAATAAAATTTGCAATAAGACTTAATAGAAAACACAGAATTAGGATATACTAAACCTATAACCAGTATAGGAGGGTATTAAAGATTCGGCACAGCCGAATATAGCACTCTAGTTTAACTTGGTCGTTTCAAACATGTTTTTATCACTTTGTGAGTATTGTTGTCGAATTGTGAAAATACCACTGAAAATATCAGACGTTGGCTTAAAATACACTTAAGTGTCCAAATTTATTATTAGAATTTAATTTTGTGTTCATTTGTGCGTCTTTTGTTTAGATTCTGACGATCAGTGTTATTTTTCACATTACACTGCTGAGTAATACAACAAACATTTCTTAACAAACACATTTAGCAAAATTTTTCACTTTTATTAAAATTTTAATTTCTGTCATTCATAGTTTAACTGCTTCATAGTTTTTTTCTTTTTTTCTTTCTCGCGATCTCGATAATGTGTGCTCAAATATTTGCACAATAATTTAGTTGGTAAATACTTACGCGTATTTTACAGCGTATTGATAATTTATGTCAATTATAACTAAACAAAAACTAACAACGACAACAATACGAGTACAGCAACAGCAATAACATCAAAATTCAATAATGACTTTATTTGATTTGTAATGACAATATGAAATAGAAATTGAAAATGATGAACTAAAATAAGCAAAAAAGAAAAAAATTAAATGTTTGAAATGTTCACACCAATATCGTACGATAGCTCCCCCTGTAACTAACACTCCTCTATGGAAATTTAAGTAAATAAAAACACAAATATCTATTTACCTACCTATTTACTTATGTACCTTATGTATGTATTTTGTATTATTATTATTTTTTTATATCTATTAATATTATTATTATTTTATAACAGTCAAATTTGTATAGATACGGGAGTAGTTTGTCAAATTTCAAATGATGATGACTTATTTTCGTAAAAAAAAATTGTATATCACATCACATCTCATTTTATTACTTTATTTATGGGCATACAAATAGTAATTGCAAAATTAATAAAATACTTGATAAAACAATGGAAATTTTGGTACTGGATGCTTGACATTTGTGTATTTTCAAATTTGAATGTTTATGTATGAATGATGGGCGGAAAGATTTGAGGATTTTTTATTGTAGTTTATTTGACATTTTTCAATAATTAATATTTCAATAATTCTTTATTAAGCTTAAAAAATTATTGTAATATTTTCATACTATAGACATTGCTAATAATTTTATGCATAAGTAGTTTAAATATTTGATTGATAATGCTAGTAATTTATGTATTTACTCTCTGGCAAAACTAATAAAAACAAGTAAGAAAGTATAGTCGACCAAGCCCGACCATATAATACCCTATACCCAGGATATATATTATACAGGTTTTCAGAAATGAGATGGGAGATATTACCTATTATGGACCGATCATCCAAAAATGTATTGCCATGACTTTAGTCAATATAAATATAAATACTTGCATAATTCAAACATTTATGATCGTTAAAACTCCTATTTCAGGAGGACATTTGTATGGGGGCTATGTGAAATAATGGACCGATTTCCACCAGTTTCAATCCCATCCATCCTTAGGCCGAAAAAATATCACGTTCCAAATTTTATTGAAATATCTTCAAAATTGCGACCTGTACTCTGCGCACAAGCTTTACATGGACAACCAGCCAGACAGCCACCCAGACGGACGGACGGACATCGTTAAATCGACTCAGAAAGTGATTCTGAGTCGATAGGTATACTTTAAGGTGGGTATTCGACCAATATATATGGGCGTTACAAACATCAGCACAAATCCAATATACCCTCCCCACTATTGTGGTGTAGGGTATAAATATCCATGTTCCGTCCGATATGTACGATAGAGTGGTGGGAAATTTGTTCCAATTTATTTAAATAGTTTCAAAAATATTCACAATTCTGATTAGTTTTATTTTAATATACATATGTACAAAATTGTTATAAATTTAGCTTATGTATGCATGTACATACATATGTATTTTCTTGGCTCTTAATTAATCTGTAGGTACCGGAGGTATGTACGTATAAGACTTAAACATAAGTAATATACATTGTGTTTATAGGTACTACATATGTAGAAATAAAAACTTGTTTAGTTGCTAAGATCACACCTTCTCAACTTATGCAATATTTATAAATTGCAAACTATATACACACATGCATATACATATATATGTAGGTATTTATGTACATACATTTATTGTTTACACTATTTTTGTTTTTTAAATATGTATGTATGTCAACAATGCAAAAGATATTAAATTTATTTTTATACATTTTTGAATACATTTTCAAAGAATCATGAAAATTGCAGAAGTGTGAGCAGACATATGCAGTTGCCCTGCCAGCAATTGGAAGTTTCTTTCATCGTCCATCGTCAAAGGCGTTACGTCTTACTCACTTCCAGACGTTAATTGGAAGATAACAATAACAATTTACATTGCAGTCGTCTTTTAATCATCCAGACGACGTTTGGAAGATTGTTGTTGTTTACAACACCAGCCGAAAACGACATGTCCCGTTATAAAAGAAATTAAAAGAATGCAAAAAAGAAGTTTTCGACATCATCGAAATTAGTTTTATTTTGTCATTTGCTGTGGTCGGTCAGTGGTAAAGTTGGTTTCGATTTGTTATTGTAATTGTTGTAGTTTTAAATATTTGTTATCCCATAGTCAATATGAGTGTTATCTGTAAAGGCAAACAAAAATCAAAAGCAAAAGAGAGGCGAATAAAATAACTTCTGGAAGTTACGCTGAAGTGACTTCTTGAAGTTACGCTGAAGTTACTTCCGGGGGGTACAACTTCTCAATACGGAAGACGCTTCTACGATCAGAAAATGGTATCGCAGAAGATGAGTTTCAACTTCTTAGCGTCACTTCTGAGTCACTTCCGCAATAGAAAATGTTGGCAGGGTGGTGATAACTCATTACATATATATGTATTTGAAAATATGATTTAGCCGAAATTGGTTTCGTTCATCTGTTCAACTTAGCCATTGTTTTTTATGAGGCCTATGATAAAATTTGAATTGTTTCTGTTTATATGAATGAATAAACTAAATATTGATAGATAGATTACATAATAAAAGATTCCTTAAATAATATTTACAGAGCTGTCTAGTTCAGCTTTCCAACTAGGAACAGATAATATATATTACAAAATTAAACTCGTATTTTTGACGAAAAAGTTCCTAAGCTTACAAAATTTTTAAAAAATAAAGTGATCAATCACAAAACCAGAATTATAACTTGTGAGTATGAATTATATGAGAAAAACGATCTACTTTTCAATACAAAGAGAAGAGAATATTTTTACCCCTTATTCATAAACGATTATTAAATTTAACAAACGTTTATTAAGCAAATTTTTATTTGCAAATATGTCTTAATAAACGTTTGTTAAATTTAATAATCGTTTTTGAATAAGGGGGTTAATATCTAGACCAGTGGAGGGTGTTTTTTTTTAAATGCTATTCACGCGTGTATAGCAAGAAAATTCTCTGTGGGCGACGCACAGTGGCTCCATTTGAGTTTTTTCGTTGCAAAAATCATATCTTTTGAACCGAATAAGATAAGGACTAAATGATTTGGAGTTGAATCTAACAACCCAGATAAAATTATTCGCGCAAATACAAAAAACGTGATTTTCAAAAGTGAGTCTTATATGGGAACTAAAATCAATTATGGACCTATCATCATCAAATTACGTCGAATGATTTGTATATATACGAAAGCTATTTGTGTTGAAGTTTATTTGGAGTCCAACATTTTAAAGAGATTTATGCTCGTTAAAGTGATTCTGAGTCTTTATACTTTAAGGGGGCTGTTGGACTAATATTTTTGAGCATTACAAACATCAGCGCAAATCCAATATACCTTTCCCGTTTAAAGGGATCAATTGACACCATTTTTCATATTTCGTTTACACGTATACTACAAGTATAATTTTATGCTTTTAATATACTTTTCAGAAAACAGAAAAATATCAATACTTATTCAATAAGTTATGTATTTTTTAAAATACATATATTTTGAATCTGTCTTTAAATAATTGAGATATATGATTTCGACAATCATAATATGTTTATGTTTAAATATTATGATCGCTTTAGTTTAATAATTAGGTAATAACAAATATACAAATGAATAAAAATTTAAAATAGGGAATAATTATTTATTATTAATAATATGTAAATTTATTGCAAAAACTGAAATAAAAAAAAATAAATTTGTTTTTAAATAAATTTATATTCAAGTTAAGCTCCTAGACGGCTATTTATTTATATTCTTTAATGCTACATTTTGATTGTATATCAATTTTATTATTTCTTTAAAAAAAAATACTTATTATTACTTTTTAATAAACTTTTGCACGTGTCTTTTGAATTGACGCTTTTTTCTAGCTCACACATAATTTTGTTTGAAACAGTTTTACTTTTTCCTCATAATATACTTATATGTACATATATTTTGCATTTTGTAACTTTATACTACTTAAATGTATGGTTTTTGAAATATATTTTAAATATCGCTCTATGAAACTTACTACTTTTTTAATAATTATTTTTTATTTAAAACTATGTACTTTTATGTTGTTTCTTAATTTAAATTAAACCTGAGAAGAGCTTTATCCGCGAAGTATCTTTACTATGCTTGCACTTATAACTAAATACTTTAATTTTGAAATTAAGTAATAAAGACTACTTCTTCTTTAAAACGAACAAAAATAAAAGAAATCACAAAATGCAGTTTATTGCTGAATTGACACATTTATCATTGTACCCTACACCACCATAGTGGGGAGAGTATATTGGATTTGTGCTGATGTTTGTAATGCCCAATAATATTATTCTAACACAAGTATGCCTATCAACTCAGAATCATTTTCTGAGTAGATTAAATGATGTCCGTCCGTCTAAAAGGCTGTCTAACTAGCTATCCATGAAAAGCTGTGCGCAAAGTACTGTGCAATTTTGCAATTTTTAAGATATTACGATAAAATTTTATACGAAAATTTTGTTCGGACCACGAACGATTAAGATTGAATTTAATTAAAATCGGTACAGGATTTCACCTATCGCCCATAAAAATATGCTCCCGAAATGGGACTGTATTGTTCATAAATATTTGGTATATACACAAGGGTGGGGCGATTTGAACATCTTAATGGGCGCTTCGCGTTTCTGATTCTTGGATTGTACTGAGCAAAAAAGTCCACTAGACCATACGTCTACGATGAAAATCGAGCTTCCCTATTTTGACTTGAAATTTTTTCTTAGACTTTTTTTTTTGGAAAATTTGCAAATTTTTTTGGGTTCATATTTCGTAAACTACTTAAAATTCGTAAATTGGCACTCAAAAAATATTATATATTCAGAAACGCGAAGCGCCCATTGAAATTTTTCCTTCCATACTAATACCCCACCCTAATATACACGCACCCAAATTTCGCCACAAATAAGTTGCATATGAAAACTAATTATGCCTAAAAATGTGATGCAGATCGGTCGATAATTAATCATAGCTCCCATATAAGACCCACTCCCGTAAATACCTTTAACTACCATAACTCTCTTAAAAATGTTGGTATCCGAATAATATTCAACAGAAATATGTTCCATATATACATAAATCTTTAATTTTATGATAATCAGTCCATAATTAGTCATAGCTGCCATATAAGTCCAACTTCCGAAAATCATTTTAACGAGCATAACTCTGTTAAAAATATTTGTATCCCAACAAAAGTCAATAACGATTTGTATGATTCTTATGGAATATAAGTCGATTGAGCTATGTCCGTCTGTCTATAAAGTTAACAAAAAAATATTAATAATTCTCCTAAGCAGTTTGGTATTGAAAATCAGTAAAATCGGTCCAGTAGAACCGGAGTTATAAATCAAAATCTGAGGCAACATCCAAATAAATGTTTTAATTTTTATAGATAAAACCATTTAATTTAACCATTAAAGTTATTTTTAGGATAAAAGGAGAAACAACGATGAAAATAGTAAAAATCGGTCCATGATTTCTTATAGTCCCTTTACAAACTTCTTCTTAAAATATGGCTAAATAGTACATAAATGCCTTTAAAATGAAAATATTAATACAAAATTCAGCAAACAACTTTTCATATAATATTAAATCACAAAACAATATTTTCGTTAGTTCCGTCCATGTTTAACCATAGGCCCCATACAAAGTCCATTTCCGAAAGTCACTTAAATACGTATAAGGCTCATTATTACAACTTGCCTTTAATGTTCTTAATAATAAAAGGTAACTTTAATTAAAGTGAGGAATAAAGTGACCTTTAAAATTTTTCGTTATTACAACTTCCTTGTAAAATAAAATAATTTTTTTCTAAAATATGGCAATACCAGTTAAAAACCGATTACTTTTGACAAATTACTGACAAGAAACAGTAAATTTTTTGTGTTTGTGAAAATATTTGTTTGTGAAAAAAATATAAATCAAACGTCTGCTTTCCATTTTTGTTTATCAAATTATTTATTCGCAAAACAAAATTAAAATTAATTTATTTTTCATGAAGTTGACATTTTTTCCAGAACATATGGCAACTTCAAATACATAAATCTCACTATAAAATTAAAGGCAAGATGATCTTCCCTTTAGCTTATCGGTCGGTTTTAAATTAAAGTAAACTTATAATAACCAAATACTTCTTATCTGTCCGATAACATCATACCTTTAACTATTGCCAAGTTGTAATAATGGGCCTAAATCTGTTATAAATAATAGTATTGATCTCAGATCAAGTATATATTTATATGCCAAAATCACACTGTTGGATTTTGTGAATGTAGGTCTACATTTGACCATATCCTCCATATATGGTGCACTTCCGAAAATTACTTAAATACTCATTTCTATCCTAAATATACCGGTAGTTAGTTGAAATTCGCCACGATATCGCACCCTAAATACAAAAGAGTCACAACTCAAAATTTTCCAAACCTGCGATACATTATCATATACATATATACTTACATACATATATATAAAATTTTATGAAGTTCGGTCTATAATGTAAGCACCAATTCCAAAAAACAAGTAATAACAAAAAACTGTCTCATAAATATTGATACCAAACCAAAAGTTTACACCGATCAGTATTTTTAATCTATACTACTAGATTTTTTAGTTGCCAGTCCAATTTGGCAATAGCTCCCAAATAAAGTAAACTTCCGAAAATCATTACAACAACAATTAAACTTTTGTAAACCACTTTATTGATATGAAATTCTACCTAAATAAACCTCAAAATACATAGAAATCAGTCCATATTTGGTCCACTTTTACTAAAACACCAATAACTTCTTGTAAATAACGTTATTGAAATGAAAATAAGCCTCACTTTCTCTTTTATACTCTTTTCCATAACCTGGTGAAAATGGAAAAATGTTTTATTAATTGTTACATTACATACTCGTATAAGATTATACCAGCTCTGTAAATAGATAATAGTAAGAATTGGTAATTATATTAATTATAAAAGGTTAAAATTAGACCAATTTTAAAAACATTTGAAATAAATTATATTGTGTGTAAACTTCTCTATCAAATAATAAATAAAATTGTAATAAAATTTACGCTAAAACTGAATTAGAAATACTGAATAATGATATTCTGGTCCTAACAACAGCGTAGTATTTCGATGGTCTCATGTAGAAAGGCCCTAACTCTCACATTGGAAACTTTACAGGAAAAGGTAAAAACATAATAGATACTGTAATATTCAACATGTAACTTTTTTTGTACAACTGCTTATAAAAGCGTTATTTTGTACACTTTTGCAATAAATTTTTGTGAGGAGGTGTATTAAATAGCTAGTTAGGGCCTTTCTACATGAGACCAACGATTTGTAATTCACGATATATTTAAATGGATGGTATTTAAGATTCGGCACAGCCGAATATTGCACTCTAACTTGTTTTATATTAAATTTGTTCTTTGATTTCGTTTGGTTTACTTAATTTATTTTATTCACATTTCATTTTAATATCATTGTGTTTAGGCAGTATATAAAAAGAAGTAAGTGTAAAAATATCGACATTTCATCTATTATTTCATAAAATATCACGTTTTCTTTTTAGGAAATGTAACAAAATATTTCTACTCTTTTATCTTTGCTCATAATTGCGCTTGATTAATTTCGTTTTAAAAGTGAAATTTCATATATTTGAAAAATACAACCTTCATTGAAAATATTAAAATGTATATTTATGAAAGCCGCATTATTAACTTTCCAATTTATATTTTAGGCCTATTCGCATAAACTAGAGTATTCATAAAACAGACTTTCGAAAACCACTGCAACAAAAATAAATGTCTTAAAAATGTTGGTGTCCAAATACAATTCATATACTCATATACTCGGTTGAGTTGGACCGAACTTTGACATTCCCATTTGTTTCACTTTCATTTTAAATCGTGATTCAAGAGTTTTGTTGGCATCATAAAAATACAGTTTGACTGCTGACGGTTTAGGCTTAGTAAACATGCAGCATTTGAGAAGAGAATAATATTTCAAAGATAGTAACAGTTTGGAGATGTAGGTATTGTTGAACCATAATTTATATAGGATAACTATAGTTTTTATCTATATTATTAAAATATAAGTATTTTTTCTTAAGGCTCCGTTTACACAGGGAAACATTTAGAAGATCAATTATGGAGGACATTTGTATGGGGGTCAGGTGAAATAATGGACCGATTTTAATTTTACTAAAATATCTTCAAAATTGCGACTTGCAATCTGCGCACAAGCTTTACATGGGCAGCTAGCCAGCCAGTCATCCAGTCAGACGGACGGACGGACATCGTTAAATCGACTCAGAAAGTGATTCTGAGTCGATAGGTATACTTCAAAGTGGGTGTTGGACCAATATTTATGGGCGTTACAAACATCAGCACAAATTCAATATACCCTCCCAACTATTGTGGTGTAGGGTATAAAAATAAGGCTTTTATTATCGATAATAACAATAAAATGATTTTGTGATAGAAAACAAAGACATTTTTAATTTAGTTTGGGGACAACTATGAAAAATATAGTATCTAGCTGGCATATGTAGTTGGATTACCTATTTACCTATTGTATTAAAAGTAGTGCAATTCCTCGCCAATATTCAATATTTTCAATATACATAGTACATTATCATTTCATATATTGATTTGCGGCGGTCACAATCTTACAGCAGCTACTAAGTTTCTGTCAGAACTTTTAAGACTGACCACTGACCCAGTGGCAGCTAATAAAGCCATGTAATCCTGTGGGCTTGAATATTGGTGATGAGCTTCCAAATTTAAGATAAATCTGCATCTATTAAGCAGCTTCCTAGTGTGTACATACAGCATACAGACTGACAGTGTATATTTTCTTAATACTCAAAAAAATGTGTTTTCAAAAAGCAATTTTATTATAATAATTTTATTTTTTAATCATCCGAAAACTATATAAGGTAATTAGTATAAATATATTTTATACATTATTGTTTTCACTATTCTTATTATAATATCCGAATTTACATGAATTTTTCTCTATTAATGAAATGATTTTTAGGCATTTCTTTCTCCTCCTTACGGGCAAACTCATTTATACAATCTACTATGGTACGACCAGTTTCGACAGCCTCCGTCAAACCATTACGCACCGCAGTAGAACTTATCGTACGCAAATCCTTGGCCATATCCAAAGCAGCAAATACTCGTATCATGGCGGTAGTGCAGCCACTAGCATAGTTGCCAAATTCACCGCTTTGATAATCGTTTGGCAACATATAGTGATATTGGGGCCAATAACTTTTGGTAATAAAGAAAACACTATTCGAATCGGAGGGTTTGAAGGACTTATCCAAACCCCAAACTAAATGAGCAGAATTTATGAGCCAGCAGACGTTGAGAACAATCATGTAACGCAACGAAAAGGCTACAAAAATGGCGGCCGACAATGAGTTACCCCAGTATTCGAGGGGCGTATTGATGGGTATTAAAATATGAAGGACAAAGTATAAAAGCCAATAGAATCTGTTAGAAAGCAAGATGGTATAGTGAGATTTACAATTTTAGTAATTTGTAGAGAGTCTTACCTTTTTTGAAACATTACTACACCATCTTTTTCCAAATCACTCATGTCTACTTTTTCCAATAATGCTTCCTGCTCGGGATGGTAGCTCAAAAGTTGGGCGTAAACGTGAGCCGACATAAAGTCACAATTACTAAAGTAGGGGTCTTCATTCTTACGGAACTTTTCATGGTGCAAACGATGAGCTCTTACCCAGTGGTAAATGGAACCCTATAATAGAATTAAATTGATATAATTTAAAAGCAAAATCTTTATTTATTTATTATTATTGCTAGCAATTTTCTGATTTTTTTCTGTCACAAATTCTTCAGTTTTTTTTTATTAACATTCAATTGGCCTATTCCAGCCCTTGTTGACAATCGATAGTAGGAAAGCCAAGACTACTGAGACCCTACTCTTTTATAGAGGAAATTTAATTAACCTGCTTCTTACATTGAAAACGAAATCTATCATAAAGTTTTTTCACTCTTTGCCAGTTGATTGTTGTTTTTCCGAAACTTAGGATACAGTTTAGCTCCGAAATACCTTGACCACTGTTATTTCTATCCGATTGATGCTAAATCTGCAGGTCTCAGAGTCTATGACTTAATAAAAAGCACATTCGAAGCAGGTATTATTTTAAGTTTTTAATATCTGCACAATAAATCAATGTGGAACTTTTGATTGGAAATGGCTGCTCAAAGTCAGCTAACATATTGCTCCATTCCATTATAAATAAATCCAATATCTTACATTTAAGATATATATTTTTATTTGGATTAAATATTTCATTGCGCTGAATGTTTTTTCTTTAATTTTTCAAGGAAAAGAGTTTCTCTAGTATAGTCGTACATATTTCATGTTAATAATATTTTAAGGCCCATTATTACAACTTAATAATAGTTAAAGGTATGATGTTATCGGACAGATAAGAATTATTTGGTTATTATAAGTTTACTTTAATCTAAAACCGACCAATAAGCTAAAGGGAAGATCATCTTGCCTTTAAATTTTATAGTGAGGTATGTATTTGAAGTTGCCATATGTTCTGGAAAAAATGTCAACTTCATGAAAAATAAAATAATTTTAATTTTGTTTTGCCAATAAATACTTTAATAAACAAAAATGGAAAGCAGACGTTTGATTTATATTTTTTTCACAAACAAATATTTTCACAAACACAAACAATTTACTGTTTCTTGTCAGTAGTTTATCAAAAGTAATCGGTTTCTCACTGGAATTGCCATATTTTAGAAAAAAAATCATTTTATTTTACAAGGAAGTTGTAATAACGAAAAATTTTAAAGGCCACTTTATTCCTCACTTTAATTAAAGTTACCTTTTACTATTAAGAACATTAGAGGCAAGTTGTAATAATGGCCCTAAGAGTTTTAACCCGGGGTTTACACATGCAAGTAACAGTTCGAAAAACTCAATACACTCGCATTTTTTACAAATACACTCACATTTTTTTTTTTACTTGCAGAGCTAGTCGAGTTTTTCGAATAAGTTTTCGTATATAATACGTACACAGCACTTGCATGCAAGTACTTGCATGTGTAAAGGCAGGGTAAAGTAGAAAGCTGCACCAATAAATCTTAGATTCTTTTCTATTCCAATAAAATTTCAATTTGGTTGTAATGTTTCAAGTAATTGGTATATGGTACTGAGTGTTTTTAATTTTTCAATAGCAATAGGGTACTTTAAATGCGACCACAGTCAAAGAGTTGAAGACACAACTTAACGAAGAAAGCTTGAGCAATATAAATTCACACTATAACTTCACTTATGTTAAAACTTAAACTCTTTTTGAAAAGCACTAACAAAGCTTTCTACCCATACAGCAATAAAAGGTTTTGTAACAAACTAAAGGTTTCAGTCTTCACTTAAAATATAAAACAGTGTTGTCAAAAAATTATAAAAAACGCTAACATATGTAATTCAAAATCAAACACAATTTACCTGGCCGGCTATAGTTTGGCACAACATTAAGAAAACTCTTAATGTGGTTGAAGCGGTGTATGTACCATGAGCCCATAATCTGTGTGCTCCAGCTGTAGCTCCCAAAATACCCAATACTGTCAAAGTGAAAGCTAAAATTTAAATTAAAAATAAAGAATATTTTTATTTATTTGTTAAATATGTATAGTAAATGTTTGTTTTTTTTTACTTACTGAAAAAAATCGTCAGCCATGAGGCACTTGTGAACATCACAAATATACCATAAAGTCCAAGTATATGTAAATGTATGTAAAATAGTACCGATGGCCAACTGGCTTCACGTTTCAAAGTAGTTTTAGCATTATCGACAGTAGTCTCTGGGTTTTTTTCTTCTGACCCATTTGGTTTCTGTTGAATTGTATTCATTGTTCTCAATGTGTTTCGTACTAATAAATTGATTTCTGAAAAGAAAAAATATTTATATTATTGTGTTGTACTCGTATTTGTTGACCTCTTGCTTTGGAATTTATTCATTTTGTTTGAATAAATTTTTAATTATATAAATATACTTTAATATATTACGTAAAAAAAGACAAAATATATATTCAGACTAAGGTAGAATTTGAATATTAAAATTTAAATAAAATGCTAACAAATGATTTATTAAAATTACATTTCTTATACACTACGAGATCATAGTGCGGAGGATATATTGGATCTGTGCTAATGTTTGTAACATGTAAACCTTTTGCGCAAAGTAAAGGCCGCAATTTTGAAGATATTTCGATACAATTTGGCGCATTTAATTTTTTCGTCTCGAGGTCGAAATTGGTTGGAATCGGTCCATTATTTCACCTCGACCCCATACAAATATCCTCCCAAAATATGACTTTATTGATCATAAATATTTGTTTTGTATAGGTATCCAAACAAAATTTCTCCACATATAAGTTTTATATAAAAACAAACCATATTTAAAATTTTTATTTTCGCGGATCGGTCGATAATTCAACCGTAAATCTCTTAAAAATTTAGATATCCAAACAAAATTCATATAAATATGTTTTGTATATACATATATACATACATATATATATAAATTATTCCGTGTAATTTAATGATTATCGGTCCATAATTAGCATATATAAGGCCCGCTTCCGAAAATCTTTTTAACATGCATAAAATTAAATTTAATTCAAATAGTTTGAAATGCGCAGCAGTCATGCTACTAAATTTTATAATAATCGGTCCCTAATTGACCAAGCTCCCATATAGCGTCCACAAAAGAGCCTTTGCTCACATGCTCGGTGTAGGGTATTATATGGTAGGGCTTGACCGACTATACTTTCTTACTTGCTGCTATTGCGTAAGGGATACTAAAGATAGAATACGACTTGTATATAACGCTCATTAAAAGCGATTTATAATGTTTTCTAATTTAAAAGATATGTTTGAAATAGAGCAAGAGTACTTCTGGGTATGTGGGTTAGCATGTCAAGAAAGTTCTGCTTCTGGACAACAGTCATTTAATTTGTCTTAGATTCTCATCAAGCATTAGCAAAGCATGAGCTGGTTTGTCTGCTTTTCGAATTCATGGGGTTTTCTTTGTATAATAATGCGATTTATACTGAATTATAGAAAACGTGGGTCATTTTTTTCAGATTCATGTAGGTACCCTTCTAAGAAATTTCATTTGAAATGATGTTCCAGTGATATATACAAACGTATTCCTTTAAAATGACATCTAATTATTAAGATTTCCATTGCAATGTATATTAATAGGCACCAACAGTACAAATATTTTACAAAAAGTTAATAGAGGGAAGCGGCATTGAGGCCGGTGGAAGGTAAGGCATTTAAAGGCCTCCTTTAAAAAGGCCAATGATTGGCGCAAATCGACTGGTGTCGGTCTCCTCGGTTCAGATGACGGAACTAGTATTGAAGGTAAGTAAATGGTACGACGATATACTTACATACATAAGTACATACTTTTGAATTTTGGTAAATTTCTGCAAATATGACCCCACTGTAAACAACTAAACGAGATTTATGGCGAAAAAAATGTTCATAATGAACACGTAGTCATTGACAGTGGAAACATGTCAATAGGTGACTCTATGAACTAATCAATTTTGAATTCTTTGCTTATAGAAACGGAATTAAATACTAGCAAAGTGGCCAGCAACTTAGCTCCATCTAAGGCCATTCACATTCCAGATGAATCCACACAAAGCACCATATCAACAAATGTGCAAGAAATAGCCAAAGAGTCGTCACAACCGCCAGATAAATCAACGCAAAATTCCGCATCAACAAACGTTCATAAAAAAGCCAAAGAGTTTGCTGAAAAATTAAAAAAAAATGCCCCGAAGACATCAGCTGCTCACTTTGCCACCTTTCAGGCGGAGAGAACTGAAATGTTTAAAATTAAACCAGAATGAGAAAGAGAAAAATACGAGAAAGAAATTGCAATAAATGAAAGAAAATTAAAGCTAGAAGAGGAAAAATTAAAGCTTGAAATGGAGATGAAGGTTATTCAGTTAAAGAAAAAAGATAAACTTAAAATTGTGCCATGAGTTTTCACAGCTTCGCATAAAATAACAGAGCATTTGTATATAGCATTTAACATTTCAACCAGAAATCTACAAACACAACCTTAAACGAATTTGTCGAATCAGAAATTTCTCTTCAAAAACATCAACTCTCCAAAGTCCTAATAACTTAAGAACATGAATAGTAAATCAATATAACCGATTGGGCTGATACATATAAATCTGTTTCTATACCGTTGAGAAAATATGTCTCAAATTTAAATCATAATTGGTCGGGAAAACCAAAAAACTACAATTTTTTTTACAAAAAAAATGGTTTTAGTTTAAATTAATGTTTACGTAAACATATTTTGAACTGAGATCTGGATTGCAGGTAGCGCATCCATACGCAAAGTCTGGTTCCTCGGGACACTCTTGGAACCATTCAGAAAATAACCGGAATTTTTGAACACCTTGCAAATTATTTTATAAATGTTTCTAAAAGTTTATGTTGAAAAAACTTGCTTTTTGTTATGTTTAGTTTGTTCTTTTTTTTTTTGCTTCGACATTTAATTATTCAATTTCCATGATTGAATGACGTTGTTTTATATTCCTCAGACTAGTTCTTAATTAATTATACTAAACACTCATCTCTTGAACTTATAAAGTTAACAAAATTAACTTGAATTAGCGGAAAATTATATACTGGGAGCTGAAACTTCCTTTCACTACCGTATTCCAGCACAATAAAAATAATGGCAAATTTATATCGATTTATATTATAAAGGAAGCACAATAACTTAAGCACGGCTTTTTATATTATATTTTTCAACTAATGCGGATGTAGAATTACAAAAATTCATCAAAAAATATATGTACCACAAAGACAAGCGTTTCAATAGTTCACTAATAATAATTTTGCTTTCAGAATTTAAAGGCGAAATTCAAGAAAAGATACAGACTACCCTTGAAACGAATAAGGGAGCTGTTTTTAATTAATATTTGCATTTAGCAAACTTTTTATACCTTTAATGCAAGGATCTAAATGGGAAGAACTTGTAACACTGTAACACTTTTCGCTATTGCACCACAATGATCCAAACCAACCAGCACACGTCCAAGTTTAGTAAAGAACTAAAGTATCAAATTAGAATTTAAACATAAATTTAAAATAAATAATGAAATTCTAAAATGGAAATGAAATTGGAATTGGACTTAAAAAAAAACATCTGAAAGTAAAATATAAAATAAAACAACGCTTTCTTTTCGATATTTAATTCATTTCTATTTCTTGCATATAATTTAATACATATCATTTGCAAATAGGTACAAAAACATTATTTATTTATATGGATTAAATACGTAGAAAATACAATATAAATTATTTCCTTTTTGATTTAAATTATTTTTTTTGTTGAAGTTGTTTTTTTTAATACACAGGCTTTTTAAATAAAAAAAAATTAGGAATGTTAATTTTTGGGCTTTCTTTCACACTCAATTGTATAATCACATACTCGTACTTACGAAATCTACAAAACTTAACAACAATTTCAATTAAATAGTAGTAGTAGTAGAACTAATTCATTTAATAATACAATAAAATACATATAAATAAGTAGCAGAGAATTTAAGAATTCATATTCTTTAGCTCTTGTAAATCTTCTTGTGACAAATCTCTGTCGCCATAGCCCCAGACTTGATCGTTGTGAGCGAACTCATCACTGAGGAAGCGAGTACCGTCGCCACATTTTAAGGCACGTCTTTTGATCATATCGGGGGAGACAAATTTACCTAGAAAATAAAATTTCATTTCATTTAAAATCGATTTTAAATTTAGTCCTGTCTAAAGGAAGCTTAAGCTACCTTTACAATATTTGAGTTTTTATCTGTTTTAAATGTTTTAAGAATTTAAAATTATATGAATATGCAAAACTAATACCTCATTCATCAACTTGAAAAGATTTTCTCAATTGACTTATAAATTCATACATAAAGAGCATTCATTGTTCACTTAAAATCAGGTCCAATAATTGTTTTAATATTTATGTAATACTGTACACGTAGAGAAAAAACAAGATTAGACATGGTTACGACAACTACTCTGTGTTTTTGGTAACAATATATTGTTGTGTTACACAAATAATTATGTTTTTACAATGTTTGTATAATCTTCTTTATTATTATTATTACTATTACAAATGTTTGTATTACTACAAATTTGATGTTACGCCCTTGGCAGGGTAGAAAATGCATTTCAGTGTGGCATTTGTCTAGAGAAATATAGTTTCATAATGGTATTCTTCGAGTTATTAATTAAAAATATGAACTCAAGCCAAATGAACAATTTTCTCTAATAACAAATATAAAAAGTTCAAACATATTCAGGTATTTGATGGAAATCGAAAACGAAAACGAGTGAGTTTTTGGAGTCCATTTTAAAGCATTTCTAATCAAATTTTTAAAATTTTTGTTTTAAGATTCTCATTAATAGCAAATTATCTTTATATTTTGTGGGATAAAACTGTTTCAATACAGAAATATTACGAAAAAATTAACTTCTAAAACGCACTCGTTTTCGTTTTCGATTTCCATCACATACCTGATTATTCTCTAAAAAAGTTTCCTTTTTACTTTACAGTACTTTTTAGAAACTTTATCTTGGCAAACATAAAACATGGCTATGTTGGATTTTCATTTCTATTGCTCAGCACTTAAGAAAATATATTCCTACTCATTAAATTTTTTGATAGAATGAGGGTAGTTATATAGGAAAGTATTTGACCGAATTTTATGTGAACAATGCTTTAGAAAACTTTATGATTGAAATCATTGTATACGCGCACCCTTTCAAACAAGATTCGTACGTATAAAAAAGAACATAATAAATTACTTACGTTCTGTGGCCAAACCCATTCGAGCACATAAATCAATAAAAGCAGTGGTGACATTCAATTTATAGCTGCCAAATTCACCAGTTTTATAATCCCAAGGAAATACATGATGATAGTTGTGCCAGCCTTCACCCAAAGCCAAAAACGAAACAATAGGACTTTCAACTGGGCTAATGCTCCTAGAAAAAGAAACTTTATTATTACAAACCTTCCCAAAAATATGTAATTCTTATAAAAAAAACTTACTTATCATATGGCTTCCTACCCCACATATGAGCCACACTATTCACAAAGAAGGCCACATTCAGGGTGCAAGTAAATCTCATATTAAAATTAATCCAGAATGAACTCCACAAACATTGACCCCAGAAATACCAGGGCACCAGTACGGGCAAGGCAATCGAGCAAACAGCAAATAAAGGTACAAACCATTTACGTTGGAACATCACCACAACATCATTTTCCAAATCAGACATATCGATAACCTTGCGTTTCTCCTCCACCTTAGGATGAGCGGTTAGGAACAGCCAACCAACATGAGCAAAGAAGAAGCCTCTCTTGGCATTGTGAGGATCTGCCTCAGTCTCCGAAAACTTATGGTGAATTCTGTGATCCAAAGCCCAAGTGTAGGCATCACGCTAAAGTACGTTAAAACAATAACTATTAGTTTTGCTTAAAAACTATTTAAGTATTAAGAACTTACCTGACCCGCTATTGTAAATAAAAATACTAATAAAATACGCAGAGGTAAAGAGGCGGTATATGATTTGTGCGACCAGAGGCGATGTGCTCCTGCTGTGATGCCAATACCCGAGGCCCATATGGTTAAGACAACTAGAAATAGAAAGAAAAAATTATTATTATTTAGATTATTTTTATGTATTGTATATCAGAGAACGGTTTGATTGCAGAATTTTATGCTTTCGAATGCAATCACAAAATGTGAGCATGTTTGTTGTCAATTCACATCATTCGAGAAAAGCAATATGTACATGACACCATTCAAAAAAATGAAGTATGACGAATAACATGCATTGCATTGCATGTCTTCTGTTAATGTCACCTAATATTCTTAAAAACAACGAATACACAACGAATGCTACGAATGTTTGTGGTGCTTATTGAATGAAAAGTTCAAATTAAAATTTTACTTTTTGAGTTTTTTTTTCATGGTATGAAAAACACCGTTATTTACTTTTTCCAAAATGTCTGCGTGCTGCTTTTTTTGTAGTACTAAAAACATATTACTAGGCCAAAACTATACACAAATACATCAATTACTCCAATAAGTCAACGAATACTGAACGTATGGTGCGAATGTTTTTAGTTTTTTAATGTATCATCATTTCATTTCGTTGCTTGATATACAAAGGCATTATAAAAACGAATACGAAAAAGGCAATCAACAAAAACAATGTATGCATTACATGGCAGCATCAATATATATTGTATATTGTATATTGTATATTGTATATTGTATATTGTATATTGTATATTGTATATTGTATATTGTATATTGTATATTGTATATTGTATATTGTATATTGTATATTGTATATTGTATATTGTATATTGTATATTGTATATTGTATATTGTATATTGTATATTGTATATTGTATATTGTATATTGTATATTGTATATTGTGTATTGTATATTGTATATTGTATATTGTATATTGTATATTGTATATTGTATATTGTATATTGTATATTGTATATTGTATATTGTATATTGTATATTGTATATTGTATATTGTATATTGTATATTGTATATTGTATATTGTATATTGTATATTGTATATTGTATATTGTATATTGTATATTGTGTATTGTATATTGTATATTGTATATTGTATATTGTATATTGTATATTGTATATTGTATATTGTATATTGTATATTGTGTATTGTATATTGTATATTGTATATTGTATATTGTATATTGTATGTTGTATATTGTATATTGTATATTGTATATTGTATATTGTATATTGTATATTGTATATTGTATATTGTATATTGTATATTGTATATTGTATATTGTATATTGTATATTGTATATTGTATATTGTATATTGTATATTGTATATTGTATATTGTATATTGTATATTGTATATTGTATATTGTATATTGTATATTGTATATTGTATATTGTATATTGTATATTGTATATTGTATATTGTATATTGTATATTGTATATTGTATATTGTATATTGTATATTGTATATTGTATATTGTATATTGTATATTGTATATTGTATATTGTATATTGTATATTGTATATTGTATATTGTATATTGTATATACATAAAAACTTACAACAGGTTTATAATAGGTTTATAAAGCAAATTTCCATACAAAATTATAAACCTGTTGTAAGTTTTTATGAATAAGGGGGAATATATATATAATATACAATATACTTGCAAGTTTTATAATTTATCATTAAAAGTGATTAAGAAAATGTGCGTGGTGCAAAACGACCAAATCGTTTTATAAAAACTGAAGTAAGAGCTATTGCAAGAGAAAACAAAACATCGAGTGCTGCAAAAATATGCAAACCAAAGGTTTTAATTTGGCAAAAAAAAAAATATCTCAACGAGCCTCAAATTTTACAGTTGAAAATAACTTTGATATATTAGAAGTAAAAAATCCCCCAAAAATATGGCGAACCTTAGGTAATAAATATATTACCAAGACGCTAAAGCATGGTGGCGGTTCATTAATGGTCCGAAGTTGTATGACGGCATCAGTGATCGGTAATCTTAGATTTGTAGAATCTACAGTTAAAAAGGAAGATTATCTCGACATTTTAAAAAACAGGTATAAAGAAATTAGAACTACCGCAGAACTGAATTTTCGAACAGAACAATGATCCCAAGCATAACTCCAAAATTATGAAAGAGTGGTTCCTCAATCATTGTCCAAAACTTTAGATAATCCTCCACAATCCCCGAAACAAATACAATATTTTACATGATTTTAATATTTGTAACTGTTTACTTTATTTTGACGCGGAAAAATCTGTTGCTTTTTCGTTAAAATTTAACTATTTTTTTGTGTTCCTTATTTTTTCAGTTTTTGTTAAGGAGTTATATTTTGCTTAAGGCACTTATAAATTATGAAACATATTTTTTTTTTAAATTTACACTTGTAGTTTATATGTATAATAAAACAACAAACATTTTAAACAATATTATGTGTTTAATTTATATTGACGCTCACATTATATTGTTCTAAATATTTTTTCCAGCATCTCATGAATAAAATCAATAGTGTATTGTTGAAGATGTAGTAACAATTGTAATGTTATTGTTTATTAGTCATGTTTTTTCTTTACCAGAATGAATTAAATAGTTTTGTTTTTAAATAAAAATCGTTAAAGATATATTGATGATAATGTTAATAATGTTAAATATATTTGAACTGTTAACCATAAATATCTAAATAATCTAATAATAAAATTCTTATTTATAAATTTAAAATCAAATATATAAAGCAAACTCGCTGCTTTAAGGCCCAACTATAATGTGCATATGCTAGCTTAAGCAAACGTGCGAACACATATAAATTGTACGTGGCAAACTATAATGTACTTAACGAAACTTTTCGTTAAGTTTTTCAACTGTCATTTGCTTAAGCAAAAAGCGAAACTGATCGCATATTCCGTACGGAATCAGCTGTTTGTTGTTTGTTTGTGTTTTTAACAAAATGGAGAAAGAAGAAAATACATTTATTTTAAATTTAATAGAAAATGTGGAAAAAATAAGTGCCTTTACAATAAAAGAGGCCCTTTTTATTTTAACAAAAATGTCTTTCTGTCGCGGTTTATTTCTCTGACAGAACAAGAGCGTCTTCTTCTTTTACAGTGTAGTTCACTTATTTATTTTAATGTGCACAGGCCTTCAAGCGCTAACTTAAATATTTTTATATTATTTAAATTTTTAAGTTGTTTCTCCATTTTTGCAAACACAATACGAAAATTAACAAAACATATGTAAACGTTTATTATTATTTACAATGTAGTGCTGCCACAGCTGTACATTTTAGTACTTTTGCCGATAAATTAAAAAAAAAGAAAAAATTATGCGTTTCTGGTACGAAGTTTTCTTTTAATTATAAAATAATATAATAATATTTATAAAATATTGTCATTTAATGGGGTTTTGTTAAAATAAAAACATTTTTTTTAAACATAAATGAGTAACTGTGGACAAAAAGTTTCAAAGTCATTGTAGCCACCTAAAAGTTAACTCTGAACTGGTTATGCATTTGACAGTCTTTTCGTTAACTTTTGCAATTTGCGATCAGTTTCGCTTTTTACTTAAGCAAATGACAGTTGAAAAACTTAACGAAAAGTTAACGAAACTTTATACATTGTACATTATAGTTTGCCACATACAATTTATATGTGTTCGCACGTTTGCTTAAGCTAGCATATGCACATTATAGTTGGGCCTTTAGGTGGCTACAATGGCTTTGAAACTTTTTGTCCACAGTTGCTCATTTATGTTTAAAAAAATGTTTTTATTTTAACAAAAAGCCATTAAATGACTATATTCTATAAATATTATTATATTATTTTATAATTAAAAGAAAACTTCGTACCAGAAACGCATAATTTTTCCTTTTTTTTAATTTATCGGCAAAAGTACTAAAATGTACAGCTGTGGCAGCACTACATTGTAAATAATAATAAACGTTTACATATGTTTTGTTAATTTTCGTATTGTGTTTGCAAAAATGGAGAAAAAACTTAAAAATTTAAATAATATAAAAATATTAAAGTTAGCGCTTGAAGGCCTGTGCACATTAAAAGAAATAAGTGAACTACACTGTAAAAGAAGAAGACGCTCTTGTTCTGCCAGAGAAATAAACTGCGACAGAAAGACATTTTTGTTAAAATAAAAAGTGTCTCTTTTATTGTAAAGGCACTTATTTTTTTCCACATTTTCTATTAAATTTAAAATAAATATATTTTCTTCCATTTTGTTCAAAACAAAAACAAACAACAACAAACAGCTGATTCCGTACAGAATGTGCGATCAGTTTCGCTTTTTGCTTAAGCAAATGACAGTTGAAAAACTTAACGAAAAGTTTCGTTAAGTACATTATAGTTTGCCACATACAATTTATATGTGTTCGCACGTTTGCTTAAGCTAGCATATGCATATTATAGTTGGGCCTTTAATCTTGCTTATTCATATTATAGTTGGGCCTTTACTCTTATAAAAATAAATTACCAACATACATACATACATACATACAATTTCTTCGAGAATAAAAACACATTGAATATTTATATTTTTTTTTAGTAAAAAAAAACAACAATCTCACACAAACTAAAACAATCAAATTGTTAATTATTGCGGTTAAAGTTCACAATTTATTTTAAAACACACATAAATATACATTTTGCATATTTTTATTTATTTTCTGTTGTATTTTTTTTACGTATTAGTTTAAAAAAAAACATCAATAAAAGTTTGTGGGTCGACTATTACAACATCAGAAATGTTATTGTTGTGTCATCATTTAATGATACAACAAAAATAGACCTTGTAAACTGAAGGTGGGATGTACACATGTCAATAGTGCAGTGTGAGAAATTAGGTTAAATTAAACTTTTAAGGTTAAATAAAAATGTTTGAGGTTAAGTTGAAATTGGTAAGCTAATTTAAATAATTCTTGTAGATATGTATAGTTGAAAAATAATAATTTGGTTTAAATTCCAAAGTAAAACTTTGAAATGTTTTACAAAATTTCAAATCATACTTTTTTCATCGTGTTTTTTTTTATTTAAAATGTTTGTTAATATATCAATAATAAAAAATGTATATATATACTGTGAGCGTCAAAATAAAGCCAACAACACATATTATTAAAAGAAAGCTTAATTATATTAGAATATTATTTTGCAGTTTTATATAGTTATTTAAGTAGAAAGAACAAAAGCGTATACAAATTTAAAATATACCAATTTTTACGCGCCAAAAGAAAGTATTCAAAAAAACCGCTGTCATTTCAAAAGTAGTGGCAATTCTTTTAATTTTTTTTATTTGCAAGTATAACGGTATAGTGCGTTCAAAATAATTGCAAGTTTAATTTATCATAAAAAGAGATTAAGTTGTGATTCTTAGTCACAATTTACACAAAACAATTCTTTAAGTTTAGCTGATTACCTTTTTGACATCGGGGTGAGGGGAAGATAAGACGAGTACACACTTGATTGTAGTAGCAATTCGTGTTACTATCTTATTTGTATTACATATGTGTTTACTCTCAAATACGAGTGATTTAAGCAATTATATTGAGCTGTGTAAACACAAAATTTGAAATTAATGAAATGCAAATTTTTTATTTGTGAAAATTTTTATGATGTATTTCTAATTATGTAAAGATACATACATACGTATGTATAAAGGTATGGTCACACATGGCAAATATTTACTCAAAAAAGCGTAACCAATTATTTTTAGCACAAATTTGTTTGACAGCATCAAATAAAATAAGACTATATTCAAAAACGATTATTAAATTTAACAAACGTTTATTATGAGAGATTTGCATATAAAAATTTGCTTAATAAACGTTTGTTAAATTTAATAATGGTAAATATTTGTTGTGTCTTTTCCTAAATAAACGATTTTTTTAATAAAAAAAAACGAGTTGAAACATTTTATTTAGTGATTACGCCTTTTTCGGCAAATATTTGCCAAGTGTGACCGTACCTTAAGTATTGTGTGCTTTAATAAAAGTGGCTATAAAAGAATTTCATTATGATTTTCTTCTCCATAATTTGTAAATTTATTATTTTAGTACATAAATATAAAAAATACGAGTGTCCGTGTGGCATAAGAGTGATAATTGAAAATGTCTACAATTTAAAGCGTTAAAGAGTTGGCAACATTGTTCCACGATCAAACATTCAAACATACAAATTGAAATAAATGTATAAATAAGTAAATGAAATAAATATATAGAACAGAAAGAAACTATAAAGTAGAAAGAATATTTATTTATTATTGCAATTTAATTTAATGGTTTCCAATTAAAGAGTCTTGTTTGCCTATAAATTTATCACAATAAACGAGTGAGTATTGATTCAAAAGATGAAAATCATACAAAAAATTAAAAATAATTTAGACCAGGAGTGCCCAAAAGTTGCTTTTGTAAGAGCAAACACCAATACATTTAAATTAAAACTAATTTGTATTCAGTAAATTGTTGTAAAAGCCAATACATACAAAGAAACAACACACTTTTTTAAACGGTATCATACGTTAAATAAAAACAAAATCTACATTGACGATCGCAGTCACCAATGTTTACCAGTAGAGCATACGAAAGTGTTGTTGCGTTGCGCTTGCGTGTATAGAGTGAAGTACGACAAAAAAAACAAATAAGGCAAAGTTGTTTGTGTATTTCGTATTGCTAGTGCTGAGTGCTGTAATGAGTATACAAAACACACAGACTATAACTAAGAGTTTTTACATATACAAAAGAGCACCAAGAGTATAGGGCTTGGACACTCCTGCTTTAGACGTTCACGTGTTCTTGTGTAAAATAAAATTAGAAACTTAGAAATGGTATTGAATATATTAATGAAAATGTCATTCGATTCAGTAAGGGCTTGTGCAAATTTAAGTTTGGTTTTCACCTAACAGTACAATTAAGGTAGTTCTCACTTATTTCTGCATACGCTGTGTTTCATTACTATAACTATTGTTGTAAACATACAAACAGTTTTATAAAACGGGTACAATTTTTTAAGAATATGCATAAATATGTTTTTACCTTACACCACCATATATTTCGATAAAATTTGGTATGATGAAATGCCTTTCAATATTCTATGCATCTTGAGATTTCATCTCTTTAACACTATTTATCACTTACAGCTAAACACAAACACTATTAAATTTCCCTGTACTCACCCCAAAAAAACGTATAAAACTTGGCGGAGAACAGCAGAAAGAAACCATAAAGACCACCCACATGTAAAAATAGTTGTGCTATTAAATCCAACCATCGTATTTCTGGTTTAAATTCCTTCTCAGCCTCTTCCACAACTTGTTGTTGCTTTAGCTTCTCTTTGGCATCTGCTATTTCTTTGTACACAGCATTTTCTTCCTTATAACCTAAATTATCACTTAAATCTTTGGCTGTTGTTGCATTTTGTGCATTAACTGTAACTGTTTTGCGTTGTTTAATACTGTTGGCTGTGGTATTCTTGCCCTTACAATCTAATTCTGTATGTTTCTTTAGATTCGTACCACATGCGGACACATCACTGTTGGCGGTGGCGTCGTTACCAGCGGTACATGGACTAGACGAACATGCTGTTGAGGTATTGTTACCGTTTGTTGATTTCGTGGGTGTTGAAAGGCACATTGTGTGTGTGTTGTATTGTGTTGTGATGTGTTGGGTGGGGGTGTTGGGATGTTTGCAGTGAGGAATTACATTAACTGGAAATAACAAGAAATATGAAAATTTGTTAACTATTTTAATAAAAGAGAATTAGTAACTAAAAAAAACTACTGCACCTTAAAATTAAGTCTAGTCCCTAAAAATGCAAACAAGAACAATAATTATAGATTTATAACTCTTTCTATTTCCATTTGGTAAAATAGTGTCAGGAAACCAATAAAACTAAGACAACAAATAAAGTGATAAGAAAACACCTGCTTATCTTTTGACAAAACTACGCGGAATGAAAAATAACGCAACCATAAACATAACCAAAACAACCAACCCACTGCCATTACTCGTTCCATTACTAGAATATTAATCTTTTGGATTTTTATTTTTAATGGAAAAAAGCTTAGAGACATGCATGCACACACTAACATGACAACCACTCTAATAAATTACACAAATTGGAGACTAAAATAATTATTTAATCGATTTTGGTAAAAACCCCAACCGAAAGAAGCCACAAAAAAAAATGATAAATACTAAGTCCTAATTCATTTCGAATTGTCCTGTTAATGTTTAATGTTACACTAGCTATTTGCAAATATAAAATTAAACAACAACAAAAAGACATATAAATTATATACATAATGAATATTTATTTTAGATACACGGACAGACATGCAGATACAGGAGGTATTCATTCATTCTTTTAGCTACTTTTTAACGTGTCAATGTGCTGTATTACTGATGGTGTTTCTTTAGTTTTCTTGGTTTTTTATGACTAATAACGTTGAATATTTTTTAACAATTATAATGACTTATTTCACAACACAATTTTCCAGATAGTTTGGATAGACAGACGTATATACAGACAAAAATATAGGTACATATACATATAAATAATCGACTTGATATATACAGATTAGTTTAAATGAAAGTTTATTTTGGAATATATTGTGTGTTAGTCTTGTTTTACACTCTTCAGTTTTAGCTGATCCGTTTTTCTTCAATTCTCTTTTGAACTTGCCACTTTATTCACACACGTCAATTCAATGTTCGTACTTTTTAATGCAAATCAACATGCATGAAAGAAAAAACCGTCAAGTTTTTATTCTCTTCTCATTTTATCCACAAATACCTGCCTTAAAGAGTTAGAATTGAAAAGTGTGAAAGCGGACTTATATGATTTTTTACGTTCATAATCTTGACTGTTAGTCTAGTCTGTATGATATCTCCGCGGAACGTAATATTTCACATTATACTTGTACCACGAACTTGTTCACCTTAATCCACATATTACGTTATAACTTACAAACTTATAAAACTTATAAAATATGCTGAGATCTACTTTGATCTTTGGCTGTGAGTTTATTAAAAAAATTTTGGAACAAATGTGAGATCCCTTGAATTTTTCTTTCCTTGATATTAGAGAGGCTTTCAAAATCATTAAAACTATTGCAATTAAACGGGCACTATATTAACCAGCTTTGGAGATATACATACATACATTAGAGTTGCCAATGGAAATCTTGAGAATAGCGAGATGTTGGACATAAGCTTAATTTTTTTTTTTTTTTTGTTAACTCGATTCTTGTTCAATTGGCTATATAAATTTGTACTGCGGTAACACTACCTGCATCCGGATGTTAGAAAGCAAGAATGTTGGTATATGTCTCCCTCTCTTTTATTAAATCAAAGTTCATATTCCTTTCAAAAGGAACTGTAAGGTTTAGTATGACATAAAAAAGACACTAATAATCCTAAGATGAACTGTTATGAAGGATCTTCTGTTTTATTGCGAGCCAGTTGTCAGGCCTTGATAAACATGAATGTCCGGCCGTAGCAATGAAAAGGGAATGTATATTCGCGGCACCCTATCTTTCATGATTGGGGTAGCTATCAAGGATGAATCCCAAATGCGTATATACCTTTGACAAGGAATCTAGATGGTTTGAAAGGGAAACAACCAATGCCGAGTGATCCATAGGTTGTCTACCAACGGGGTAACACAATGGGATCAACATGATGGACCCAAGTGAGCTGTTTTTCTAAAAACGGTGCCCATGGAACCTAACCTAAACTAAACCTTCCAAACGAAAATTGAAGAGAAACATGATAAATGAATATGACGGATCTTGGATACGGTTTCTCTACTCTTAAATCAAACCTCTGACTACATTTACCTTCTTACAGAATGTTCAAAATTCATATTCCTTTTAAACGGGAATTGAGGGGAAAACTTGATAAATAAATACGATGAACTGTAGTTTATGATTTGTGTCTTTCAGGCCGAGGTATAATACATGAAAAGTTCTATGCTTTGGAATCTTTCTCGACAGTCGGGCGATAGATATTTCTCAATATAAATAATTGAATGCCCTTGGGATCAACTCAACTCCAAATTTCCATTCACTTTTGTTTAGATTGAAGAACTACCATATGTTTGACGTTTGACACGATAATGGATTTTAATTTTAATAATAAAGAGACCCACATTGTTTAGGAAATCTTTTGGTCAATATCAAGAATATCTTTCAAATTGATCTGCCGATTCACAATGTAAGTGTAATGGTTTAATGTGAATATGAATTAGACAACTGCGAAATTATGAAATCACAATAATATTTTGATCAAACTTGAAATCAGTTTCTTCGACAAATTTCTGGGCAGATCTCAACGGAATTATCACCCATAACTTGAGTTTGGCAACTCAAACAACTTAGAGAATAACTGGTTACATAACAATAAAAGTAGAAAATGTACGGACTTTTAAGCATTTATTGTAACTACTCAATCAACGATTAGAATATATGTATGTACATTTTTTTCATTTTTTTAATTAAAGAGAATTAAATGTAAATCTAAGTTCCATGAAATCTCTGATTTCTGTTTCACTATAAATATAACTTCAATTAAAATTGTAGTGTGTTCATTACACATTTGTGTTTGTATAAGCTCTTTTTTAAAAATATGTAAAGTAATTAATAAACATTTAAATAAATATATTGTGTAGGATGTTAAATAGACATGTCACTACAGTATTTCACAAACGTAGTTAAATATTGGCGGCAAAAACAATTGTCTATTGAACCCAAACACATTTACGCTACAAGCGAACCTTTAGTTCTACGAAACTTTTGTAAAGAGCAGCCATCTCTATTTGTTTTATTGTCGTCAATATCGCATTTTTACGATAAGAATTACATGTTTGTTTAACTGTTTACACAAGATAAGCAATTTTTCTAATTTATTTATGTGTGTTTGTGCTTTTTACCGGCATTTTAAACTTAAAACAATAATAAAAAGATTTGTGGTTTTAAAACTCACGCTAAAATATTTTCTTAGAAATTTAAAGAAGGAGTAATGTGGAAAGTAAACTTGTTAAAAGACAAGGTTTGTTAATGTTACTTAAAAGTGGTTAATATTTAAACTCTTTTTAACTATATTTCAACAAGCTTTTCCAGTACATATTTAATAAAAGTTTTTGACATATTGGTTTGGGGTGATTCCTAAATTATGAAAATAATTTGTTTAAAACAATATGATCCTCCTGTTGTCTACAAACGGATAATGGATAATGCTATTGCAGTTCAAATCTATTATCATCGTATGCTTTAAATAAAATTATAAAACCGAAAATAAGCTCAATTTGTGGTTAATGACAACAAATTTCGAAAAATAGTATTTAGTCAGTTTGACGCGAAGCTTAGGTTAAACTAAATTAAAGAGTCGACATTTTAGAGAGATAATTTCCTAATTTCAGTTATCTGTCCCCGATAAACCATTTTCTTTTCATCTTGAGAACTCGTAGATAAGGAAGTGTAGCGTGCCACAGGACCAGTTAACAGCACATTAGATAGTCGCACATGCGGAATGTTTACCAGAGTAGCAGATCGACAAAAGTTATATTGAGGATATATGATCATTGCCATGACACTCGTGTTGTGATACTTTGAACGTAGACCATATTATCTGGGTGCAATCGTAGTCTCCCTGGATGAGTTATCAACCGAACCTTCTGTCTGTGACAAAACAGTAAGGTCATGATAGGAAAAGTTGGAGAATGTGCTTTGCCGTCTCCTTTTCTCTTTCATCTTAACAACTCATAAAGAAGTCATCCGAACAAGCAGTAAAACAACAACATCTGAAAATAGACCAACTTATCTGCTTGCAATCATAGTCGACCTGGAAGAGTTATTAACCAAATCATCTGTCTTCAACAAACGAAAATAATAAAGAAGTCATCCAAACAAGCAGTGAGCAATTATCACTAAAGGTACATCACATAGTCGAACACGCATTGATTAAGACCATCGCTCTGGTTGTCACAAGTGACCACACTGTCTGTGTGTAATCATATAGTCTCTCTGGATCTATCGTTTGTACAATGACAGCGCAACACTAATCAATCGGTCAGAATCATTACCTAAGAGGCTTGTTTTTTGCAAGTGAATTCACAATACAGGGGCCAAATTACCGCATTCGTGATCGAATGAGCTATCGTATTGAAAAATGATTTCGATATCGAAATTATGATAAAATGTACTAAATTTCTTGTTCGATATCGAATGCCATAATCTTAAATAAGAAAATTACGATCAATTTTACTCGATATCGAATGCGGTAATTTGGCCCCTAGTTCCAAGAACAAAATGTATCGTCATCTTGTTCAATGATGCATGGCATTCAAAAACAAGATTGGATGTGGTGTAAACTCCTAGATTTCAGATTGACCTGACAATTAGAATACTGAAGCACAATAAACTAAAGCACTCCTCATACTCATCTTCGGTTTCTAGGCATGTTTTTCGGTTTCTAGACATGATTTTGGAGAGATTTGTGGTCTAATGGCCAAAATTAATCTGGTCTATCATGCAACTATTTGCAGCAACGTTCTTTGTCATCACATAAAATGGAAGCGAGTTCAGCATAGTAAAGACGACTTTACGTTGATCATCAATGCAATGAACCTACTGTATGTGGGTCAGCACTATTTCGAGAAGTGATTTAGTATTTCTAGATGTAATGATACAGTTTATCTCTCTATAGCCCTTATAAACGAATATTTGGTGCAACAGCCCAAGTTCTGACTCCAAGTTTGCTTGCAATCTAGTTTAGTTTTACACATTTTAGACAAAAGGAATAGGAAAAGGATCAAGAATATAATATTGTATTTCGTGGATTTTGTGTAAAAGAAAATATTAAGTGATTTATAAGACGCTTCATTATTGGTATGTATTATGTTTTGGTTATATTTTCATTATACAAAAATATTAAAATAATCAGTAACAATCCAATCATTAAACTGCATATTAACCGCAGTTCTAAAACTTTAAATCTAATTGTATTAGCAAGTTATATTTTTATATATTGGTTTTAAAAATATAACCACAAACAATTTTTTTCAATATAATATATTTCATTTAGTTATTTCTAATGAAATTAATAAATATTTCAAATTTAACACGTAAATATTATTAATTATTTATTTAAACTATTAATGATGTAATATTATTCCATCTGTACAAAAAACTAAAGAGTAAAAATAACTTTTTTCTAAAACAATTTAAAACTCACTCAATAATAACAACAACACTTGCTTGCTAATTTATTACATTGTTAATAATCGTATTCGAAATGTGTGATATGTATGTATATTTTTTGAGACAGAAAACTTCATCAATCGAATGATTAGTCAGTCAGTCAGCTGTAAGTAGTGATTTGAAAAAAAAACAATAAAGTTTGAATAAATTGATAAATCATTATTCTATAATTTCAATAGTAAAACTAATAAATGGGAGAAACAATTTTAGATTATGTAGAGACAGCTGTATTTGTTATACCCTACACCACCATTGTGTGGAGGGTATATTGGATTTGTGTTGATATTTTTAACGCACAAAAATATTAATCCAACACCCATGTTCTACCGAAATATGGTTTATCGGCCATAAATATTTGATTTATGCTCGTATCCAAACAAATTTCGCCACAAATAAGTTTTACATGAAGACTAATCACACCTAGAAGTCTTGTGCAGCACCCATATAAGCCCCGCTTCCGAAAATCACTATAAGAAGCATAACTACCTTGATGGTATACAAATAATATTCAACAATTTTTTAATGATTGGTCCACAATTAGTCACCACTTCCGAAAATCACTTTAACAACCATAAATATCTTACAAATGTTGGTATCCAAATAAAGTTTCATATAGACAGTTATCATGACGCCCAATTTTATGGCGCTCGGTCCATACTTAGTCATAGCTCACAGGGTCTTAAACACTGCCGAAAATCACATAAATCTGTTGATATCAAGGTATATATTAATAATTTGTATACGCACACAAGTCTCGCTACTATGGACACTCCCATATCTGAAAAACTGTTTTACTTAAGTTCTCGGTGTAGGGTATTTTTACTTGTGTTTTGAAATTTTAGATAATGAAATTTCTTTCATAAAGATAGTTTTAGAGCAAATAACAATCATTTACTCTTTCCCACTACAGTGCTGTAACTACATAATTACGGCTCTTCCACAAGTAATGGACCACTATAAAAGTCCATAAAATAAAATTGCAAACATTATTATAACACAATCACTCTCAAAAACCACTAAGACTTTTATACTCGGCTTAACAGTAATTTAGATAATAATGTATATATACGTCAATTGGTTTTAAAAATCGGACGGACATTTTGTTCTACTTTTTTATCTGGTTTGGACCGATATTTCTATGCCATCCACAGTGTATATTTTCTATCTATGCAATAAATTAAACTGACACCATATGAAGAAAAACACCCCATATCATTAACAAATCTTCTCCATACTTTACGCTTTTATAGGTATTTATACATTCATATTTGGGCTTCAATTCTTTATTTTTTTTTGCCTTCGAACAATAGTTTTGCCATCAGAATCTAACAAATTAATCTTCGTTTCATCTGACCAAAGCGTATTTTACTTCATGGTGTAGATGTTTCTTAAAGTACGGTCACATTTGGCAAATATTTACTCAAAAAAGCATAACCACTTGTTTTAGAACAAATTTGTTTAAAGTTGTTTACTTCTACAAGAGTTTTGCAAGTCTATATTTATTTATGTTACTAGTCTAACTGTCTAACAAAATGGGTTTCAATTGCTGTATCCTTTTGTTTGCTTTCTGTCTATTGTCATTGATTTTACTTTTTTATTAATTTCTTGAAAATCCTTTGTTTTAAAATAATTTATTTTTCTTACAGCTGGTAAACTATAACTGTCGAATAGTTAGGCGTCACAACACTAGCGATTTAGTTAGCGAATAGTAATGTACAGCTCAATGTAATTTACCAATGTAAACAATGCTTATATATGTATATTATCGTCCAATAGATTACGAAAATATTAATTTTTTATAATTATTAATTTGAATTAGCGCCCAAATAAACATTTTTTATAACTCGTTAATTTCACTTAAAATCATTTCATTGAAAATCATTTTTTATTTGTTCTACATACATACATACAATATTTTTATTTATTCTTATTAATTATTTTCCATATTGTTTTATTTCGAAACTATAGCAATCATTTGGAAGCCAATTTATATGCATTTGAGATTTATTCATTTGTTTTCTTAATAATATTAAATGATATATGCCATACATTTGTACATACATACATACGTTCAAAAACAAAAAACAAATTAAAAACATTTGCGAATTGTGCCATGAATTTTATTATACAATTTTTAAAAAGAAAAATTTTGATGGATGCATAAATACACAAAAGAGTAAAACATTTAGTAAACATTTAAATATCAAATATTAAATACTTGGCATTGTTACATGAAGAGCTTTTAAAGAAAAATGTTTGTAAAAATGCTTATTATACGATTTGACAGGTTGATTTATATTTATTCGAGTTGTTTTTTCATTATAGCAAAGCAAATGTAATAAAAAAGCAATAATTATTATTTTCAATTTTTGTAATGAATTTTTATAAACAACACTAACTACATGAGCGGATATTTTATAAATATTATACGTAGTAATTATAATTACTGTAATAAATATAAAGCTTTCTGATAAAAAGCTTTTTTCAACCCATCCTTTGTCCAAAGATAGTAACGCAATTATATATTATATAGGCAATTGCCTGAGTGTTACTTCTCTTAAAAAAAACTGCCATCGGAACTAACATTGTATGTGAAAAGACCCCTTTTGACAGTTCATAAACAATGACTTCCGGTATTAGTATAAAATAATGTCTTCAGCAACGTTTACTGCTTTTTACTTTACGATTGGTAACTAATAAATCAAGTCCAGTTAGGAAAAATATAAATGGACGCCGTAATTGTCCACAGATTCAGCCAATTGATCAATAGATATACATATGTGCATACATATCTATTATCTATAGAAACATGTTGCATTTTTTGATACATTAGTATTAAAACATTTATGCTTTCAGATTTTATTTGAACACTACCTTAAACTAAGAAACAAAACAGTTCGGTTCTTCATTTAATTAGCAAGATTCGGTGACTACGATTTACATACATTCATATATACACCTAATTCTGTTTTTACGCAATAGATACGTTCCTCGAAAACTCGCGTTAAAAAAGATAGAGTATCCATATTAAATGAGGGAATTGGTTCCACGTATGTAATATCAGATAAAATAAGATAAATAATTCAAATTCATGTTACTTTATATACAAACATATTTATTTAAAAAAAAGCAATAGAAAAAAAGAGTTCATTTAGAAAAGTACATATTTTTCGCCTTTAACACTTAAATTTGACTGCATTCTTACACTCTTACTTTCAACTACATAAATTTATTTGAAATAAACAAGAGAAATCCCCTGTTTCGATTGTATTGTTTTTCGTACCAGACGATTTCTAGTGCTGCCAACTATGTGTTTAATTTAAAACTCTTCAAATCCAGAGCAAACAACGTTTTTCTGGTAAAAATACATACATATTAAATAAAATAAAATCCAGTCGCATAAAACCAGAATAAAATATTTATTTAAAAACGCGTAAAAACAGAATTAGGTGTACTTCGATTTTAAGGTTAAGCAATTGGTAAATAGAATAATTGTTTTATAATAGCTCTGTTTGAATAAATTTATTGAGCAAACTGTACTATATTTCAGATAATAAAATATATAAAAAATGTAGTAAGAATTTAACAACTACAGCTCTTAAACATTAAAAAATAAGATCTAATGATATGTAACATAAAAAATTTTAAATTATAGCCTTAAGTTTCCAACGTTTAAGAATGAATCGAGTTTCTTTAGAAGAGATTTCAACTGCATAGCTTGATCAAAATATATTTATATAGTATATATGTATGTAGGTGTTTAGGTTTAATTGAAAAATCTTTCAACAACCGACAGAATTGTTGGACTCGATAAAAGTTCGGCATATGAAGGCCATTTCTGGCTTGGTTAAAAGCTTTGCGTTCTCTTTAAGCTTTAAATTTTTCTAACAATTTTACATAAGATCACTGAGCAAAGCGAATATCTGCTAAATTGTTATATTCCTTTAAGCAATACTTGATTCATTATAAAAATTTGTGCTCATTCTTACATATTACACCTTGTTGAATTGCATTCTTACTGATTTTTGCAGCTTTTCGCCATTATGCTTCAGAGAATTTTTGTTTTCTTGTCATTAGTTAGACTATAAATTATTTCAAATTGTTGTCTTTGACATTAGGTTTCTAACCCTCTGTATACAGTGGAGAGCACAAATGACTACATGTTTTTGTCTTGTACACTTTTTATTGCACACAAATAAAATGAATAAAGAAAATTCAAAAATGTTGCTTGTCATTAATTTTATGTTTACTGCTAAACAAAATAATTTACAATACGAAGTTAAAAATAATAATTTTCGGAAAAAGACTTGCATTTCTCAAAGGTGCCTTTTGAAATATTTGCACAAAAGTATCAAAGTTTAGCATTAGATTTGTAAATATTTGCTTTGTTAATGACTTGAAAAAAAAACACAAACATTAGTTTGAAATTAAATTTATTGCATTAATTATATTACAAATTTTAATAGATAATGCAGAAACTCTCAAAAGTCACCGAGGGCAATATTCTAGCAATGACAAAAACAAATTTAAGTACGTCAATCAGTGGTCATAGGAGTCCAAAAAGGCGCTCTAATCTAAAAGTTGTGACCTTCGACAAAACGATTGAGAATTTGATAGGTCAATATCGATGAAATCCAAACCATTTGGGCGAGTTTTGGCAGCAAGTTCAGAGCGAATTAAGAATATTCCAAATGAATTAATTGAAAAATCGGTAAAAATTTTGTAGGAAATAACGGGAGTAAATATTAAAAATGCTATCATTCCCCATCATTTTTGTATGGTGGAAAATTGAGTACATGCGAGTTTTTTGTAAATTTGTTTGTTTTATTTTAGAACTTGATGCTTTTAGTTTAGGTTTATAAATTATTTTGTTAAAATAAAATAAATGACAAAAACATTTTGAAATTTTCTTCAATTACAATTGCGCATTTGTGCTGCACACTATATATATGTATATATAAGTATGTATATATAATCAGAACTCTTATAAAATCTTATGATGACCGTATCATGAAATCATAATAGTGTCTCGAGAGAAGGACTTAATTTACACAACCTTCAAAAGTTTACATTTGATATTTTCTTAAAATATATGTATGTATGTATTGTACATATGTATATCAAATAATATTGTGAACGTTGTTTGTGTGATAATATTTTATGAGAAGGGCCTATTATAGATCAATGAAGGTCCAATTTTGGGAATATTGGTATTGAAAATAAACATTTTATTACACGGTTCATTTTCTATAAACCGTAATAAATAAAAGTGGCCCTTTAAAAATTACAAATTAATGAAAACAATTTAAGGGCTCCACTCGTTCCACTTATTTTCCAATTTCATTAAAATTCAGACATACTGTTAAAATAGAATTAATCTTTAAAGACATATTTTGAAATATAATACTTTAATTGATATATAAATTAATAAATTTAATTGGCCTACAACAAATGACCTAAAAGTATGCAGCAAAGTCTCTATAGTGTAAAGGAATTAGTTTATTATGAATTGTACTGGTCATTTTTATTCATCATGAAATTAAATCGTTGAATCTTTGATTTATTACTTATTTTAATTTCACCACAAAAATTAACAATTATTTTTCTATTTGCATTGCTGTAAAATTAATATTCAATATTTACATTTTTTTTATTTTAGTTTATAATGAATGCATTTTTTTTGTTTTCAATTTAATAATTACCATAAAAAATCACAAATTAATTAACACTGATTTGGAAACTGTTTCACAAAAAGTTAACAACTTTTATTTGTTTCTATTTTGAGAGCTGTTTACTCTATTTAATATTTTTTGTTTAAATCAATTTATTGTAATATTTTTCTTTTAAGTTTACTTTTATTATCTATTGAAATTATTTTGTTTGTTGTTAATTTTCACTTTATTTTTTTTTAAGCGTTAAAAGCGTCTTTACTTAACAAATTCTCTCAACTAACTGCCGGTTTTAGAATTTGACGATTTTTCTATTTTGTTATAGTTTTGTTGTTGCTAGTTTTACATTATTATCGTTTTACTAACAACCCAGCCAACCATGTGTTTGGAGCGTAAACTATTGTAAAAATGTTTGTTGGCCTGTAACACAGAGCAGAGCAAAAAGTAATACAAACAAAAAAAACCCATACACATTCAAATACAGCAATTACACACACGCACACAGCCATAATTATACTACAAATATTATTCCCGACACATTAATGAGTAAGACGGACTGAACGCTGGCCGATATAGAGCAAATAAATGGGTGTTAGTTTTTTTTCTGTTTTTTTACACAGAGTGTTTGTTGGCTGCGTATTTAAGAGTTGATATTTATTTATATGTATGGATGTGTTCTTGGGTATTTGTCATTTTTGTAACGATTTTATTAATGTAATGTACTTTTATGCTCTACACCACCATAGTGGGGAGGGAATATTGGATTTGTGCTGATGTTTGTAACGCCCAGAAATATTGGTCCAACACCCACCTTAAAGTACACCTATCCACTCAGAATCACTTTCTGAGTCTATCTAACGATGTCCGTCCGTCCGTCTGGCTGGCTGGCTGTCCATGTAAAGCTTGTGCGGAGAGTACAGGTCAATAAAATTTGGTACGTGATATTTCTTCGCCCCAAGGAAGGATGGGATTGAAACTGGTAGAAATCGGTCCATTATTTCACCTGGCCCCCATACAAACGTCCTCCCGAAATTGGGGTTTACTTATCATAAATGTTTGAATTATGAAAAAATCCAAACAAATTTCACTACAAATGAGTTATAAATGAAGATAAATCACAGTTACAAATTTTGTACATATCAGTACATAATTAGTCATAGCTCTCATATAAGGCCCACTTCCGAAAATCACTTTAAAGAGCATAACTCTCTCAAAAATGTTGGTATCCAAATAATATTAAACGAAAATATATTTCGTATGTCTAAAAATAATACAGTACAATTATACAATTATTCCATATAAGACCATTTCCGTGATTTACTTTAAGCTCAATAAATCGTTTAAAAGTATTTATATCGAGATAAAGTTTAACACATATAATACTTATGTATATTCACAGACATCATGACACTAAATTTTTGGATGATCGGTCCATATAACGCCCATTTCTGAAAATTTGTTTTATACATATACTGGGTGTAGGGTATTATATGATTGGACTTGGCCGACTATACTTTCTTACTTGTTCTTTTTTGGTTTGGTTTTTGCTGGTGTTTTCGTTAGAAATTTTTGTAAATAAAACAACAACCATCATCATCACCAGTAATAAATTTTATGTTTCAAAGTCATTGCTAACGCGTAAATATACACACGCACACATCGCCACTCACCCAGACACACACAAAAATAAGTAAATATTGTTATGATATTCTTTCGTACCGCATATATGCATACTCGTATACATGCATAAATATATACCCAGCAAACAATTGGGATCTGCAATGATCTTGGCTCTGGTGAACAGAGCTTTCCCCTTCTTGTCATATGTCCTTAGCAATTCGACATCGAATATCCATATGTAGTTTCATATTCTCAAAAAGTTCGGTCATTTAAATTACCGAAGAATGTCTGAATTCAAATAATTTCATGTATGTACATTGTACAATAATTAAATAAAACGAAGTAATAGAAGAACTTTCGGAGTTGATTTAAAAAACACACATACAATTTAAAGAATGTCTGAAATATTTATTTGAGACGATTGAACGATCTACATAATTCAATGTTTAAAGATTATTTCATGTAATTTTATTAAAAGAAGGAAATTAAAATAATACATTTTTATACCCTTCACCTTCATGAGAAGGGTACATATAAGTTTGTCATTCCACAATATAATTTTCCGACCCTATAAAGTATATATATTCTGGATCCTTATGAAAATGGTGAAAATTAGACAACATTTCAAAATATTTAACATAAATTATGTTGGTCGTAAAATTGTCTTTCAAACAATATATCAAATACTAATAAAATTTGCACTAAGACTGAATAGAAAACACAGAATTAGGATTTTCTAGTCTAGTGTAGTTTCTGTATTTCTTATTACGTTTAGGTGGAGGGTATTTAAGATTCGGCACAGCCGAATATACCACTCTTACTTGTTTTATATAAAGTTTATTTGAAACTGAATGTTAAGGTACGGTCACATTTGGCAAATATATACTCAAAAAAGCGTAACCACTTCTTTTAGCACAAATTTGTTTAACGTTGTTTACTCTTACAAGAGTTTTGCAAGATCAAACAGCATCAAATAAATTAAAACTAAATACATATTTGTTGTGATTTGGCCTAAATTAGAAAAGGGTTTTTTTTTAAATAAATAAACGACTTCAAATATATATTATTTAGTGGTTACGTCTTTTTTGGTAAAAATTTGCCAAGTGTGACAGTACCTTAAGTAACTAAACATTTTCTAAATTCAATCATTGAAATATAAAAATTAAACACGAAAAGCAAACCCATTTAAAATTTCATCTCACAGTGAAAATCTGTATTTTTTAATTCCTAGTAATTTGTAGGGACATGTTTAATAATAATCTGTTTTGTCAATCTATTTTTTCCATTCAAAGTAAAAATTAATGGAAAAAATAGATTGCTTCTGAAATCATACAGCTAATTAAAGTTAAATACAGTTTTTCCAATTAATCTTCATTATAAAATCCAAAGCAGAACAGATGCTTTTGGATTCGTTGCTTGATCATATTACGTCTTAGTACCAGTTAGTACCAGTTCTATCACTTTGAAACTAATGTTTTGTGTTAGTTGGTTAGTAATTGAACTATACCAACTAATTGCTAGTTTCTTTTTCCTTAACATCTTTTTTTGCATTAAATTATATTATTTACAAAGGTTTCATTTTAGTAGTTTTAAGTTTTATGTTAGCTTGCCCTAGTCATCCCATACAATTACCAGCTCTAAACTAAATAGCTGTGAAAACTATGGGCTCCACTTGGCCTAACCTAAATTGTGCTTGAAGATTCAATTGCCTCTATCTAAAGCGACTATCTAAAGAATTCAGTTTTAGGCCAGTCATTAAGCTTCTTAAAGAACTGCTCAGAATAAAAGTTTTCAACCACATTTTGGCAAAGTGGCTTGATTATTTCGTTAATTATGTAACGTCTTTTAAATTCTAAGGCTGTAATATATTCGATTGCCTCTGTATAGAATCTATTTTCAACATAGATCCACAAAAAGTGATCCAGTGGTGTTAAATCGCAAGATCGGTGTGGCCAATTAAAAGCTAAATTTCGTTAAATCAGACTATCGGGAAATTGGGTTTGTAACCGCAATTTCATCCGAATTCTAGGAAATGGCCTAAACGTGCCTCCACATCACATAGCACCACCAAACAGTGATACGTTCAGCATACAAAGGTTTTACAAAATAATACAATCTTCTTTAACACTGGGGCTCAAGGCTGAGATATTTTACAAAGTTCTTGTTGGATACCCTTTGATTTAAACAAAGAAATCAATTTCAAAACCAATTTGAATATACAATAATAATACCAACATTGATCTTATGCAAAGAAGGATGCATTACAAAATGCTTAGGACCAAGGCGAGCACCAAAATACATAAGAAATGAGATCATCATAAGGTGTTCGAAAGAGTTCTTAATGAATATTTACTTAAAATTTAAAATCTTCCTTTATTTATTTACGAGTTTATCTAAAAAAAACTTAATACTATGGGTGGTATTATTGATTCCGCATGGAAAGGAAAACTAAGCGAAAAGAAATATCGATTGATATGTAAAATGTAAATATTCATTTCTGCGGAATGCCGCAATACTGACTGTGTAGAGATGATACCGCAAAAACGAAAAAAAAACCGCAGCAACGAAATTAATAATTTTAAATTATGCTACCGCATAAACAATTTCTTTCCGCAATTGCGGAACGGAATGAATAATTCGACCCTATGTTTGTTTGTCTTCTTGATAGTAAGAAATACTATCTTCTATCTCATGACAGTTCTCTATAGGTATCAGAATTGCCAATATCAATATTTATTATTATAGTTTATTTGACATTTTTTTATTAATACGTGGGCGGTTCGGAAACTTCTTAGTCTAGAACAGAATACACGGTATATACAGGAAAAAAGTTAAATGTTTTGGAAACTTTCATCTGTGTTATGAACACATGTTAAATTTCTTTTCGATCTGGCAACTCCTTCATATAGAAACAGGTGTTCAAAAAAGACGCATCCGCGATTTTTTTACAATGGAAAAATTATAAATTCGTGGTGTCATTAAATATTTAAATAAAAAGGGTTTATCGGGACAAGAAATTCACAATGATATGGTGAATGTGTTAGGTGAAAGTGCTACTTCGTATGCAAACATTGGGTTGCTGAATTTAAACGTGGTCGTACAAGCATTTAGGATGGACCACGTAGTGGGCGTCCAAAAACAGCAACAATAACAGAAATTGTAGCCGAAGTTCATGATATGCTATTACATGATCGCCGAATAAAAGTTCGAGAAATATCATGGGCATCTCAAATGATCGAGTCCTAGCGATGAAAAAGCTTTCTGCAAGATAGATGTTGCATTTGTTAACAATCGACCAAAACGCATTAGAATAAAAATTTCTCAAGCTTGTTTAGATCATATTAAGAAAAATATAAAGGATTTTAAGCGTTGTTTCATAACTGTTAATGAGACATGACAAAATAACAATCCAAGCAATGGACTGAAGCTGGAGTAAGTGCCCCAAAGAAGACAAAAACAATTCTATCGGCTGGTAAGATTATGGCAACGTTTTTTTTTTTGGGACTTCAAATGTATTTTATTGATTGACTATCTGCAAAAGGGTAAAACAATAAATTCAGAGTACTATTGCAATATTTTGGATCAATTAAATGTTTGAGAAAAACGTCCTGGCTTACAACACAAAAAAATTATTTTTTATCAAGACAACGCACCAGTGAACAAGAGTGTTTTAACAATGGTTAAAATAAACGAATTAAAGTACGAGTTGCTTGACCATCCACCTTATTCTCCTGATTTAACTCCCATTGACTTTTACCTGTTCCCAAATCTAAAAAAATTCCTAGCTGGCAAGCGTTTATCCTCAAATGAAGATGCAATTACAGTTGTAAATCAGTATTTTGAAGGCCTTGAGAAAAACTATTTTAATCAAGTAATAGAATTGCTAGATAAGCGTTGGACTAAGTGTATTGAAGTTTGAGGAGATCATATTGAAAAATAAAAATGTTTTTAAAACACTAACTTTTCTCTTTCTGTGCTAGGCTAAGAAGTTTCCGAACCGCCCTCGTATATAAATAATTGTTCAAGCTTAAGTTATTTTTTAATAAGATCTCTATATTTTATTTTCGATATTTTTATTTTAATTTTTAATAAATTTAAAAATTTTTTTTCAGAAGATGCTACACAAACAAGTAACGAAATATAGAAAATATAAAATTTTTTTAAAAAAAAACCTTAAGTTTGAATAATTATTAAAATAAAATCAATGTCTGTAACGTTGAATTTTATGTTTGCTGGGTAACTGCGTTTAGACATATCAAAAAAATTTATGTTTGTGGATGTAGAGGTCTATTTATTTAAATTTTGAAAATAACTACCAAAAGGGTGTTATGATCTATGTGAAAAAATACCAAAAAATTATAAAAAAAAACAAACAAACAAACACAAACAAATAATATGCACGAATATTATAAATATTAACGCTGTCAAATACAGTGGATCATTAAACTAGCGCACCCCTGCTAACAAATTGTATTCTATGCTTTTTATTACTTGTGTGCCGAACTATAGGTTGTGGTAAATGGAAATTAGAGTCTGATTTTGCACAATATTTTTTTTTTTTTTATACAGTTTTTATTAAATAAATAATGAAATGTATTAAAATATATTTATAGTACTAACGAGTAATTTTTTTAAAATGTTTAGGTAAGCATCAAATGATAGATATATGTATATATTGCCACTTGTTGTCACCTCATAATGAAGAATGAATGGTTTGGAATGATAACTATATAATTTAAATAAATATCAATTGAGAGGTGTCCCTTTGCTCCCCAGTTAGCACATAATTTGTCCTTTTTTATCTTTCCAGCTGATGTTTGCTGGATTTGTTTAGTTGCTATACTCGTATTTAATTTGTTGTGATCATTTATCTTCTAATTAATGAGATCTCCCAGTTCCCTAATAATGCAATCACTCAGTTTTACGAGTACATACGGCTTTTCATTGTATTTTCTTTTCAAAAGCTTCTATTGCAAGTTTTTATTTGTTATTATCTTTGAACTTACTTACGCCCAGTAGCAAACATTAGTTTAAGTTTCAATGCAAACAATTCATTATAAGTTTAAAATCCCCGGTGTTTGATGCAAGTGTACGTTTCCTAATGACGCCTGTTGTAATGTGTATCTTTATTAGGAGATATCTATTCCATAATAATACTTACATACATTCTAAATTCAGATTTACTCATGTCTTGTATTCTCTTTTATGTATTTTTTGCTATAGATTTCCACAAAAATTTGAAATGTATACATCCCGTAGGATGTGATCTAATACAAATCACTTGACTAGCCTGATATATCGTTTATATCGTTTTATATCGTTTAAATCCAGTAAATTATTCGTGGTTTAAGGAACATATTGAGGCATTATTAGAGTTTTTTCCCGCAGTTTTTCGCTGCCCGGGAAAGCGGGAAATTTTTTTTCAATTTCTCGGGATCCCGCTCCATAGAAAAAATAAAACGTAAATTTGTCTTTAAGGTAAAAAAATACTTAAATACTACAATACTTAGTTTTAATTGAAAGAGGAACTTGAATTATTACATTACGCTTTTATATCTAAATTTCTTATTATTATGCTCTAGATACTAGATAAAAAAGAAACATAAACATAACAATTTAATTCATAAAAAAATAGTAAAAAAAAAACAAATTCAGGTACTCAAGATATGAGATCAAAAAATTTAAAATTTAATTCATAAAATATATAAAGTATATTTTAAATAACTATGTATACTAAAATTTTAACGGCTTTGGAAATAACTTTTTAACACACTCAATGCGTTTATTGAGTCGTCAGAAAGTCTATTTTTGATTTTATTTACAAATTGCCCGCTTTACTGGAAAAACTCGTTCACTTTCTACCGAAGTTGGACGAATAGTTAAAAGTGCATTAAACAAGTATTCAATATTTTGAGTTCTTTGACCGCTTCCTTCAACAAATTTAAACTCCTTTTTTAAGTATAAGGAGCGAGTTGCCAGTTTTTGTATTTCCCGGGATCCCGCAAAAAAATCCCGGGAAACGGGAAATAATAACAATTGAAATTTCCGGGACGAGAACTCGCGGGAAAAAACCCTAGGCATTATGTCTTCAATATCCATCACCCTTCTTTTAACAGTATTTTTCGCTCGGCTTAGGATTCTAAAATTTGGTATTCTTGTGAATAGAATTATCTCCATTTTCTAAGAATTGACAACGAGGAAACAAATAGTCGTCCACTTCTTAATTATCTTAGATCAAATGCCATTACTGCAAAGAAAGTTTACGGAAATATTTCATTAATTAACACAAGATCCAGAAATATTTGAGTTAATTCCAGATCCACATTATCACTTTCAGAACTGTTAAGTGCAATTGCAATTACTTCAGGTTTTATGTTGTTATTCCCAAGATGCTACAAATATCTCTATTTTTGTTGTTAAATCATTAATTTAGTTTATTATATAGTAATTCTCTCTAGATTCTTCTATAAACTTCAGAAAATAGAATTAGAATCTTAGACCTGTGTATTGCTGTGTAGAATTTTACCAACTTTTATTACTAACACAACTCTGAAGATTCGTCAACTGAGTAGAACGTACGAGTATGTTAGCAGTATAGAGTTTTAATAATATGAATATTATAAAGTCAATAGCCCAAATAGAACTTTATAGTTCGAAAGTAGATATCACTCATTTCATCCGGAGTGATGAGATTTATTTTACAATTACTGAAATCATTATTGCTACACCACCATAGTGGATTTGTGCTGATTTTTGTAACGCCTATAAATATTAGTACACTGCCAACCTTAAGGTATACCGATCTACTTAAAATCATCTCCTGCGAATCACTTTATCGATGTCCGTCCGGCTGGCTAGCTGTCCATGTAAACCTTGCGTGCAGAGTACAAGTCACAATTTTAAAAATATTTCCTATATGAGAATTATTCCTCTTGCGAGTATTAATAAACAAAATTCAAAAAAATTTAATCGAAGTTGCCTTCAAGTTAAATATACAATTTTATTTGAAAATAAATTGTATAAATTAAATATAAATTGAATTTTTTAAAAATATTTCCATAAAATTTGGTATCTTATATTTTTTTGACCATGTCATTGAAACTGGTTAAAATCGGTCTATTATTTCATTTAGACCCCATACAAATGTCCTCCCGAATAAGTTTTGCATTAAGCATAATCACATCTACAAATTTTGTGCAAATCTGTCCACAATTGACCATAGCTCCCATATAAGGCCCACTTCCAAAAACACTTTAACAACCATAAATTTCTTAAAAATGTTGGTATCCAAATAAAATTTAACACAAATAAGTTTCATTTCATCATGACACATAATTTTATAACGGTTGGTCCATAATTAGTCAAAGCTCCCATATAAGACCCCCTTCGAAAATTACTTCAACATGTATAATTCTTTTAAAAGTGTTTATATCGGGATTAAATTTATATACAGCGAAATCAATTCACAAAATTTTCAGATGATCGTTCCATAATAGGGCATAGCTCTCATATGGGTAATTTAAAAAAAAACTGTTTTTACAAATATGTACTCGTATACTGGTACGCAACATAATACCCCACATGTTGTCGCGTACTTGTTACTCATTGGATTTCATAGGGTGTTCTAGAAGTGAGTTGTAATCAGATCTTTATTATTTCTGCATCCCATAACATGTCAGTAAAATATTTCCTCCTTGACTTGATTATTCAATCATTATGTTTGCTGGGTAAATCCACAATGTCTTTGTATTGATGTAATGTATTGTACATGTACATATTTGTTATTAGTTAGTCATTGTCTTAACTCTATTAAATAGCCATTAGAAAAATTTCCACACTGCCCCCGATTTATCATTCATCATCAATAAGTTTTCAAATTACTCAGGGCATCTGTATTTGATCTTGGAATGAGAGTGCATGAGATAAAAGGCAAAACACAAAACTCAAGCGTTGGTGTCTATCTCCCAACGCTTGGTAAATGCTTTTTCTGTGCTGATTTAATAATAATACAAGTGCGAGTACGCACTACTGACAACATCATGTCTCTCCTCTAAAGTAGACAGACCGACCATACTTCATCAGCAATTAAGACCTACAATCTGACTACATATATTTAATAGGAGCAATAATAAAACAATTAAATATTGTGTTGTTTTCCTGTGTTATAGATTATTTATTTAAATTGTTTATTAGTTTTAGTTGTAGTTTTTTTATTTTTATAATTTGTATAATTTTAACACGAACTGAGATTGTAAAATGTGTATGATGGTGTCATTTGTGTACGAGTATGTACCTATGTACTTTTAAATTATTAATAAAATAAAAATAAATGTTCACCTTAATTGTGTATTATATTATATTAAAAAGAAGAGTACAAAAAAAAAACATTTCATGTCATGAAAGACATATCATGCCATGTAAATAAATATATGTATTTATTTGTTTAGATTTGTAATTTGAGATAAAACTGTCACAGTCATTTGACATTTTAAAGGCTGTTAACCGTTAGTTTAAATATTTATATGTATTTTACATATACAGACTAGATTTATAATAAAGGAAAAAGGTGTGTTAATAAAATAAAATTCGATCTAATGTCATTTTTTGTTTCTAATAAAGAAATGACTTCACATTTAATAAAAATTTTTCTTTCAAAATAAGATAATTTTTTTTTTTTGTATTCTTTCATTGTAAAAATGTCCTATTCGAAATGAAGGTCATATATTTATTTTTAGCATGAGAAGTTATTACATTATACACATATATTTTTAATATTCTTAAAGCAAAAGCATCCTTGTAAATTAATTTGGCGCCAAATATTTAACACACTTTGTCTTAAAATAAAGCAAAAGAAACCATATTATTTTAATTTGTAATAAAAACACAAGAATTATTGTATTTTTAACAAAATAAATTCTCTCTTTCAAATTACACTGCGTATGGTAACTATCATGGTGTAATTATACAAGATGAGTACAAATCAAATACAACACAATACAAAAACAACAGGCATTTTGATTGTGTAGAATAATGTACTACTGTCAAAAACACTTACACCATGGTAACATAAATACATAAATTTTTTCTACAATATGTTAGAAAAAAAAGTAAAACAGTTTACATACAATTAGGTGTATGTATGTGACACGAACCAAAATACAAATGTTCTTTAACAAAAAAAAACATTATTTTTTATTTTACTTCTTAAGAAATAAATTAGTGTTTCATAACTATAAATACACTGAAATTTAAATAACTTAAAATAATATTATTCGGAAAAAATTTAGATAATGTGCCTATTTTTAAACATTCCATCAAGCATATTACTATTCACCATATTTATTCTTATATCTTCAGATATAAATGTCCAATCATATATAACAGTTTTTCTAGTTTTTCTTCATAATGTCTGTTTTCAGCATAAAGACTTAATATTTCCCAAATGTTCTTAATGCGATTCAAGTACATTAATATTTTTCAAATACAACCTTCCCTTTGTTTGACGACTTCTATGTATAGCTGCGTTGTCTTATTGAAAAATAAATAGTTTTTCATTGTAATATAATGCAAACAGATGCTGGGGAACGCCAAATCACGCATACTGTCTTGACAAAAAGCTGCCATAACCATCAAAGAACCGCCTACAAAATTTCTTTTTGAGAAAGTGGTTCCTTCCATCAAGATTAAATTTTTTCATATCGGAAAAAATCACCTTGAACAAATATATGTTTAAATAGTGCAACTATTAACAAAGGTTATCGGACTAAGTGTTTCCAATTAGTTTGTAAGTTTCGTTTAGCGAATTCAGTGCCTTGGCGCAGGCATTAGCTTTTATGGACTAGTAGCCTGGAATTTTTCTAACAGTTTACTTATGGTTGATTTGGACACATTTATCTCACATTCAATTATAATCCGACTAAGACTCCACATTATGTTGCTGGCACAGTTTATAATTCTGTGATTGTCCCGTTCAGCCCCTTTTATTTGTATCATAATATTCCGGATTATTTGCGAAAATTTGTTACTAGAACATATGGCCGGTTTATTTGTTTTTTGGCAATTGCTTGAAAACTTAAGCCACTTTTCATATAAACTGAAATTGACCTTTTCCAAAATCACTAAGTTACGAACCACGTCTGCGTAATACATATGATGATAATAAGAATAAATAACAATACTTTTGTTTTAACAATAAATTTTGTTTTTCTTTATTTATCATAAAATGTAATTATACTCGTAGTTATAAAACACTAACAAAATATTGATGCACAATTTCTCACTTAAATTAAATAACCCAAATTTTGGATCATTAACAGTTTTACACGTTTTAAAAAACTGTTTGCAACTTTCAAACAGTCAAACAGTCTGCATGTTACGCTTCCTGAAAACTAGAACTTTCAAATTAAAGACAGAAGACAGAAAAGTTTCATATTATTACCACACTACCATAGTGGGGAGGGTATATTAGCTTTGTGCTGATGTTTGTAACGCCCAGAAATATTGGTCCAACACCCACTTTAAAGTATACCGATCGACTCAGAATCACTTCCTGAGTCGATTTAACAATGTCCGTCATTCCGTCTGTCTGGCTGGCTGACCATGTAAAGCTTGTGCGCAGAGTACAGGTCACAATTTTGAAGATATAAAATTTGGTACATAATACTTTTTCGGCCCAAGGAAGGATGAGATTGATTGCCCCCATACAAATGTCCTCCCGAAATTAGGGTTTACTGATCAGAAATCTTTGAATTATGCAAGTATGCAAACAAATTTCACCACAAATAAGTAATAAATGAAGCTAAATCACATCTACAAATTTTGTCAAGATCGGTCCATAATTAGTCGTAGCCTCCATATAAGGCATACTTCCGAAAATTACTTTAGAGAGCATAACACTTATAAAACTGTCGGTATCCAAATAATATTGTACACAAATATTTTTCATATATATACGAATAGTACGGTACATTATGATCGGAAGACCCTGTCCATAATTCACTTTAACCTCCATAAATCTTTTAAAAGTATTTACATCGAGATAAAGTTTAACACATATAATATTAATATATACAGAAATCATGACACTAAATTTTTGGATAATCGGTTCATAATAGGTAATATCTCCCATATGAGTCGTTCAGTGGATAAAGGGAATGAGTCCATTTTTGGAGTTTTTAAGATTTAGCGTGGATACACTTCCTTTTATGACTAACAATGTATGGTAAACATTTTGTTTTCAAATTTCAACGGAAACCCCCTTTTAAAGACAACACATTTTTTTCTACGAAACACAAAATTTTTATTTTCAGTGGAAAAAGGGAATAAGTCCACGCTTGCATTTATATTGCATTAATCACTTGTTAACTTTGCTTTTAATCACTTTTATTTGCTTCTATTTCTTGCCTCTCTTCGAGCTTTTGCTACCTGCCTATTTTTTGTGTTCTTTAAATTATTGTTGTACTTATGCACGATCGGATTGTTTTGTGATCTGATTCATGTATTGGACAAAATAGAAATATCAAAACTGTCTTAAGTTTACTCAAATTAGTTCAAAGTACTGATATAAAAGCTAAGTCGATTGAAATTAAATTTTTAGTAAGCGGATATACCTACTTAACAACTTATTGAGTCTAACGCAAAAAAAAATGCAGCACATTTATTCGCCAAGTGATTGGATAAATATAATCGAAACATGCAAAAGAAAGGTTAAAATTACCCATTTTGAAGAGAGATCGAAACCATGGGTAATACAATATAAAAATAATTTCGATGAAAAATTTTTTTAGTTTTTTTTATTTTAAAAAGAAGAAATGTTTTATGTTATTTTTTTAAATTCATTGAAAATAAAACTGTGCGAATGCACTAAACAAAATAAAATTATGTACAGCATTTTTTTGCAAAATTATAAAAAATGTACTCTTTCCAAAATATACTAATATATTTTCTTTTTATTTCAGAACGAATGCTCAAAGTCAAAACAAAATTAATTTGCATTTTTACGCTATCGATTTTAACGACAAAAAATTTGGTGGACTTATTCCCTTTTTCCACTGAAACAGGTTAACAGGTTTTGTGAACACATACACTTACATACTAACATTATTTACAAATTGTAAAAGAAGCCCTAATAATTAAGTTTGCAATTTTAGTTCTGAGTTTTGTTGTAACAACTAGTTTTAAAGTCAACGTCAACAGTTCTGTCGTTTTTCTCCATTTCAAATTTTTGGACTCATTCCCTTTATCCACTGAACGATTCATATAGCGCTGTTTTATACATATACTGGGTGTAGGGTATTATATGGTCGGGCTTGACCGACTATACTTTCTTACTTGTTTTTAATTTAATTTTTTTTTGATTGATTGAAGTTCAAGGTTATTTTGGCTTTAGTGTTACTTGAATTAGCACACAACAACTTTTGTTTATCAACAAATAAACCACCTACTTTATACAGTTCCATAAATAAATAAAGACAAGAACTTTACTTTTAGTATTGTAGTGTTTTACTTTGGTTTTTCTAATTTTTACCATGTGTATAATTCATTTTCTAGGGGTAATGAAGTTTTAATGCAATAACGCCTTTATTACCTATTAATAATTTATATGCAGTAAGTTGTTACAGTGGGATGGAGGGAGAAAAATTTCAACAAATTATTTATTTTTTAAAAAAATATATTTTAAAGCAAAACTAGGCATACATATATACTCTTGATTTCCTCTTGTTTGAGTTTAAGAGAAACAGCCGAGCTATCTTTCTGATTTTAAAAATTAGCCCACAAACGGCTGACATACGAGTATAAGCACGACTACATCGATTACTTTACTTACATAGACTAGAAAGCGTCATATAAAGTGTCGGATAATTTTAAGCCTATTTTTCACCTAAAATAACTTCGCACCAAAATGTTTTCAATCTTCATCTTAAATTATATTGTAATTATATAAATATAAATTAAAAAAACTAAACTCCGGATTACAAATACATACTAATAATTTACTTTTTATGGGTAACAAACCAAAGTTTAAGGATTACTTAAGGTACGGTCACACTTGGCAAATATTTGCCGAAAAAGACATAAACACTAAATAAAATATTTTTGAACTCGTTTATTTATTAAAAAAAACTTTTATTATTTAGGACAAGACACAACAAATATTTAGTCTTATTTTATTTGATGCTGTTTGTTCTTGCAAAACTCTTGTTAGAGTAAACAACTTCAAACATATTTGTGCTAAAACAAGTGGTTACGCTTTTTTAAGTAAATATTTGTCAAAATCTGGAAAGGAGCAAGAAACTGTAGTAGAGTCAACGGCCAAACTCGGTTAATATAGGATGATTTAGACCTTGTTTTAATTATTTAGTTCGATTATTTGACCTTTTTCAATATTTAATAGTTTCTTTTTACAAGCAATAAGGTCACTTGAATTTTATATAAAAATATTTAATTTATTTATATATATTTATTTCCAATATTTCGCTATCACAATGGATAGCTTCTTCAGGAATAATACAAGTTTTGAATTATAATAAAATAATAATTGAAATATGAAATTGAAAAAAATTTTTAATAGAAAATGAAAAGTTTACAATTATGATATGCAATTATGATACGAGTATATCGAGCCATAACCGCCAAAAAACTGTATCCCACAAACTCAAAATTTTACAGGGGAAGGTTTTTTTTAAATAAAATCAGTTTGAATAAAGCCATTATTTTAAAGTTTATAATGTAAATATTGTTTTGTGTAATACATTTAATTTTAATAATTTTAAATGATGTTGAACTATCGATTTCGATAAAAAAAACAACAATCGATTATGGTGTGGGATACATTATTTTGGCGGTAATGGCTCGATATATATAAAAAACTTGTTTGGAATAATACATGAAAAATTATATATGTAATATTTTTAGTTTCTAAACTTATTCTTATAAATTAAATGTCTGTAATTTTGAGATACATTGTCTGTATCTGTTTTAAAATTAATTCTCTTTTCTATCGGTACATTAATAATCTATTAGTAATTTATCTCCCTTTCTAATTACTATTGTATCTAAATATGGAAGTTTATTATTAGATTCTTTTTCAATTGTAAATTTAATATTTTGGTGAAAATATTTATTATTTCATAATTTGAAATAATACAAAATAAAGCATCCACATATTTTGTTATAATTTTTGGTTTAATAGAGAATTTATTAATACATATATTAAGTAGTTCTTCCATAATTATATCTGCTATAATTGGAGAAGCTGGAGAACCCATAGGTAGACCTTTATGCTGAGAATATATTTTGTTGTTATAGTGAAAGTACCTGTTATCCTGTATGCAAAATTTTACAATTTCTAAAAACAATTCTTTCTCCATAGATGTATATCCTCTAATTATATTCCATTTGTTTTCTATAATATTTAATGCTAAATCTATAGGTATACTAGGAAATAATGAAATTACATCTAATGAAATGATTTTTTAATCATTTTCTATTTTTATTTGTTTAATTCTATCTTTAAATTGTAATGAGTCCTTTATATTATATATAGAATTTTTAGTTATGTTTCTAAGAATTTTTGTTAAATATTTACTAAGTTCATGTGATGGAAAATTTATACATGAACAAATAGGTCTTAACGGAAATGTTTCCTTATGGATTTTAGGAACTCCATATAAGTTCGGAGCTATAGCTGAAGTTATTTTTAAATTTTTCTTTTCCATCATTGTAATAATTTCTAACTTGCTAAGTTTTTATACTATATTGTTAGTTGTCTGTTGTAATTTAATTGTCGGATCTTTATTTAATATTTTATATGTTGATTGATCATTAAGAATATCATTCATTCTGGAAATATAATCAGATTTATTCATAGCAACTGTAATGTTACCTTTATCTGCATTTAAAATTAAAATATTTTTGTTAGTTTTAAGAAATTGTTCTGTTTTTTAACATTGTTAAGAATGAATTTATCTCTATCTCTTAAAACTAACAAAAATATTCCGTGGTGGTCATTTCAAATTTAATTTATTTCTCTTTAAGAATTTGTAAACAAATATAGCGCCAGCTAATAGAAATGTACTATTGTAAATAACCCAAAAAGAGTGATTTTCACAATAGCGTTTTTTCATCGAATGTGCACCATAATACCAAATGAAAATTCGTTCGATAAGCATTTTCCACCACAGTCGAAAATCTAATTTTACATATTTACATAATTCCATGACATAATTATGTTTGATATTTCCGAATGAAAAGGAAGAGAAGACAAACTTTTATGAATTACTCAAGGAGTTAAAGGAGTTGTGCAAATCATTGATGATAAGAAAGCTATCAATCTCTGAGAAGTCACTATGGTCTTGTAATATATACACATTAACTGAGTGATCCTATTTTAATCAAACCAAACCTTGAGAACATCTTGAAAGTATGATATTGACAATATAATTTAATATACATATTAGCTCTGTTTAACTTCACGATTCAGCGTACGCATAAATAACAATCTTATGACAGCGGTTATCGTCTTCAACAAGGATTTTATCTACTTATTCCTTGAAACCTAGTTGTCATGTTATTGAAAGCTTTTATTACGTCACCATATACTATTTAAATGTACAAGTCCTATGATTTGTAAATACTACTCCAAATGTTTTCTAAGTTTGAAAGTATATAAAGCAATTTTAAATTAATGTGTCCTTTATTTTTCATACAAAACAACTCACAGTGCTTAGTCACCCCAATATATGAGCAGAATCAATGCATGTGTGTCTGTTTGTTTTTTTTTCTATTTAGCTTGCTTTCAGACAGAAGGACATTAATTGAACAATGACCATGTCTTGGTTTAAGTGTATTGTTGTTTATTATTTTTGTTTTATTGTTTTCAATTCTAAAACAAATGAAAATTTTAGTTTTGCGTGTTATTTTAGCATTTAATTATTTATTTAAACGTGATTCCCTCGTGTAGGTGAAAGGACATGCAGGTATGAACACGTTCTTATAGCTGAGTTCAGAGTTCACTAATTTCAAAACAAACTACATATTTGAAAATAAAAGCTTTAAAAACTAAAATCAAAGAAGTTAAATAAAAGATTTCCGAATATTATCGATCATCAGGAAAATACAAAGTTACTAGAAAATATACCCTTTAAATTAATTTGGATACAAACATATTTGAAAACAGTTCGGCCTTTTGGTTAGACCGATTTTGCTCATTTCAATATCAAATATTTCTGGTCAACAAAGAAAACAATTTTTATCCACCGTACTTTCCTTCTAGAACTCCTCTATACTTTCCTTCTAAGAACAATATTTTAAATTAATTTGGATACAAACATTTGAAAACAGTTCGGCCTTTTGGTTAGACCAATTTTGCTCATTTCAATATCAAATATTTCTGGTCAACAAAGAAAACAATTTTTATCCTCTATACTTTCATTCTAAGATGTGTTTTATATTGGCTGAATTTCATCTCAATAGATTTATTTACAACAATTTTATGGGATCTTATTTAGAAAGTGGTCCTTAAATGAAAGCTATGGTCAATTATGAGACAATCTTCAGGAAATTAGATACTTCAATGTATAATATACACATGTATATGAGGATATTTATGCGTTTTTAAATCATTTTCTTAATATGATTTTTTTTATATAGAACGATCGAATCGAAATATAGGTTTGTGATTTCTTTATACATATCACATAAGGCAATAGACCTATTCTTACCATTTTCAACTAAGCCGCCTGTACAAAATTGCATGATATTATCTGCCAAATATTTATTTCAAATATTTTGGAAGAATATTAACTTTTTTTTTTTGCAGGTTGTCTCACTCAATAACTCTAATTCTATTAAATTTATTTCGGATTAAATTCACTATGGAGGATGCGTAAAAGGTATATTTTTAAAATTCGTGATATTTTTGATGTACATAATAGTCCTTTTAAGAGCGCTATTAAGAAATTGGTTAATAAAATTGAGTCAGCTGGCTCGCTACATAACTTAAGCTGCGTGGCCGCGACTCTGTCCTTGTGTCCCTTCTAAATTCATCGTCTGTTAACATGATGAAACATTTGTTGCACCATTCTTGCGACATTTTGACATTTAATTGTTCATTTCTCTTATTTCGCTCATTCGCAGACGTGTTGCCATATAGGACCTAGTTTTTAGTTTTGGTGATTTATGAAAAATATGTGTAATAATATATTTTTGAATACAGCCGTTTTTATTTTATGGTCTAGGGGCTTTAAAAGGCGAATATTTGAAGGTTTGTTATACATATGTATTTTATTTACATGGTATTCATAAAGAAACAACACTGGCAACACTGCTGGTAAATGAAATGAAAATAATACAAGAGAAACGAAGATGCAAAAGAGAAAAAAATACCTGCGGCACTAGCTTCCCCGTACTCTCCACTACGTATTTCATATATAAACTGCAATCGCAGGAGAAATGCCACAGGAAAAAGTCGCAGCGTGTGCGTATTCGATGAAAAGTGAAAATAATGAGACCGTGCCTTACAATGCGTATAAGTTCTGAATTTTAAATTCGTCGATGTTCTCAATAATTGGAGCTATCCCGAAAGACCCGAAAGAATTTTGCGTAATGTTTGACTTTGAAACCTTTCAAGATACAATTAATGCATTTGATGAACAAACCGTGATTGGGATATTTCTTTAAAAAATTCGTCTGGAAATAAGGTTACATGAATAATTAGCGATAGCGTGATATGTTAACAACTAAATTTTAGCCAATTATTGATGATATGAATAATATCGGTGACATGTGGTTTCAATAGAACGGTGTCACAAGTCACACATATTTTATTGCAAACTAAATTTGCCGATAGCATAACTTCACGAAATTCAGCTGTGATGAGGCTTCTCCGATCACATTTAACACCACTGGACTACTTTGCGTGGAGCTATGTTAAAGATGGAATCTACGTATAAAGAGTCAATCGAATAGACAAAAGCCTTAAGATTCAAAAGCAGTGACGTTATTAACGAAATAGAGTCGCCATTTTGCCAACATATGATTGAAAATGTTGATAAAAGAATCGATATTATTTCTCATTTATAATTGTCAAACCCTTTCCAACAAAATAAAAATTCGAATGGTTTTCATATAAATTTGTTAAAACATTTTATAAGTATCCACACAAATGTATTTACAATAAGTCGTGCATACAAATAAATCAGATTGGAAAATTTTACAGATGGATCCATAATTTGCCTCAGCTCACATACAAGATAAATTTTAGAAAACACTTTTAATAAGATAAGAAAATATTGGTATCTAAATACATTTAATATAAATTGTTCCACCGAATATTATAACGATATTATAACTCCCATATTCAGAAAATTACTTTAACGAACATAAATCTCTTACTTCTCTATTCGCTAGTATTCAAATTAAATACAACACAAATATATTATATATATAATTGCACGAAGATCGCCTATATTTATTGGTTTTCGTATAAAAAGAAACGTTAATTTCTAAAATACCAAATATGTCCCTTCAAGGCATTTTTGTATGCGCCCACCCCTGACATATAATGGGATTGTTTATTTTAAATATTAATTTTGTGTAAATTATTCTAACAAAAACAAATTGAAATCGCAGGAAAATGCAATATACCTATATTTGTTATTGCAACGGAATTTTCCACGATGATGTATGGCTTCTATTTGAAACATTAAAAAATTAAAAGAAATTTAGACTATCCATCATTGCTAACATTTTCAGTTAATCTTTATAAAGTAGAATAAATAATTTGATATTTAAAAGGAACATTACAATCAATGTTTAATGAGGGATTTCTGCGTAATTTTCTGCCTTAGTAAAATCATGTTCAAGGTGGCGTATGTGGGATATTGTTTATTCTAAAGTATAACGCCAGTTATAAATAAAGATAGAGAGAAAGTGTTTAACCAATGTAACTATTATTATTTCTACTGTGCACAGTGGCATGCTTGAGCTACAGTTTTTAAACTTTACCATCTTTAATGTTTTAGATTGTGTAATTTCCACGTACCATTTCCGTTTCATATGTAAATTATATGAAAACTACGTAAATTGATTTTCTTATTAGATATTTGTTTTATTTGCTCCTTCGTTGACATTATTATAAGAAACAATTACATATTTCTCTCTATTTGACTTAGTTAAAGAGTCTCTATGTGCGTGTAATTTAAATATAAATTACACCAAAAGACTCATAAACAACTTGTTGCCTTCAAGTCTGTCTGCCAACAATAAACTTCCTCTCACACCCATTCTCACACACACACTAACTAACATTATTGATCTTCAAGATGTATTTGCGTATGTATTCGTGTGTGTGTATGTATGTGTATGACTTGTCCTTTTTCAAGGTTGTCATCACTCTTCTAAATGTTCTAAGAAATTTAAATTGAAGTCATCATTGTCGTCATTTTAGTTTACATTTTTTTTTTATATCAACTATAAAACATCAAGAAAATATTTTAAAATATTAAGAAACAGCATAGAAAATGCTTGGGAATAACTATAGGAATACTACGACAGACATTTGAGAATTGTGGAGAATGATAAAATATGAATAAAGCATTCCAACAACACAAATTAGGTTAAATACAATATATTTTTATGACCTTCCATTAGTGTAAATGAGTTATACAGTCACAGTCTTATTTTATTACTTTGAACTTTTCTTCTACTTTTTTCTTTATGGTTGTAAACAAAACCAGGACATTTACAAAAAAAAACAAGTAAGAAAGTATAGTCGAACAAGGCGACTATATAATACCCTACACCCAGTATATGTATAATATAGTTTTTCAGAAATGGGCCCTATATGTACATCTAAAAATTTAGTGCCATGACTTCTGTGAATATAAAATTTATGTATGTTAAACGATATAAATACTTTTAAAAAATTTATGGAGGAATTACGGCAAAGGTCTTATATGAGAGATTTGACTAATTATGTTCTTATTTCTGTATATATGAAATTTATTTGTGTTGAATTTTATTTCGGTACATAAATTTTTAAGAGATTTATGGTTGTGAAAGTGATTTTCGGAAGTGGAACTTATATCGAATCTACGACTAATTATGGACCGATCATTGCAAAATTATACCATATTATTTGAATATATCTGAAACATATTTGTGTTCAATATTATTTGGATACCGACATTTTCGAGAGAGTTATGGTCTTTAAAGTGATTTTATGAATAGGGTCTTATATGGGTGCTATGGTCAATCAAGAAGTGATTCTGAGTCAATCGGAATACTTTAAGGTGGGTGTTGGAACAATATTTCTGGGCGTTACAAACATCAGCAATAATCCAATATACCCTTCCCACTATTGTGGTGTAGGGTATAAAAACAAGTAGGAAAGTTAAGCCTGACCATATAATATCATACACCCAGTATATGTGTAAAAACTGTTTTTCAGAAATGGGCGCTATACTAGGTGTAGGGTATTATATGATCGAGCTTGACCGACTACATTCTTATTAAAATATATCAATATTACTCATACGCATTAACCATCCAGGCAGAAACAGTTTGATTACGATTAAGACAGTTTGATAACGACTGAGACCGCTGTCTACAAGCGATGACAGTTGTTGCAGACCAAATTGTAATCAATCAGTAACATATTGTATACGCCTATATTGCTTAATTCCGCCGAATCCAAATACGCTTCAAATAATTACTTGTTGTGTCTAGCAGAGCCCTCTTATCTATCTTAACACTTTTCAGGTGTGTCAATATTTTGGTTCACATAAGCCGCGTTTATCATCTTATGAGTAAAATCGAATCCAACACCTGCATTTTTAGTTTTCTACTTCAGTATTTATTATTTTGCTTACTTAATTTTTTGAATTACTATAAATTATAGATAAGATAAGACTCAATAATGACGGTCGGTAGTGATTTTATATATTTTCAGGGAATTTTATTTTCAAGAGCTCATGGTAGTTTCATACGTTTCTTAAAAGATTCGTCATTGTTTTTACTTAGAATACAAAAATAAAGTTAATGTTGGTCGGTTATCAATTGAAAATTAAAAGTTTTGTAACCATGATAAACAACAAATGTTAAATAACATTTTTTTTTAATATCTTGTTGATAGTAAAACAAAATACATACATTAATAATTTTAGATACTCGTAATGTAAATATGTATTTTAATTTGTCAGTTTTATTTTAATTTTATTGTTTTTTGTTTGTTTTTAAAATTACACGTATTTGACGCTAAGTAAATAAATTTGTTATTTTATTTTATGTATTTATTTATTTAACATATTTATTTTGTATTTTATTTTTAACAATTGTTTTTTATGTTTTTTTTAGTAAATAAATTGAAAACCCCCGTTAATTTGTATTTATTTTATTTAATCGAACCCCCGCTAAATCAAAAACCCCTATAATTTGTAAGAAAATGGCTAGTTCCTTGCTATTGCGTATTATCCGGAGTCCACTGTATAGTCATATGTTAATAAAAGGAAAGTAAATACGTTTATACATGTTTTATAAATATTAGACTTTATTTATATAGTAAGCTAAAAAATATAAACTTATGACTACTTGAAATGACTTACTGTAAATAAATATGAAAATCGTATTTAAATTGTTCACATATGTTTAATTTAAAAAACAAGTTAGAAAGTATAGTCGGCCAAGCCCAACCATACCCAATATATGTATAAAAACAGTTTTTCATAAATGTGAGCTATGTCCTATTATGAACCGATCAGCCGAAACTTTCGTGGCATGACTTCTATGCAATTAAATGTTTTTTTGTGTTAAATTTTATCTCGATGTTAACACTTTTAAAAGATTTATATACATACTCGTACATATATGTATATGTTAAAATGATTTTCGAAAAGGCGAGCATGGAAGTTTTGACTAATTATGGGTCGACCATTACAAAATTAGGTGTCCTGATATCTGTATATGTGAAATTTATTTAAGTTGAATTTTATTTCGATGCCAAAATTTGTAAGAGATTTATGGTGGTTAAAGTGAATATTGAAAATGGAACTTATATGGGGGATATGACTAATTATGAATCGGTCATCATAAAATTGGGCCGAATGATTTTTGTATATATGAAACATATTTTTGTTAAATATTATTTGGACAACATTTTTAAGAGAATTTTGCTCTTTAAAATGATTTTCAGCAATGGGCCTTATGAGCTATGGTCAATTATGAACCGATATGTACAAAATCTGTAGATGTGATTAGGCTTCATACAACTTATTTTTAGTATTTTGTTTGAATATGTGCATAAATCAAACATTAATGACCGATAAGCCCCTATTTCGGGAAGATATTTGTATGGGGGCTTGGTGAAATAATGGACCGATTTCAACCAATTTCAATCAAAAAAATATCATATACCAAATTTTTTGAAAATATCTTAAAAATTGCGACATATACGGACAGACGGACATAGTTTAATCGACTCAGGATTCTGTGATTCTGAGTCGATCGGTATGCTTTAAGGTGGCTGTTGGACTAACATTTATGGGCGTTACACAAATCCAATATACCCTCCCTAGGATATAACAAATAACTTAAGGAATGAGTTTTTTTGAAAAATGAATTAAGTTAAGTTCATTCTCCAGCATTTGAAAATCAGTTATATTTGTCATTGATTGGACAGTGATTGAAATTGTTCTTAAGTTGTTTTGTTTCTATGTGGTAGAAACTGTATAAAAATTATTAATATCCAATCATTATATTTGCTTAATATAAAATATTGTAATACCTTAATGCCAAATTTTCTGTCAGTATAATTGTGCTTCTGAAACCACTATTAAGTATTTGGTCAACTGGAGCAATTGTTGAGAAGCCTTTACACGCTGATCGTGTCACTGTATGGTGCGCTATATACTCTTGAAATCTGATTGGGTAATTTTAGTGAAATTTAGTTGTAGTTTAGGTGTCTTTCAGTTGATTTACAGTTAGAATTTCAGCTCGAGTCTAACATTTTTTATTTTTATATAATCCAGTAAGAGAACTTAATGCATAAGCGTGTAATATAAAATTTGACTCATTTCAGCAGACATAGCCCTCCCCAGCCGCATTAAAACTTGGCCATTTTAAAAAGAAAAAAATTCGAAAAACGTAAAGCAGGATGCATTTGCAGTTCATGCAATGCTTCCGCTCATTCACCCCAAATACGACAATTTTGCTTGCTTCATTCAACCAGAAATAAGTTTCTCCGCTAAATAAATTTTCGATAAAAAAGTAGATCTTCATCCAACTTTGCCAGCGCCAATTTTCCAAAAATTAGCTGTTGTGGTAAGTCATGTGACTTCAATTCTTGCACCAGCTGTTTTTTAAAAGGTTTTACACCAAAATCCTTCTGAAAATTTTTCCACGTAGCAAAGTTACACAGACCCAATTGCTGCGAACGGCGTCGAATAAATAATTCACATTCATCAACTACACTGGCGTCTACAGCTGCGATATTTTCCTCTGTCCGCACTCTACGTATGCGAGTTGGCGACTTGATGTCAAATAATGTCAATTTAGTCACAATATTCCTCAGACGGTCGCCCGAACTGACCATAAAATCAAAAAAGTTTTTGATAAGAAAATTCAATAATCTGCAGGCCAAATACAAATACAGACCAAACTGAACATGTTGCACGAAAACAGCTGAGCTGCCAAAAAGAAAGTTGCTAAAAAATCGCCTTTTAAAAGGTTTCAGAACTCCTTGGCCAATCCAGTTAAAATTTCAACTATTATTTTATTATACAGCACGACAAATAAACGCTTAGGACTTTTTAAGAATGTTGAGTTGTAGTTTTGTTTCCATATTGGTTGATATAAGCTGCTAATGGCAATCGAAAAATATACTCGAAAAAGTTTTAACTCTCGGTTCTTTTCCGACCTTTTTTATAAATAAAAACTATGGATGCAATACGATTAGATAAATTTTTAGATTCTCACTTGGCTAACAAATGTTTACTTGTTAAGGTAATAGAAATGCATTTTAAATATAAATATTTTAATAGATATAGATATAATATAATAAAAAATCGTCTATATAACTGTACATTTTACAGAAAATATATTGTGTATAACAGTGTATAATTTTGTGCACAACTGTATAAAACAATTACTTGATCCACCCTATGAGATGAGAACGCACACAGTTTGTCTCAAGCATTCAATAAATTTTGTATACAAAACTGGTTGTTAACTTCGCTTCAGTAAAACTTTAATCATACAGGGTTATTCATTCATATGCATTTATTTAATTCATCAACCCGACAAAGCATGACTCAAAATGATTTTATTTATTTTAATTTATTTGTTAAAATCTATTTTTAAAACAATTTTTAACATCAGAATAAAAGAGATGAAATCTACGTTTTAATAATTTTTTGTTGATATACCTACAACGTTTTCAAATTCATTTAAAACATTTACATTTTTTAAAACTTTTATAAGATATTTATAATCAATTAAGGGGTTTTCGGAAGAGGGAGCTATGGTCAATATGGACCCATCATGATAAAATTCGGTACGCTAATTCATGTGAATATATGAATTACTTTTATATTTTTTCAGCTTGATAGTGATTTTTATAAGAGATTTATGAGCATTTAAGTGATTTTCGAAAATGGGCTTTATTTGGTGGCTAAGGTCAAAAATGGACCGATTAAAACAAAATACAATTTTGTGATTTATCTTCACGCGAAACTAGTATTTGCTGATTTTTGTATGTAGGCTATGAGATATCGTGGACCGATTTTTACAACTTTACACAGGACTTGTACTTCTATAATACAAATAAAGTCTGCAATATTTCATGATATTATCTGCATTATATTTAAAGAAAATAGTTTAAAATATCGAGATTGTCTGAAACTTTGGTCTATCACAAACAATATTTGGTTCTAAGTTTGTTTTTTTCGAAGCTCTTTCGTGTCTTCAACAGACGTCTTAGATTCTTATAAGGACCTATATTATACATAAATGTATACTTTTTGGTTCTACGACCAATATTTCGATGTATTACAAACGGCATGTCAAACTTAATATACCTCTCATTTTTTTGGTAGTGGATATAAAAAAATGTTTATGCATAAAAAATTGTAGGTCTGAGTGTATGTCAATCTGTTAGTTGAAATGGACTTCTCCAACCGAATGAATCATGATAATCATATCAGTTTTAATATGTTCAACCATAATCTCGACTATTGTGGTTGAGAGTATGGTTAATAGTTTTTTTATCCAAAATTTCGGAGACCACTTAATTTATTTAAAAGAGAAATTGTGTATTAATGTTTTATTAGTGTTTGAAAACTATAATTTTATGATAAAAATGTAAATTATAAATTATGCAATTTTTAACAATTTACAATTGTCGAGTAGTGATTTTAGTGATTTTGAAAAAGGTAAAATTTTAATTTATGTAAAAAGTTTTCGCGCAACTCCCAAATTAAACTGGTCACATATTTTAGTAATAAATTTTTCAATTACTCCAGATTATTATGTTAAAAAAAAAAGTGGCGGCTCAATGAGAAAAAAGTAGATATTTTTCTTTAACTTACAAAACTGAGAAAAGTTTTACGTATTTATAATTATACAATGCAGTGTACTCGTATGTACTTAAAATTATTTTTAAAACAATATTTAAAACTTCAACAAAAATTAACTTAAAAAGTGTTAATATATCATCAATTTGCAAAAAAAAAAATATATTTAATTATAATGAAAGTATATTTGAAAATAACAACACTGATTGATTATTTTTTTTTGGTAAAATTAAAAAATTTAATAACCCATTTTAGAGCTGCTTTGAAGCAGTTATTGCAAAAAAATAGTGCAAACTTCTTGCATTTTTTGTATGCCTTCACCCATCATTTTTGTAAGGCAGTAGTTTTGAGATGTTAAGGACTACAATTGGTAGTATTTAACCTATGAAACCTGTCAAAAGGATTAAATGTGGTGCAACTGCTGTCACAAGCCACTGTAACTCTAGTTCCAGTCTGTTTATTTTTTTTTTTTTGACTCCTTGGTAAATACTATACTTAATCTTGAACACATTCACAATATTTTATTTTTTATTCGTCAGAGCTTCGTTGTATGTGGATATTAATAAGTAACAATAGATATTAAAAAATTAACAATTACATTATTAATGAAACATTGCGGCCGTTTAATTAACCACAAAATAAAAATAAATAATAGCAAGTATATATAAGTATAATCCAAAAAGAAAAGAAGGAAGTATTGCCTGACATTATAATACTCTATACCTGTAAACAGTATGGATAATAATGTTAATACTCGTACAATAGCGTATAACTAGAGGCGAAACTGAGAGTGAAAAACACAAAAATCTTCTGTCAAAAATCTTATTTTTGCAATACCAAAATACATGCAAATCAATGTTGATCATATGTTTTGTGAAAGAGTTAACAAGGTTTTCTCAGAAGTGCGCCTCTTGTTATAATTTCTGATTTATCATATCATATATTTATCGTTTTGAATCTATAGCGAATCTTTAAAGACCTATTCTGGAAAACATGTAATGTATGCATATATATTAGAGTATTCCTAAAACCGTCCCCAACCCTAGAATTGTTCTATAGATTGTAGAAATACGTTTTGAAAAATATTAGGATGATAGGATAAGGTAAAGGTTAATTTAGATTTTTGTGCTGTTTTTGTAAATTTTTGACTTTAGGATGTATTTTGTTCAAGTAGCTTGAATTTTTTCTATAATTGCGGTAAGCATAATATGGTTAAGTTACGATTCAGATGATTACTACAATCATATTTACGATTGTAGTAACTATGTATATATATTTGTATATATATATATGCTTATGATGAATTTATCATAATTTGTTTCTCTTTTGTTTATGATAGATAACAACATAATATGGTGTAATTTTTCATCATTAAACGGATCACCATCAAAATTACAAAATTGGTATAATCTTAAATATGATTTTTTTAATCATGTGAATGGTAAACTTAACCATATCATGGTTGCAGAAATCATATAAATAATTACAGTGGCCATAATACATATTTAAAAAAAAATTTAAATGTTGAAATAGTTGTGGTAAATATTCACAACTATAATTTTTCTCTGTGTGTATATATGTATTCTTATAATAAATAAAGGTTCTTCCATGGTGAAATTAAATACTAGGTGACAGCATTGCTACAACAATTACAACAAGGCAAGAACAACAGGCATTTTTCTATATGTAAAAACCTTCGTCACTGTCAAAAAGTTTTTTTTATATAACTTTTTGACATTTTCAATTTCACCTACGCTGTCACCTAGTACTTAAATTCACCTTGGGTTCTTCTATGAAACTACATATCCTTATTTCTGCTAAATATGATGATACATATAATACTTTCAGCTTTAAGAATTTTCTCATCGATAATGAGATTAATAAGACGAAAACGATTCTGATAGTTTTGACTTAAATTAAGGTGCCTGTGGGACCAATTACTATTGTGTGAGACTTACAAACACCAGCACAAACCCACAATACCCTAGTAAGCTATAGTGTGGTGCTCTTTAATTAAGAAATTTTATTTTTTAATATTTTTAAGAAACATAAATAAATAAATATAAATTTAAATAAACTGGAATCAGTTGCTAAAGTAAACTTAAACTGACTAGATGTCGTTAAGATAAAATACTATCATAATGATATTACTTAAAGATAATAAATTTTTATCAATTCTACTCATTCTATTAATAAATCTTGGAGCTACAAGTGCTTGCGTAACAGGATGTCGAAGATTACACTTCCCGCAAGTATAAATTTTACACAGCAAAATATTTTTAGACATATCACATCTTTGATGCTATTGTTTTAGGTAACGAGTTTGACTAACCCGAATATACCTCAATTTCACAAAGGGATGGTAGGATATCCAAATATCTTAAATGCCTTTGAAACTGCCCGAACACAAATAAATGCAGAAAGAAATAAACTGATAGCGCAAATTACTCCACAAAATACTGTTAATAGAATTAGTTGTAATGGTCGTTGTGGATCGGTAAGTTATTTGGAGGATAACTTTGAAATTTATATAATAACATTTTCTATTTTAGTGCAAAAAACATTTCCAAATAGGTAGTGCTAAAACTGGAGCTATATTCAACAATATTGTATTACATACGCCAAAAATAGCCATAACGGGAACAATAGGGAATTCGCCGGTATACACAGTAACGGCTAAGGTAAGGACTCGTAAAACGTGATCGACCGTGCTGAGGTTTGTCCGGATTGTCGCTATAGATATGAGCTTTAACCTAGCACCATAAAAATTGCCTAAAGGCGTACGATCTACATAGGCAGTCAATTAACCGGCCCTAAAGGTAAAATAAACGGTTTACCGAACTCGCCATTGTTTTGCGTACTGTGTGGCATGTTGAAACCACATGTCAGCTAAGATCAGCTCTTCCATTTCGAGGGACGGTAGCACTCGCATGCGTGTTGGTTTAATGTCCCATAATGTAAATTTGGTGTGAAATTTAGTCACAAGATTCCAAATAGCCGCCTCAGATGGTCGCCCAAACTGACCAAAAAATTATACACTTTCTTAAACAAGCATGAATTTTGATAAAAAAAAAATTCAATAATTTGCAAGCGTTGTTCGTTTGTCAGTCGATTCATGGTTAAATTATAGACCAAACAGAACATGTTAAACAGTAAAGCTAGAGGTCTACACCTCGCTTTTTAACGTCAACGCGTTTATACTATGTTTCCACGACTAGTGCAGATAAACGCGATAAAAATTAGAGAAGAGTGCAATTTTTCGTGCTTCGCAAGTAGATTCAATATGAATCTACATGATTCGCTCTTAAAATTTTGTATGGTGAAGCAAGTTGTTTCGCACATGATTGGGGTGTGAAGCATGAATAGAGAGCGAAGCATGTACCGTGGAAACGTAGTATTATAGTTTTCTAAACGTTTTTACAGTCAAGTGCATACATATTTCAAGTTACATGATTTACACGATATAGGTACAAGATTTTTCGCGGCAATAATTTTAGTTTTATATATATGGACTTTCGGAGGTGAGTTTTTTTATGAAGTTTTTTATCGGTTTGTTTGTCAATTTTATATAAAAAAATGTTTTTTCAGCTGTAATTAAAATAAATTTGCTTTTCATTTGTTTTGATCAGCTGTTCGACGTTTGCTACGCTTTCAAAAGTAGAAAGTAAACGAACTTTTCGCTTAATATGTTACACGAAAACAGCTAAGCTGTCAAAAACAGTCTTCCCAAAAAGAAAGTTGTTAAAAAATCACTCTTTATAAAGGCGCAAAGTAGATATTAGTTTGTATCTTTGGAAAAAATACATTAAAGAAAAGAAAAGCCAACAAAAGTCCATCAATTAAATTTCATTGAAGTTAGATTAGAGAATTTACATTTGATATTTGTGTTCGCATAATAGAGCAAGCAAATTTGGTTTAGAAACGTTTACGTTTCCGATTTGTCGTTCGCTTTTAATTAGAGTTAATTAAACTTAAATCAGATTTCAAGCAGGCAATTGAGTTTCATTATAACTAAATGCCATGTGTCATACATTTAATAACAATTTTTGGCAAAAACTAAAAAAAAAAATTTAATTTTCCCATTTGATAAAATTGTTAAAGTTGCAGTTTTATACCACGTTACTCGCTACAACTCTTGGAAGTCCGAAAAAAAGTTTAAAAAAACGTCCATATACTTACATATATTAACGTTATGCATAGAATTCGGTAAATATAATTTTTTACATTTAAATTGCAGTGTGGCCGTTGCAAAACAGGAAATAATAACAGTGGTATCGTAAATAGAAATATGTTATCATTTACGCCACAAGTCAGTGTTACGCCAGGAATGTTTGTATTAAAAAATAATGCACACGCAGCATCCAGTTCAAAAACTCATGGCACTATTTCTAAAACGTCAAACATAAAAACAACGAATTCTATATATAATACTAGAATTGTGAAAGCCCAGCCGTCAATAAATCAAAAAACTATAAAAATTCCTCAAAGCACCTCATCGTATAACAGTAAAAAACTTAACTCCACAAATGTGACGGTACAACCATTTAGTAATCACATTTTTATATATAATACGCACAGTGGTAAGCTTTCTATTTTCAAATTTAATATACATATGTATAACGTAAAAATAAATATGTACTCATTCATTTATTTATTTTTAGCTAATAATCAACTTATTCATCATCACGATTCCTCAAATCATCATTATGTACATTTATACACACAATCGCAACTATGTAATACTAAAAAGAATTTTGAAAATTCAAAACATTCTATTGCTAACGAAACTTCTTCTAAAGTCTTTAAACAATCGAATACAAATACTATAATAACACATGTTAGAACTTCAAATAATGTTGTTAAAAGTACAGTGGCAACGAATTTTAAAAATGTAACAACAAAGGTCAATACTAACAACGACCTTAAGAAAAATAAGTCAAATACTATTACTATTGTCAATAAAAATCATAAAGACAAATCTTCTTCCAAGTCCTCAAGTCGTTCACAAATAAATCTAACAAATACTGTCTCTGAAAACAAGACAAAGTGTAACACTGATGGTATTGTTATAAAAAATACAGTGGCAACGAATGTCAAAAATGCAATCCAAATTGCCAATAATAATAATAATAATAATGTCATGGAGAAGAGTGAAGAGAAATCTTCTACCAGCGAGCGCACAAATATTAAAACAGACAATAATGTGGTTAAAACTAAAAATACAATGCAGCAGTCCAAATCAACTAATGACACTGAAAATATAATTAATAAAGAAGGGTCTTCTCCCAAAACCTCAAGCCAACCAAAAATAAATCTAAAGAATACTGCTTCAGAAAAGGAGGCAACAAATAAAACAACAGCAATGGCAACTAATAATGAAAGTTCAACTCAAAAGCCTACTAAAAATAATAATAATAATAATCCGAATAATGGTACATTATTTACCAAGATACCTAATGTTCCTGAACAAAAGAAATCTGATAAGTATGACACAAATATTGACAATACAACCCAAACGGCCATTACAGATAATGAACCCAAAAAAACAATTGCAATGGGAACGAATAATGAAAATTCAATTCAAAAGACCATTAAAAATAATAAACATAAAAAGAATAACGGAACACCGTTTCCCAATGTTCCTCAACAAAAATATGACAAGCATGACAATAATGTGTTTGAAACTACAATGGCCACGAATATGGAAACTTCAACCCAAACGCCCATTACAGATAATGGACCCAAAAATAAAGAAAAATCTACCACAAATCTGGTCAATATGGTCAATGAAAATCCAACTAAAAATAGAAACCACATAAATGTTTTTCAAACTACAATGGCAACAAAGATTGAAAGTACGATTCATTACACAACTACGGAAATGCCAATTCAAACTGAAAATCCAATTCATTTGAATAATTTAAATAATAATATTGAAAAATCAATTCATTACACAACTACGCAAATGCCAATTCAAAATAATTCGAATAATAAAAATAGTCATGAAAAAACTAAACCGAAAAAGAACGTTTTCGTATGGGTCAATGATGTCAACCGAGCAAGGTAATTGAAGCTTTAATCAATTATCAATTAAATCTATTTTAAAAAAATATATACATATGTACATACTTTTTAATAAGTACATTTTGTAAAATTCTAAATATTAAAAAATATATATATTTAAAAAATCTTTACCATGGTGAAACTATACAAGGTGAGTGCAATTTGGCAACAAATACAACACAATACAGAAACAACAGGCATTTTGATTGTGTAAAATAATAATAAATTGTAAACAAAGCCAGTCAGCTGTGCTACTGCACTCACCTTGCATAGTTACACCATTATCTTGTCAACCAGACTACTTAAAAATATACTAGAAAAAGTACTTAATTTTTTTCGGAATGTCCCAAAAGTAATCCGTTATAGTTTTGTCACTTTTAACCAAAAAGTTAATAACTTATTTTTAAATTAAAAACTTAACTTGAAAGTTGTAGTTGTAGACTGATTGCAACAAAATGCTATAAAATAAATAAACAAACTTATTGCAAATGATATTAATAAAGATTTATAATCATAAACTAAGTGCTGTTGCACACATTTCAGTTTTAGCTGACCAGTTTTTGTTCAATTCTGTTTTCGAGCTCTTTACCTTTAAGTTTATACTTTTTCATGCAAACACCTTCGCGTAGAAAAAGCCGAAGAAGAGTCAGAATTGAAACGTGTGAAAGCGGACTAACTTCTTTAAATCTATTTATTTGAAGTAAATTTTTTGCATTTTAAATCATACTAGCTAAAACCCGGTGTGCTTCGCTACCCGTATCATAGTGAAATAAAAAGTTTAGAGTTAAATAAATATAATTATTAAGTTATTAAAATCTACAGTTTTCCTTTTAAATTAATTCTTATTATAGTATCTTATTATGATTTACAATATACAAACAAGCAAACACACATTCACTTTTATATATATGTACAGCCATGTCATAGAATTTAATTCCGTTCGGAAGTGGAATTAATTCCGTTTTTTTAATCTATAGAAAAAGCAAAACGAAAAACTTTTTCGGATTGAAACCACTTTTAATTTGCTATGTGGCATTGTAATTTAAAGCATTTCTAGGTTTCATTCCGAAAAAATTGTTCATTTTACGTTTTCTATAGAAGCAAAATACGGAATTAATTTCACTTCCGAACGGAATTAAATTCTGTGACATGGCTGATAGATAAGGGTTTCAAATGTATACAAATTTTAACATTTACTTAATATTGTTGCTAGTCAGCGCATTGGTGTCCTAAATATTAATATTGATAGCTCATATAGCTTTCCTTATATATAATTTGTCATCATATCTATGGGAGGTGCCACGCTCACTATTGATAGTCCTAAATATTAATATTGATGGTAGAATAACCGAACCATATATCTTATTGTATACCATATATTTAATATTTTTTTAATTATCATCATATGGGAGGTGCCACGCCCCCTGTCGCTACAACTCCCATTTCTTCCGCAAATATTTAAACAAACAATGGAATTGCTCATGCAAAATTTGAGTACTATATCTATTATAGTTTCCTAAGTATTTGATTTTTAAAATTAACTTTGTATGGGAGGTACCGGGTTAGCCGTTTAGCCGTCTATAGATCCCAAACTAATAATAATAAACATACATACATACATACAGACACACAATCACTTTTATATGTATAGAAGATACATACATATATAATACAAAAACTGGCGAATAAAAATACGAAATAATGAATTCTGTCATTAAAGTCATTAAAATTAGAAATGTAAGTAAAGTTTTTGCTGGTAACGCATTGTAGAAGTTTTATTTTATGGGTTGTAATTTTTTTCATATAGGTTTTTAGGGTCTTGGGATTTTCAAATAACTTGATAACTTTTTCATGCGATTTTTCTAATATTTTCTTTACATACATTGTGTTAATTACACTGTGCTAGTTGGAAAATGTGACAAACGGGGCAACTGGCGGGTTAACCTAATTCGGGTACGCTGAATCCAGAATCTAATAATTATTAGATATCACTTTATAATAAGACAAGACAGTTTGATAAAATATACGGTTGTTGTTATAAATTTAAAATGAATAATTGTAAATATCTTTATAAATTCGTGCTAATAATCTCATTAATAAGATGTTGTAATAAAAGTGGTGAAATATGCGGACATCACAAATGCTTAATAATATTGATGAATTATAATTGCATTTATCGATTCATTTAAAAAACGTTAATTACTATAAACCGCAAATGTTTTCCAAGAACTCTAAAAACGAGTATATTAATAAAATGTCTGAATTATAAAGAAATACCCATTAACATTACGTTAATAAGGCGTTTTATCAAGAATGAAATCAAGATTTGCAATTAGTTTAAACAAACTTGCGAAAACGTACAGTCGTTAACATAAATCTAAAATGATAAATTCCAAACATCTTCATAAGTTCCTTTTAATAATCTTAATAATGACATTTTGTAATAAAAGTGAGGAAACATGCGGACACCACAAACATCATCTTGCAACGGTAAGTGTTTTTCAAATATTTATTATAAAAGGAGAAATTTTAAATTCCAAAAATTTTAGACAACAACTCCTAAATATGATTTGAAGATACATACCAGAATGACATCGAACCCGGAAATTAAGGATCTCAATCCAAAAGCTGTTAATGATGCTGAAAACAAGAGAAACGTATTAGTTTCAATAATTAAAAGCTCACAGGGAAATTTACATAAACCTCATACAACGACTAAAGATAAAATAGCAACTACAACAGCACGCCCAATTTCTACAACAACTCCTCATCAATCGACGAACATACAAGTAACAAATCATGTGGTTAACGGTCACAGTTACGTTTATAATATACAAAATCGTAAGTTTTCCTGTTGACATTTAATAGAATTTTTTATTTATTACTTTAAAATAAATTTATTTTTAGATGGCACTCATTATCATTATTATGGTTCTCCGGGCACGGACAAAACAAATCCTCATAAAATCGATATTGTTCATTAATAACTATGACTAGTATTTATGTACATCTCCAATATTCGTTACATACTGAAAAAAAATTCCGAAATGCATAAGAAATATCGTTTAAAAAATTGGATATGTCATATACGAGTACTTAAACAAATTCATTCGCCTAGTGAAAATTCTTAAACTTAAAGAGGCAGAAACAATTTTACAATATGTAACTTAAATCTTTGTTACTTACTCTAAGTTAAAATTGTATGGATAACATAAAGGTTATATATTGATAATTATAGTAATAAATTAACAATTATTTAATTTAAATATTTTTGAATTGTTTTAGTTAAAAAAGTACCAAAAATTAGGATAATGGACTATATTAGAAATTATGTCACTGTCACTTCTATGACACCCCTGAACAGCATTTTTGTCATTGTAATAATATCTAATATCGAGAAATAAAAATAGATGGTCGATAATGAAAATATTTTGAGTCGTAATAAGTTATAACTAGAGAATTCAAAATCCGAAACCGGATACCGGTTAACCGGTTTTTAATATTTAAAAAACTGGCCGATTTCGTATATTTTATATTTTCAAATTATTAGACAATCCGGTTTTTTGGAACGGTTGGGACTAATTTATTTTATTTTAGTTAATGGTATACTCTGCGCAACTTAATTTTCAATCCAAATAGAAAGCAAGGACTCCTTTCGATCATCAAAGCATTTCTTGTCATCGTTCTAATGATGTTGTAAATTTTGCAAAAATTTTAATAAATAAACTAAAGTCTCGAACCCAAAACAACGCAACTTCGAAAATCTAACGACGCACAGTGAAAATTAGTGCTAATTAAGCAGCGAAGCAACTTTAAAAAAAAAAACGCAAAACGAAACGACGCAAAGCCAGGTATTTGTGTATTTATTTTGCTTTATAGTAGATTTTGATGTTATTTTCTAATTAAAATATGTTGTAAAACACTTACAAATATATGTATGTATAACTTAACAGAGCCTATTTGCAAAAAAGAAAAAGTTTTCGGTTCTTAGATCGCTTCCAACTGATTATGTCATATGGGACGTATATTACGTTTTTTTTTCTTTTATAAAGCTATTTTATTAGGAATATTTAGATGTCGTTTAAGGTCTCCCAAATTCTTCATTTTGGAAATATTTTTGATACTTTATTATTATATATGTTTGTACGTATAGTAGATCTAACGCTATTGTGTATTTTTTGTTAGTTCATCGTTAAGTAAAAAAAATTACGTAATATTACCGGTTAACCGGTTGTTTTAAGTTGTAACCGTATTCGACACCGGTTTTCCTTTTAAATATAATTTTTGGAAAACCCCGAAAACCGGTTTTCTAAAAAAGTCGGTTTTTTGAATGCTCTAGTTTTCTTTTACAAGTAGGCTCTGTTCGGTTATTTGTTAGTTTTCAAAACATATTTTATTCAGCGCTAGTGATTTTTTATACTAAAATAAGAAAATATTTTTAAAAATTATTACAAACAAGGAAAGCAAATACAAAAAGTAAGAAAATTTTCTTATTTTCGACAAAAAAAAATTAAAAAAACAAGTTTTTTACCATTAGAAAATATAAAATATTTTCCGTTCGGTTTTTCCAAACAAAAACACTGGTAAAACTTTTTCCAATTTCGCTTTTAAATAATATAGTCGACACTATTTAAGTTTTTCCAAAATTTATCTATTCAGGCTATATAAAAAATATAATTTTTTTTTCTAATTCCATTTTAGCTAAATTTTGAAAATGTTTGTCTCAAAATTTATGTTGCTTTACCGTCTATTGTAAACTTATCCAAAAGGGGTCTACGCAAAAAATTAGTATGAAATTTATTTTTATTAAAACGTTTCTTATTTTATTAAAAGATAATATTTTATTTAAGCGAAGGTCAAAATTAATTTGTTATTTATTCCAATATTTATCAATAAATTTTATTTCCATGAAGATGCTGCACATTGTTGTAGCGAAATATTGGAATAAATAAGAAATACTTACATATGTAAATAAAAAGAAGTTTTGACCTTAAGTTTAAAGAAAATATATATGTACATATTTTTAATAGAGATAAATAGATCGAACAATTATTTAAATAAAGTTTATTTTACCTTTTTTATTATTATTTTTTAATTTATTTTTATATGTATATTGAAAAATATCTTAAGCTTAACAATTATTAAGATATTAAAAAATTTCTGTTAATTGCTTTTGATCAGATGATATTAAAGCCACTAAAGTTCCTCAAACTTTTCTTTCTTACTCATTCTATGGCTATTTGTGACTATCATAATAATAAATTTAAAAACGCAACACTGTTTCTTTAATTCCCAAACCTTCAACAGTGCTCCTCAAACCATAAAGAAAAACAAAAAGTATGCCTGGATGAATTACATATGTGTATACTTTATTGGTTTTTATTAATTAGTCCCAATTTACACGAAGCAATTCTTATTCAAAAATTTGACACAATTTTTCCTGGAAATTTCTTCGGTGTTTACACCGCACAATATAATTGCTTAAATCACTCATATTTTTATTTGAGAGTATGTATACACACATTTGTATACACATACATACATATGTAATACAAATAAGGGAGTAACAAGAATTGATATTACAATCTAGTGTGCACTCGTCTTAGCTTCCCCTCACCATGATGTCTAAAAGGTAATCAGCTAAGCTTACGCAATTGCTTCGTGTAAATTGGAACTAACTAGAAGGAAATTTTTATTTGATGATTTTTAAAACACCAACCAATTTAATTAAGTTCAGGAAAACAATTAGTAGTTCTGCCGTCTCTAGTATGCATTAATATTTACCCTATTATGCTAATATTAATAAATGTTTGACTGTAGTATTTCTTAATTGTAACCAGTGCTGATATTCAGCCGGTTCGGACCGGTTCGCTCGAACCAGTTGTTAAAATTTTAAAAATTTTGCGAACCGGTTGTTGCATATTCACCCTTCTCGTGAATAAAAATTCCATATGAAATTTGTTGGGGTGATTATGTTTTTTTGTTTTAACGGTTTTATATACATAATGTGTATTTATCAAGGTGATATAGTCTCGGCAACAAACACGATATTGTTCAGTTGTTCATTGTCCAAACGTACAAACAAATGAATTTTATTTTGGTCATACATTGGATTCTTGGATGATGATGTTTTCGATAGCGTTTTCTTTAATCTTTTGACAAAAAAATAAAGCAATTTTTTTTTGACTTTTATTTTGCAAAATCAAAACTATTTTTTTATTAAACAAAAGTTATATCATTTCCTTCAAGAGGCTTGTGGTCTGTTACTGGGATGCGACTTTAAAATTTTCGCTATTTTTATCAAAATTTGGCAAAAATATAATTTTTTTAAGAGAACCGGTTGTTAATTGTTTCGAATATCACCACTGATTGTAACCATTGTGTAACTATTCTTTGTAATTATAATTACACCATGATTGTAACATTTTCGGTAATGGCCCTCAAACCATGTAATTATTTTTGTTTGAAAACAACCGGTATTTTAAAAAATCTATGAAAACTGCTGTCCCCAACAATTTAATAAAAATATTTTTTGAAAAATTTACTTTCAATCATAAAAATTGTGAGAATTAAAATATTTATAAAATCTTATTGGTTTCTTATCGTTAAAAAATTATTGCGTCTAATTGTTTTGTAGGGCATTGAAAATGATAATCCCAGCAAAAAAAAAAATTTAAAAATCGCGATTTGCTTTATATTTAGCGCTGCCAAGAATAAGAAACATGAAATCCCTGGCTTTCGGGAATGCAATAAGCCTATTTGAATGAAACGACCACATCCGAACATCATACATATATTATTGTAACCGAAAAAAATTAGGCAGGCTTTCATTACAACTATGTTGGTTCAGAAGTTCACAATGCGCGTTCCATTAACATAAATCGTCTTTTATAATTTGTGTCTGTATTTAATATAGTAGTATTATCAAAATCTAGATAATGATCTAAATTGTAACAGTGTGATGTTAATGCAGTTTTTTGAGAAGAAGTATGTTTGTGTTTTTGGTCAGATTTATGTCCAGCTAATCTAGTTTTCAATTTATTTTTAGTTGTACCTACATATATTTTATTACATTCTTCATTATTTAGGGTAAAAATAAATTATGAAGTAAATAATTAAATAACAGTGAAAAATCAGCATGAAATATTTCTATGAAAATTCTTCAATAATTGTTCTCAATTTAGCAATGTTACTTATTTTTTCATATTTATCACTAAAAACTTATACATACATATTAATTAATTCAATTTTTTTCTTATTTTTATTTCAGGTAAGTTTCTTAAGAGATTTATAAAATTTTATTAATTTATTTCAATAGTTATTTGGTAAGTCTAATTGTTCAAATATAAAACAAATTTCATAGAACAGAACTCGTTGCACCGGGTTGCATTTTTTACAACATCGTTATTGTAAAACGCTTATTAAAGTTTCAAATGTTTATTAAATAATTTGTAAGAATAATTGTTCCAAGTGTTCTGGGGTGATTAAAGAAATGTTACATTATCCATTTCTGTAGAAAAACCTTAAGGTAAATTTCTGTGTTAAATATTAAAGCAAACATAAAGTTGTAAATATATTGTTACATTTTTACCTTTTTAAAACGGTTGTGTTATTTCCTTTAAATAAACCGGATTCCTTTTGATTGCAAAATAAAAGTGTCAAGTAGTTTGAAGAAAATATAACGAGTCTTTATTTATTCTAATGTACACAAAATCAATTTTAATGAGCACTCTGTCTTTTACACCACATTACAGTTACAGTTTGAGAACGATTGATTTTCACACAACGGTGACTCAAAATAAACTCACTCGCAGCCGTTAATTTTAAACAGAAATACAATTTCATCACAATATTTTACTGGCTTTGGAGCGTTCCCCCCCCCCCTATCGTGAATAAAAATTCCCCATGAAATTTGTTTCCTTTTCACATTTTTCCTATTAAAATTCAATGTTATAAAAAATAAAAGGGAACAAATTTCATGTGGAATTTTTATTCACGATAGGGGTAAATACAGCGTTGCTTACAATAAAAACTTTGTTAGTGAGCAAGCAACAGCGCAAGCCAAACAAAACAAAAATAAAACTATTTTCTGTAGCTACTGGTAAACATTGGTGACTGCGATCGTCAATGTAGATTTTGTTTTTGTTTAACGTATGATACCGTTTAAAAAAGTGTGTTGTTTCTTTGTATGTATTGGCTTTTACAACAAAAAATACTGAATAAAAATTAGTTTTTATTTAAATGTATTGGTGTTTCCTCTTACATAAGCAACTTTTGGGCACTCCTGATCTATAGAATATAGGTATGTATGTATATCCTTCTGTATATTGTGTTATTTTCAAAATCAAATTTACATATCGCAAAGATGAAAGTATAAATCATATAGATCCGATTTACAAAATATATTGAGTGATATTATTGATTCCGCACGGAAACAAACATTGAACGATATGTAAAATGTAATTATTCATTCTTGCGGCATGCCGCAATACTGCTCGTGTAGAGATGATACCGCAAAAAGGAAAAATACTCCAGCAACGGAAAGAATAATTTCAAATTATGCTTCCGTACAAAAAAAATCTTTCCGCAATCGCGGAACGGAATAATTAATTCGACCCATTATTTTTTAATCACCTCTACACATGGAAGGAGTATTTTTTGAACGCTATCTTTATGTTCACTGAATCGACTTTGTTAGAAAGAAGTTGTTGGTAGTAGCCACTGTGCCACCTTTTTTTAAAGATAAGAAGAGCCAGTACAATTTTTGTAACAAACAAATTAAAACTCATTAAAATTCTTTTACATTTTTTTTTGTAAAATTTATTTTATTGTAAAAATCCATTCCTGAATTTCAGAAATTTGTAAAGAAAATTTACATTTCTTTTTTTTATCATTTGCCCCATTTTTAATATTTGTTTTTAAAAAAACATTTATTTTGACAAATTACATGGTCAAATAGTTATCGGGGAATTCAAAAGTGACATCACGGCCGGTAAGTTTCTTGTAGACCGAGGTGAAAGTGTCAACCTAAAAAAAACAAAGAAAAATACAAAATTAGTAAAAAAGAAAAAAAAAATCATATAATGCTTAAGATTATAGGTACATATATTAAATTATTTATTAATAGTTATTAACTTTAAAACTATACATTTCTTTAAAGAATTTCAAAGTAAAATATAATTAATTTTTAAAGTTGTTTAATCTACCGCTTTGTAGGAAGTCCCAAAACGCTAAAACGTTGAAAAACATCACGTATAGGAGGCAAATAAGCGGTGTAGTTTAATTAATTGAAGCATTTTGTAATGTTGTAATTGTAAGCAACAAATGGAATATATTTATTCCTTTTTAATAGGTAATAAATTATAACGAGTCGTTGTTTTAAATTTAATGTACGTTCTGTTTGACAATCATTGATCTTGGACAAACAATCAACAAATAACACAAGAACGGTAGCAGTTTTAAAAGGAACTCTAGCTGATATTACGTTTTTTTTTTTGTTTATCAACTTTAGAAATAAAAATTTCTTAATCATGTAATAAGATATTTATAAGAAATTTCAAAAGTTTGTTAATCTGCCGCTTTGTAGGAAGTCTCATAACGCTAACAAGTTGAAAAACATCACGTTGAGAGGCAAATAGGCGGGCTATGCGAGACTGTTGTTATTTTATATTGGTAATTTTTTGGCTTTTGTATTTATCAAACCTTTTTTTATGGAAAGATATCTTTTGTTTTAGCAACTTTAGAAATTAAAATTTGTTAGGTATTTGCTAAGAAATTTGTAGTAAATTTTTAATGTTAATTAATCTGCCGCTTTGTAGGAAGTCTCATAACGCTAATAAGTTGAAAAAACATCACGTACGAGAGGCAAATAGGCGGTGTAGTTTAATTAATTGAAGCATTTTGTATGTTGTAATTGTAAGCAACAAATGGAATATATTTATTCCTTTTTAATAGGTAATAAATTATAACGAGTCGTTGTTTTAAATTTAATGTACGTTCTGTTTGACAATCATTGATCTTGGACAAACAATCAACAAATAACACAAGAACGGTAGCAGTTTTAAAATGAACTCTAGCTGATATTACACGTTTTTTTTTCTTTTTTTTTTTTATCAACTTTAGAAATAAAAATTTCTTAATCATGTAATAAGATATTTATAAGAAATTTCAAAATTTTGTTAATCTGCCGCTTTGTAGGAAGTCTCATAACGCTAATAAGTTGAAAAAAACATCACGTACGAGAGGCAAATAGGCGGTCTATATGATACTGTTATTATTTTTGTCTAGAAAATAAATCATGAAAAATCAAGATTTGTTAAAAATAACGCCACTGCTGAGAGTTTTTCTTCTGGATCCATTTAAATTTCTCTTGATATGGAGACTTCTCATCATGAATATTTGTTCAAATACTATTAGGTACACACATATTTTAACAACTGAGAGAGGTAAAATATACATTTGAAATTTGTTTAGTCTATCAGGCATTTTACATTATTCGATTAGAATGGTTTCAATTCCGTATTTACAAATCGATCGTTTTTACTTTGCGTTCTCTAGATTCCGATCGATTTTGTTTATTCCCAATTTTTAAATCTTGGTTTTTAACTTAAATATGTTAACGTTGTGTAAAGCAAAACACAACGTCAGACATCTTGATTGTTTTATTTTCAATTATAAGCAACAAATGGAATATATTTAATCTTAAGTTATCAGATTCAATAATAACGAGTTGTTGTTTTAGTTTACTTTGCGTTCTTTTTGACAATCATTGATTTTGAATAAAACAATCAACAAAAAACACAAAAACGTTGTATAAAAACTACTTTACTATAATTTAGGGAACAAGCTGCATTTATGAAGTCAGCCTTTTCTTTGCAACAACAATTAAATTAAAGATCTTTCGAAAAGGCAGCCAAAACATTATTTGATTTGCTTTTGTAGAAATATTTTTATATAAAAATTTTAAAAATGGTGATTTTTTATAATTTTGTTTTAAAACAAAAATATTTCTTGTATAGTTTTTACTATGTGTCCTTTTTGACGATCACTGTGACTGGAGGTCATAATTCAGCAATTAACACAAGGACGAAATTCTGGATAAATTAACGTGTTTAACTTGATTGAGTTCCTTTTAATTTATTCATACCTATTTAACTTTAAAAAATTTATAAATGTAACCAACGTATGGAAATGTTTAAAGGCCATTTAAAAAGCATTTTCAAACAATAACGAGACATTGGCTGTAACATTTAATGTTTGTCCTTTTTGACAATCACTGATCTTGATTAAACAATCAGCAAAAAACACAAGGACATTCGATTAAAATATTAAATTAAATTTCTGTGTAATGAAGAAGTGTAAGAATAGGAATCAACAAATTATATTTTGTTTAAACTTGCTTAGGATTTTACTAATCAAATAGGTAAATGCTAAATTGTTTTTATAAACAACTTGATTTCAATTTCCCCGAGACAAACTCAAATACATAGTACTAAAATACTTAAATAAGACCATTTAATACATATAAAGTTCCATTTAAATTCCCTGTTAAATTATCGTAATACATTAATTCAGTAGCTGTAGTTGTGTTTAATTGTCCATTTCAGATGGCTACACGGTAAACCGCCCGAAATTAATGAAGGGAGCTGCTTCCCCCGGAAAGAACTTAATTGTATATAATTCACAAGAAACTTGCAATCAATTTCTGTAACTTACTACTTGATATAGAAAATGTTTTCTTACAAATCATTTCACTAAATCTTTCTCCCACTCAAAACAACTAATTCCACAGCAAGCAACTAGAATTACATTTAAATAATAAATATTCTATAAACACACTTCGTCATGGTATCACTTTCTCCACTACACATATCCACAAATAAACAACAAAAAAATCTTAATGATCGCACGTCGATCACACAATAAACTCCATCTGGCAAACTTACTTTGTGTTCTATGGTGGTTTGTTGATTCTTATCCAAATGGACCTTGATCAATTGAGAGCCATCCAACTTGACGCGGATACGCTTGCCAACGATTTCAGCGGGGAAGACTAAATCTTCCAAGATGGCATCGTAGACAGCGGTCAAGGTGCGGGAACGTGGACGCTTTTGTTTCAAGGGGTTTCTGGCCTTGCGGGTGGGTTTGGGCAAAATTTTACGTTCACCAACGACAACAACATGTTTGCCAGAGAATTTCTTCTCCAATTCACGGACCAAAATGATTTGAATCTTTTGGAAAGTTTTTTGTTGGGGAATTGGCACATAGATGATGACAGCCTGCAAAAGATAAAAAAAAAATACACATAAGAACATGAATCACAATTGATTGGACGTTTTCACGTTTTTTCACCTTCTTGTTACCGAATTCAATTTCACGGGCACGTGTAATGTGCAAATCCCTCAAATAGGGCTTGAGGTCACTGTTGGCCTCCAACTCCAATAGAGCTTGTGCAATGGATTTCTCAAAATCATCGGGCTCAGCACCACCGGGCTTAATAATCTTGGAGCCAATCATCTAAAAATCAATAAAATATAATGCACTTTTTAATAAAATCTCTTTTAACCAGAATAGAAGTACTTTTATTTTCCATCATTTATGACTAAAAGAACACTTTGTTTACTTTAACGTAAACTTTCCACAATTTGTCTTTGGTTTTCGTTCACCTCAACCGGCCATTTTTAATCGTTTCACATCGTGTTGTTTTTCTTCTCTTAAATCACAATTTTCACGTACATATTTGTATAAATCTTTCGATTTTCTTTTTTCGTACACATTTTTGCATTTTGATGGAAAATAATCGTAATTCTTTTGCTTTTTCAAAAACATCACAAAAAATACACCAACCTTGGTCAATTATTTTGGCAGAAAGGAAGTAAAACAGACCGACTGAACAGTAATTTCAATATACTCGCTCGTTTATCATTCGCACCGAAGTTGGCTGCAGTTGTTGATAGGGTTGTATTTAAATGTGTGTAGCGAATGCTAAAGATGGCTGTACACCAGTGTTGCCAGTGAGATTTCGAGAAAGATACATTTTAGTTTTTTGAAAAAAAATTTCAAAAGTCATTTTTAACATTTATTAACATAACATTTTTATTTCATATTTTATGAAATAAAGCAAAGTATGAGCTAAAACATCTGAATAAATTTTTTTCAATTGGTAAGAAATAATTTGGATTTGAAAATTCTATTTTCAAAGCATCTGTTGCCTTTACATAGTTAAATTCTAAATAGTTGCTAGCAATTCTTTTAATTAATTTTTCAACTTCAGATTGCAAAAGGTGTAGACGAGGCTTTTCCGCCTGGAATATTAGATTAAAATCGTTTAAAAGTTCCAAAGTGTATGACATAAATTCTAAATAAATTTTTGTAATGTCATTACTCAAAAAAATATTTTATTTTTGTACATTTTTCGTACAGATTCAAAAGATACGAAAAATGTCATGATTATACATGGTACCTGAAGTCATCAAAAGATACGAAAAATGTATCTTTCGTATCCTAATGGCATCACTGGTGTAGACTAACGTTTTTATTTGTTTTAAACATTTAATTAAATAACTCAAGAATTGAATGCTTAAATTTAATAAGAACTAATGAAATATGTGGTTTTGTATTGAAAATAAATGTTAAATGTAGAAAAATTTATTTAAGAGATTAATGTATTTTGGAAAAGTTCAAAAATTTATTGAGAAATATTGATCCTTAAATATTAACGGTTTTCCAGTATACGATTTGGTATTGATATATATTTATATACTTTAAGTATTCTTTAATGTTGATCACTGCAAAATCTATAAGATTCGGGACAGCCAAATATAACACTATTGTTAACTTCTGCGATCTTAATAGTCAGCAAAATCTGCCTATAAATGCCAGAGATATAATTAGCCATGTCACAGAATTTAATTCCGTTCGAGAGTGGAATTAATTCCGTATTTTGCTTCTATAGAAAAATTAAAACGAAAATTTTTTCGGGATGAAAACACTTTTTTGTGTTCAATTTTATTTAAATACCAATTTTTTTAAAATTTTTGTATCCGTTAAGGAATTTACGAAACTGGGTGTTATACATATATTAGCTATCAGGTCGATTCTTAACCAATCTGCAAAATTTTTAGTTTCGAAATTTTTTTAAATACGTTCATAAATCACATATTTCTGGTTTAAACTACAAATTTAATATTTAATTGAATAATAAGTTTTAAAACCAGCATCTACATTTATTCTTCTTATGGTACTTTATATGGAAATGTTAGGGAATCAAAATATTTGCATTTTTTTTGTGTTTCAGCACCACTGCCGAAAGCAATTTGTTGCATTCTTTTCAGCGAGTCTTGTAGCCCCTTCCACCGCTTTTTGCATTCCACTTCCGTTATATTAAAGCTGGAGGCCCACAACTCTCTTTCAAAAGTAGAAAGAAAACGAACTTCTTGCTTTTCAATTGTCAACTTAAAACATACGATTACATTGATTCTACTTTTTTGACAGTTGTTTAGAACGCGAGAAATGCGTAAACGCTTGGTATGGACCTTCAGCTTAAGTATTGCCGATTTGTACTCACCTTGTATAGTTACATCATGGCTGGCAGTTAATTGTTGACGTTGATTTTGGTTTGTTGGCGAGCAGTGTAGTGAAGCAAGGATAGGATAGGATAGGTCCATTCTGATTCCCTTTAATAGAAAAGATAGAGAGTAGAAAGACAGAAAGATAGATATAAAAAAAGAACAACCAAAACCGCCTGATAAGAGAAAGAAGGAAAGAAAGAAATATCCCCTTACGGATTTGAAGTCACCGTAGAATGTCCCTTAAATAGCCACCCTATTCCCCTAATGAAACCCAGAATGTTACTCGGTTTGCAGCCAGCAACATTACTGAGTTCGTCCAGGAATGTATTTCCTAGCCACTTAAGTCTACGACCCTGCACCCTAGGACAGTTGCACATAATGTGCTCTATTTTCTCTGTACCACTAACTCCTCTAGAGCTTTCCTACAGTCCTGCACTAGGTTGGAGTGTGTTTGATTACTCTCCAGAGCCTTTAGTGCCACCTGACTGTCCCCGTATATAGTCACTGTAGACCCCTCTCGACGTGTGCCTCTATCAGCTCCGTGGCTTTCCTGATCGCATAGATATCCGCCTGGAACACGCTGCAAAGTTGGGGAGTCTATCAGAACGCTTGATGTCATTGTCGACCAAATAAACCCCGGCCCCTGTACCAGAGTCCATTTTAAACCCGTCAGTGAAAACTGTGCACCCCTCAAACAGTTTATCGGATCCAACCCAGTCAACCCTACTGGGGAACTCTACTGAGGGTGATACACCGAAGTAATACGTCGCGACCTTATAGTCAGAGATTCCAGATGGATCAATGTCCTGACCCCTGAGGCCTGCCTTATACAATATTCAAATGTGACCAACCCGCAGGGGTTTTGCCAAAGAAGACTCTGATAGCCTGAGTAGATTCCTTGCTGCCACACTTTCCACATAATGCTCTATGGGTAGTAGGTTTAGGATTATATCCAAAGCCGCCTGCGGGGTACTGCCTAAGGCACCTGTGATACCCAGACAAGCACACCTTTGGGCTTTATTAAGTATAGTCCTATAACTACGTTTCCTCATTGCCTCCCACCACACTGTGCAACCATAGGTTATAACAACAGATGTGTAGATCCATTTAACATTGAGTTCCTGCATGCGTAGTAGGCATTGAGGCTCTTCTTTAATCTCTCCTGAGTGTAGTGAAGCAAGCGGGGTAGAAAAAAGACACGATTTCTCCTTTCATGTTGTTTTTTCATATTACACTCATTTCTGTTGTTGTTGTTTCGTTTTATTCTTGTTCTTATTTTGAATTTAAAGGTTCGTTTAGGAATTCAACATGTAAAAATAAAATAAATAAATTATGTGAATATTTTTGTAAACAAGAAAAATAATTATTTTGTTTGGATTTCTGTAATTATTTATTTATATGTGTGATGTTTTTAGTGCGTACATTGTGTTCATAATTTAAAATTATTTGTAAAAGACAAAGAACATTTTTTAATACGAACAATAAACTAAAGATGATTCAACAAGAAAATCAACCCTGACTACAACAAAAATTAAAATTTGTAAAAAAAAAACGACGTCTTAAAAACAACGCCGTATAAATGCAAACATTCTCTTCAAAAGAGAATTAATAAAAAAACGACGTCGTAAAATCATAATGTAAACTGGGCCTAAGTCAGTTTTATTTTGTGTTCTTTGTTGCCAACATAAAATATCATTTTATTTACTAATTTTAATATGGCAACTTATACAATTGTTATCGCACACTTGATGATATCGATAAAAAACAAATATATTTATTTATTCAATTGACAGCAAATTTATTCATATTTATATGTTTTTGAAGCGGTTAATTAGATTTCATACAATTAAACGAGTTTGAGTTATACTTTGTGGTTTGAGTGTACTATTTTACTGTTAATGGGTTGTTAAAATAATAATACCGCAGTATTCTTGTTAATGTTTTGGCGTTGTTTTCTTCATCTGATATGTATCAGAGACCTGCGTCGTGTCGGTATAACAAATACTGGCTTCGCTAACTAAAACTTTCTTGCATAGCCGGCCTTGGGCCGGGCGCAAAAATCTTCTCTATGGTATAACAAACACCGGCTTCGCTAACTTAAACTTTTCTGCACCTAAAAAAAAATTGCAATCGTTAGCAAATTACCCTTAATTTGAGTACCCACACATATCACTAAGTGGGCGGGACAGTTTTTTGGTTCCAGGGGCCCACGGGCCTCAGCTGCTTAAATTTTAATTATGGTTTTAAATTGGGTGGCATATATTTTTTTCGTAACCCTTTAAGCTGCACTAAACTAAAAACGTCCATAACTCGAAAACTAAGCGTTTGCGCCAATATTTTTATTCAACTTTTTCTTATTTTTCAATTTTCTATCCTAGGTACTTTTTTTTATTTGGAGCTGCGTCGGTAAACTAGATTTAAGCCCCAATTTGTTGGATAGACAGAAAAATCAGCGTTTTGGATTACACAAATGCAGATAAGAAATACCGCTTAAATGGGAATTCATACAGCACAATTTTTGTTCAACAGTCCAAATTATAAATAATTCTGAAGAAAATATATTCTTCCTATTATGTTTTCATGCATCTTATTGTTGAAATATTAACAAATGCAGTCATGTTTTTTTTAGGTTCAGGTTGGTATGGGCGCCCCACGCTGACTACGCCCATGTATTCGTGTATTGTCATCGGGAATATGTACGCCTGCAAAGTTTCATCCATTTGATTTTCCGAAGTGAAAGAAAAGGTTTAAGAAAAAAAATTCTAATATATTTTGGAGTTTCACTTAAATTATATAAATTTGTCATTTGAATAATATTTACATACATATGTAAAATAAACTAAAATGTTTTATTACAATAAATCCTATTACGTTGGCGTACGCGATAAATTTCCTGCATAACCCAAGCTTGGAACTCGTCCTTTGCGTCCACTGGCAGGTCCTTCATTAAACTTACCACCGTTTTCATAAACAGCTCGTCTGTAGACTCAGTTGGTGGTGCTAAGCTCTTCTCTATATTTTGTACAGTCTCGTCAAATTTTATACAGAGACTATCCAGAGTGAGCTTTTGCTTTTTGGAAGGAGTTTCAGAGGGCGTTAATGATTCACTGTCTTCAAAAGATAAGCAGTCGTCTGGAACAGTTTCTGTTTCGTCTTCCACACCGTTATCACCAGTTCTGAATAATAAAAATGTGAATTTTAGAAACAATGAACAAAAATAGAATACATTATTTGATATACCTCCGCGGTGCCAGATAGTCTTTCAAAAACATCATGGGCTGCATAAATATCCATTCGTCTAGGAAGCGCATACCACTATCTGATGGGGCTTCCATCCTCTTTACCTCCTTACAAAAACGTTCGCGAAGTAATTTCCATCTGTGTTTACAGTCAGCTCCTATTAATTAATGGCAATGTAAAAAATTAATACAACAAAAACAAACACAAATTTATGTATTGCATATTACCACTTTTACTGCACTTTTCTCCAACTTCTTTCCATGTCCTTGCCTTTACATTTTTGTTAAAATAAAAAGGGTCTTTTTTATCATAAAGGCACTTATTTTTTTGAACACTTTCTATTAAATTTAAAATGAAAATATTTTCTTCTTCTTTTTCCATTTCTTTTTAATTTTTAACAAACAATTGCGTACAGAATATGCGATTAGTTTAGATTTTTGCTTAAGCAGTTGAAATACTTTACGAACAGTTTCTTTAAGTACATTATAGTTTGCCACCAGGGTTGTCAGATTTTTTTGTCATCTACGACGCCAAAACAGTTACCAGATCGCCAAATCGCCAAAAAAAAATAAAAAATCGTAAAAAATGTCGGCAGTCAATTTTTCAAAATTAACATTTTATTTTTATATTTTATAATCGTGTAAATACTAGAAACAGTAGATTTTTACGTCACATAACTCGTTATAAATATTTTGAATCAACTCCACAAAGTGGCGACACAACTTAAACAAAGTTAATAGGATACCAGATATATAAAAACGTTAAATGCTATATTGTTAAGAAAAATCAGCCAAAAGTCTCATTTAAAAACCTCAAATAAATCGCCATGTTGCCAAAGAAAAATGTATGTCGCCATGAGCACTAAAAAATCGCTACGTTTAGTGAAAAATCGCCATATCTGACTACCCTGTTTGTCACATTCAATTTATATGTGTTCGCACGGTTGCTTAAGCTAGCTAGCACATGCATATTAAGCAATAAACACATTCGAGACAGTAGGCTACACGACTACACGAGTGCAAATGCCGCTGGGTACTTATGCCGCCCTGTAGCCAGCTACTTAATTATTTTGAAAAATGCAGCTACATAGTCAGCAGCTGATCCCGAAATCTGACGTTTTAATAAAAAATAAAATTGTTCTTCGATTTTTTTAAATAACATAATGGCTAATAATAATTACTAAAATACAACAAAAAAGTAAATAAAAGCATTAAAAATAATAAATTTTAAACAATAAAACACTTACAAACTTTAATCAAACAAAACAATGAAGATACATATGTATAAACAGCTATGTATTGTAGTAATCCATTTTTATTTATGAAACATGAAAAACATATGTATGTACATGATTCCAGACATGCTAATAATAGGTCGATTATGTATAGCAACCAAACTGGAGTTGTGTTGTCAATAGGCAACGTAACTGACATGTAATGGAAAATAAAAATTTATATGTTAAAAACATAAATAGTTTGACAACAAAATAACTAACATTTAAAATTTACCACTTAAAATAAAAATCAAAGCAACCACAAATTCTCGGTTGCCATGTTCGGCAACTGAAGTTTACAGTTCTCAGTTGCCATCTGTAATATGTTTTTGACAACTGTCAACTCCACTGAGGTTCGGTTGCCATCCGTAATCGTTTTTGTTTTTTTTTGTAGTCATTTATTAAAATAATTGCACATTCGATTTCCTTTCGACTAGGTTTGTTTACTCGGTTTCAAAACGAGAAAAATTATGTGAATTCGGTTTACAGAACACCAAAAAATGTGAATTCGTTTTAAAACGAGAAATTTACTCGGATTCGGTTTAGAGAACAGGGCCGATAAACTTCACTAATTTTTATTAATATAAAATATAATTTTTAAAAAAAAAAAAAAAAAAAAAAAAATTTTTTATTATTCGAAGATTTACTTCTAGTTAAATATAAAATGTATATATAAGAGGTATACAAAAATAAATTTCAAATACATTTTATATTTAACTAGAAGTAAATCTTCGAATAATAAAAAATTTTTTTTTTTTTTTTTTTTTTTTTTAAAAAGTTTTTACAATAATACTCGCAAGAGGAAAAATTCTCATTTAGTATAAAATATAATATTATTGTGGAAAAAATCAGCATGTACAACAACCTGCAGTCGTGTTGCCTGCTGTCTTCAATATAGTCACTCTCATATAAACGTGTGTATTATATTTTAGACATATTGTAGTCGGTAGCCTGTTGTCTGGAATGTGTTTAATACTTTATAGCAGGAGTGCCCAAGCCCTATACTCTTGGTGCTCTTTTGTATTTGTAAAAACTCTTAGCTATAGGCTGTGTGTTTTGTATACTCATTACAGCATGCAGCACTAGCAATACGTGTACCTATTTGTAAAAAGTGTATTTGTAAAAAAGTGTGAATGTATTGACTTTTTCGAACTTGTACTTGCATGTGGCAACGGGGGGTTAAAATGCAAATTTAATTATTTTATTTTTTATTAGCCAAAGAAGACAATTTTCTATTATTACTTTTATTTATTTTGTCAATGAAGACACTTTTTATTTATTTTTCCAATGAAGACTCTGTGATATGTGTATGTACCAGAGATCGGCAATGAATCGTTTTTTTACGATTCACAACTACTCATAACATTTTAAGTATAAGTGGTTTTACATCATTGAAATTTAACTACTCTGACTTATAAATGCGGTTGGATATACATATGTAAGTATGAGTACAACGCCGACATCGAGCTCATACCATTCCCAATATGTTTGATTCATAAACCGCGGTATTTAGATTTACATTTTAAGAAAAATACTCACATACTCATAAAGTATTCAACTCAGTTAAGTCATTAAAAAAAATTTCAGCTTATTCCGTTATGTATTTATACAAAATAAGTAAAAAAGAAATATAAAAACATACAACCAAGTTTATAAGAAAACATATTGGGGAAAATATAACATTTATTATTTTATATAATTATTTAGTTCGTTTATTTGAACTTTTTCAATATTTAATAGTTTCTTTTAATAAGCAATAAGGTCACTTGAATTTTATATAAAAATATTTAATTTATTTATATATATTTATTTCCAATATTTCGCTATCACAATGGATAGCTTCTTCAGGGATAATACAAGTTTTTTTTTTAACATTGAATTTAAATAGGAAAAATGGGAAAAGGGAAAAAAACTCCCGCGGAATTTTTATTTATTTAATAAAAAATATATAGAAAATGAAATTAAAACAATAAAATTCAGTTTTAAATAAAATTTGATTAATTTCGGCGTTAATAACATTTTTAAATTTGAGAAAACAAAATTAAGGGTTGAGTTTTTGGATTTTTTTTTTAATTTCTTTCATAAGTTCATACATAAAATAAAACTTAGTTCTTTATGGTCCATTAAGAAAACTACAAAGGTGATTTCTAATTTCTGTTGAACTTTTCCCACCGTAATGGTGTAAATTTGAAGAGGTTAAAATCGATGGGACATTACTTCCAACATCAGTACGCCACGTCCCGGGCTGAACGTCACCATTTGAATCCTCCCAATCAACGTATTTGCTCGGAATATATGATGCTTTAAGATCATTAGCCATTATAAAATTGTGCAAAGCAACGCATGCCAATATGGTTTTTTCTGCATTTTCCGGAAATAAACGCAGGGTCGTCAGCAGTACTCGCCACCGAGACACTAAAATTCCGAATGCATTTTCAATTGTACGACGAGCTATTGATAGCCTGTTATTAAATACATCTTTATCATTAGGCAAGAAATCTCCCGGGAAAGGACGCATTAAATTTATTCCTAAAGGGAAAGCAGTATCAGCAACAAAAAAGTGTGGAATTTTTAATTCCGTACTTGGTAAATTTTTAGGTGGAGGAATTGGGAGTTTGTTGTTAAGCAGCTTCTTTCCAAATCGACTTAATTGGAATATGCCTAGAAATGTACATACATATTTAACATGAAAAAAACCTTGAAAAAAGTTACTCACCGCCATCACTTTGGCTCCCATAAGCTCCAATATCAATATGAGTAAAGCGATATCTTGCATCACAGGCTGCTAATAAAACGATCGAGAACAATTTTTTATAACAATGAAGCTGATTGCCGCTGTTGGGAGGACATTGAATGGCAATATGTTTGCCATCAATTGATCCAATACAGTTGGGCATATCCCAAATATTCCAGAAGTCTTCAGCAATTTGATTATAATCTTCTTCATTGGGCTCAGCGACATAAATATTGCTCAATTGGTTCCAAAGTACCTCTGTTGTCTCCAGAATAATCCTCCTAACTGTTTCCTTCCCCAATTTAAAAGACCGTGCCAACGATTGGAAGGAATTTCCTTGTGTTAAATATCTTTTGTAACGAAAGAATAATATCAATTTAATATGTACGTACGTATGGATGTGTACATTTTAACTAATTAAAATTTATTTACACTAATGTCACCGCCAAACGACATTCCGGTTGCACAGGCTCTCTCAGCGATTTTTTTTGCAGGAACGGGGTGACAAGGTTAAGCAAAAGTTGATATATTTCTGGCGACATTCGCGTGTAGATAAAAAATTGCTGATGGTCGATCTCCTTCATTTTCAAAAAAGATTGTACAAAAAATCCATTTTTCTTTCTGTCGCGGTTAATTTCTCTGACAGAACAAGAGCGTTTTGTTCCTTTGCATTGTAGTTCACTTATTTTTTTTAATATGCACAGGCCTTCAAGCGCTAACTTTAATATTTTTATATTATTTAAATATTTTAGTTTTCTTTCCATTTTTGCATACACAATACGTAAATTAACAAAACATAAACAACTTATTATTATTTACAATTTAGCGATGCCACAGCTGTATATTTTAGTACTCTTACCCTCAAATTAAAAAAAGAGTACACAGCAAGGTGAATTTAAATACTAGTTGATAGCGTAGCGCCAGCTGATTATTCATGGTGAATTTGAAAATGCCAAAAAGTTATATAAAAAAAAAACTTTTTGACAGTGACGAAAGTTTTTCATATAGAAAAATGCCTGTTGTTCTTGCCTTGTTGTAATTGTTGTAGCAATGCGGTCACCTGGTATTTAATTTCACCATGGGTGACAGCATAGCGCCAGCTGATTATTCATGGTGAAATTGGAAATTGCAAAAAGTTGTTTACAAATAGTCAAAGTTTATATAAAAACGTTACAAAATTATTTTGTATTTGAAAAATTGAATTTTTGTCGCTGTGTTATCTGCGTTAAATAGTTTAAAATTTTATTATATTAAATTATATTAAATAGTGTGTTTGTTTTTGAGTTATTTTGCTAAAAATGTTTAAAGAAAATAAAATTTTTCTGTTTTTTATCAATGCTTGTGTTTTTCTTTATTTTATACCAGATGTTTTTGACAGTAACGCAAGTATTTTACACAAACAAAATGCCTGTTGTTCTTGCCTTGTTGTAATTGTTGTAGCAATGCTGTCACCTTGTATTTAATTTCACCATGGAATAAACTCTAAAATTTTTAAAACAAATAATGGTTTTTATTTAAAATGTTAAATAAGTAAGACAAAAATGAAAATAAATTGAGATGCATTAATTATTAAAGCGAATGTGAAGTTTGGGGTAAATTTATTTGAAATGACAATGTATCCACTTTTGCACGTTAAAGTTCGTTTAATCTAACAGCAAGAATAAATGGACAGTTGCAGCGAATTTGTACATTTGTACCCATGGTGAAATTAAATACTAGGTGACAGCGTAGCGCCAGCTGATTATTCATGGTGAATTTGAAAATGTCAAAAAGTTATATAAAAAAAAACTTTTTGACAGTGACGAAAGTTTTTCATATAGAAAAATGCCTGTTGTTCTTGCCTTGTTGTAATTGTTGTAGCAATGCTGTCACCTGGTATTTAATTTCACCATGTTTGTACCGTTATTTGATATTTATAAAAATATCAAAGCAATAGTAAATGTAATTTTTCAAATTGTTCATAATTTTTTTTCAAAATTGCTTGTCATCGAACAGTGCTACAAGTCATAAAAATAAAAAAAATATTAGTCCACAAACTCTAAAAAAAATCACGACCTCGTCTGCTGTGGGAACGAGATGCCAGGGCAATTTAGCGATTTTTATCTTCCAGACAGGGAAAAACACCCAAGCAGGCTGCAGCTGCTATATCAGATGACAGATTCACCACTTCTTAGCAATTTCGCGGGCTTGGTTTTCTAAAAAGTCTGAAATTTTTCTCATTTTTATTAAAAGCACGTGATAAGCTAAAAATTTGCAAAAAAAAAATATAAACAATTTCACCATGGTATACAGTTTCGGGTTGAAGTTTTCAATTTTTGAGTTCTTTGTTGCCAACATAAAATATCATTTTATTTACTAATTTTAATATGGCAACTTATACAATTGTTATTAGAGTTGTGCCCGGTCATTTTCGTTCATTTACCAAGACTGATTCAATCATTTAATTCGTTCACTTTGAACGAATGAATACAACCAAAGACTGTATATATATATATATATATATATATATATATATATATATATATACATATGTATTTGTTGTCTAAAGAGTTCTTACAAAACTAATTTATAGTGTATTTATTTTTTATACCTCAATAATCTCGCTGATATAACTTTCTGTACATTATTCGTGATAGAAATTTTTCCAGCTTCACTTTTATGTCGGATTCTTTATTATTGCCCGAAAGAACAATTTTTGACATTTACTTTTTAAAACGTAATTTTATTCAAATCTTGGCATCAATAAAGAAAGTTTTTTATAATCCATTAGGAAGGTCTAACTACGACTCAGTATTGCAACTTGCATCTTGTGAATTAAGAATTTTTCAGCGTCTCTACCGTTACATGGCGAATTACGACTGATTCAACATAACCTTATAGAAAAGACGTAGAAGGGTGATATCACACGATTTTTTCGACCAGATCACAGGCCCGGATCGCAAAAATAGTTGCCTATATGATATCTATGTATGTCAACGCACCCATATGACTACGACTGTCTAAGAAAAACATCATTATGAGATTTTGTCCTCATGGGGTTGAGTTAATACTCGTATATATGTACATACATACATACTTCTATTGAAATTTAGAAATTTTTAGTCATACACGAAATAAGAAAAATGTAATTCAATATTAAGTCAATATTAAAGCATCAATTAGTATTTTGAAATTGTACTGTAATTTTGAAATTCGAGTTGTTCTGCAATTAACAATACAATAGTACTGAATTTAACATCCGTGATATAGTGACATAGTAGTGTACGATTTTTTATATATAAATCATCCTTTAAACATACTTAAAATGTAATTCTGAAAACTATGTAATTTTTAGATAAAAAAAATCCTTATAAAATTAATTGTACATAAAAGGCAGTTGAAATGATTATAATTTATTTCTTAACTAAAATATTTTAATTATTTATGAACAATACACTAAAATTCTTTCAATCCTTGAAGTAATTCAAGTAATTAATGTTGCTGCAACTCCAATGCCGCCTGTTGGGCAACTCCAATGGCTTGTATGGTGGCATCACGAGTATATTGACCAACACATTGCCATTAAAATTAAATTTGTATTTTATTAATTTTCTTTTAGAATTAATATTTAAAATAAACTTTTCTTGCCATACCTTTTTTACCCACCACCTTGATTTTGACCTCTTTTTAATTCATTGTTGTTTATAATATAGGTAATTAAAGTTTTATTTCTTTAAACAAGTGATTTTGTTTATAATACTTTGTTGCTGTCTTTAACAAAAACAATTGTTGCTGAATGATTAAAGCTTTAAGCTCCGTTATTATAATAATTTCTTCCCTCTTTAAAAAAAGAACCACAACTTTGAATTGATTAGAAAGAAATAATTTATTTGGAGAAACTGGGGATTTACTCTTACTATAGCTACATATATGAATAAATATTTGCCACTGCTATGACGATTTATGGTAAGTTGATATTATTAAAAAACGGCTCGTCTGTTTTAATTTTTTAAAGTTTTCGTTGTTATGATTCATTATAGTGTTTTTTGTTTTAGATAGACTAATTAATTAGTCAGTTTAATTCGAGGAACTTTAAATTAATTTTGGGTTTTAAATATATTTTACTCGTATTTTAAAATTAAAATGTTGAAAGAAATATTGCGAATTTTAAAGGATTTTTTATAGATCGTTTGTTTTAGAAAAAAAAAAATAAACCACTAAGACTATTAAATTAAATTTTGATTTCTTCGATCTTTTTTTTTTTGATAAAATAAAAAGTTTTTCGAGCTCGACGGCCAATTATTTGTAAAAAATATATGTATTATTTCTTCCAATATTTCGATATCCTTCGGATATCATTATCAAGAAATGAGTTACAATTATATTTTTAAGAGGCGTATTATTGTCTCCACATTCAATAATGAAATATTTTTTGCACTAAGACTACTTTAAGACACGTTAACAGGTGTTACACTTTAAATGTATTAATGATTTTATAATTTTAAAATAAGTTGAAATATAACTGACCATATAACTGGTCCATTAGAATTGTATGGAAGCGGTATTATATGAAGAGTCATCGAAAAGAAGTGCTGGCAAATTCTACTATTTTCCATTACTCAATAATATTCAATACTTTTCATTTGGGTACTCAATACTACTCGATACTTTTAACGGATTTTTTGAAATTGTAACGCATAGTTTTTATCTGCAAATTGAAGTAGTTTCTTCAAAAAATAAAAATAGATCTTCAACTATTATTGGTTTTGTATGTCTTTTATTATAAAATCAAAAATAAATGTAAAGCTAACTTTTCCCAGCAAAAACTTTCATTGAAAAGTAATGAGTTAAAAATCTAATATAATGATACTTCACTACTTATACATTTGCATTTTAACTCATTATTTCAACACGGTGATGTCATTGGAGGCAAGTACTTACCACGCTCGCTTAGAAATAGGGAGTTAAATAAGTAATTACCACGTTCGCTTACAAATAGTGACTTAAATAAGTTATTACTACTATGTCGCCGAAGATACTACTTATATGTAAGGACTATAACAATTCATTAAATTAAAGAAGAAATAATGAAGAAAAAATTGTTTAGTTTAATTTGCATTAGATTTGAATTAATAAATTTAATTATTCTAAAGTTAAATGCATTTTATTCTGAATTAATTCCGAATTTCGTAAAGTAGATCATATACAAGTACTTTTATATAAGATTATATGCAAGGCATTACTAAACTACTTATAAGTAATGCAGATGGTATCATATAGTCATTGAAAAGTATGTTGTTTAGTAATTGCAAGTCATTACCAAGTTTTTGCTGGGTTTTATTCAACGTTAACAAAAACTTAATAAATAATAGACAGCTTTATTTCGGCGGTTGGTTTAATTTGTAGCTTACAGATTGTTGTCTTTTTATACAGTGATGTATTTTTATGCACTATTTTACGCACTCAACTTGCTTAAAAATACAACTCGGAAAGTATCGAGTAACTACTTTTGAGTATGCAAAAAAGGGCAAATACTCGATACTCGGTTCCCATTACTCAATACTTTGCCAGCACTATTGAAAAGCGCAAGAAACTTTAAGCAAATTAATTCCATGAAGTTTTACATTTCTATTTAATTATTATTACTATTATGAGTTATTAATATGTATAACAAATCATCTAAAAGTCCGTATACAACATAAACTCTTTAAAATAAAGTGTTGAAAAGTTTAAGACACTTAAGTAAAAAATAATCGATATAAAAATAATAATATAATATTTTTGTTTGTATAATATTTAAATTCTGACAATTACTGTTATTTTTTGAAAAATATTTTTATTGTTATTAATTTTTAATTTTGTTATTGTTTCCCTGAAGATGCTACACATTGTGTAGCGAAATATTGGAAAAAAATAAAAAATAAAAACTGACCTTAATCTCGAAAAATAAAATTGTTTAATTTCTCAAGCTTGTTTGGATCGTTTTAAGAAAAATAAAATGGATTTTAAGCATCGTTTCATAACTGTTGATGAGACATGGATCTATACTCCAAAGAAAAAAGAACAATCCAAGCAATGCACTGAAGCTAGAGGAAGTGCCCCAAAGAAGGCAAAAACAATTCAATCGGCGGGCGACGGTTTTTTGGGACTTCAAAGGTATTTTATTGAGTGAGTATCTGCAAAAAGGTAAAACAATAAATTCAAAGTACTATTGCAACATTTTGAATCAATTAAATGTAAAAACGTCCATGCACCAGCGCACAAGAGTGTTTCAACAATGGCTAAAATCAACGAATTATAGTACGAGTTGCTTGACAACCCACCTTATTCTTCTGATTTAGCTCTCAGTGACTTTTATCAAAAAAATTATTTTTTAACTCAAGAATAGGATTTTTCAATATTTGGCACATGTGTGCAAATTTCATCCAAATCGGAAGACATCGATTTTAAAATTGGGTTACTTGACGTGAAATTCACCATATGTAATTTTGTTTTTTGAGCATTTGTGTAAATTTTGTTTAACTTATTTTTGTTTATATTTAAAATATGGTCACTTAATTTCCGAATATAGAAAATAGTGTTCATAGCAAATATGACTTCTTTCTTACAAATTCTTAAACAATGAAACCCTATACACATTAATAACAAATCACACAACCGAAAGTTATTAATAATAACTTAAATTTAATCAAGTAAGATTAATTAACTGCATCTGCCATTCGGCGCCTGCTGACAAGATTGGAGTATAAAATGTAAGGTTTTTCTTATTTTTATTTCTTAACAGCCAGCCCTATTCTTTTTTTACACTTAAAATTTTTATAAATGTAATATTAATATTTTGTAGCCTACTAATTCTTTTAAAATAAGCAACTAAAGTTGCCATATTCTGATTTGTTTTTATAAATTAATATGTTAATGTTACGTTTATGGGAGCTACGACCACTTATGGGATGATCGTCTGCAAATTGGGTACGTCAATTTGTTTGTATACGATTAAGTTTGTCTCGAACCTTAACCTGATAACGATTTTAATAACATTGTTATGCGTATTTAAGTGATTTTATATGAGAGCTATGATTAAATATGGGCTGATGTTTACAAAATTAATATGTTCGGTTTCTATATATTTGAGGATTATTATTATTGTAACGTCAATTTTATAAAGATGTTTACGTGATTTTCGGAAAAAGTCCCTATATGGTACTAAATCATATGTATTTTTTCAGACAGATTTATGCACATTTAAGTGAAAAAATACCGTTTTATTATTTCTCTTAGCATGAAACATAGTTTTACTGAATTTTGTATGCATTCTGCTTTCCTATAGGCATTAATGTACCACAGACTCATTTTCCGGGAAGACATTTCTTATCATTTTCAACAAAATTAATCTGTTTATAATAAAAGTAAAGTGAGCAAAATTTAAGGAAAATAGCACAATATTTTTGAAAAATATAGAGGTCTGATTTTATTCTATAACTCTGGTTCTACTGAACCGATTTTATTCTATAACTCTGGTTCTACTGAACCGATTTTGATCATTTTCAATTCTAACCATTTCGGAAAAACAAAGAATGATTATCCTTAGTCTTTTTTTCGAAACTTTGTCTTGCCTTAAACAGAAAATCAACGAATTTTATTATGTTTAATAGAACAAACATTTTCTAATTGTACTTAATTATTCGTTGTACTGTATTGATCTTTTTAGAACACTTTTAAAATTTTAACTACACTTAATGATCAAAAATTCTTTCTTTTAGAATTATTATCTAAAATAAACTTACAATTTTCTTGCCAAACTTTTTCAACCAACCACCTTGACTTTGACCCACCCACACAAGCCGTCAAAATCAAAGCAAGAAAGACAAAAAGTTTGTTAAAATTCATTGTTGTATACAATAATTAAAATTGTATTTATTTAAACAAGTGTTTTGCGTTTAAATTCTTATTGATGTGTGTCTGTTTAACTACTGTTGTTAATTCAAGCTTTAAGCTCGATAAAGAAGAATTTTGTGAATTGGAAGAAATTTTTATTTGGGGAAACACAGGGAATAACTATTGTTCTATAAGTAAATATTTAGCTCAGGTATGACGATTTGTAATAAGTTGATATTAAAAGGGGCTCGGCTCCTCCATCTTCTTTTTTTATATATTGACGTTTTTAAAGTTCTTGCTTTAATGATTAATCTGAAACAGTGTAAAGCTTCTTATTTATTATTTTAGACAAATTAATTAATTAGAAAGTTTAGTTCTTGGAACTTTAGCTTAATTTTTTATCATAGTTTTTATTATCATAGTTTATTCTTCTCCATGGTAATATTAAACTTAACAAAGTTGGAAAGCATTAACATGTTCTCATTTCTCATGTTGATACCGCACCGTTGATTAAAGTAAATAAAAATAGAAAGAATAAATTTCACAAATATAACTTATACAGAACCACTTGAAATGCATTATTGACTTCAAAATATTATAAAGAAGTTGTACATTTATATAGTACATTAGGTATGAAATTCCAGAAAAATTACAGCCTTATACAAATGCATGTGATTTTTCACAAAACTGTTACTTTTTGTTTTGTAAATTTAAGTACAGCATTATTAAGAGATATTAACTAACACATAACCTTAATCTATTTGGTATAAAACTCTTTATAATTAACCGTGTTTAATAGTATAATGGTTTTTTGTAAATGTGCCTCAATATTATGTTTATGAATAATATACAATGAATATCATTCACGTAAAGTATTTTTTTTTAATTTTTTGCTTTGGTGGTTCCCCCCTCAAAATCAACTAAAACATTAATTCCTTTTCCACAACAAAGAAATGTTAAGTCAATATTATGGATTGAATTATTATAAAAGCGAAGCTTAAAGCTTCATATACTAACAGTTTGCAATTGAACTCAGCAACAGAAACATTCAACTTTCATTAAACACATTTATTTTTATTGAAACTAAATAACTAAATATTTATTTGAAAATGAATTTCAATAAAATTTTCGTATTCGTCGCCTTAATTATGGCTGCTATTGTGAGCCAAAGTGAAGCTGGTTGGTTGAAAAAAATTGGCAAGAAAATTGTAAGTTTCATCTATATAGATTGTTTACAAGAGGGTCTTATTAATAAATAAAATATGTTTGTTTTTAAATAGGAACGTGTGGGCCAACATACCCGTGATGCTACCATACAAACCATTGGTGTGGCCCAACAGGCTGCAAATGTGGCCGCCACTTTGAAAGGATGAATAAATAATGTTAATTTAGCTTTTAAGTAATTAGCATTTAATAGTTTTAGAATTTATTTATGCAAATTTAGTAATTTAATTAAATAAAACATAATAAAAAAACAAATAACAAATTTGTATTATTAACATACTATATTTGTTTACAAAATGAGGCAAAGAGTTTTTAGATTTAATAAAGAAAATCTGAGGGAACAAAATAAACGGAGTTAAGGTACGGTCACATTTGGCAAATATTTGCCTAAAAATACGTAACCACTAAACAACATACATTTTAACTCGTTTATTTATTTAAGAAAACTTTTCTTATTTAGGCTAAAGCACAGCAAATATTTAGTTTTAATTTATTTCATGCAAAAATATTGTAAGAGTAAACAACGTCAAACAAATTTGTGCTAAAACAAATTGTTACGCTTTCTTTAATAAAGATTTCTAAAGGAGTAATTTATATATAAAAATAAAAAATCTTTTATAAAAAACAAAAAGTGACCTCAAGCTCAAAAATTATTTAATAAAAAAAAATTTGATAAAGTTTTAATAAATATTTAGTTTATTTGGTCATACCTAACAACGCTTTAACTTTCAGGCATGTGATGGAAATCGAAAACGAAAACGAATGAGTTTTAGAAGTCAATTTTTTCGTAATATTTCTGGATTGAAAAACTTTTATTACATAAAATATAAAAATATTGGGCTACTAAAGAGAATATTAAAACAAAAATTTTAAAAATTAGTTTATAAGTGCATTAAAATGTATTTCCAAAATTGACTCGTTTTCGATTTCGATTTCCATCACATGCCTGTTTATCCTGGTCCAACAAAATGTAATTTACAAGCATTTACATATAAATATTATTTCAAGTGTTGCGTAGAAAATTTACCAAACATTTTGTCGCGTTTCTTCCTATTGCTGATAAAGAACAGATACATTTTATTAACTTCAATATTTTGTAAGGAATTTTTGTCATTTTATATATATATCATTAGAAATATTGTTAAGTATACACTTTTGTTCATTATAAGTAGATTTAAAAGAACATAATAAAGTTTTTTGAAAAATCCAAAAAATCGTAAACATGATCTCACTTTTCAGCAATAAAATGTTGATCGTATATTTCAGAATTCAAAATTAAAAACAAAAATATAAATATATAAATAAATGAAACCATTTTAGTTGTTTTTTTTTATGCAAACAGTTGATACACTTTTTGTTAAATAAATCTGGTTTAAAACAATGAAATACAATAATACATAAAGTAAAATGGATTTAGAATTTATAATTGGGTTAAAAGTCGGATAAAAAACTGATATATTTATATGTATATCCTTTTATATTTTCTGTAATACTGAACTCTTTTGGTTTTTTTTTCTTTTGAATTTAATTTAGAATAATGTGTGCTTTTCTGAAATCGGACAAAACTTTATAATTATTTTTCATATTCTCTTTAAAAAAACTTTAAAACAGCAACAATTGTAACATTGTACTTAGCAGTCATTGGAATATTGTAGTTTAAAGTAAGAGTTGTTTTAAAAATACTCAATACTCATCATCGCTGATCCATCCATGACCTTTTTAATATAAAATATAATTTTAAACATTTATTACGCTTATAAATATGTCATTACCTTAATATCTCGAGTTAACGTAATGTTAAAAGAAATGTCTTACACAACACATTAATAGTTAGATCTCACAGAAGCCCTTATTAGTAAAAGCAGTAAAGTAAATTACTAGAAAGGAAGCAGTTATATAACAGATAATAAATTAGTTATTATAGATCTACTTCTAACTAATGGATTCAGTATTTAGTAGTCAGTAAAATAATTTGTTAAATAACTGCAAGTCATTATTAAGTTTTTGTTTAAATTTTTAGATAAAAAAATCTTTATTTTCTTTTGTACTTAAAAATACTCGTAATAATAAATCAGTTACTTTAATTTAATATAATATAATATATATAATATATACTTTAATTTAATATAATTATCGTTAATAAATAATACAGTAAATTCTTGAATTCAATGCTTAAACTTAATCAGCCCTTTAAAGTTGCTGCAACATTTGCCGTCTGTTGTGCAACACCGATGGCTTGTATGGTGGCATCACGGGTATGTTGACCTATACGTTCCTATTAAAATAAAATTTTATTTCTTATGTTAATAAAATGTTTCATTGAAACTTAAAATTCTATTTAAACTTACAATTCTCTTGCCAAATTTTTTCAGCCAGCCACCTTGACTTTGACCAACCAAAGCCATCAAAATCAAAGCCAAAAAGATAAAAACTTTGTTAATATACATTGTTGCTTTTGTTGATAATAATTAAAATTTTATTTGTTCAAACAAATGTTTTTGTTTTTAATACGTTGTTGCTGTATGTTTGTTAAACAACTGTTGACGATTGAAGCTTTAAGCTTTACTTTTATATAGATTTTTCTCTCATTCTTATTGTTATTTAGGTTCTTTGTTAATTATTGGAGAAACATGTTTGGCTAAAAAGGGGATTTACTAATTTTTGCTAATTTTGTAAATATTTGGCTAAGTTGGTTTACCTTTTCTCCTTCATGAAATGTCAAAATTTTTATTTTAAGAGAACCTTTCTCTTCATCCTTTTGTTTTGCTTTGACAAATTAATAAACTTGTATTAATTAAAGTCTAACTTTAAATTGGTTTTTATTCCAATTTTATGTCGTGGAAATTCCAACCATTTGTTTTAGGGGAGAAATAAAAACTTTCAACTTGTAAAAAACTCAATTTTTAATTTGCAGAAGGTATTTTTTTGGTTACTTTTTTAATGTAGCATACAATTATTTATTTGGTTTCTAAATTTACTTAAATTGAAGGAGATTTTCTGCTGAATAGTCAAATGGTATAAACAAAATGTATTTTATTTTCTCTGTTAACAAAATGATAACAATTATTCATTATCAATTCGGATATTGTATATTTTATTTTAATTAATTTGTTTATTGTTTAATGTGTTTTTCTTATATTTTATATAGATTTAACGTGATAAATTTGACATGAATTACTTCAATAAAAACATACATCACGGCTCGGTATATAATCAGAAAATTTACATACCTCAGTAGCAACTATTTCAGACGATAAAGTCTTATAAAAATAAAACATTCTATGAGGATTGGCCATAGATGTTGGTAATACTTCGCTTTAGCGAAATGAATATCAATTGTGGCACTAAGGCTCTAAAATCTCTGATAGGTCGTCAATCACAATTTACATTGTCTAAAATATACGGTTGAATTCGAGCAATGGTTGAGTTATATATTTTCAGTCCATCACTAGTTCATTGCATGACCTACGAATTCAGGAAATTGCACAAGAAAAAGTCTAGCGGGGTCCATTCACGTCAACTTCTCCAGACATAACCATACCCTCAAATCATACATGCAGAACATTGTGGCATTTGCTGTGTAGCATGTATCGCCGTCGTGCTAGTACCACATGTCGTCCATGTCCATATTGATCTATGGAACTCGTCGCTGAAGTTTTTGGCCTCACCACCGTTCTTTTTAAGCTGCCTTCCGCAGTTGGTGAATATTTTGTTGTTAGCATGTTTACACTAACAAACTCGCATCTGCCCAATTGAGAAACTTGACATGGATGTAATCAGTGACCCACTTTTATTGTGTCTTATTACATACTGATTTTGATTTTCCAAGATAAAAAATTGTTTCCTCCTTTTCATGTTACTGCAACAATAACTGTTGGAGGAGAATCGAAACCTACTTACATGATCGTGCAATTACTAGTTAATACTGTTATTGGCCTTGAAATCTTTTTGCGATCTCTATTCAAGATTTACATAAATTCCCAGCTGGAATTAATTAAAACTCTCAACAGCCTAGTTAGTTTAATATTGAGAGATAGATTAATAGCGTGTTCACATATGCACCTTAATTGCGTTAATCGCAATTAACGCCATTATTGAGCTCAATATTCCATATAAAATCTCAATTAATTATTGCCCAATAAGTACAAAATTGTTATAATATTGCGTAAGATTTCGAATGCAACACTGTTCAGAACTGTGTTTAGTGAACAAAATTGTATAAAATGGCAAATGTCAAAAAAAGAAAACAAAAGAAATCATTGAAAAATCAATGTGAAGGTAAGTTTGTTTACATAGAAACACAACAACAACCATTACGAGTATTTTTTGTATTGTTTTCTAACTGTCAAATGATTATTGAGTAAGCTGAAAATTGCGTATGCCTGAACACTTTAAATAATATTTTCAATTAATCGAATATTGACTCAATTAAGTTTCATATATGAACACAGTATAACCTCTTAGAAATGGAACCGGCCCCAAACTTTGTGGAATTAATCACAGAATTATTTTCAGTTTAAATGAAAAGTGTTTTTATGAAAATTCCAAAAATTTGAAGACGCATGCGCGGGTTAAAGATATCACTTAATTAAATATATTTTTTAAGTATTACGTTTTTAAGTCTTAAGAAAGCAAAATACTACTATTAGAACTTTATTAATTAACTTTTATTTTTTCCCATACACAAGCGCCCCACTCTATTGTATATAAAGATTTTTTCCAGAAATGGGCGCTATGTGGGTTCTTAGTGGCATGATTTCTGTGCATATAAATATATAGTTTGTGTTAAATTTTATCTCGATATAAATACTTTTAAAATATTTATGCATATCAAAGTGATTTTCGAAATTGGTTCTTTAAGGGAGCTATGACTAATTATGGACCGATAGCTATAAAATAAGGTGTCATGATCTCTGTATATATGAGACTTATTTTTATTGAATTTTATTTGGACACAAACTTTTTTAAAAAAGTTATGCTCGTTAAATTGATTAAATTGACCGATCATCAGAAAATTGGGTCGAATGATTTATGTATAAATAAAACATATTTATGTTGAATATTATTTGGATACCAATATTTTTAAGTCATACTTGTTAAAATGATTTTCGAAAGTGGGACTTATATGGAAGTTACATATGGTCGATTGCGATCTGTACTCTGCACACAAGGTTTACACGGACAGCCAGCCGGATAGACGGACGAACGGACATCGTTAATTGACTCAGAAAGTGAACCTGAGTTGATCGATATACTCGTACTCTAAGGACTGTTAGACTAATGTTTTTAGGCATTACAAACATCACCATAAATCCAATATATCCATTCCATTATGGTGGTGTAGGCTATGGTAGTTGATACGACGATATCTACTAGAAATTTCCTATATTTTTTTTTTAAATAAACAGTTTTTAAATTTTTTTAAATTTTTGCAATTTATTTACTAAATTTTATCAGTTTTACAATTATCCTTAATATTTATGTTATTTTTAAAGTAAAATTAAAATTATTTTTATTTAATACACATCCTAATCATCTTCATCAGAATCTGGATCAATATTTCTTATTATGTGGCCAATTTGATGAACACTACTGGCAATATTATTCACCTTGGCAGCATTTTCATTAACAGTGCTTAATAAGCGGCTCTAAAAATACAGACAATGTATTTAATAAAAATATTAGCGGTTTATGAACTAGAAAACATACCGTTCCTTCATTTAAATCATCCAGCCAATCAGCCGTGGTAAATCCCCAAGTGCCAACGATTAGTAGAACACAAAATAAAGCAAATTTTTGAGCAGACATCGCAACTAAATAAATCTTGAACACGTAAAGCGAAATTGTATTGAATGAGTGACTGTCTACTAGCTATATTGTAGTGCTTTATATACCTAAGTTTAAAAAAAGAGATAAGCAAAGATCACTTGGGTGAATTACTTAATCATTATTAAAGAAAAGGGAATTTTTCGGGCAGCAGCTTCTTCTTTGTTTCCTTTGTTGCTGTTTGGTAATTTGCATAAAAAGGGAATCCCTGTTGAAAGAAGAAAAACAATATGAGCATGATTTATTTTCTTCAGCAACTATGGATGCAGGTTTGAAGTTTTGCCAAATCGAACAAAATTCTTTGTTCACGTGCCACGATGTGAGAAAATAATCATGGGTTTGTTGTACTCAACTTTCATTTAATTGTTGTTGGTTCATAAACTCGTGTGTGAGCTTTAAATTTTAATAGTTTTTTTTGCTTTTGTTTTGACAGATAACGGCCAACAAAGTAAGTAGTTATAGTATGGGTGTTCACAGATAACATAACAAATAAAAAAATTAACATTTATACAAATCATACTTTCGCTACTTATTTGCTAATAATAAAAAAAAAAAACAATTTGTGTAGAAACATACATATGTAGCTACATATTTAAATTCCAACATTTTTATTGAATAATTGTTTAGGCACAAAAATTTATAACGCATAGTTCCTTCATACAATTCCAATTGTAAAACGTTTTCATACTTAAAACACATGATGAATTTTAAACATTTTGTCATAGTTTTTAATATAATTTCCATCAATGAAATACATCTAAATTATGGCACTTTTCATACAGTGAATACCCCTAAAAACTCATTAACTATTCATTACAAGGGAGACTGAAAGCTGAAAACAAAGCGTAAATGTCTGGTTGCTATGCGTCACCTAAAAACAATAAAACATCTCACATTTGTTTTAATTAATTAATGCATGTATGTATATAGATTTTTTATTTGCCACCAGTATTCTTGAGGTAGATCAGTGCTCAAAACACAAATAATTATTATTGTAACAATATTTCTATACAAATTTCCTCATTTGGTTTATTTGTGGGACTTTTTGTCAATTAGTTTCTAAATTACCAGGAAACTGTATGTTATCTAAAAACTATTTAGATTTATTAAAAAATACCTTTAATTTTATAAAACCAGAAGTAATTCTAAGACCAAATGGGGACTTAAATATTAAAACAAGCATTAGGTAGATTTTTATTAGAAGCCTGCGGGGAATTTATGGCATTTGCTGTGGGCGTACAACTTCCGTAACGTGTAAAAAGATGTTAAAATGTCTAAATTATTGTTGAAAATCGAAGCATTCGATTGACTAAAATTAAATATCGTCATAAAAGAAAAAAACAAGGGTTTTTGTCAAGCAGCTATTATACGATAATTTTAAATATATAAATATATTAAGCAAAAAATGTTATAAAATGAAAACTGTTTAATTGGAAATCGCGATATGTACATATCGTCACCTGAAGTTTGTCGTCTATCTTAAGACAAGATGTGAAGAAATCGCGATTTTCAATTAAACAGTTTTCATTTTATAACGTTTATGTAAACATCTTATTTCCCTAGATATGTAGATATATGAAAAAATATTTTGAAATATGTACTTAGGAAATTATATGACAAACAATAAATTTAAATTAGCTTTTCGTGCCGTAGGAAAATTTATAAAAACTTGTATAAACATTTGTTAATTAAGGTGGATTCACCCATTTGATCATAACAAAAATTTTTTCCGGAGAAAAGTTTCGAACAATTTTTCTGAAAAATCAAAGCTGCCATATGTAAACAAAATCTATTAGTTTCACAAGTGCGGCCATTGATTTATTTTGCTTTGGGTTTTAAGTGTCAAAATACAAATATTAAATTATTGTGTATTGTGTATTTAAAATGAATGAAAAAAGAAAGTTGCTTTGGCTGAAATTAACATATGTATATCAAAAATCTTGTTAAAGAATTTGTCTTAGAAGATTCAAAAATTTCCAAATACCCACTAGACCCTGGATATGATAAAACTGAATCTGAGAATATGCTAAATTGGATCACTATTGTACTTAAGTGTTTTTTCAAGACCCGATATTGCTGCAAGTGTTTCAATACTTGCTCGTAAGGTTAGTTGCCCTACTCACGAAGATTGGTCGGAGTTGAAGAGAGTACTTAAGTATTTAAAGGGTACTGAAAAATATTTTTTAAGAATGAGTGATGGAAATGTCAATCCAAACATATTAATAGGATATGCAGACTCGAATTGGGCAGAAGATAGGGTAAATAGAAAATCTAACTCTGGTTATGTTTTTCAGATTAATGGCGGTACAATAAGCTGGTCATGTAGAAAGCAAAACAGCTCTTAGATGACATGCACATACCACAAAACTTTCCAATTGTAATATATGAAGATAACCAAAGCTGCTTACATATGATAAAAGAACAAAAACTGAGTTCCAGGACTAAACACATTGATACTAAGGTTCATTTTGTAAAGGATCAGATGCGTGATATCAGATGCGTATGCTGTCCCTCAAATGAGATGTTAGCTGATGTTATGACAAAGCCGCTGTCGAAACCCCAGTTTACGAAATTGCGATCTCTATTACGAGTGAAATCCAATTGTGGAAGGGTGTGGGAGAACAATCGAATTCCACTTTATAAAAATATACTTTATTATTTTTATTTTATTCTAGTCAAATTGTTTCTGACTTTCGAGTTTCTAAAATATTTTGTATAAAAAATATGTTGTCTTCGTGGTCTACAATTTTTATTCAATAAATATATGTACGTTTTAAACTTTTATAAATAATTGCGGACCTCTAATAAAAATTATGTTGTTTCACTATTTACATTATTTCAATGAGTGAAAAGCTTAACACATTCTCTTGTTTTCAAGTCATTACTTTGATATCACTAAAACTAGTTACAGGTAATGACAATAATAACTTACTCGTGGTGTAACTATACAAGGTGAGTGCAAATCGGCAACAAATACAACACAATACAGAAACAACAGGCATTTTGTTTGTGTAAAATAATGTGCTACTGTCAAAAACACTTGCAAAAGTATTATTTTTGACATAAGAAAATTGTAAACAAGGTCAGTCAGCTGTGCTACTGCACTCACCTTGTATAGTTACACCATGAACTTACTGATTATAGATATCGGTAGAAAAAGAATTTCGGAATATATACTTCTGTAGGATTCCAGTTAGATATTACGGTACTATGTATGTCTGATAGGTGATCAGAGAATTTTATATCTGTAATTGGTCAATAATCTTATGTCTAAAATATTCTTAACTAAATGAAAATTCGTTTTTATACCAATCACTAAGAAGATGGGGGGCATATTAAGTTTTTCGTTACGTTTGTAACAGTTCGAAATGTTGGTCGTAGGATTTTAAGACAATCTAGCCATTTCCGTCCATCTGTTCGTCTGTTGAACGCACGATAGAGCTTCGAAAAAAAGACTTAGAACAATGAAATTTCTCTCAAACATTTTTTAAAAAAGTGTTCAGTAGCTTTTATTTAATTGCATAAAAATTATAATAATAATCTAAAAACATAATAATCTCTTTCTTTAAAATAGTAATTTTAGAAATAATGTTCCACCTAATTAAAGATCGCATTACCACAATGGAACATTTTCCATGCTTTTAAAAAAGTTTAATAATAGTTATCCCAAATATTTGCATATTCTGATTAAAAATACTCTTTTGCTTAATATCAACAAGCATGTATGTTTTTATTTTAAAATAAATATTAAGTTTAATTAATTTAAATCTCCAAGACTAAATATGGCACAAAATAATACTAAATCTAAATGATGATGTTGTTGAAATTGTTCTCCATTAACCTCCAGCTGTGGCTGCCTGTTGGGCAACTATTCGTAATTATTAAATATACAATAATTCCTTCCTATAGTGATTCTGAGTAGATTTAATAATGTCCATCTGGCTTGCTGGTTGATCCATAGGGTATTATAGAGGTTTCATACTCGTAATTATTAAATATACAACAATTAAAATATGTATTTGCTTACTTCAAGCATTTTTATTAAAATTTTCAAATAAATATTAAAATTAAATAATCTCCTAAACTAAATATTATACAAAGTAATCTAAATGATGTTGTTGAAATTGTTCTTCATTAACCTCTAGCTGTGGCTGCTACATTGGCAGCCTGTTGGGCAACAGCAAGACCTTGTATGGTGGCATCACGAGTATGTTGACCAACACGTTCCTGTACAAAATAAACAATTTTCAAATTAGTATTTAAAGCAAATTTAAATTCAGTTCTTAGCAAAACTTACGATTTTCTTGCCAATTTTTTTCAACCAACCCGCCTGACTTTGTCCAGCAAAAACAGCCAAGATCAAGGCAACAAAGATGAAAACTTTTTGGAAATTCATTTTGTTTTTTTTTAATTGTATTTTTAAGACTTATAGAAATGTTTTCTAGTTAAACGTTCTTAAGCTGATGACAAACTGTTGCTGATTGCAGCTAGTTCAGTGTCTTTTATAGCGAACAATTCATTCATGATGATTTTGGTACTTTTTGTGTGTGATAGAGGGAATTTAAAAATGATAATGAAATGTGTTTGTTTGGGGATTTATTTTGTTGTTGTGACGTATAGAGTTGAAAGAATATAATATTGCAATTACTGCATTAACTACATTTAATTTTTAGTCTGAGAGAAAAAAAAAAATTGAAAAATAGTAGATTTACTGAAAATATTCCAATTTTAATTAAAAATTTAAAACGCGAATTTATATCAGATCATTTGTCTATAGCACTGACACTAAAATTTAACTTGTGTCCCTAAAATTACGGTCTCATTTAGCAAATATTTACTCAAAAAAGCATAAACATTTGTTTTAGCACAAATTTGTTTGACATTGTTTAGTCTTACAAGAGTTTTGCAAGATCAAACAGCATCAAATAAAATAAAACTAAATATAGGGTGTTTTTTTGAGACGTATAGAACTTCGAATTGAAATAAAACACAAGAAAATCGTTTTAATGACCATCAATTTGACTTTATTGGAAGGATAATTTTATGCCATTAATGTTTAAATATGATTTCAGGCATGTGGCCGCCGCGGCTGGCTCGAATAAAGCCAATTCTACAGGTCCAATTTTCAACCACTTTTTCGAGCATATAGGGCCGTATGTCGGCAATAACGCCACGAATGTTGGCTTCCAATTCCCCTAACGTTTCTGGTTTATTGGCGTAGACGAGCGACTTCACATATCCCCAAAGAAAATAATCCAATGGTGTCAAATCACACGATCTTGGTGGCCAATTGACAGGTCCATTCCGCGAAATTATGCGCTCATCGAATGTTTCCTTCAATAAATCGATTGTGGCGTGCGCTGTGTGGCATGTAGCGCCGTCTTGTTGGAACCACAACTCATCCACATTCATGCCATCCAATTCGGGAACAAAATAGTCGGTTATCATGACTCTATACCGGTCTCCATTAATTCGGGTCCTCTTCAACACTTTCCTCTACAGCGGCAATTGTTTCTTCGGTACGCACTGTTCGACGTCTCTGCGGATGCGTATTATCACATAGAGTAAACGTAGTGCGAAAACGATCCTTGGTTAACCGAGTTAATTGCTCTGATGGACGATTATGTCGACCATAAAATGGACGCAGCTTGCGGTAAACTTCGCGAACTGAACCGTTATTTTCGAAATAAATTTGCACGATTTACAAGCGTTGTTCTTTTGTCAACCTGTTCATGATGAAATGGCAAACCAAACTGAACATAAATGACATTAGAGTTGCCAGATTTGACCACAAAATGCCAGTTTTATCTCTTTTCGAAAAACAAACCTGTATAAAAAACACCCTATATTTGTAGTGCGTTGGCATAAAAAAGAAATTTTTCTTAAATAAATAAACGAGTTCAAATATATGTTATTTAGTGGTTACGTCTTTTTCGGCAAATATTTGCCAAGTGTGACCGTACGTTAATAAGAAAACAAAATTGGCTAAAGTAGAAAATGTTAGTCCACATTTGCCACCAAACATTTGAAAATTTAATTTAAAAATTACAACGAAGTGCAATCTTCCCTTAATATTTTTACTAATATGTTGACCAATGCTGTTAAAATATGCACACCCACATCCAGTTTACTGGTGAAGATATAGACATTCAAAATGTTGTGGAAAAGAGATTACGTGACGCCTTAAAGGATGGTAAGGAATTCTCACTTAGAAACTATCTGCTAATCAGATAAAGAATGTATTTTCACCAAATAATGGTGCCTATTCAATAAAAATCCGGTTCTTTAACGTGAAGAAAGCAATCAAAAGCTCAGGGCAGGAAAAGATAAAATTACTTTTATAGTGACAAGTTATTAGCCAATCACAGCACTTAGATTTATTTTGTTTTTTTTAACTCTATTTACAGTTTCAAAGATTGTTATCTAAACCTGGAAAAGATCTCAGTCAAATGACGTCATATCGTCCAATCAGGTCTCAATTAATATTATCAAAAGTGTTAGAAAATTTGTTCCTAGAAATCCTGATTCATTATCCATACAATAAAAGCATTTTGATTACAGTTCATTTAAAAATATAATTTTTAAATATTATTCAAAAAACAATTTAAATTTAAAATTAATTTTCTTTCTAAGAAATTTTTATCAATTCGAACCTACATAATTGAATAAAAAAAATCACAAAGCTTATTTTAAATGAAAAAGTGAATCCCCTCTTAGACTGACGCACACTGTGTCCACTGCGGCAATAAATCAATTTGGACCTTCTGTCCGATTTTGATGATTTTTGCACAGATGGTTAAAAACTATCTGAAGGTCATGTGTGGAAAATTTCATGCAAATACCTCCATTGGTTTTCTGTCCCGAGCAGCGCAAAGTTGAAGTATGTGAACAAGTCTCAAATGTGATAGTTTTCTATGTTATATTCAAAAGCTTGTTACTTATAAACTATACACCGAATGTAACTTATAAGTATTTTTTCACTTAAAATAGACATTAAGCATTATGTAAATTAAAAAAAAAAAAATTAAAAAATTAAAAAAAAAAATTTTCTTTGACAATATATTTTGAGCCAAAAAAATAAACATTTATGATTTTCTTTTAGACTTTTAGTTGTGTGCGAAGCAGTGCGACACATGGAGTCATATACCAAATTAAAGCTGAGAGTCTCAGCTAACAGACTAAAAAAAAAAAACCTGCCCCAATTTGCCCGCCGCCGAAAAAACAATGAAAAACCAAAAAAATTACAGTAAAAAATATGCGTTATTTTACGCGTGCAAAAACAAATGCGCATTCTTTCTTTCTTTGCTACTCGTACACGTAGCCGGTGCCAATTTGGGATCGAGAAATACGAAAATTTCATTGCATGTGTACTATATAGAAAAAACCTAAATTTGAGTCCCGATTACAAAAACAAATGTACACAAAAGTGTTTATTAAAGCAATATCAGTACATTGTTTACGTAGACTAAACAACAAAAAATCTAAATGTGAACTTACTCCACATTAAATGAAGAGCTTTACATATATTACACTGCTTTACAAATTTTTAATTTGGAAAAATACCAAGAACGCCACTTGCCTAGATAAGTTAATTGGGACCTCCTGAACACGAAAAACGCTGTAATTTTTTTTCTAAGTACCGTTTTTTAGATAACGGTACTTTTGTGTTTTTCGGTGTATGGTCCCATTCAAACCCTTGTGGAGCCCAACCGAAGAGCCCGATCGAGATGAATGGCATATCGTTTGAAAGGTAATCGAATGCCTTTTTCGCCGATATGCTGCAAATTTCTATCTGATAGAAAATAGCTCAGTTATGGCACCTCAAAGTTCGAAATTTGTCTATTTTTTACGTTTTTTTAAAAATTTTTCTTTTTTATTTCGTTTTTTTTCTACGTTACAGTTAATATCTGGAATGTTTTATTTTTTATCCAAATAGTTTATTTAATTACCAACATTTTAAACGTAATTTGAAAAAAATCGGATGAAAAATAAAGTTTTTATTAATATTTTTATTATTATTTTGTGGAACGACAATATTTTCATCTTCATTTTTACACACTATATTCGGCGTAAATTCAAAAACTTTAAATTAAAATGACAAGTGTAAGCGTACTTCATCAAGATTTTTTAATGACAATGAAGAATGGCTAACACATTCTTATACGTTGACTGATGAAGTAGTGGATGATACATTGGATGAAGAAGAGGATTTTCTTCATATTTTCAAAACAGCATTTAATAGATGTTATATGCATTTTTGCGAAAAATAAACATTCTAGTTACAAATTTACAGAAGATATGGCATTTTTGAAATATCATTTGTATGGGAGATGGGCGTAAAAGTGGGCGGATTAAGTTCATATTTTCAGGAGCTCATTCTACAATTATAATATTAACGTTTTATGAAAATTGAGTTGATATATTTAAAATCATGGAAGTTATGCCACATTTTCTATTTAAGTTGTATGGGAGGTGGGCGTAAAAGTGGGCGTATTTAAAAAAAAAAAAAATTAAAATTCTTAAAAAATTTAACATAAATGTGTGCAGAATTTCATGAAGCTCCGAAACCTCCTTGATTTAAGGCCATTAAATGCACTACACGGCCACAGTGTGTGACGCACTGATAAGAGCAGAAAACAAAAGACAATTCCTATAAAAGCCATATGCTTCACAACTGCAATCATCACTACAATACAAGCTATAGAGCAATACATTCAATAATTTAATTACTTTTTTTAAACAAATAAATCACAATGAATTTCCATAAAGTTTTCATCTTTGTTGCCCTGATCTTGGCTGTTTTTGCTGGACAAAGTCAGGCGGGTTGGCTGAAAAAAATTGGCAAGAAAATTGTAAGTTTTACTTAAATATAAAAACGATTTGAAAATTTTGTTATTATTATTTACTTATTAATTAATCTAGGAACGTGTTGGTCAACATACCCGTGATGCCACGATACAGGGTCTTGGTGTAGCCCAACAGGCAGCTAATGTTGCTGCCACTGCAAGAGGATAAATGGAGAATTTTACTGATAGAAATTCAGTTATTAATAATATTTATATTTGAAAGTAGATTTACATACATTTATAAGGAACTATTTATTAAGTTTTTAAGATTTTTGTAAAAAAAGAAAATAAAAATTAACAAAATATTGAATATAAAAATACTTTTAATTTATAACATAGCAAAACAAATACTTTCTTGGATGTAATAGAAATTATAATAGAAATTTTCTTATTTTTGGCTAAGAAGAGTAAAAGCAAAAAATTGTTTGATTTGCTTTAAATTGTTGAACAACTTTTCTTTATTTTTGGGTGAAATTTTAACATTTCTTTTGAGAGCCATTATTTAGTAATTTCTTTTCTAAGGCATTTTCGAAAAAAGTTTGACATATGTACATCTTGTACATTGATCAAATCTCATTCATTTATACATAACATTTAATATATTGTAATACTAAGTTTCTAGTAAAAGTTGTGCTTTTTAAATATAATAGAAAATATACTGGAATCACAATTGCTTTAGAAGTGATGCTGACATTTTGAGACCATTACTTCACCATACTGATATTGTTCGAAATTCTGATAATTCGGATAATTATATATTCGTCTGTATTTATATACGTAAAAAATTAATTCTGTTTTTTTTTTGTTTGATTTATAGCTAAAAATATTTTAAAAAATCGAGGCAGTCATGACTTTTTAAACATATAGTTTTTAATACAAAAGAATACTTCGTCAGATATCTGCGAACAGGTAAATAGACACTAACTTCGTTCAATTAAATTTAATTTACGGAGAATGAAAAGATGTTTTAATTACTTCCCGAGAAAAAAAATCCACGAATTTAGAAAACCATTTCACTTTGTATCTTTTACCATTAATTGTATGCCATCTGACTCGTAATGGATTTATTATTTATCAACATTTGTTCTATAATGTTGTAGAGAAATTTCGCCAAAATAATTACATTATGTTAATTTTAGAACGTACGAGTATGTGTTGATTTTTTAAGAGCCATCTTCATTATTCTCTTGAAAATGTTTTACGAAATCACAGTTTCTATTTTCACCCTCCACCGCCAAGAGTGGCAAATATGTATTTATTCCGTGAGCTTGTCAATCGATGTTTGATAATGAGAATTATTCATTTGATCCTTATAAATTTCTAAGCCCGTGAACTATGTCCACCTATCTGTACACCACTCAACCAAAATTGACAATATTTGTCGTAAGTATAGGTAGTTTGGTATTACAATTGAGCCTATGGATCCAAGTTCCAGACATCTCCAAAAAAAGTTAATGTTGTTTATACCTATTTTTTTTAAATATATTACAGCTGAAATAGCTTTTGTTAAAAGTAGTAAGAATCGGTATATGAATTCTTCTAAATATAGACCATATTTTTTGTGATCTGATACCAAAGTGAAGGGTCTCACTTTCGAAAATCTGTAAATAATAATTGCCTTACTGATAAAATTCAATAAGATCAGCGGACAACATTCATAGGATCATTTCGGAAAACGTTAAAACAAAATTTTACGTAGATCTGTATACACTGAGTTTCATTACTATAATTACACTTGTTTTGTTTGCTATTTCACTTGTATGGGTAATGATCTCTTTGAATTCAAAATTTGGTAGACAACTTCACTAATTTAAAAGAGAACTTGTGAATTAATATTTTGTTTGTGTTTCATAACTATAATTACGTTACATGATAAACAATGAAAGAATATTAGAAAAACAAAATTATAACAGTTATTTATTCATAAATTTGCTTTAGGTATAAAATACCGAGTTACGAGCAACATTAGTGATTTTGAAAAAGGTAAAATTTCAGTTTATATAAAAAGTGTATAACAAAGTAATGGTTCTCTTGGAAAATATTAATGTATTTGAACCGCATGGCCCGCATGTTCTACAGATCAGAACTCCATTAAGAACATTTGGGAAATAATAAAAAACGAAAAATAACATCAAGAAATTACACTGATTACAAAAACACGAAATTTTTGGGTCTTGTTTTCATTTTTATTGGGGTTATAATGAATGCACTTTTTCTTTAAGGGAAATTTTGCATTCCAAGAGGAATGGAAAATGACCTCAAAAATGTTGAATAGAATAAGAGCCCAAGCGATTTTGTTTTTGTACTTTGGGGCTAAATTACATTCGTTAATATTGTAAAATATACAAAAAATAAATAATGAAAAATTACCCCAAAAATCTTATACACAATTTTAGGGTTTTTATTATTACAATTTATAATTTTACGCTATGAAAAATGCCTCCAAACATTCAGGGCCAGCCTTCATTTTAACCTTGGGGTGAGTTATTATTAAAAAATTGGAACTAAATTTCATAATGAAATGTGACCTCAAAATTTGAGAGTTTTTTCCTTTTTTTCTTTGGGGCCATTTTTCCTGGGGTCTAAAGTTTTTGTGAATACTGAATAAATCAATATTATCAGACTAAAGCTGGTTGAATTTCTGGAAAAATATTTCATTTCAGAAAAAATCTAATCTAAATCTAAAAAATCTTTTTCTCTCAATTCGGATTTTACGCGTTAGGGAAAAGTTTTGATCAGATACCGTTAAAAAAAGGGTTCGTTAAGTAGATGGTGTAGGCTTTAACGAAACAAACATTAAAATTTAAATAATTAAAAAAAAGTTACTTTGAATACTCAATATATTTAATTGAACACTTAAATGAGTCCAGTTTATAGTCCAGTTTATAGGTATATTATATATTCCCACTATAGTGGTGGATTTGTGTAGAAGTTTGTAACTCCCAAAAATATTAGTTTCAAAGAATAGTGACCACAATAGACCCTGTGCTCCGAGTGGAAGTGCACTTAGTGCACAACCCTTCCTATAGTGATTCTGAGTAGATTTAATAATGTCCATCTGGCTCGCTGGTTGATCCATAGGGTATTATAGAGGTTTCATACTCGTAATTATTAAATATACAACAATTAAAATATGTATTTGCTTACTTCAAGCATTTTTATTAAAATTTTCAAATAAATATTAAAATTAAATAATCTCCTAAACTAAATATTATACAAAGTAATCTAAATGATGTTGTTGAAATTGTTCTCCATTAACCTCTAGCTGTGGCTGCTACATTGGCAGCCTGTTGTGCAACACCAAGACCTTGAATGGTGGCATCACGGGTATGTTGACCAACACGTTCCTGTACAAAATAAACAATTTTCAAATTAGTATTTAAAGCAAATTTAAATTCAGTTCTTAGCAAAACTTACGATTTTCTTGCCAATTTTTTTCAACCAACCCGCCTGACTTTGTCCAGCAAAAACAGCCAAGATCAAGGCAACAAAGATGAAAACTTTTTGGAAATTCATTTTGTTTTTTTTAATTGTATTTTTAAGACTTGTAGAAATGTTTTCTAGTTAAACGTTCTTAAGCTGATGACAAACTGTTGTTGATTGCAGCTGGTTCAGTTTCTTTTATAGCCAACGATTCATTCATGATGATTTTGGTACTTTTTCTGTGTGATAGAGGGGATTTACTGTGAAGAAAAATTTCAAAGTATGGGTATTATGTTAGTGATAATGAAATGTGTTGTGTGTGTTTTATTGCTTTTGTGTTATTTTTTGGAGGGAATTATTTTTACTACTTTTACTACAATTAACACTGATAATATCAGTCATTTACTAATTTTACTAATATTATCATTGTAAACATTGAGGGGAATTTTAAATATTATATTTTATTTTAATAAAATTTAAAATTAAAAATAATAGTTCGTAGATCTGATCAGAATAGAAACCTTCTAAACTACTGACCTGATTTTTTCAATACTTTTTATTTATTGAATCTGCCATTAATTCATAGGCCTTATAATAAGTATTCAAATCTTATACCTAAAATTAAAACTATTTGCTCACAATTCAGAGATCCATAATGGACAAATGGGCATTGGATTATTAGGGTGGTAAAATCATCTTGTTCTTGTTTGGGTTCTTGCAAGTAATCTTGCAAGCTGGTTCGGATGCTGATGCAATTTCGTGTAGTATCTGTCAAACATTTTTCGAAATTCTTCTTTAACCCATGGCACTCCTCAGTCTCTATGAATGTATTCATTTCTTATATACCATGGATCTGCCATCGAGTCCTAAGAATTTTGGATTGGGCCCTCTGTATTAGATCCATACTGGTATTACTTGTCGTTCCCCATAATTGAATTCCATATGTCCAAATTGATTTTAAAACAGGATGACTTTACAATTATGGCTTAATTTAGATTGGTCGTTAATTAGCCAATGCAGATTAGAAGATTTCAGTCTCATATGGATCCTCTTGGCTAGTATGTGTAAGCCAAGATATCATAACTTTCAAGTTGTTGGCCGAAACAGGTGGCCAATTTCCTCTTCTAAGTGACATGTTTACTTTTGGTTTCTATTAAACGTATATAAATGCTATATGAAGTCCAGCTGTAAACTAAGAATAGAAGTGTCATCTGCAAATGTAGAAATTATTAAATTATCGCTCGTAGGCAAATCAGAGGTGTTTATCAATTGATCTGATCTAAAAATGATTTATTTAATACATTAGGTTAATTTTAAGATATCATAAACATTTTTGGCAAGTTGATGATAAAAGATAAAAGATTTGATTCAATACAAAATATGTAATTTTGGCTGACTATTATTAAGATTTTACACAAAATCTGTAGCTTCTAATGCATTTTTGCACAAAAGCCTTTACAAGATGGCGTAATTTAGACACATGTAGGATAGCCAAGTTGGTGTGCAACTGATAACCCGGAATAGGAAGGATATATCAAGATTGCTGGCAGTATTATCGGGACTCTGGACGTTAGGCAAGCACGCAAATCGTCTGGGACTCCCTTTTAACGACCATTGTCCTAGTTGTAAGGATAGGGAAAAAGAGGAAACTATTTTCCACCTTCTCTGCGAATGCCCAGCCCTGAGTGTCAAGAGACATAAATTCATGGGAAACTATACAGTGAACAACCTTGGTGAGGTAGCCGAGTCAAAACTCAATGACCTACTGAGATATCTCACAGCTACAGGTTGGGTCTAGCAAGACACGACACTACTTAAGTGTTTGCACGTAATGAACTACCACCTACACCAACCAACCATAGTATGTAAGATAAAATACTTTGAATCGTTTTATTATAGAAAACGATTTTACACTTAAGTATTGTTTACAAAAAATCCGATTACAAAAATCATGTACAAATTTATTGCAAATCCAACATTGTTGATGATGATTTTCAAATTTTATTTAAACATAAATTTAATTAAAACATGCTTGCGACTCTTTGTAAATCTATTAGCTTGATCTATTTATTAATAGGGTTATTCCAATACGTAGGGATTCCCTTAGGCATTCATTTAATAGAAGTAAAAACATATTATGAAAACATCACCTTAAATCCAAAAATAAAATAAAATTTTAAAACACATCTTCTTATCGTTTATTTATTAATAAAATATGTTACTAAAATAATAAGGCTATTCAGAGTTCGAAAACCCCGATTTGTTTTGTTCATTGATTCTTTAACATTTTGGGCTGAAGGTTAAATTTTTTTAAATATAATTTTTACAGTTCATCTAGGCTTGTTTCTTAATTTAGTGAATAGAGTTAATATAAAAAATAACTAAGTTTTTTTGTATATTTTAAAATTATTACAATTTAAATTTTCAATTTTCTAAGAAATTTATATGAACTCTACATTGAATAATTTATTTTATATAAAAATCAATTTTGTATTTTTTTTTGTATCAAAAAGTGAAAAAATAGCTTGTTATAATTTTAAGTGAATATCCGAGATACTGCAAAGAAATCACAAATCTTATTATAAATGAAAACGTGAATCCCCTCTTAGAATTATACGACGCACTGATAAGAGCAGAAAACAAAATACAATTCCTATAAAAGCCATATGCTTCACAACTGCAATCATCACTACAATACAAGCTATAGAGCAATACATTCAATAATTTAATTATTTTTTTTAAACAAATAAATCACAATGAATTTCCATAAAGTTTTCATCTTTGTTGCCCTGATCTTGGCTATTTTTGCTGGACAAAGTCAGGCGGGTTGGCTGAAAAAAATTGGCAAGAAAATTGTAAGTTTTACTTAAATATAAAAACGATTTGAAAATTTTGTTATTATTATTTACTTATTAATTAATCTAGGAACGTGTTGGTCAACATACCCGTGATGCCACGATACAGGGTCTTGGTATAGCCCAACAGGCAGCTAATGTTGCTGCCACTGCAAGAGGATAAATGGAGAATTTTACTGATAGAAATTCAGTTATTAATAATATTTATATTTGAAAGTAGATTTACATACATTTATAAGGAACTATTTATATGGAAATTTAGTTTTTAAGATTTTTGTAAGAAAAGAAAATAAAAATTAACAAAATATTGAATATAAACCACATTTCAATTATTTAATTTATGGTTGCTTTATGCATCTAGGAAATACAGAGATTTCTTGTATGCAATAGAAAATATACAGGAAATAGCCCAGTTAAAATGGGAGCTTTTTATCCAACAAAACATATGTAACTAGAATTTAGTAGCAATAGTGATTTCTACTGCTTCGAAATTCAAACTACATATTTCGTTCTGGGTATTGAAACCAGCTCATTCTCATACACTTCGTAAAATTAACTTCCAAGATGCAGTTATGTAAGAGAATAAACGATCAATTGTAAGCAAGAAATTATTAAAACACACACAAGCCTGCGTGCTCACCATACAAAAATCATGGCTTATGTAATAAGTGATACAGTTGCTGTCATACCTCCTCTATTTTCAGGACTCAAAACTTGTATGAGTTTATTAGATATATATACATGAGGGATGCCAAACGGGATTAGTTTTTCAAATCCCGGAATCGGGATTTCGGGATTTTTTTCATATTAAAAAAAATTAGTTAATAAATTGTTAACAATTTATTTCAAAAAAGTTTGATTTAAAATTAACCGCCTGGCCCGCGATGTCGAACGATAACGTTCGCTTAGACAAGTCTTAAGACACAAACTTGATTGTGGAATAAATAAACTTGATTGAGTAAAAAATAGATACGATAAAAAGTTTGTGTCTTAAGTCTTATCTAAGCGAACGTTATCGTTCGGCATCGTGGGCCAGGCGGTAATTAAAAGTTTAAAAACCATTATTAAATAAAAAACATAATATCATTATATTGACATGTTAGATTGACAAAAATAATATGTTATTTCGCCTTTAATTTCTATATTAATTAAATGTGTGTGAAGATAAATTCGAATTTAACTAGCACAGACAAAAACCACAATTTTTAACATTGATGATGTTACAGTCAACAGAGCACTGTTAAGCACTTAACAGTCAAACTAATTGAACTATAATACAAAAATCTGTCTGAATTATATATCTGCAATAATTTCAGAAATAAAAAAGATACAAAAAAAATAATTGTTGACATCAAATTAATAGTAGGAGATCTGAAATAATATTAGAATCTGAGAAATTTGGATTTGAAAAATATGATATTTCTGCAGAAGATTTGTGAATATTTTGGAGACTGGGTAAATGAATGAATATTACACTATATATAAATGATGGTCCAAAAGATACTTATTGGAACTGTAGTAGTGGGATATCGGAAATAATTTTCTATAGTAAAGAGAGTCTTAAACTGACAATCAAATAATCGTTTACAACGTTTGTAGAAAAAATTCTTAGAAAATTCTTGTATTCTGATTGCATAAACAATCCTTTCTCACCCTTCAAAAGAAATAATTCTTATTCAATACTTTATTCCATTTTATTACAGACAGTATTAGGTGTTGTGGGGGGCTTTTACATATTTTAATTACATTCATTATTTCATTCGTATCGCAGTCGACGTTTTTAATTCATTTCTAATAACAAACATTTCTATCTCATTATAAAATTCACTCTTCAATTTTGGGTTTTTTTTTCAAAAATTTAAAAGTGTTGAGTAAATAATTCTTCTTTTTTGGTTCTTTTTAAGGTTTAAGAGATTTCACCAGATCACTTTTTGATATCTCTTCGAGCATAAATATTAGGGCAATATCAACATAAATTCATATCACTGCGACAAAGAGCATTGGCTGTTACTTTAATCAGATTTAAAATGGCAACTATTTGTTTAAGTAAATCAAGATCTTCACTTTTGAGGCAAATATTTGACAAGTGTGACCGTACCTCAAGATTTTTTAACCATTAATTTTTCTTTTTTGAACATGAATTTTGAACATGAATTATATCACTTATTGCACCAATAAAGAAAAATCATGCAAAGAAGAGTTAAATCAATTAAAGTTTTTATATAGGAATTTTTAAATTCCAAAAACTGTAGACACATCAAATAGTGCGTTCAAGTTTGGAAATTCAAAATTAATATTAATTCTTTCACCTTTATTTCTTCGACAAACGCTTTCAAATTAAAATTTTTGTTGATGACTTTGTAAACAAACACTAATTGTCGGTATTTGTTAATCCCGAAATTCGATACATAAATTCATAAATGTATGTCAAACTTTTTTCGAAAATGCCTTAGAAAAGAAATTACTAAATAATGGCTCTCAAAAGAAATTTTAAAATTTCACCCAAAAATAAAGAAAAGTTGTTCAACAATTTAAAGCAAATCAATAAATTTTTTTGCTTTTACTCTTCAATAATTTATGAACTTGTTTCCTTTTAAATATACCAACAATGATATTGAAAACTATTTTGAAGTTGCAAGAATTAGCTCTCTTTTAGCCAAAAATAAGAAAATTTCTATTATGATTTCTATTACATCCAAGAAAGTATTTGTTTTGCTAAGTAATAAATTAAAAGTGTTTTTATATTCAATATTTTCTTAATTTTTATTTTCTTTTTTTTACAAAAATCTTAAAAACTTAATAAATAGTTCCTTATAAATGTATGTAAATCTACTTTCAAATATAAATATTATTAATAACTGAATTTCTATCAGTAAAATTCTCCATTTATCCTCTTGCAGTGGCAGCAACATTAGCTGCCTGTTGGGCTACACCAAGACCCTGTATCGTGGCATCACGGGTATGTTGACCAACACGTTCCTAGATTAATTAATAAGTAAATAATAATAACAAAATTTTCAAATCGTTTTTATATTTAAGTAAAACTTACAATTTTCTTGCCAATCTTTTTCAGCCAACCCGCCTGACTTTGTCCAGCAAAAACAGCCAAGATCAGGGCAACAAAGATGAAAACTTTATGGAAATTCATTGTGATTTATTTGTTTAAAAAAAATAATTAAATTATTGAATGTATTGCTCTGTAGCTTGTATTGTAGTGATGATTGCAGTTGTGAAGCATATGGCTTTTATAGGAATTGTATTTTGTTTTCTGCTCTTATCAGTGCGTCGTATAATTCTAAGAGGGGATTCACGTTTTCATTTATAATAAGATTTGTGAATTTTTTTATTCAATTATGTAGGTTCGAATTGATACAAATTTCTAAGAAAGAAAATTAATTTTAAATTTAAATTGTTTTTTGAATAATATTTAAAAATTATATTTTTAAATGAACTGTAATCAAAATGCTTTTATTGTCAGGATAATGAATCAGGCTTTCTAGGAACAAATTTTCTAACACTTTTGATAATATTAATTGAAACCTGATTATACGATATGACGTCATTTGACTGAGATCTTTTCCGGGTTTGGATAACAATCTTTGAAACTGTAAATAGAGTTAAAAAAAAAACAAAATAAATCTAAGTGTGTTGGCTAAGTACTTGCCACTATAAAAGTAATTTTATCTTTTCCTGCCCTGAGCCTTTGATTGCTTTCTTCACGATAAAGAACCGGATTTTTATTGGATAGGCACCATTATTTGGTGAAAATACATTCTTTATCTGCTTAGCTTCTCAACTAGGTCATTCATATAGAGCACTGAATTTTTTTCGTCATCTTCTTAGTATGCTCTAAGATTTCCAAATAGTTTCTAAGTGCGAATTCCTTACCATCCTTAAAGGCGACACGTAATCTCTTTTGATATTGATTGTGTCGAAATTTTAGAACATTTCCACAACATTTTGAATGTCTATATCTTCCCAAGTAAACTGGGTGTGGGTGTGGATATTTTAACAGCATTGGTCAACATATTAGTAAAAATATTAAGGGAAGATTGCACTTCATTGTAATTTTTAAATTAAATTTTCAAATGTTTGGTGGCAAATGTGGACTAACATTTTCTACTTTAGCCAATTTTGTTTTCTTATTAAGGTACGGTCAGGTCACACTTGGCAAATATATGCCGAAAAAGACGTAACCACTAAATAACATATATTTGAACTTATTTATTTAATAAAAATTTCTTTTGATGCTGTTTGATCTTGCAATATAAATACTCTTGTAATACCAAACAATGCCAAATAAATTTGTGCTAAAACAAGTGTTTATGCTTTTTTGAGGAAATATTTGCTAAATGAGGGACACAATTTAATTTTTAGTGTTTTAGTGTCTGATATAAATTCGCGTTTTAAATTTTTAATTACAATTTTAATATTTTCAGTAAATCTGCTATTTTTAAAACTTTTTTCTCTCAGACTAAAAATTAAATGTAGTTAATGCAGTAATTGCAATATTATTTTCTTTCAACTCTATACGTCACAACAATAAAATAAATCCCCAAATAAACACATTTCATTATAATTTTTATACTAAAATACATTCGACTTTTCCCTTAAAGTAAATCCCCACTATCACACACAAAAAGTACAAAAATCATCATGAATGAATCGTTCGCTATAAAAGACACTGAACCAGCTGCAATATACATAAAACAGTTTGCTATCAGCTTAAGAAGGTTCAACTAGAGCACACTTTTGTAAATCTTTAAAATACAATTAAAAAAAAAATTAAAATGCATTTCCAAAAAGTTTTCATCTTTGTTGCCTTGATCTTGGCTGTTTTTGCTGGACAAAGTCAGGCGGGTTGGTTGAAAAAAATTGGCAAGAAAATCGTAAGTATGACTTAGAATTGAATTTAAGTTTGTCTTAAATACTAATTTAAAATTTATTTATTTTGTATAGGAACGTGTTGGTCAACATACCCGTGATGCCACCATTCAAGGTCTTGGTGTTGCACAACAGGCTGCCAACGTAGCAGCCACAGCCAGAGGTTAATGCAGAATGTCGCATCATATTTTGGAATTTAGTATTATTTTGTGCCATATTTCATTTAGGAAATTTAAATTTGTTTTAGTTAAAACTTATTTGAAAATAAAAATTAATTTGTTTGCATTTTTCAAATAAATGTGTTTAGTTATTTAATTAATGATTAAAAAACAAATTCCCAAGCAGCTCACTACTTCCGGTCTTATACCAAGTATCCCCTGGTCATGTCTTTCAGACACCCGTCTGTCGACAGCTTGAGTGAGAAGGCACACAGTTGAATAACCTGAATGGCATGCTAAAACCGATGCGTCTCAGGTAACTAGGTGGCCACCGAAATGAAGAGGCACTGAAATTCAACTGTTTGACCTGCCTAGAGGTTGTTGGCAACCCTAACACTAGGATCGGATGGGAGGCCTAATCAGTCCCTCAATCTTAAACTGAAATTATTACTGAAACCGCAACAAATTTTAATCGCGGCCCTTTGTTCCTACTAGGAACCACAGGACATATATATAATATATATATGGTAAGGAATTCTCAATCATCTTAAATAGGTTTCATGCCACTTGGCCTCTTTCAATTGTACTACCTATACATACATGTTATTAAAAGTTAGTTGATTATTCAAAGGATATAGATATGTATGTAGTCTGCTTAATGCAATTTTATTATACGTTAAAAAATTTCATCCACTGGTTAATATTTTATAAACTAAATGATCTTTCTTATCTCAAATTAGGAACAAAAATACTTTCTATTGTGCTTTTTAGCTTTATGGATGTTTTATATATATAACTATATGTATGTATGTATATAGTGGAAATTATTTCTCATGACTAAATACATTGTACACCTAATTCTGTTTTTACACGGTCTTTTTTGATACGGTTTTGATTTAACACGGTTTAAAAATAAACAAATTTTAAAGTTTTTTACACGATTTTATTCCATTTAGCTCGATTCAAAATATTTTGGGTTTAAATTCTCTTTTGGTTAAATTTAATTTTTGCGAAATATATTTATATCACAAATTTAGGGGAATTTCCTTTTTGTGGATACACGCAAATTTATGGTCACAGATTTTGATTTAATATTATAAATCAGGTTTAAAGAATCCATGGTTTTCACTAATTGGAATAAGTTTTAGAGATAAAGAACCAATCACCTATTTTGCATACAATCAATGTCTTTTTTACACAGTTTGTTTTTATACGGGGTTTCCTGCAACCAATTACAGTGTAAAAACAGAATTAGGTGTATTGTACTCGTATGCACATACATATGTAAATTTATATTAAGTTATTTGTATAATTAAAATGTGAAAGTGTGTAATATTATGATTAGATTTAAATAAAGGTTTTCTATTATTATTTAATGTTACAAATATGTACATACGAGTAAAATGATATAGAAACAATGTGTCGTATAAATATTTACACTTAATATTGTTTAATATTGTGTAAGTAACACGGGTACTTTTTGCATTTGGGCAATATTTTAAATTACAAACTTTCCCAATATTATAATATTATATTTTATTGTGACTTTGACATTAAATTATAATTTATATTTATGAAATTACTTATTAATTTGTATAAGCTTTTTCTCTCCTACCTGAACCAAAATATTATGTAGGTAGTATGTCCAGTATATGATTAATAATTTCTAGAATGTAAAAGTTCATAAAACTAATAGCTGTTTTACTCTGAGTAAATACCATAAATATATTCATGCATACCATACCCATCATAGGTACTTTTTGTTGTACTAGTATAACAAATAAAATCCCCTTTTTTTAATTCAAATAAAGTTTTATTTATTCATTTTAAATAATTAATACAAAAGTGTGTCTGACAACATAAATAAACATCAGTTTAGAATCGTATTAGTAATAAAAAATTAATAGTTTATTCAAACAAATTTCTTATAAATTATGAATTTCCATAAATTCTTTATTTTTTTTGCTGTATTTTTTGCCGTTTTTACTGGACAAAATCAGGAGGGTTGGTTGAAAAAATTTGGCAAGAAAATTTCAAGTTCTACTAACATATGTTTAATAATAATTTGAAATAAATTTATATAATAGACGGTTATCAGATCATACAATGTTGTTATATCTAGCAATGTGCTAGCAATGTACTGACATTCAAAAATTGTTAGCAAAATGTAAATTGTTAGTTCAGACGATTGCCAATTTCATTGGCACACAATAAATTTATCATTGTCAGTTTACACGGTTGCCAGATTTTTGTGTTGTATGTGTGTTTTAAATATTCAGCCTTATTATGAGTGTCGTTTTCTTTTTACGACAACGACTTTTTCGTAATAGATTAAAGATAAAATTAAATTTGTTTCTGTATAAATTATTGTAAAAGATTCTCAACATTTTTGAGCTTGTTCACCTAAAAGTCAATGTCCTATAAAGACCACTATAAGTTTACTTAGATGGATTCTGGGCATATTTATCACAAATTCGGTTCCCTGCTTATCTATGTATATTGGGCCAGATTTTTCATGTCTGCTTGCAAGTGGGTTCGCTTTCCATTTAAAGTTGTCTTTTCTCAGTTCTTTTCTCTTTAAAAGAGGAATGCCAATATCACGTCTGATTTAATTTGAATTTAGGTTGGTGCCGGCTTTCGCAAGTTGTAGCATAATATGATTTAATTCTTTCAAACAACACATCTTGTTACGTATGCATTATTTTAAAGGTATGCATACATTAACAAAAAGGGTATTATGTATCAGAATATTCATAAGTACCAAAATGCACTTGGCCTTGAATAAATGGGTCGTATAACATTTTTTTCCATGTGTAGAATTGTATTAATGTTTGCAGACTTACTCATTTAAATCGTCTAGAACTATTCACACACACTAAATATAAGCAGTGTATTTTTAGTAAATTAATTAATGATTTTTCAGACCTCAAATAGTTTATGAGCTCTGAACTTAAATTAAATAAAGAACAAACAAATTAAAAGACGTTTTATTATTATACAAAGTGCAACAGCCCTGTTGTTTCTTTAAATGTCCCTGTGTCCTGGAACCCATACATGGATAAACAATGAGTTTCTTGCAATCTCCTCTAGAGACTCCCGGCATTATATTACAATTTTCTTTGTGATATCCACACTCTCAACTAATTCAATCAATATGTGAATTTGTTCTGCGAATATTTGGATATGACACTCTTCGAAAGTTGGAGATCATTTGTTGTCTAATCAACAGGAAGATTAATATTGACGGTACTTACAATTTTGACATGATCATAATTTGAATGCTTCCATCAGATATTAAATAAGTCATTACTAGAATACTTCTAAGTAATGCAAGCGGTAGTATTTATTTCAAATTATTTTACGCAGTCATTAAAAGTCATGGCAAAGTTTTCACTGGGCATATTAGAAACAATTCAGTTTGTAAACGATTGTACAGTCTGTTGATAAACATATCTCGATTAGATTATCTGACACATACTTTAAGCGGGTGACTTCAGTAAATTGTTTTCCTCATACGCACTAACGAGCATATTTAACCCTTTTTATGTTCGCCTATTTTTTAGCCAACCTATAAGCTGTACCATTTTAAAGAAGTTAATTTTACAGAATTTTTCAAATACCAAAAACACCACAATCATCAACACACATGTTGCCTTTAAAATGGTGATTTAATTAAAATCTTCCAAAACAAATCAGCGCACATAACAAAATGTTCAAATAATTGTTCACCGTAGTGTAAATGTAGATTTAATTAGAAGTCAACTGCAGTTTACGGCCCAAAGTTAACTTAAAATATTTATTTAATTCTTATTAGAAAGAAGTATCAACAAATATTTGTTTCTCTATTATTTGCATTCACCTCTTGTTGCCACAACTGTCTTGCTATTCTTGCGAATAAGAACTGTCAGTCCATCCGCTTACTAGCTTTTCTTTTAACTGTTGTCATTCATAGGGTATTGAGGCTGAGATTGAGTTGTTGTGTGTATATTTGTTTGTTTTACAATTGAAATTTTTGTCTATTTGATTTAAAACAAAAGCCAAACGAACCAACCAAACAACCCCCTGCTACATATTTCCTTTTCCGCTACTTTCACTTTTATATTTCCAACATGATGGATATTTATTTTTACTTATTATTTATTCGTATTAATTTTATCTGATGAATAAGCGAGTGAATGAATGTAGCAATGTTATAATATCTAAACAAATAAATTGTAACAACAACAACGCTTTGGAAATTAAATTAAAACATCAACAAACACACTAGAAAGGATACTTATTTCTTTGTTTCAGGATACATTAAAGTAATTTGGTAAACAAGATGATAAAACAATACAAGTCTAAAGACAAATACACATTTGTTGGATGGATACGTACAGTAAATATTACTGTTGTATGAATTAAAATTCGTCTGATGGCAGACATTTATATATTTCATAACTTCATATGTTGATGTTTACTTATGCATGTGTGTGAAGGATATCCGTTTAGTATTTTTATTAGAAACAAAGCATAATCCTTGTTACCCGTCAACTATAACACAACAGTTTTGACAACCAAATGTTTATACACTTTCATATGTATTTTATTTTGTTTAAGAATTATTAAACTGACTGAGTTATGGTCACTTCTCACAAATTGTGAATTAAGAATCTAAATAATTGATAATTGGTAAAAATTTAAATACAATTGAATACTTCAAATTAAAATTGAGAATTTAAATATTAAGTGGAGCATTTCAATAGGAAATTGAGAAAAATCTAATAATACCATCGATAGATCTCCTCAAGACAAAAACATCGATATATCACACCTTGAGATCGGACTATAAATACCGAAGATATAACAAAAAATGTATTTTGGCGACCCCTACTTTCGGCAAAAAAAAAATTTTTTTTGTTTTGAAATTGTCTTGCAACAATACTTCATATTCGGTGGTGTACCGCGAACTTTTTTTTTTTGCATGTAAGGCGAGACACTCTAATGTACATATGTATGTCAAATAGTGTTGTGCAAGAATAAGAAAAGGAAAATGACTGTATTTACGTATTTAAATTTTCTGAGACATTTTTTTTAGATGCTGATTTTTCTTTGTGAATTTTTTTCGGACTGTTTTTGTGTTAAAATATCATTAATAAAGTTATATATCGTATATTGAATGTTTAACTTTGTCTCTGTTAAATGACTCTGTTAACATAAATGGTTTGTGTCTAATTTCAAATTTATCTTCACGCACATTAGTTCAGTTTACAATCCGAATAGGAGTGATGCTATAAACGGGAAGCATGCCTTTGTCAAACATTTTAGCTTGTAAAATGGACTTACAGTTACCGGGATTGATGTTGCAACGTCACGAGAGCATACCGGCCCAAAAAAAAAAAAACAATAATGGATAAATTTGGTAAAAAAAAAATCAATGGATTTGCCATTGCCAAAACCTGCTAAACGTTTGCAGCTATTTATTATACATCACCACTTTTTTTTTTATTAAATATTGGCCTGATTTTGCTTGACGTTGTTAATCAAAAAGCCTAAAAGAAATCAGGTATGGAGGAAATCAGAAATCACCTGATTTTAAAATATATAAACATTCCAATTTAACAATATTGGGTTATTGTCAAAGGAAAGTTTAAGCGAATTGGTATCCGATTTTGCTCTCTGTCATTATTCAAAAGATGCAATGGCATCGAAGAAATCAGGTTGGCTCGATAGAAAAAAATGTATGATCATCCCAATTGAACAATATTGGGCTGTTGCCAAGGTAAAACTAAATCAAAGTGGTATATAGATCTTCTTATAGTTCTTGATTATAATGGAATGTTAGCGATTTGTAATAAGTATGCAGGAAAATCATTTTAAATTCTTCAATAGTATTAAGTATAAAATTGTGGCTCAAAAGCAATCAATCGTTTTTTGTTACATAAATATAACAATATGTAGGCAACAAACAGAGAAATATTAAAACCACTTACATATACATATATAATGAGTGTTAGAAAACTATAAAAGATTTTGGCTATTTTTATAACCTTCACCGCGACTGCTAAGGGTATTTAAATGAGTAATTTCACTTTATATTTACAAGTATTTAATGTGTATATAAGTAACGATCGAAACATCATTATAAACAGCAGTTCCAAAGTGGCTATTAATCAAGTAAGTTCCAAAAAATATATAAAACTAAATAACAAAAAAAGAAATAATATTCATAAAAAAATATGTGAATTAATCAATCAAGTTGTAAGATTGGGATCCAGCAAATAAATTCATGAAATTTTAATACAATTTCTAATAAACACAAGACATGAAAATCGATCTAGAAAATGAAATAATTTGTCATTTTTAAATCACTCTGTATTAGTTTTTTTTAAATAACCTGCTTGTTTGTGAATGATAGAAATAATTTGTTAGATTAATGTCTCATATCACCCGAATTTGACGTTTCGAAGCTAGATTCGAGCAATTTTCTGGGTTAAAAGTTTGAAATAATTTAATTTTAAGTTTGTGAGACAAATTTTCATAATTTTTTTTAATTCTTTAGGAATAAGACATCGACAAACAAAATATGAAATCTGTTATTATAATATTGTCGGCTGCTATTTGTGGCGCAGTATACCCCGAAGATGTATGCTATCAAAACGTAGTGAAAGCTTGTGTAACAAATGAACATCCTAGTGAGTATTTCAAGTTTTTACTAAACAACAGCATATTTTCTGCTGAATTTAGCAAATTTGTTTACAAAATTCCAGAATTATTTAAAGGAAATATGAAAAAAAGTTTTTAAACTTAAGCAACCGTTCAAGTTGTGAATGAATTTGAAGAACACATTTTAATAACGAAATCAATTAATTTTCCCTTCAATTGTTGTCAATGTATACCACAGATTTTTATTTTTGATAATTTGTTTATTTTAAATAGATAGATCCATGTGTAACTCCCGTTTTGGTGGCATTCAGCACATCGAACCCGAAGTCCAAGCTTACATCAATTCTATTTTGTATAAATCCTACGAATACCTGTTGTTGGCTATCAATTTCAACTCCTACCATAGACATCGTCACGGCTTTCAAAATCTCTTTCAAGACCTCTCCGACAGTTCTTTTGATGACACTGTTGAGTTGATCAAAGAAATATCACGTCGTGGTAGCAAAGCCAACTTTAATATTGTTCATGAAAGTCCAGCCAATGCGAAAGGTCGTGTAACGCATTTTGAAGTTGACGAATTACAATCTTTGGCCATGGCTTTGGATAATGAGAAACAATTATCCAACGCTGTTATCCATGTTCACACTCGTGCTCTCCATTCCACTGAACGTGACCCTGAAATGGCCCATTATTTTGCAGAGCATTTTTTGCGCAAACACTCTGAAAACGTACGGAATTTGAATAGTTATGTTAACAATTTAGCAAATTTAATGAACACACATGATCCCTCTTTTGCCATCTACTCGTTCGATAATTTTTTGAAAAGGCAATAAATTTATTTTAAAAACTAGTTATGAAACAATAACAAATACATTTAACACGAACAAAGAACAAAATTAATTAACTTGAAATCTTAATAAAATTTTCTATAAGAAAAAATCACTTATTATTTATTCCAATTAAATTTTTGTTAAAATTAAGTTTACACATAAAATTAATGAAATAAAGTGAAACTGAGAGAATATGAAAGCATATGGTGACTAATGCGGTGGCCAGAATGGTTAAATTTTTGTTGTAAATTATTCGAAATACTAACAGCCTATTAGTACACGCAGAGAAAAAACAACCATGTTTTGATAGGAATTTCTTAATTTTTACATATCGAAATTTAACTTCACATGCATAGTAGATTCCCTCAATTGAAACAAGTTTAGTTGCTTGCTATGCTTTTGTTAAGCAAATCTATTTTAAAAAACTAGAAGGAGTATTAAATAGTCATAATTTTCAAATACTTTTATTTCAATCTAGAAAAATTTGTCGATTGGTGAAGAAATTATTAAGTAAAATATTGGAGAACTTTTTTCTAACGAAGCACAATGTGCACTACTAGGCCTAATTCGTTCGGAGAAAGTTTTTTTCATATGAAGTTTGACGTCTCTCTTTTTAAGAGAGAATAAATATTCATATGAAAAAAACTTTGTCTGAACAAAATATAATGAATGGGTGAATCCACCTCAAGTCATGTTTTAGTTTAAGTGTAAAAAGTACAACTTGACTAGTTCTGTATCAGCTCCCTTCCTGGTTTGTTGTTATCAAGTCGATTGTTGGAAATGGAATGGAAAACTTTTTCTTAAAACTACATCCTTAAACAGTCATCCTAAAACGTGGAGATTTCAAAGGTTTATTAGTATTGCAACATGATAAGTTCACAAGAAACTGCATTTTTACTGTCTGACATTCAGTTTTGCATTGTTTTTACTCCATCTAGTTGCAAAAATACTATAAAAAATGCTATAAAAGTTCTATTATCTTCAATTATTAAGAGATAATGAACTTTTAACAAGCATTATTTATTATTCCATTCTGAATAACATTAGTAATATAAATTATTTTGTTTGGCATTCGATTTAGTTATTTTTTTTGGCTTCCATTCTTGATATTCTTTGTCCTTAAATTTATCAGCAACATCGGCAACATGATCAACGACATCAATTGCTTGGTAACCAACTTTTCTCCGAAATAAATTATTAAAATTATGCATAACAATATTTAGCAGCAATAAATATTTATTTTAATTAAATATACATACATACATATGTATGAGATGATTCCGTACGGAAAGTGGGTTCAGTTTGGCATTTTGCTTAAACAAATGAAACTTAAGGCCAACCATAATGTGCATAAACTAGCTTAAGCCAACTTAAGCAACGGTGCGAATATATGTAAAACGTATGTGACAAACCATAATGTGCACAATGAAACTTTTCGTCAAGTTTCGTTAAATGTCATTTGCTTAAGCAAAGTGCCAAACTGAACGCACTTTCCGAGCAAACGAAAGTGTTGTTGCTTTGCGCTTGCGTGTATAGAGCAGGGATGTCAGCGTCATCAGCGTTGCCGTTTTGGTTACTTTTAACCAAAATTGGTTACTTTTATTTCCAATGTGTATTTGTGTACTTTTTTCCCGTTTTGGTTACTTTTTTTAACACAAAAGTAACCATTTTTTACATTGGTTTTATTTTGACTTAATTTACACCACTAATTTTGGTGATAAACTAAACTACCACAATTTAAAAGTTTTTTAAAAATAAAACACTAAACACAGGATTACAAAAAATACATGCCTGTATCCAAACATAACAAACACAATCATTGTATTGTTGAACGAGTAAAAGGATCTTCACAAAAACCATTGTCGGATCAGATCACCTTATCATCACTGGTTCACTGTACCATCACTATATTTGTTTACCGTTTTTTGTAATTGTCTCATTCCCTATTCCACTGTAGTTATTTTGTCTCTTGCATTGTATGTATGTATGTATAAATGTGCGTAATGTTTATTATATTGAATTATAATACAACAAATACGTACATATATATATTTAGTAATTTTTTTTTGTTTAAGTTCTTTATACTCATTTCCAATGAGCATAAACTAACTGTCCTTTTTTTTATAATGCAATTTGTATTGTTTAGTGGTCCAATTGTTTCTTGTAGGGAATTATTAAAACATTGTCATTTATATCGTTGAAAATAAAACTACATTACTTAAAATTAAAGGTCGTTTGGTCTTTTTTATTTATTAAAATAAATTTAAAACATCCCAGCGAACATTTTGGCGACCGTGACAGGACGGCCTGTGCGTTATTGCAAATTAAATTAATTAAATAATTTAAATCGGTTTTTTAAGAATTTATGGCCCGTAGAGCCACTACAAAATAAAAAATATAGTTTGTTGAATTTGTGCTGCTGCAGAGTTTCATCGTTTTTCAACACAACATAACCCCTGCTACTACAGTTCCTGCACAAAACATCATTTTTGGAATTCTTAAGGCCGACATTAACCACTGCCGTGAATTTTTAGGAATAAAATTAAATTTTTGGAAATTTGATTCCACATTTACAACATTTGTTCGTGGTTCATCATAGAAATAATTTAGCTGAAAAATAATATTTTTGTGGTTCATAAGTGCATTAAAAATACAAACCAAACTTAATCATTTTGCAACCGTGCTGAAAATACATTTTGGTTTTTTATTTTTTTGCAACTACATTTCTTTGAAAATCATAAAAATACAGTGTGCTCAGTGTATATAAAAGTTGGCTCTTTGCATTTACATATATACAAGTGTTTCATATCAAGTGGTCCCATAAATTTTTGGTTTTAAAAAATTTTAGTTTTTGAAAAGAAAAATGGCGAACAATAATGATGATGTTTCTGAAATTGGCGCCGCTGACATGGCGTCATTAAAACAACAGAGGACCACAATGAAACGAAACATGTCTAGCCTACAAGCGAAGACAGAAAAAGATGGCGATAAAGTTGATTCAACAATTTTGCAATGTCGTTTGGAAATTTTAGAGTCATACTTTAAGCAAATTTGTAGTATTCAAACACAAATTGAAAAATACAATTCAAACGATTCTGGCAGAGGTGCTATAGAGGAAATTTTTATAACAGCTAAGGCGAAGGTGCTATCACTTATTAATAAAAGTCGGTCCTCATCTGCACTGAATCAAAGTTTTTTGAACACTTCGGTTACTGGTGGCTCTAGTCAAGGTCGGTTGCCATCTTTAAAGTTGCCTCGATTCGATGGAAAATATGCTGATTATAAACGGTTTATTACTACGTTTAACAACATGGTCCATGATAATTTGTCGATTACGTCAGTGGATAAATTCACTTATTTGTTGAATTGCCTCTCTGGTCCAGCGCTAGCAGTTGTGGAACCTTTTCAAGTAACGGAGGAAAATTATACCAAGGCCCTAGAGCGTCTTCAGGAACGATACGATAATAAGGTACTTATCTTTTTAGAACACATTACTGCTCTTTTTAATGTTTCTCAAATGTCTAAAAGTGATTGTGTCTCGTTGCGTAATATCATCGATACCGTTTCTGCAATTCGTGGTTCGCTTTTGTCACTTGGCTCTGAGAAAGATGTCATGAACGCAATTATTATCCATATTGTACTTTCAAAATTGGATGAAGGATCCAGAGAAAATTATGATGAAAAACAAGACTTCAAATCGTTGCCCTCTTGGGACAATTGCTACAGCATATTGAGCCATCGTTGTCAATTTTTAGAAAGCCATGGTAAGAAAAGTGAGCCAGCAAACAAATCAAGTGGTACAAAGCCAAAATCGACAATCAACCGATCAGCAAACACGTTTGTAAATTCAAAAGCAAATGCAACCTGCACTTATTGCAACAGCACTGACCACTATATTGCTACGTGTACTTCATTTTTGGCGCTTTTAGTTGCAGATCGTTATCATCATGTAAAAAGCAATGGTCAATGCATTAACTGTCTACGAAAGGGTCATTTTGTCTCAAAATGTCTTTCCAAGTCTCGTTGCCGAGTTTGCCAGTCAGCTCATCATACCATTTTACACATTTTTGAGGTTCCTAATCAACCAGGACCATCTACATCAAATGCTAGGCCTAATCAAGGGCCCTCAACTAGTTCAGCAAATCCTGTTTCGTTAGTGGCTCGTTCGTTTAAAAGGGCTATTATTCCTACTGCTGTGGTGCTGATCAAAGATAGTTGTGGTTCCTTTCATCCGGTAAGAGTATTACTTGATTCTTGTTCTGAAATTAATTTTATTACAGAAGAAGTTGCAAAGCGACTAAAGCTACAATTTCGACCTAATTGCCAAGACGTTTCTGGAATAGGTGAAGTTCGAACAAAAATAAAATTTGCCGTGTCAGCTACAATAAAATCTCGAGTGACGTCATTCCAGTGGTCCTCAACGTTTTCAGTCACAAAATCGATTGCCGCCCAGCAGCCTGGCGAGTACATCGAAACATCTGATTGGAGTATTCCTGAAACTATACAATTAGCTGACCCGTTGTTCTACAAGCCTCAAAGAATTGATTTGCTCATTAGTACCGAGGTATTTTTCAATTTGTTGCTCGATGGACGCATTTCCTTGGGAAATGGCCTACCTTGTCTTGTCAATACTGTGTTTGGCTGGATTGTTGGTGGTAAATTCAACGCTGAATCAACGTCGCCGGCTCTTACCTGCAACTTAGCAATTGAATCTTCAACAGAAGCCTTAGACAACACTTTAAGAAAGTTTTGGGAAGTCGAAGAATATGTCAGTGGTTCCAAAACTTTTACTGAAAAAGAGCAAACTTGCGAAAACCATTTTGTTGAAAATGTTAGTACTACAGATGAAGGTCGTATTTGTGTCAGATTGCCTTTTAAGCTGAATCCTGATTGTTTGGGTGAGTCTTTTGAAATTTCTCGTAGAAGATTTTTGTCACTTGAACGTAGACTTGAACGTGACCTTAGTCTAAAGTCTATGTATGTCGACTTTATGGATGAGTATATGGATCTTGGTCATATGTCACCCTACAATCGGCCTATAGCGCACCCATACTACATTATACCGCACCACTGTGTTCTGAAGCCTCAAAGCTCAACAACAAAACTTCGTGTGGTTTTCGATGCGTCGGCTCGTACTTCGACGAATCATTCCTTGAATGAAATACTAATGGTTGGCCCTACTATACAACAAGACTTGAGTACAACTTTATTTTCGTTTCGTTTGAATAGATTTGCTCTCACAGCAGACATATCTAAAATGTACCGCCAGTTTTTAGTCGATGAACGCGATCGTAAATTCCAATTGGTTCTATGGAGAGCTAATAAAGAAGACAAACTAAGCGTGTTTCAATTAAACACCGTTACATATGGGCTTTCAGCAGCTCCTTTCTTAGCAATTCGAAGTTTGTTCTATATCGCTGACAAAAACGTTTTGTCATATCCAATTGGCTCACAAGTTCTACGTGAGGATTTATACGTGGATGATGTCCTCACTGGCGCTGATGATATCGACTTGTTACTTTCAAAGAAAACTGAAATTGTAAAAATTTTAGAAAATCATGGTCTTCAGCTGGCCAAATGGAACAGCAATTGTCCAGATGTCATTTTAAATCCAGATGAAGAAGTCGCAATAAAGAATGGTGAAGACGATGTCACTAAAACACTTGGTATGTCCTGGAATCCTAGACAGGATACATTTTTGTTTCGGTTTGATTTGCCCGATGTAAGTAATCCCACTAAACGTTCAATATTGTCGATTGTAGCAAAGATTTTTGATTTGCTTGGCCTTTTGAGTCCAATTGTGATTCGTTGTAAAATGCTGCTCCAAGAAATATGGGTGCAAAATATCGGTTGGGATGATCCCCTCAATTCAAACCTGTTGAAACTTTGGTTCCAAATCAAAGAGGATTTGTCGAACATCCACCATATTAAAGTGCCTCGATATGTTTTAACCTCGACAAGCACACTTGGCGAAATACATGGCTTTGCAGATGCGTCGCAACGAGCGTTTGGTTGCTGCGTTTACTATCGAATTTTAGAAAATGGCTCTTATAAAACGACTTTGCTCATTGCCAAATCGAAAGTAGCTCCAATAAAGGCTCAATCGTTACCTCGGCTCGAATTGTGCGCTGCGGTGTTGCTCAGTAAAACGTGGTCTAAAATTAAATCAAAAATTTCTAAATATGTTTCATCTGTTTTCTTTTGGACAGATTCTAAAATCGTTTTGCAATGGCTTAGATTGCACTCTTCAACACTTAATTGTTTTGTGGGAAACCGTGTTTCAGAACTTCAAGAAGAGACAAGAGGCATTCAATGGCGACATGTTCCCTCAAAAGGTAATCCTGCAGATATCGTATCCCGTGGTTGTAGCGCAGCTGAATTGCCAGAAACGATTTGGTTTACGCCTGGTCATTTACTTATTGGTTCCTCGTTAATTGCCATTCCTGATGAAACCTTTGATTGCAAAAAGTTACATGTTTTGACTCGATGGCAACAAATTTCATTCTTAAAACAACAATTCTGGCAGCTGTGGTCCCGTGATTACCTGTTATCACTTCAACAACGATCAAAATGGTTCAAGCCGCAGAAAAACATCGAGGTTGGTCAACTAGTCATCATCCATGAAGACAATACTCCGCCACAACAATGGCTCCTTGCACGAGTGACTCAAGTAATAGCGGATTCCGACGGAAAAGTTCGTGTAGTTGAGCTGAAATCCAAAACTGGCACCTATAAAAGGCCGATACATAAGGTGGCTCCTGTTCCTTCCTCAGAGGACTTTTGAAAGCTGGTCCTTTCAACGGGGGGAGAATGTCGGATCAGATCACCTTATCATCACTGGTTCACTGTACCATCACTATATTTGTTTACCGTTTTTTGTAATTGTCTCATTCCCTATTCCACTGTAGTTATTTTGTCTCTTGCATTGTATGTATGTATGTATAAATGTGCGTAATGTTTATTATATTGAATTATAATACAACAAATACGTACATATATATATTTAGTAATTTTTTTTTGTTTAAGTTCTTTATACTCATTTCCAATGAGCATAAACTAACTGTCCTTTTTTTTATAATGCAATTTGTATTGTTTAGTGGTCCAATTGTTTCTTGTAGGGAATTATTAAAACATTGTCATTTATATCGTTGAAAATAAAACTACATTACTTAAAATTAAAGGTCGTTTGGTCTTTTTTATTTATTAAAATAAATTTAAAACATCCCAGCGAACAACCATCTAAAAACATGCTACTAAATGCATTTTCATATTGATGTTTGACATCGGAACAAGTTAATTTTTCTTTTGTTTTAGACATGAACGGACCTTAATAAACATTCATATACATATTATGTTTTTTACCAGAAAACCAAAAAAAGCTTTTTACAAATTAGCGTGCTATTTAATTTTTTAATAATAAAGGGGTTTTTTATATAGTTAAGATTGGGTTTCTTTCGTAAAAAATGGATAAGTATGTACTTCGAATTGAAAAATAATAATATTGGTTTTAAGCACAATTTTTATTTTTATTAAATTTTTATTTAAAAAGGCTGCTCAAAGTAAAACTAATAATGTCGAGCTATCTTCTGGAAGTGATGATGAGAATAGGTATATTTGCATTCAATTTCAATAACTTTTTTTAAATAATCTTTTGTTGTTTAGTGATATTAAAAACAGCCCGAAAACAAAATTCCGTGTATTGTGGTTAGATGAGTTTCCGTGGCTAAGTAACAAAGATGGATGTTGTTTCTGCGCTGCCTGTGAAAAAAAAATTGCAAATCACGTAAGTTATTTACGAAAGCACACTAAAAAAGTGTTCATAAGCAAAATGTGGAAAATAAAAATAACATTTGCAAGTTCTCAAAAAGAAACTCTTAATAAGCAACCCAGCGGGAAAAGTAGGAATTGATTACATAAATAACTAAATATTTAATATATTATTGTAGAAAGAAAAATAATGCATTCCTTTGGAATCGAGAAAGTAATTTCATCTGACAATAATTACACATTGATTACGACATACATTCCCACATTTGCAAAAGAAGGAATGTATTGTTGCTGCTTGTGGCAATTATTCGTGTTATTCCCCGTTTAAAAATTATATTACTTCTCGCTGCCTTCATGTCGCCTACAAACTTTGTTATATTTGTTTAAATATGCAGTTTGTGTTTGAACGCGTATCAAAGAAGGTGAATTGGACGAATAATTTAATTTAAAAAAAAGTATTCTAAACGGCATTGGAGAAGATTGATAGCAAAAAAAATGTGCAAGTGGAAAGGACAAAAAAAAACACTTAAATAAGGCATTGTATGGTACGCATACTTTTTTGTTCTTGATATACATACATATATGTATATAAAATAATTATTGTATGTGTATTATTTAATTTCAGAAATATCAAAGTGTGAGGGGTACAATGAAAAGGAGTATGCCACTGACATTAAAAAGGCATTCCAACTCATCAAGGTGCGCCAGTTCAAAAAAAAAACACTTAGAGAATAAATTAACATTTTTTATATGAGTTACTTTCGTTTTTTAACTATTGGAAATGTTTTCTTTTTCTTAATTTTAATATAGAAATTATTTAAATTTTAAATAATTAAAATATTTTTTCTTATTATTAAATTAATTTAACAAGTAAATATATACATATGTTTATGTATGTAAATAATAAAGAGTAAAAATAAACAGAATACATTCTTTTATTTATATCGGGAATGCATAGATAATATAATTCATTAAAAAGAATAAATAATACAATGCATTCGTCGGACACATTAAAATAATTCATTACTTTCACTTTTATGTGGGAATAAATTATATAACTAACTTTGAATGCATAAATAATATAATGTATTAAAAATAATGAATTATTAAATTCATTCGTCGGACACATTAAAATAATTTATTACTTTCGTAGGACATGTTCCGTGTTAAGAGTAATGAATTCTGGAATCAAAGATTATACAAGCTATGTATTACCCTATCGATTCTTATAAATTACCTTTTCCCGCTGGGAAGTGCACCAAACAGAGCTGACATTAGTAATGTTTCTTATTTCCCACAATTTGCCTTTTTTTATTAATGGACTATCTACCAGGCTTATTAGAGGAGCGCTGTCCCGACTCTCAAATTGCGAAACACATTAAATGTGGCAGGTAAAGCAACTCAATTAACATAAATGTTAGGAAGTAAATCTAAAGCAAATTTAATTTCCAAACTAAAAACGACAAAGTTTTCGTTAATAGTAGACGAAACAACAGACGTATCCACAAAGAAATCACTAGTTCTAGTCGTTCGCTATATGGATAAATCATCTAAGAACATTCAAGACAGATTTTTAGCCTCATCTACTTAAACTTTATCTACTAGTGTTTTGTAACAAATGTAATGAAATTAATTACATTTGGTTTTTATTAATATTGTTATTGCTGAATTATTTTTTTCTTTCAATTGTACCTAATTATAAGACTGAACTATAAACTGAAATGCAATGGTTAATTTATATTTTACATATATATTTTTTAGCTTAAGTATAAATAAAATAAAATTTTAAATATACTATAAAAATTTTAGTTACTTTTTTTTGCTTTTGGTTACTTTTTTTTACATTTTGGTTACAAATTTTTTTTGGTGGTGGCAACGCTGAGCGTCATACACAATTGTGTAAGCAAAACTCACATGTACGCTTACGCTCTTTTATTTTGCGAGCGTAAAATATAATTGTTTACTGCAAAACACTCTCATTTAGCAGGAAGTATTGCACGTCTTGTTTTGAGGCCGCGTTCTGTGAGAAATGTTTTTGTGCACTTCGAGCAACATGTGGCTTGGATTTTTTAATTTCAATATTCAAGAATTTTCAACTGGGCTTCAGGATTTGTTTGCTGTTATGTGAAAGAAAAAGTCTACATCAATAAAACTTGGAAGCCAAGCAATTTACATAATTCGATAAAGGTAGCAATGCTGGAAAAAGTCATAGAACTTTGGGCCTCCCGAATGGATCACTTACATTACAATTAAATTATCTTGAATAAATTAATTGTCTGATATTATACTTTAGGGTCATAAATAATAAAGATTTTGGCATAGAATTCTATTTAAGTGTTTTATTTCCAATTAAAAAAGAAACCTCCAAATGAATCGCTCTTTAAATGTAAGAACAATTTCGGTCACAGGATTTGATCCTTTAGGGAGCTTTAGAAAGCTTTGAAAAGAAGGTAACATATAATATAAAGGTGTTATAATTTATTAGAAACAAATTTATGACAGTTTTTTGAAGATGTTGCTTAACCTAAAATCTTAATCGCGTTTAATCTTCTTACCCCACACTCTAGCTATTAATTTACTTACAACTTTGTTCAATAACTTAATTAATTTAAAAACTAAATATAATACTGCTAAAACAAATGCAATTACATCTAAATTCGAAGCCTCCACAAACGACATGGACTTTAGAGGACTTTGCATATGCGGTGCACCCTTGTATCTGATCAAATATTCCAGCCAATAAACAGCAGAATCTTTAGCTTTTAAAGGACGATCACGATATAATAAAGAACATCTTTTTACTGTATCAGCATACTTTGGGTTTTGTAAAACTTCTGTAACCGTTTTATAAATAATTTCTTCGGTGAGCAGTTCTTCATTATCAATACTTAGACCATAACCTTTGCTAACCACTTCTACCATATTCATGGGTTGATCACCAAATATGGGCAAACCCACTATGGGTACACCAAAGAATTTCGCTTCAGTTATGCCACCCTTGCCGCCATGACCAAAGAATAATTTAACATTGGAATGGCCCAAGATATCACTTTGAGGCAACCACTTGCGATATAGAATATTTGTTGAATTGCCGGGCACTTTGGACTCGTCATCTACTTTCCATAAAACTTTTTGTGGTAATTTTGAGAAGACATTGAAGATTTTTTGTAAGCCATTGACTTGCATATGATGTATTTTAATATTGGTGCCCATGCTGAAAAAAATGACTCCATGTTCGGCGGATTTTATGAAATCTTCAAGGTCCTAAAAAAAATATTGAAAAGTTATTTTAGTTTTTTTTTTTTAAATTTTTAAGTTTATAAAAATTCTTACCTTTGGTAAGGGTTTAGGCTGATCGTTTATATGTATGCCACCAATCTCAATAAGAGCCGGCACTAAAGGTCTTACGGGTTTCTCACTAAAATGATGACTGAACAAAACCATGTCTACACTTTCTTTGGCTTTATCGTAACTGATATATTTATTGGCGGGGAAATGCTTACTGAAATATGAATAAATAGAAAGAAAAGCTTTATAATTAATGAATTACATTAATATTTGTTAGTAATTAATAAAACTCAACTTCAATATGATAGTGTTAGCATAAGTTGTAAACCATTGTTCACATAAAATGCGGTCGCATTAATGTTTTAATATTTATGTAACAGATAAACCAGAGACCGAAAATAACTCGTCTCATATGATCAAAATACAAAATAGTGATTTATATTTTGTTTTTAAAAATAAATCACTGAAAATAACTGTTGATTTTTGTTGCATGGTTTGGTATGACCTTTATAGTATTTTGTTGTTTTTTAACGCCTTGGTAAGAGACAAACTATTGCAATTATCATTGATCATAATAACTGTGAACATTCTTCCTAAAATGTTCTCTTATAAATTACTGTTTCAGTGATATAAAACAAAAATCAAATTTAAAATGGTAAATGGTGCCAATTAATCATTAAAATTAAAGTGGACCCGTTATTTTCGGTCTCTGATAAAAACAATTGATCAACAAATTGATACTAATCGGTAACAGATGAAATTAATATGATTTCTTTATTACGAATTCGAAAAAACGAGTTTTTAAAAATTTGTTTTACGAAAAATTGTATTTTCTAAAAATCCGGTTTGGCTTTTAGCTTTAAAAAAACCCCGTTGGCGATCATACTCAGTATTATTAAAATTGTCTTTATTATTTCTCCATCATTTTAAATTGTATTTCAGAAGTCTGTAATTATATGTCCGAAGAAATTATAATTATACAAGGTGAGTGCAAATCAGCAGCATATACAACACAATACAGAAACAACAGACATTTTGTTTGTGTAAAATAATGCACTACTGTCAAAAACACTTGAAAAGGTATTACTTTTAAAATAAGTAATTTGTAAACAAAGTCAGTCAGCTGTGCTACTGCAGTCACCTTGTATGGTTACACCATGATTTTTTCTCTGTCCCATTACTAATTGCCCTAGTACCAACTGATAAGAAAACATTCTAAGGAAGTTCCCTTAAAATAGTTTTAAAAGTGGTGCACTTTTGTAAAAGAACAATATAAACGGCCTATACAATTCACTTATTAGATCAAACTACTCCTTTAAGGTGCTGCTGTTTGAGGAGAGCTTTAAAAATATGAAAATCCAAAAGTGAAGCGAAACGGGATCGAATTAAATTGAATGATGACACTATAAAATGTAATAGTATCTATCGTCAATTGGATGCAACTGGAAATTATAACAACAAAGCAAGTGCAGTTGTATTCGACAGCACAGTAGTATATAATGAAAATATTTTGAAAATAAATCTGAAATATTTAATTGGCTAATCAAACATGAAAATTCCATCCTGAACAACAGAAAATATTGATAAAAGTAGAAAAAAGGAAAACGTAAAAACAACAATGCTGCTTTAAGCAATTGATATAGTAGAAATTGACTGCATAAAATAAGCTGTAACGTGTAAAAACGATAATTTTTTTGTTTTCATATATAATAATGTAAATTTTTAGTGAAAACAAAAAATGCACTATATAAAATAAGCTGTGAGACACTGTATATTCTAAGTATTTAAAATCCCTAAACTGGAATTCTAAAACAAGTAAAATTTTTAGGTGTATTTTAAATCATGTGCGTGAAGATAAATTTGAAATTTTAATTTAATTTAGATAGAAATCATTTCTTTAACAGAGTCAAGTTAACTATTTAACAGAGGCAATGTTAAAGTTTCAAAATTCAATATATAACTCTACTAATGATATTTGAATACAAGTTTTTTCGAAAAAATAACTTTTGAAATTTAAAAAAGGACTTTGGTTAAAAATTCTCTGAGAGTGGGCGGAAAAAAGTATTGGGAGCGATTCCTAGTATGGTCTAGATAAATGCCTTATACTCAAAAATTTTAACAGTTAGTTTTTTTGTTTGGAAATTATAACGGTTTTGTGATTGTGAGAAAAGGAGCAAAGTCCTTTTTCAAATTTGAAAAGTGATTACATTATTATTATTGTTATGATTATATTTTTTTTTTCCTGTTAAGAATCAAATGTGGATTAATAGTCAAACTGAAAATTCATAAATTGGTCTTTTGGGGAACTGAATTTTAAACTTAAATCAATATTTCCTGACTTTAAGTTGCATTTAACAGAATATAAATTTTCAGTCAAAAATCCACATGAAAATTAAGCTCCTAGGAAAAATAGCTTAGAAATGTATTATTTCATATTATTGCCTTAAAGACTTTACCAAAAAATGGTTTCCTAAATACTTTCAATAAAATCACTTTTACTTACGCATAAATTTCACGAGAGTTTCTTTCTTGAGTATTCAGCAGCAACAATTCACCTGCTACAGCCACCACATTATTTAGCCGAAACATTAAACCCATACCATCGGTCATAGCATTAAATATGGTCACAACAGTATACGAGATGTCCAGCGGATTACCGATGATGTTTAATATGTGAGAAATTGGTATATTTGGCCATATTAAAGCCAGAGGACAATCAAAGTGCTCAGCTATGCCGAAAAAGTAATCACTAAACAAATAACCATACAGCATCAAATCAAATTTATTTCCAGGATTATGTAGCAGCTCTTGAAATTTGGGATCCTCAAATATAACCGACATCTGGGTTGAAATTATTTTCATCATGTTCAAAGAGTTGCGTAACTTCTCGAAACCTTTCATTTTTGTTACTTTAATGGCAACGTTCATGTCTACTAAACCTTTATCCAACTGTATATGAGTCATGGAGGGATGTAACCAGTCCGTTTTCAAAGGTAACACCGAAACTACTGTGACATTATGTTGACGCTCAGCCATGGCCTTGACCACGGCCATTTCAATGATTAAATGTGAGGGACTGCTTGAGGGTAAAAATGCCAAGATATTTGCTGCCTCAGAATATTTGGGTGCTGAGCATAATGTTAAAGCTATTACGATTAGAAATTTCCACTTGCTTATCATTTTGTTTTAATCGTATTTTTATTCACGACGAGTTTTTATTATTTATTAAATATTCAATTGCACGATATTATTATGTCCATTCGATTTGAGTGCTTAACTGAAACTAATTGAAAATTCTATTGTACTGCTATCTATTTTTCTAAACATGCTATATTTTAATCAGTTTTATACGATATTTGTTTACACTCTGGAAGATCTTGTCGGTTCCCAGGCTAGCCGGTAGAGCAAACTTTAATGTCATTGCATTATTTGTGTTTTTAGAGTTTTAGATTTTCCAATTTAATAAAAATATTATCAATGATATGAAATCAAATTTTGACAAGTCATTCTGCCACAACAATTCTTATTTGTAAACAAAATAAGTATAACATTGAGAAAAAATGTCTTAAAATAAATTGTATTCAAATCTTGATTTAGAAAAACTATATATGCATAGAAATATATACAAAGCATTGTTCACATAAAATCCGGTCACATAAATGTTTAAATATTTATGTAACAAAAAGTAGTGATTGAATATTTCTAAACCACAAATTCTTACACATTTATTAGTATTTATTAGAAAGCTAGAAATGGAAACTAAAATTTTTTGCCTGTAACAAAAATCCGTGTTTTAATATTAGAGATTTTGAATTTTTTTCTTTTTATATAGAATCCAGTATATTACTAATACATATATTAAGATAAATTATAGGTACATAACTACATTGTTTTTAACTTGTTTTGGAAATAACATAAGTATATAAACTAATTATAAAATACAAGTTGTAAAAAGTGTTAGGCTAATGTGTCAAAGTGATCCTAGCCGCTTTTATTTTTCAGTTATTGCGTTTTTGTCGTTTTTGAGCAATATAACAAATTTAGATTATGAGGATCGCTTGATAAGCATTTGGTGTTTATTACTGAAAAATGATTGACAAAATTTGAAAAGATTAAGGCTGGCGCTATAACTATAAATGATTTTATATAAAATTATTTAAATTGCTTTCTAATACATACGACATAACATTGAATCTCCATTACACTTACACTAAAGTTTTGTACAAACGGTTGTCAGATTGTACAACGTTTTTCGACAACTGTTCAGAAAACGTCTAACAACCGTGTGAACTTAAATTTTTTGTCTTCCAACATTGTAAGAAAAAACATTCTGAGTACATTGTAAGACAAAAATATTGGCAGACATCTAAGAATCGTGTGAACATTTTTTTTGTCATTGTAAGACTGTTTTAAGACAATTGCCTAACTCTTTTAATTGTCATATGTGCAAAGTTAAAACATCTAGCTATGTGTCCACGATTGTCAGATATTACAACGTTGTCCGAAAAATCTTCAGAAAATGTCTAACAATCGTGTGAACTTAAAACTTTTGTCTTCCAACGTTGTAAGAAAAAACATTTTGAGTACATTGTAAGACAAAACTATTGTCAGACATCTAACAATCGTGTAAACACACAATTTTGTCATTGTCATTGTTTTAAGACAATTGTCAAACACTTTGCAAAGTTTATGCATCTGCCAATGGCAGCATTGTCATAGAAATTATTTCTAAATGCAACTCTGTATATACATAAATAAACAAACAAGCATTGATAAATAGAAAAAAATTAAAGAATTAAATTAAAGTGTGCTTTAGGACATAAGGAAATAAAATGGTTCCAATTGCTCTTTTTTGTTCTATGACAATATTTAAAATTTTTAAACACACACACAGAGCTGCAAAACGAATTTGGCAATGCCACACAACAATCTGACAACCGTGTGAACTGACAATTTCGGTTGACAGATAAATTCATTGTGCGACAATTGTGTGCCAATGAAATTGTTAGTTTTCTTACAGTCTATAATTGTCTATAATTTGTTTTATTACACATTGATGCATCCAACGATTCTACCTATTTCACGCAGGGATTTATCTTTTTAATGTAAGTTTATGATTTGTCTAAACTTAATTGATGTTTGTTTTCCCATTGGAAATTTTTCACTACTTAAAGTCACAGCTTAATCTCTTTTAATGATCAGTTATGAAACTTTTTTATAAAATTTTGTTTGAATGACACTTTTTCGTTACAAATAAAGACAAATTAAAAGAATTGACACTACTTTTGGAATGATAGGAATTTTTTGTTTAAGAATGATGCCACTGTTTACCTTGTTTTGACGCCCCATCAGTGTGACCATTTTAGCATTTTTGCGGCTAAAATTAGTTTTTGTTTTGATATAGTAGTTGAAAAATTTTACATTTAGCATTTGTCATTTTATTTAACATTTCTTAATAATATGTTTAGCATTTTTAGCACTTTAAATTTTTAAAAATACTAATTTAAGTTTTTGTTGAAAAAAACTTAAAAATAAAATAAAGAAAATTATATTAATATTTTAAAGAATAAATGTCAAATTTATTAACAGATTAAATTACAACTCTTGAGCTAAAATGGCAAAAACTAACTTCATATGAGTGGAAAAATCAAAACTCGACCGTAGAATTTTAGAATCAAGTTTGTGAATACAAGAATGCGTTTTATGAAAACTCCCTTTCATCTTTTGTTATGAAGATTTTAGTTTTGCCATTTAGTAATTCAAAAGTTAAATGTATATTTAGTGGAATGAATTCTATAAAAACCAATTAAAAATGTATAGTCGTCAATCCCGATTATAATGCATATTGAAGTGATTTTCAGAAGTGGTTCTTATATGGGAGCTATGACTTATTATTGACCGATCTGCACAAAATTTGTAGGTGTGATTAAGTTTCATAAACAACTTATTTGTTTGGAGGCTAGGTGAAATAATGGACCAATTTCAACAATCGAAATATCTTCAAAACTGCGTCCTGTCATTTGCGTGGACAGCCATTAAATCGAATCAGAAACTGATTCTGAGTCGATCGGTATATTTTAAGGTGAATGTTAGTAGACTAATATTTTTGGGCGTTACAAACAGATCTGGTCACACTGCGCCCCATAATAAGTGATTTGGTGGTGGGTATTTGGCACAGCAGAATATGAACTCTTGTTTAAATCTAATAATTTTTAAAATGTTATGATGATAAATAATAAAAAAGCCTTTAAATATAGTTTATCAAATTTATATTCAAATCATTTATTTTTTCTTTCTCATTGCAGGTAAGTTTCTACCAAATTTCAAATTACATTATTTAAATAAATGGTATGTAAGCTTTGTTTTATTTTCGCTATGTTTCTATTTGCATTCAGAAAAAGTTAAGATTAAGTAAAGTTCAAATTAAAAATATATGATGATGTAACTGTAGGAACTCCATATATCACACATATCAACGGCTAAAATCTTTAATATCTACCGTTTTGATGGCATTTAAAATGATTTGAACTGTAAATTTTCTGAATAACTGGCCTTGTGTATGAGTCGAATACTGATTTCGCATAAAAATTGTTCTCTAAGTCTTTGGGTGGACGAAAAAAAAAATAGTATTTAGTCTGAGAATGCAAGAAACACTATTCATGGTGTCAAAATTATAAAAGTGAAGTCTGGTTGTAAATTTAAGCTCTATTATTGTAAATGTTTATTTAAACGAACATTTTGTAAAAACAAAGTTTTATTTATAAAAAACAATATTTGACGATTTTGTATAAAAATTATTATTGAAAACAATAAATTGTCATCGTTGAAAGAGTTTAGAATACGCATTGTTCAGATAAATATTATTTAAAAAAATGTATAGGGTGTTTTTTTAGATGTATAGAACTTTAAGTTAGCAAAACTTTTTAACTGGCGGCCATTTTGTTAGCTGTCATGTGATTTATTATCCATCATCTATAACTGCTGTTGTCGGTTTTCAGCATAAATTCGACGGCATAATTACTCCAAATATTTTTATTGCTGTTCTGATCATGCGGGCCAGTCAAGTACATTAATATTTTATCAAGACAACCATTCCTATGTTTGACGACATACATACATTTAGGTGCGTTGTCATGTTATGAAATAAATTGTTTTTCATTACTATTGTCTAAATTTCTCATATAATAACAGTGTGCAACACTTCTGAAATAATATCATGGTGAGTAAAAAATCATGGTGAGTATAAAAAATCGTGGTGAGTATAAAAATTTGTGGTGAGTTTTTAGAAATTCACCACAAATTCCGTTATACCTAAATTTTCAACGTCATTGAAATTTGTCATCCTAAAAGTAGGCAATGTGCTTTTTTTAAAGAAAGTTTATACAGCATGACTTAAGGATGCTAAAAATATTTGAGTTAACCTGTAGCCAAAAAATCAAACAAGGTGATCCAAGTAATATTATGCTTGTTACCAGTGTCGTCAATTCCGCGTCCTACGCTTTTGAGTGTGTAACTTAACTCATTCAACTACATTGATTCTGTCAAGGCTTAGAACGAGTGAAACGCGTAGACGCTTGGTGTGGACCTACAGCTTAAATTTGGTGCGGTTTTTTTCAAATGGCGCGTTTTTTTCTCCATGTTGGTGTGTTTTGAAATTTCAAAGTTGACAACGCTGGTCACCAACATCTATCTTTTTACCACAGAGTATATTCTTTGGATTTTACGTTTTGTTTATAATTTATGACAACTGGTGCGCTTGGATTTATTGTAATAATTTAAATAAAAACAAACGGATTTACTTGCAAAAACAGAATGGCCTCCCGACAATCTTCTAGAAAACAAATCAAAAAAACCAATAATAAAACAACCCATAAGAAGCGAAAACAAACGAAAAAGAACTTTAAGCAATCTAAAAAAACCTTGACACAGGAACAGAAAGCCACGGCTCGTGCCGTGGATAGTACGAGGAAACGTTTGCGAAGAGCTAATCTAAGTATGGAGGACTTATTGAAATTACGAGAAAAAGAAGCGCTTCAAAAGAGAATATATCGTGAGAAATACCGAACTGAAGAACAAAAGGCAGCAGAAATGGCCAAGAATTGTAAAAAAAAACGTATGCGAAGAGCCGCTTTAAGCTTGGAAGATTTATTACAAGTAAGGAATAAAGAGGCACTGGAAAAGAAAAAGTATCGGGAAAGTTTAACACAGAAGCAACTGGATGAAATTCGTAGTAAAGACCTTGTGCGGAAACGTTTAGAACGTTCAAGAATTGGTGTGAGAAAAACTAGTGACTCGTATGTTGCTAAGAGAAAAATAAAAAGGAAGCCTGTGGAATTAGCTGCTAAAGAAATACAAAATGTTATAAAGAAAGTTGTTAAAAAAGTTAAGTTTTCTTGAAGGACAATGAAGTTTTGAAATTAACTATGATTTAGTTTTAACATTAAGCTTATTTTCATTTAATTGATATGACATCTTATACAAAAATTAAATGTCATTTAAATTGGTCCTTAGTTTTCTATAATAAATACCTAAGTATTTCTAAAAAAATATTTGTAAAGATCGAATTTGAAATACTTTACCATCGGTTGTTGTCGGAGCGCTCCTTTGCGAGTAATGGATTACTCCATAAAACTCCGAACCTCATAGGATTTTTAACACGTCATGTCCGCAGACACGAGTACTCCTTTTAAGCTTCTTATGGAGTACTCCCTTTGATCTTGAAAATGACGACAGAGGGAGTAATCGTTTTTGTCTCCTAAAAGATCATAAATACAAATTTGGTTATTTTTTACAAAAACAAGAAAATATTCATTTATTTTTTAAAATTTTTCAAAAATGTTGTTATTGTTTTTTTGTTGGATTCGACGAGGTCGTAGTTTTTGAGGAGTATGTCTGTCGGTAAACAGTTGCCTTACATTTACGAAATGCCAGCTTGAATGATTTTTCATATTCCGGGTATGTTGGATACGTGCCTTTAAGTGCTTCTGCAATAAAATTAAGGAAAAGATAACACGTAATATATCATTTAAGACGTGATATTAAAAATTCAGTTATTACCAAAATAAAAAAGTTAAACAATTTGTATTTGTTTAGGGCTATCATATTTTTAGATCCATCCCAATTTAATTTGAGCAACACATTTTGGCCGATCATTTTGCGTAGTGCTTTTTCAATTTTGATTTTGTCAAACCTCAATTTAATATACGAAATCTGAAATAAATTAAAATAAAAAACAAAGAATTTTGAATACTTGTTTAACTGATTGCATTAAAAAAACTCAGTCTTATCACTTCTGAATCAGGCTCGGTTTTAATCAGCTGTTCTGCCGAATTTAAATCTTCCAAAGAACTAATTGGGAAAATTTTATGATCCCTACTAGTTGGGCTTAATGTTTAGCAAGCTGTTCTAATAAAACAGTCTGTTTACACATAATTTGCTTCAATTATGTGAGAATATCAACTTAGTTTTACGTTTGACTATCTTCATTTGATAAGTCATTGACTTTGCTCGGTGCTGATGCCTCTTGTTCACTTAAAGTCTTGACACATTTTTAACAATTTGTTACTATACCCGTACCTTTTCGCTTTTTTTTTAATAACACGTCTTTCACTTTTTAAAAATAAACTCACTAAATAGAAAAACAAAACGAAAATATTTAACAGGTCAAAGAAAAAAAAAAAACCAAAACGAACTGATACATCCCTCATTGATCCATTTGGAGTATTAAGCGAGGCATAGACAACAAAACAAAAAAAAAAGTTTTGATAGCTCGCTTATTACTCCAAATGGATGAACAAGTCATTACTCCTTTATTGCTCGATTATGGATTAATACATATATTTTTTTACTGGGTTCTTACCAAATGAGAAAAAATTAAATAGAATAATGTATAAAAATCGTACATTGCCATCGTTTTGGCCAGTTTTAGTAAGTTAACAATATGCAAAATGAAATAGATTAAACGAGTTTGTTTCTAATTAGTTTTAGTTACTTAATTTCATTTAAATATATTTTTGGGGAATAATCTAGTTCTAAGTTAGTTAGGGATCTATATTGTTTAAAATGAAAACAATCGAATTAGCTGTCCAGTGCTAAAACCAATTGGGGCATATCGTTCAATTATCAAATATTTGTACGTCTAATGAAGGACCAACAATTTGAACTTGCATTGCATGATATGGAGCTATTGGGCTGGAATTCTGTGAAATCAGTAATAGAAAATGTATTAGGAAATCATCGGTCTGAAAATTGGCGAATTTTAATTGGAGATATGCTAACCGCATTTAAAAACTTAAACGTCAAAATGTCATTGAAAATACATTTTTTGCATTGTCATGCAGAATGAAATTTAATGAATTTTGATGAACATGGCGAGAGATTTCACCAAGTAACAGCCAGACTCGAACACTGGTATAGTGGCAAACAACTTGATTCGCTATTACGGGATATTTGTTGGAATCTGCAGGAGGAAGAAGAATAAATTTGTAAATAAAAACTTAAACTTTAATTAACAACAAAAATAAATGTTTTAATTTTTGAAGTTTCGTCTGGTTATTATATATTTCATCTTCTGTGAATAAAATCAAAAGTTGTAGACAGATTTTAATTATTTATGTCTTGTTTTGTTTGGAACGTTTGCTATACCTGCAGAAAAAATTAGAAGCACAGCTGCGTTTTCCAATTTTTTATGCCGTTTTAAAAAACAAAATTTTTGAAATTTTGCAAAAAAAAAAACTATTTTTTTTGGTAAAAAAAAAATTATGTTTCTACAACGACTGCGCATATTGGAAAAAAGTTTAACCTTACTTAAAGAAAATTTCATTGCGGAATTTCGGTTTTTTTAGTTTATTCAATGAACTAAACCGTTTTTGAGTTACGCGAATATATGTTGTGCAACCTCCTCCATTTTCGAAATAACGGTATATTTCGAAAAAACGAGCTAACCTAAAAAAACGGTTAGCACCACTGGATTCAGCGTACCCGAATTAGGTTAACCCGCCAGGTGCCCCGTTTGTCACATTTTTCAACTAGCACAGTGTAATTATTAAAAACTAAGTGATACTTTGACTTTTCGCTTTCTTTGCATTGTCGGTTTCTAAATTCACAAATGAAACCAAATTTCTTGGTGCAGGTATTACATTCCAGTCCAGCACCATTTGAACCAATTTGAATACAGTACTCCGTTTGTTGATAAAAATCTGGATTGCTACTGGACGACATGAATTGGCGATTTTCATCAACCGCTAATCCATAAAACAAGAACATTTCCTAAAATAGTTTTAACAAAAATTGTGTACTTTTAAATCCTATAATAATAATAATAAACAAAACATACCAAACTGTTTTTGTATTGTGGAATGCACATCCTCCCATTTGAATTTGGAATCGAATGTCATCAAAGACAAACCAGTCATACTTAAATTAGCAAATACAAACATTTAAAAATATGTATTTAATATTTTATTCATATTATTTTATTGACCTTGTGTTCAGGTTTAATATAAAAAGTCAGATTTTTTTCCGTAATATATAATTTTTCTGGTGTTATGAAAAATGCCTGATGTGTTGCAGCCAGCAGGAATACAACGATGAATATAACTTTCATATTTGGTGGAGGTTTAACATATGTGAATTAAAATTGCTTATAGTGTATAATATTATAGTGTATAATATTAGTTTAAAATATTGTTTTTTTTAGTAATAAGAAGCTTCTTATCAAATGTGTATGTACAAAATGAGTAATTATAGTTATAGAAATATTTCTTTGAATATACTTAGAGCGAATGATAAAATAGTTCTGTATATCCGCAATGTTCACATAAAATCAGGCCACACTACAAAAGCTTTTGTTAAAAACATTGTAACATTTTAATTTTTCACTCATTTATTTTAAAAACCAGACTGTTTTTTACTAATGCTTAGCAAAATCAAAACATGATCAATGGCTTTAGTATGTTTTATTTATTATTTTTAATGTGACACTTTGTATAAAACGGCAACATGAGCCACAACGGTTTTAATATCTGGAAATGCGTTTACTTGGAGAATATTGTATCTTTTTAGTTATTGTAAATTGTAGTGTAGTGGCGTGATCTTAGAGTGGCATTAAAAGTGGCATGCATGAAAAATAAGGGGATTTCAAAAATAAAGTACAACAGAAAATGTTTGCTTTGATTGACAACAGATACCAAGTGTGCTAACATCGTGTCCACCAATTTTTATGGGAATGTTCAGATTAACATAATGAATATTTTATACATATTTAAAAAGATGAAAAAGTTAAAAGTCGGTTGGAAAATGTTTAAATTATCAAGAGATCCCCTTACTATTATGAATACCAAATTTTGCATTCAAACATTTAAATAATAAATTTAATTTAAATAATACATTTTTTAATTTTCATAATTTTCTGACCGGAACTAGTTTTCTAACAAAATTATCCCACAACTAGCATAACAATATAAATATGCATGTACATGTGTACATAAATATAATTAACATCATTGCCTCACTATCTTTCGCAAAACTCTATAAGTTCCGTTAAATTTAAATGCGTGCTTAAAAATTAAAATAAGAATCACTAAAAATTCCAGCTGGTAACTCCAATTAGCAAATTATACAAAACAATTTTCAACTGGCAACTCTGCCTGTCCAACAACACTTTACTAATAACAACAGTTACCATTTTATTAACTAGTGCAGCGACCGCGTTTTTCTTACAATTGCAAGTTTTCTTACTTAAAAATTAAAAATAAGTGGTTAAAAGTTTAATTGTGCTCATAAAAGTTATTGCAAAATACAAAGCAAATGTTTCTCTATATGTTGGTGTAAAAATATAAGAGTAAAGTGTGTTTTTTGTGGATGAAAATAGAGTTGAAAAAAGTGGCTTCTTAATTTTTGGGCAATATTTTGTCAGCAACAAGTTATTGCAGTGCAAGTGTTGTTGTTTTTAGTAAAATTAAAGAAAGAAGAAGAATAGTGAAATATGTAAATGCCAGCTTATGGATGTCTTCCGCCGTCATTTGTATGTATGCATGTTGGTGTGAAAAAAGGTAAATGCAATTTGTATGTTTGTTTTTATTGTAGAGTGAGCGTTACAATTAATAGTAGATTGGTGATGTTGTGTTTGTTTTTAGAATATGTTGTTGTTTGTTAATGGATTGCTGGTTGGTTGAAAGCTATTGTTGCATTTTGAAGGCTTATTCATCTTAATTTGCTTATTTTTTTCAAAGTTATTTACAAAGGAGTTTAAACTACTAATTTCATAATTTGTTTATTAAAATGGCTGACCTAAAATTTCTAATATTGGATAGGTATGTTATATTTTTGTTGTTTACTATTTGATTTATACAATTTATACGTCATTTTATAGATCTTTAAACTACCTTTCACATACATACGTATTATATATACATATAGGTATATCTTTTTGAGGTAAAAGGACTTATTTAACGTATTTTACTTTTACTGTTTTTATTCCCGAATTATGAACATTTAAAGTTCATATAGGTATATAACATAAATTAATGGAAACCAAGAAAAATATGTAATGCGATGCCATTTTCGTCATACCACAATGTAAACACCTTTTTGGCTGTCAGAAACCCGGCATTCCGTAGAGCTTAAAAGCCCTATAAAATAAAATATTTTATGCGAAGGAATTCTTCGATGACCAATAAAATCGAGATTTTTAATGTTATATAAAACGTTTCTCAAAAATGACTCTGGGATTTTCAAAAGCCCAAATGCGGTAATTTTATATTATTAAATAATTTGTTATTATTATTAAATTAGTTATTAGTATTATTGTCTCTGGCCTACTATCCAATAGTACTAACCTTGGTGCAAATTTCATCCAAATTGGAAGCCATCGATTTTTAAAATTGGGTCACTTGACGTGAAATTCACCATATGTATATATGTGTTAAACTTTATCTCTATATAAATACTTTTAAAAGATTTATGGAGGTTAAAGTGAATTACGGAGAGGGTCTTATATGGGAGTTTCGACTAATTATGGACCGACCATTATAAAATTAGGTGCCATTATTTCTGTATATAAGAAACTTGTTTGTGTGGAATTTTATTTGATTAGCAACATTTTTAAGAAATTTATGACCGTTAAAGAGATTTTCGGAAGTGGGCCTTATATGGGAGCTACGACTAATTATGGACCGATCACAATAAAATTGTACCGTATTATTTGTATATACATATATGAATATATTTTTGTTAATTATTATTTGGATACCAACATTTTTGAGTGAGTTATGCGCTTTAAAGTGATTTTCGGAAGTGGCCACAAATGAGTAGTAACTGGACTACGACTAATTATGGACCGATCTTTACAAAATTTTTAGATGTGATTTAGCTCCAGTTACTACTCATTTGTGGTGAAATTTTTATGGATACTTGCATAATTCAAGCATTGATCGGTAAACCCCAATTTCGGGAGGGCATTTGTATGGGGGCCAGGTGAAATAATGGACCGATTTCCACCAGTTTCAATATCATCCATCCTTGGGCTGAAAAAATATTACGTACAGAATTTTATCGAAATATCTTCAAAATTGCGACCTGTACTCGTCGCTGAACACAAATTTCCGATAAAAAGTGCTCGGTTAAATAAGTTGATTCGTAGTTTAATTATAGACCAAACTGAACATGTTTAACAGTAACATGTTACACGAAAACAGCTGAGCTGTCAAAAACAGTTTTGCCAAAAAGAAATTTGCGAAAAATATCGCCCTTACATTAATATGTCTAAACAAACATTGCATCTTGTTGTAAGTTTAGGTATATATTTAGTAAAATCCTTTATTTTTTAGCAGTTCAATAGAAACAATTGTTATTGTTTTGTTCTATTGTAATTGTCAAAAGCCAGTGTTTTTTTTACAAAAATTTTTTCGAATTAATACGCTAATAAACCAACAAGGTTAAATCCCCTTTGACACACCCTTAACCCTTTAATTGAAAACAATTTTAATCACGTGACAGTGTTTTCGAAAATGTCAATTGAATTGCCATACATAAATTATGTTGCTGTTCTTATGCAATAATTTGTTGAAAGTATTCTATCTCTCTAATGGGTTATATATTGAGATTCATTCTAGTGGAAAAATAAATGAAATTTTTCTATAGATTTTTGCTTAAAAATAGTACAAATATTTTTTCAACACAACAGTCACACACACAATAAAAACCCAAAAACTATACAAACATACAAACATGGTTGAATAAGGCGATAACTTTGACATTTAAAGGAAACAAAGGCGGAAAGTATATGTGCCTAATAAATAGAAAGGAATTCATAATTTCGCAACAAAAAAAAAAAAATAAATTTCATTGTCGAAATAATTCCATGTAAAATGAATTGAATTGAAAAAAATTACAAAAATTCTGTCTATTTTTAGAAACATTTATTGAATTAATATTAAATCCCACCAAAAAGCATGTCCTTTATGAGAATATCTATATTTATTTTATATATTTAGAAACAATACTCGTATTTATCATGAGGAAGGGTTTACACATGCATATATACATACATACATATGCACGTTTTTGTGTGTGGCTCAGGTCATGTATCATTTTGTTAAATGAATCCTTTATAATAAATAAAATCGCAATAAACGTTTTACTGAATGGAAAAAGGGTGCTTTGTTTTCCCGCTTGTATTCAATGTGTTTTCTTCTTTTTTTTTATTATTACTTATACAATTTTTTTTATTTTTTTTGGTAAATAATGTGATGATGTCACAGGAGTTTTTTCATGGCAATAAATCTTGAGAAATACAATGTAAATCTTGTAAAGAATGATAGATATTTGGGGATGTATGAATGTATTAATATGTTTCTCTTCTTTTTTTACAAATGCTTTTGCGCCTGGTTAGCAACAGGGTTATATTTTTCTTTAGGTAACTATTCGCATGACATTTGATTAGTCAGGAATAATAGATTTTTTTAATAATATGATATTTGAAATATGCGTATACATATTTATAGTTTATAATTAGTCAGTCATATGTAAATGTTTTATGTTAGACGTCATATGGAGGTTTTTTTTTAATATATTAAAGTTTTACTTTGATAAACTACTACTTTCACCACTTTTCTACTTTCAACAAATTTTTATAAAAATATTTTGAAATTAAAAGTGTGTAAATGAAATTATCATCTGAAAGGAAAAAATCAGAACTATTACCCATATTTCAATACTTTTTAAAAGCTTGAACAATTTATTATATATTGTAAGCGGATTGTTCTTGAATGAATTTAGCGAACAAATTAATAATACAATTTTATATGATATTCAATCTTAAATTTCTTAGGAACATTAAGGGAAATTTCTAAATTAGATTTTTATAAGGTTTTCCGCAATAACAACAATATCAATCAAATTATAATTCAAAATCTTGTCTGCTGTCAAAAATCTCATAAAACAACAATCATAATAAACAAATTATTAGAAAATAATTGACAGCTTAAGCACGCAAAACATAAGGAAATCTTTTAAAATTACAAGTAAAAAAAACTGATTAAAATTTGAATACAAAAAATGCATACAGCAAATTCTTCGTGCTGTTTTTGCCCTGGGCTGCCTTACAACAGCTTTTCTAATACAATCAATATGGATTATGGAAACAAAAAAAAAACAAAAAAAAAAATCAAATAATTTGAATATAATTTATGCATTAAATCCAATACTCAAAGCTTGATGACACCATGGTGTTTAGCCGAATTGAAATTAAATTTTTAAATAACAACTTTCTTACACTTCCCTAATCTTTAACATGTTCATTTCCTGTTCCGCTTTCTATTGAATTTCCTCAAATATGAACAAAGAAAGATTTTTTTTAATCTGCTTATGGCTTAGAGAATACATTTATTTAGTAGAGAATTGCAATTTTAAAATATTTTACGCGCTTTTTAATGTGTTGTCTTGTTGTCATTGAGGGGTTGATTTGCTTTACGGCGTCAAACTTGAAAATCTGTCAATATTTCAAAATCATCTAAATACGCTATTTTAACAAATCATTTATTGTTTTGTTAAGATGATGCCTCTAGTGTCTTGTTTTGTTATACAAAACAGTAGGAGTTTAATTTGAAATCGAAATTCATGAAAATACTCTTGAATTGTAGTGATTTCAACACGGTTTTAAATAAATTTTCCCCTTTTGCGCCAAAAATTGTACCTATTTTATTGTTTGTATCCGGCGGCTACAACTTCCATTGAAATGAAAAACTCTTGTACGAAATTTTTACACTTGAATTTTTTGTGATTATTTCTAAAAAAATTTTACTTTGTGTTAAACATTGTTCGAGTTCTACAAGTTTGTTTTTGGGTATTTTCGATTTATTGTGATGTTTGTTATAAAAAAACAGTTTAACTATTAAATTATTAGTAATACCTTGTAGTAAAGTTTACAAACACCTGTATTCAGATCACTTTCCTATAATTATAATTCTGGATAGACTTGATTATCACCATCTTTTCTGCACGCTGAACTTATAAAAATCGGAGAAAATAGACTAGTTCGTCTTCACACAATTTAACAAACCTGGTGCATCATAAAATAGTGTTGAATCAAATATTGGTATGGTTTTTATTGAGCTCACTGTGATATTTCCGAAGCTCAAACTTAGAAGGGCGAGACTTCCGACACTCTCAGCGGATACACACTCTTATAATATATTCTACAGTCCGCTATGCTCACACAACGAAGAAACTGATCGTTATTACATGCTATGGGTGAAAAAATTAGAATTGCGATCATGAAAGGGCAGACAATCCTACAGGTATTATCCAGTATACATTGTTATTTAAATTCTACATTTTTTAACTTGCTGCACTTCAAAAAGAAGTGGAAGAAAGCGGATTGCAAATGAAGTCCAATCAAGAAATATTTAATCTTTTAATAATCTTAAGGGATCGTCACAGTCTAAATTTTTATTCGTAAAGAACATTTAAACGATATATTTATGAGTAAACAAAGCTTCATTGATAACTTTTGAAGTGTTTTTCGCCAAACCTGCAGTTTCCAGGATTAATTAATTGGGTATAACAGCGAGGTACACATAGTCGTCGGCAACATTCTCCACTACCTGGATGAAGATGACAGACTGACTAACTCCTCAATTCATTTCACGCACAAGTTACAAAGTATATACAAGGTCCTAAAAGCATTTGAGTCATATATAATAAAACTTGTTGGCTAAATGAAATTCAAAGCTACTTAACTCGGAGCTCCATCTGCACTGGTAACACAGTGATTCTTCTAGTCATGAAATATAATTTAAATTGGAGTCAGTTGCTTAAAAAGTCATTGATTCCGATCGCATGATACCTCATGAATCGTCCATAACAGACATGTAAAATCATACAGAGACAACCAGAGGAATTTGGCACAACTGAGATTGAGATTAAGCAACAGCCTTCATGTTAAGAGATCGGGCATAGGCCCAGCCAATTCCAATTTTTACCCAGCGTGTCGTCAGGTTTCTCACAAAACGTTTTAATAACTAATAACAATGAAAACTCTTAAACCTTGAAATATTCAAAGCAGACAAAACGTAACCAAACCATTCCAAAGGGGCTTAACTGACCATTATCTTAATGAGGATATATCAGAAAACTAGGTCACTAAGATTAAAAAAAAAACAAATAGACTGACAATTGGTATTAAACCATGTCTATTTTTATTTATCAGTAAAATATTAAGACGGCAAAGACTTTTAATAGACTAATAGTTATAGTAACGACTAGCGGGTTGCATTTAATGATTGCGTACAATGCTTTTATTGCCAGCCATACCGCTTCAAAATTCCCTTTCCACTTCTTTACAAATGAATTCACATTGTTAGCAAAAGTAGTTACAATTCAATAAACATTCAAGTGCTTTCAATTCTTCTTAAAAAAATACACTTCTACAAAACCACTCGAATACTATTTAAAATATGAGTATCTGTTGTACTAATTTGAAAAGAAAATTTTTCAAAAGAAAATCATTTTGCAAAAATAAATAAAATTAGGTGGTGAAAATTATGATAAAATATTAACCTCGATTTTCACTTTGTAGCAAATCTAAACAGGGAATTTTTCATAGATTTACATTTTTATGCCATACTGTTTTAAATTGTTATTTAAACTCTTCAAAATCTGCCATTATTTGCACACAACTTGAATATGTTTTTAATAACTTGATGCCTTGTAATGAGGTTATTTAAACTCAATTCTAATATATTTTTGTTACAGACTTTTCATTCATTTTCTTCTAGCTTGCTTTTCTGAAAAGCGTCAGTTTTAATCTTATAATTTTAGAAATTTTATTATACTTTATGTACTTCTTGCTACAAATAGAAAATAAAAAGGTTTAGTTTTCTACGTTTTGCTGGGGTAGCGGCAAAAACAACACATACTCGTAATATTAACAATAACTGTCACAAATTTATTGCCACATTAATGTCTAGTCTTGTATTTTCATTTATTTATACAGGGTGTTGTAAAAAGCGTTATAATTAAAAAAGCTTATATATCACAGTATTTTTTTTTTATTATAAGTGCCAACACAGGACCAATTGTTTTTGGTTAGTTCCATGACCTGACTTAGAGTGTCTAAATTTTAACAATACCTGGGAGGGAATAAAGCAAATTACAGTAATATATATATTTTTAGATTATATTCGATTATACGTGCTAATTTCACAGGAAATATACTCCTAACATTGTTTTTCTATCTCTCGCCGACACAGCCTGTTCATGTGCGTATGTATAAACTGTATGCAACTTTAAAATGTTGCTTAAAAGGCGTTTCTGCTACTCCCTCCTCTGTTTTAAATAATGATTCACAACCGAAGCAGCAACAAATTATTGTTGTTCCCAAAAGTAGATGTTTATGATGATTACAATGACGTTGTTGAGGATGGCGTTGCAAGAATTTGGTTGGGGATGGATGGTTGGTTGTTGGTTGTGGGTGTAGCTGTGCAGATTAGTACTTGGGCATTTTATTCAAGTGTAACGACATAATTTTGTATTAAAAACAAACTTTACAGCCGATTTATCATATTTATTATGCGATTTATGAACAATTTAAAATCGAATAACATTCACATTATAGATACATGGCAAATTATTTATGACTTGAAGATGATCATCTCTCGCTCTTTTCTATAATTGTGGGTGGTAGTGTGGTGGAAGTAAAAATTAGAAGTTTATATAGATATTAAAGAAATTATAAATGTGAAAGTATTTTCATAAATTAATGAATATATAAACTCTTACGAATCTTTACTGTCCATTAAATAAACTAACTAATAAGGAATCATGTTTACGAATGGAATCATGTTTACGAATGTAATTATTTAGATTATAAACCCTTTTTAACAATTATTCTAGGTTAATGAAAGTTAGCTAAAGAACAGGAGGACACCATGTTCCATTCCAAAACATGGTTTCATATGCCAAACAATGTATTTACATATGAATGTCATAAGGCATAAATAACTCATAGGTGAACTGGTCTAATAACTATTCCGTAAATGATAGTTAAGTCGAATTTGGAGATAAAGAAATCAAACAATAGGTAATTATCTGTTCTATTGAATTCCAAAATTTTACCATACCACAACAAAGTGTAAGACCCATAAGCAAATCCAACACAAAAAGTATTTATAGCCAATTTAACCGAGAAATTGTAACAAATAAAGTTTGATCTTATAGAGATTGGGAATAATTTACGGATCATCTGCCAAGTCTCTCAATCACAGATTGAGATCATTCGGCTTTATTGATTCGAGGGCACCATGAGTAACAAATCTGATGATAAGCAAAGTAACAGGTCAGCCGGATAACCATGATTAACATGTTTTAATTGCCGTCAATAGCTGGACGATAAGTGGTTCCAACTCTCAGGTCGATACCTCAGCATACAAAGCTCAATTGAAATTTTGAAGGATAGATTTCTGGGTCACTTAATATCCCTTTTTGCTGTAACCATAGATTTTGGAAGTTCTCAAAAAAACTCTCATAAAAGATTCGTTTCCGGCAGTCCATATCTAGTTTTTTTTTTAACTCTGGAAGCTCTCAACCAGAATATCCCAGAATAACGGAGAATATATCACCAAAATAGACACTAACAAAGAGGCAACCATATGGTCGTTACATAATCAAGGATCGATTTGCTGGGGTGGAAAGATATGGTACCTTTTGTCGAAAAAATATACAATGATTATGGCATGTCTTGTAATGATATAAACACCCAGAAAGGCACAAAGTACAGATGAACCTTCTCTGTATTTACAAAATGAAGAAATATTAATTAAGTACATTCAGGTTTAGGTTTTCAAAAATTACAATTGCAGATTATTATATTATTTTGTAGGTTTGTTCCGGAAGAGCCGTTTTAGAAATTCCAGAAAAATTTTGGGAATTTCTTTATACAGTGAATCACAGCTTATTTTATAAAGTGCTGACCTGGGCAAACAATGTTGCCTTAAAACTGTTTGTCGTGTCTTACGCCAACTTGATTTTAATGCCAAGTTGCACGCCAAAGAATGTATTTGCAAGGAATCTGCATTTTATTCGTTCATCTTCGCTGATGATGGCAAATATTTGCCGAAAAAATCGTAACCAGTAAACAATATATATTTAACAATATATATTTAATTTTATTTAAAAAACTTCGTTTATTTAAGACAAGACACAACAAATATTTATTTTTATTTTATTTGATGCTGTTTGATCTTGCAAAATTCTTGTAACAGTAAAAAACGTCAAACTAATTTGTGCTAAAACAAGTGGTTACGCTTTTTTGAGTAAATATTTTCGGTTCAGATGACATGTCGTTAGTTTGTCGACAACCAAATACAGAACTCAACAAAAAAAAAACAAACTTAAAGGCAACAGTGAAGCATAGTGGTGGCAGTGCCATGCTTTGCCATGCTTTGACAGCCATGGACAAATTAAGGCACCTTAAGTACTTTATTGAAAAGTGCGATATTAACAAGATAACGATCCAAAATACAAATCGGGTATAGTGCAAACGTGTTTAATTTTTAACTGTCTACATTTGATGACTTCGTCACCACAATATTCAGACCGTAATGTCATCGAAACTTTATAGTAAATTTAGAAATAAACATAAGGAAACGAAAAATGTCTAAGAAAACCGATTTGAAAAATATTTCGCTGAGCATAATACAAAACTGGTCGCATCTATGACAAACGCCTTAAATCTCTTGTAGATAACCAAATAGCAAATCATGTAATCGCTATGTTTAATTTCAAGTTTTTGAAAAAGCGAGAATTTTTTTGTTTTTTTTTTTAGCTTTATTATATTAAAATATACATTTTTGCAATCAATTATTTTTGTTTGTTAGAATATAACAAAAATAAATATAAATGACACCAATTTCTTAATTGAGTTTCTGTTGCTTTTATGTAGCTTTGAATACACCGCTTAAAATAAGCTATGAGCCACTGTAAGTTTCCTTAGAATTTCAATATTATTTCTGGCAATAATAAAGAATATTCAGTTAAATTCAAACAATTACTCTGCATCATATAAATATTTCTAAAATTGATTGTTTTTTATGTGCTATGTAGACCTTTTATATTGTTAAAAATCTTTCTATTTTATTAGTTCGGCTTGAGGTCCCTGAAGGAAACTTAAGATATTAACATCGAACAACACTGTATTAAACATTAAATTATATTTCTTCCCTGAAGATGATCAACAAAGTTGGTCGAAATATTGGAAAATATAATAAAAATTAAAAACGAACAAGAGTTTTGATATTTTTAATAAAAGGGACCTCAAGCCGAACTAATAAAATAGAAAGATTTTTAATTTCTAAAATTGTAATAATAGTTAATTGTTATAAAAGAAATAGAAACCTTTTCTAATTGTGAAAAAAGTTAAAAATTTAACAAAAAAAAAAAATTACGTTTATATAAAAATTATCAATTAGTTTTGATTCAATTTTATTGCTAACATTCAAAAAAAGCAAGTTCATTTTAGACTGTTCCAAAACATTTACAAAGCTAAAAGGTATCAATTTACCACCATGAACCATGATTCATGAAAAGATCATGTAACTAAATCTGTGACAGTTCCCTTTTCTTAATGGAATTTCTTTAGATCATATGAAACTCGAGCCCAAGACACACAACGCATATATATATTTTTAATGATTTAAAAAGCAATTCTTTAGTCAATTGCTGTGAAACCATTGTTATGTGCGTTGCTTATAAATATGAATTTCATGCAATGTAGGTTTTAAATGTATTTGGTAGATTTTTGGATCACATATTTTCCATGACAAAATTACTGATAATATCATAATGCTTTTGATTAAACTTAAAACTAAAAAAATTAGTTAATTCATTATGAGGGCTGGCGGTTTTAAATATCCGTATCCTTCTACAAACAACAGATGCTCTCTATAAATAATTGAAAGAAAATATTGTCTCTATATATACAAAATCAACAAAACAAATTGACATTCAATATGAACTAATTTTTCCTCTATCCTCTGATTATTCAATACACATTGAAGGATAATCAATGAGAGCAGCCATTTTTATACAAATTATTAAAATAATCAGGACAAATTGTTGAATGGAAAGGGAAAAGTGAAAGGGAAATAAAGACCAGTCAAAAATACACGCAATCGAGATGGATTTACCACCCGTATACATATTTCAATATATTTATTTATTCCTCGTAGCCATAATGATTGGTATATTGGAAATAAAAGACGTGAATTGAAAAAATAACAAATAATGATATTGGTAAACAAGTGATATACTCCAGGGACACAAATGTCTAACATGTTATGATATGATTACCGAGTACTAGGTAAAATGTAAATAGAAGACAAAGCACAAAAATGGCATGGGTAATGAAAATATGTTTTTGAAAAGTAAATATTATAAAATTTATCTATCTATCAAACTTGAGAGTGAAAGTAAATAAAGGATATTTCAACAAAAAGAATATTCCTAATTTCTTTTCATTAATTTAAATTATTAAATAATTCCCAAAGAAATTATTGCTGTTTTGGGGTAAAAAATTTAAAGAAAAGAATAATTTCCACACAATTTAATAAGGAAAATTTAACAAACATTCTATACAAAAGACATTTTTTTAGGCTTAACTGTCTGTTTGTTGTTTGTGTCGTTTTTGTATCACCAGCAATTTATGTGAGTGAATAAGTGTTTATGTGAATGCATAAGTAATTAGTTTGCATTGAGTCAGATTGAATGAGTGAAGTGTGCATTCAAGAGCCTTAAATTAAATCAAAATACAAAAATCTTGTGTTTTTGTTAAGATCTTAACAATGGAAATGTCAACACCAACGAATACCAATTTTTTGTTGGTTTTTATTTTTAGATGACCTGACCATATCAAATACTTACATAATAAATAAGTACGTACAGTACTAAATAAGCAATACTTCACACCCTTACTACATGCATCTTCCTGTTACACCCCTCTTCTATATTTAACAGCAAATGTGTGTAAAACAAAAGAAAGAAAAACACTCTTATAATCCTGATAGACATTTGGTCTCTTCAGATAGATTTGAAGGAAGAATGAGAAATAAACTAAAGAATTCATACTTAATTTCACCTTTTATCTAACAGTACTATGCGCTGATTTGCACTAATCGTTGGTAGTTTTTCACGAACAGACACAAACAAATAAATTTCCCAAACACTTCAACTTGAAAAGGTTTTTGAGGTTTTTATAGAAAAAATAGCCCCATTTGTTTGTCACTAATTTAATATACATACTCGTATACACTAGAGCCCTGATTTGCGTCGTTAATAGGGACCGTGGAAATGCGACGCGAATCACTTTTTTCTATACAAATGTATCTACTGACTAAGTAATTTTCATTATTCATCACATTCTTTAATATTAACGTATTTGTTTTGAATTCTGTCACATTCAGCAGTAATAATATTGCATTCCGGTAAGAAGTATATCTTATACTATTTATTTATTTTTTGCTGTGTAATTGTCAGTGAGATCCTTAGTAAGTTCCTGCTTTATTTAAATATGTACCAGTTTTGCTGTTTATACCCTACACCACCATAGTGGGGAGGGTGTATTGGATTTGTGCTGATGTTTATAAAGCCCAGAACTATTGGTTCAACACCCACCTTAAAGTATACCGATCGACTCAGAATCACTTCCTGAGTCGATTTAACGATGTCCGTCCATCCGGCTGGCTGGCCATGTATGCTTGTGCGCAGTGTACAGGTCGCTATTTTGAAAATATTTCGATAAAATTTTGTACGTGATATTTTTTCGGCCCAAGGATGGATGGGATTGAAACTGGTGGAAATCGGTTCATTATTTCACCTGGCCCCCATACAAATGTCCTTCCGAAATTGGAGCTTATTGATCATAAATGTTTGAATTATGCAAGCATCCAAACATCACAAATGAGTGGTAAATAAAGCCAAATCACATCTAAGAATTTTGTGCAGATCGGTCCATAATTGATCATAGCTCCCATATAAGACCCTATTCATAAAATCACTTTAAAGACCATAACTCTCTCGAAAATGTTGGTATCCAAATAATATTTAAAGCAAATATATTTCATATGTCTAAAAATAATACGGTGCAATTTTATTATGATCGGCCCATAATTAGTCGTAGCTCCCATATAAGACCCTCTCCGTAATTCACTTTAAGCTCCATAAATCGTTTAAAAGTATTTATATCGAGTTTATCACATATAATACTTATGTATATTCACAGACATCAGGACACTAAATTTTTGGATGATCGGTCCACAATAGGTTATATGCCCCATATAACGTTCATTTCTGAAAAACTGTTTTATACATATACTGGGTGTAGGGTATTATATTATACTTTCTTACTTGTTTTCTTTGTTTACAAGCGTTTTATAACATAATTTTTCTAACTTTTTCGAAGCAATAGTTAATGTCATCCGTCAAATCAAAAACACCGATTTTTATAAGAGGAAATTAAAATTACTTTCTTCTTTTAGCTTTTAGTAAATATGTATTAACAAATGAGTATTAATTTGTGATTCAAAAGTATTCGAACGTATTTTTTGTTACACACATATTAAAACATGTATGCTACCGCATTTTATATGAACAATGTTTAAATGCGCCCAGATTGTCCTTCAAGAATTGATTTTTTTAATCAGAGTATATTATAAAAAAGTTATATATTAAAATTAATTTAATAGAGAGCGCTGTGTATTCCAAATTTATTCATTATCAAACATTAACAAATGTTCAATAACGTGTGTGTATTTTCTAAATTAAGTTTTTTCTACTTTTTGGCTAAATACGTTGGATTAAAACTTCCAATTATATTTTCATCTTAAATTTACTTTGAACACAAATGAAACCTTAGACATTTCAACAAAAAAAGTCTTAATTTTAATATAATGAGGGTGATTTTTCCCCTCACATTCTATTGTTCAATCTAATTTCCTTTTCAAATGTGTCACCTCACACACACTTTCTATAACATGTCTCAGACTGGTACTCATTAATTTCAATTTTAACGAAGAAACAAAAAATACTTCCTAAATGAGTATGTTTACAGTGAGTGGCCAAAGTAACGAATATTTTTAATATTTACAGACAACCACTCTTATGTAATACACTGTAAATACGTATTTGTGTAGAACTTTCGTTTTTTCAGTTTTCCTTTGTTTGTTGTTAAGATTAATTAGTGCATTGGTAAATTTTGACATACGCACTCATTCATATGATGATTTAGTTTCATCAGCTTTTGATGTGGTGTTAAAATGGTTTTTTATCTCTTCCACAACAAGAGAGCAACCAACCATTATTATTATTCATCTTTTGTGGTGTTTGGTGTTTATACCGTTTTCCTGACACATTTCCAAGTGCTGTAATGTAATAATGAGCTGAATATTCCCTCACTTCTCTTTACAATAATTATGTGTGTGAAATTGCGTTGATCTTTTTGGTTGCAAGTTTTATACAAATTTGTACATGTTTATTGTGCGTAAAATTATTATTAATTGAAATTCTATGAAAATTATATTTTCGACCGTTTTGTGTTGTAATTGGATCTGTGAGTGATGTACTTTTGTTGTATATTGCCAGGAATGTTGATGATTTGATAAGAGACACAGAAACAGAAAGGAATACAAGTGTTCATTGCTCATTATTCAAATTATGATAAATTTCAATATCTTTGATGCAATTGAAAAATTTACATGTTATTTAATAAACATTTCCAACTGCTAAAGTTTTGTAGTTAAGAAGAAGAATAATTCTTCAATTCTTAATTGTTAATTTACATTTCAGTTTTTTCCATACGCAGATGGAAATTTAACTAAATCTTTAGTATAACTGCAAACTTCAGTAACCGAATTTACTCTAGCTCATGATTAGCTCTTGATTTTCTGAACTGACAACAACAAATTTTTCTCCAGAACCAGTTTATTTATGTATTCAGGTTGTCTACAAGAACGAATAAGGCCAATTTCGGATATCCTGCTCTGAAGTGAAGCGTATATCAGAGAAAGCATTCTGTATCGGTCGAAACAAATAGTAGTCGGACGGGGCAAGGTCTGGACTATAAGGCTAATGTGGCAAAACTGCCTCACCCTGCTAAATAGTTTAAATAGCATTTAAATAGTTTTTACTTTTTAGTTTTTCTAACAGGTATTGCAACATTTGCCGATCGTTGTTATGATGAAATATTTCGATTTCATATTTGAATCAGAGTTGTGAATGAATCATTCCTTTTGATTTCAATTCATTACGAATTAGCTAAATTTTGAATTAATTCTTTTCAACAAAAAAAAAAAGAATTGAAATAAATTTGAATCAATTCATTTGAATTTAGCGAACATGAATTGCAATTCATTTCCAATTCAAATGAATTGGTCAAAATGAGTTGCAATTCATTCGAATTAGGCAAAATGAATTGCAATTAATTTTTTAATTCAAAAGAATTGGTAAAATTAATTGCAATTCATGTTCGCTAAATTCAAATGAATTGTTTCAAATTTAATTCAATTCGTTTTTTGGAGAAAAGAATTAATTCAAAATTTTACCAATTCATTGCATGAATGATTCGCGAATTAATTCAAAAATGAATGATTCGTTTACAACTCTGATTTGAATGCATATTATGGGCGTTTTTCGGCCAATGCTCGCTTCAAACGAATCAGTTCCATTCGGTACACGTTCACTGTGATGGACAGACCAGATTTTAGCACCTCATATTGGTGCCATTAAGAATTGTAGAATTAATCTCCTTCTTAATTCAACTTCAAATCTGATGGTATCAAATTTCCCTGCTTTTGAAAGAATCCTGCTGCTTGCAAATGTTTTGAAATTGCAACTTGAGTAGCTGCCAATGATTTTGCAAGCTCTTATTGAGTTTGATAACAATCTTCATGGAGTAATGCCATTTGGCTGCCCTGAACGATTTTTATCACCACTATTGATCCGCATAAACCATCTCCCGCTCGTTAAAACCGATGGAACACATTCACCATAAGCTTCGATGTGCTTAAAAATCTCCTTTGTGTTCCTTTGATTTGAGTTTGGGCTGTTGTGCTGACTGTAGAGTTCTGCCAGTTTCTGATTTATACTTAGTAATCGTAACTATCTCAACCTATTTCCAGTCAGTCAACAATTTTTCTGGGTAGTCTGCAATCATGGGCCACTCCAAAACTTTATTTGTCTTATTTTATTATTTTCTCTTTAACGTACAATGTTTTGATCTTTTCCTCTGATCAATTTCGCGACAACATATGCATACAGCGCTGCCAGAAGTAAGATTTTCCTTATTTTTTAAGATTTTTTAACAGAAAAAAGATTTTAAGATTTTTTTCCCAAAAAAAGATTTTTTTGTTTTGTCTAGACGAAGGTTAGGTTCAATTAAAAAAATCTTTTTTGTTCCCATTTGAAAAATTTTAAACTAATTGATCTCAAAAAATGTACAATTTAGTATAAGAAAATTAATTTTTGTTATTTAGTTCGTTTATTTGACCTTTTTCAATATTTAATAGTTTCTTTTTATAAGCAATAAGGTCACTTGAATTTTATATAAAAATATTTAATTTATTTATATATATTTATTTCCAATATTTCGCTATCACAATGGATAGCTTCTTCAGGGATAATACAAGTTTTGAATTATAATAAAATAATAATTGAAGTATGAAATTGAAAAAATTTTTTATGTTAAAACTATTAATTTTTGTTGTTATTTTTTGGTTAGTGTTAAATAAAATATGAATTGTTTTTATTATTTATAATAAAAAAACTACTTATTTCCAAAAATAAGATTTTTTCCTGAAAAATAAGACTTTTTTTTGGCGAAATTAAGATTTTTTGCTGAAAATTTCTGGCAGCCCTGTAAGCATAACAGATGAGTCTGTAACAGTGCTGGCAAACATGGTGCAATTGTACTTGTTTTGATACATTTTAGACATAGTTGGTACCGTGATAATCGCGATATTAAACAAATACAAACAAATCCAAAATAAAGATAATTGACAGAACACATTTTATTACGAAACGAGCTCTGTTTCTTTACATTAAAATAAAATTGCTATATGTATATCGAATTTTCGATAAAGTAAGTTTGTGATTAAGTTTTATTATTATTTAACAAATATTGAAAATGGTACAATGGATTTCTAAAAAAGTACATTTTATTTATATAGGTGGTATCCTAAAACCCATTTTTCATCATTGGTTTGTAACCTTCATCAAACCGTCGGATATTTTGGAATGCAATGAAAGTCAATGTTTACACTTTTTCTTAGTGCAATTTCTTTTTTAGCTCCAATTTCCATACGTATAAAAAGAGAAAAGTAAAACTAGGACTTATTGGAATAATTGTGAATAAAATAAAAAGTTTGATGGACTATATAATTGTCATTTCTATGAAATTCTCAACATTCAAATAAAAACACTATAACTTTAAAAAATACTTTAACATCATTTACAATATTTAACTTTTGAAATGTAATCAAAATTTTTAGCCAACAAAGACTGCGAATCGTTAATCACAGCACTAGTTTTGCAAATAACTTTTTATACCTTAAAACACGTTGCATATAATAAGCGTAACGAACTGGATTTAAATTTTTCATAAAAGAATACTTTGGAGTTACAGAAAAAAAGCAGGAAATGTCAAGTTATTTACTCGTCTTGGCAATTTTTCCTATCATTTATAATGAAACAAAATTTTTGAAACATTTTACAAATGAATGTAAAAAGTCACACATGTGTTGAGTTTCCCAAATACCGCCAAGTTATTTTTGCAGTCAAAGAAAAACATCATTAATTTCAGTAAAAAAAAAACAATATCAATTCAATTGTATTTTAAATGTTAAAGAAGAAAAGCGCGCCTTTTGTTAGCATTTGTTGTCATAAATGTTGCATGAATAAAGTTGTTCAGGATAATGATGTTGATGACATATCAACACTTAAGCTTTAGCGCCTTCCTAAATTCTATACTATACTTTCGCTTTATGCATAAAGTTTCTAGTTTGTTACTTTCTGCCGATTTTAGTTTTTGCACAATAAACGATTTATTTTTTTGACAGGCAAATGTTGTTGTTTGTTGTTAATATGTAAAGGAGTTTGAGGTAGAAGAGGATGCTGATGCCATCACACAAATAATGATCTGCTGCAGTAGTAGCAGTAAGCATATGTTGACAACTTCTTATTTGTATTTTAAAAAAAAAGTGAAAAAAGAAAACATTGAAAGTGAGGGTGTCTTACATGCTGTTATTTTTAAACTCTCATTCAATCAACATCCGGCGTCTACACAAATATGTTACGACTGTTGTTAGGTTTCAGGGCTTGCTTGTATTTAGGATGGAAATTTATAGTATAGTAAATTGTAACACTCCTTAAGTGTATTATTATGTCAAAAGTGTTGTTGTTGTTGTTCTACAAGATTCTTCACTCCACGCTTGTTTGTACAAATGAATGCAAATTTCATTTTTTGGCCCCATTATGATTGTGTTATTTCAAGTCATTTTTTTCTACTCGTCAGTTCCAAATCAGTTTGCAAAAATTTATTTAAAGCTGTCAATATGCTGATGTTTGACAAACTTATTTCATAGCGCGTGATTTTTCGGTAGGAGGGGATGTTAATGTCTATTCATTCCATTTAATGTTGTAAATGCTGGAAATGACAGATTTTGAACTTGAAAAATTATGTGTAAAAATTGTTATCTATTGTTTAAATTGTTTTTTATTGAAATTGTATCTTAAAAAGAGTAAAATGCTTTTTTTTAATTTTTATATTTTCGGTATATATCTGTGTGTAAGAATGCCCACACATTAGCGGGAGTATAAAAGTACTTACTTGTTAGTAAAGGTCCACTTTTTCGGGTTCTTTGGGTTACTTATAAAGAAATATAAAAAAATTAGAGACAGATGAGAGAAATAATACATTAATGAGAGGTAATCAGTTTCGTTTAATGAACAGAGTTAGACCTACGAAAAGTAGGAAGAGAAAATCTAGTCTTTCGCATAGAATGAGAGTAGAAATCTATAGACGGATACTTAGTAATACTATAGTAAAGCAAAGACGGAAGCTAATGATATTATAATTACGATGTCGGCTTTCCAGGTATTATGAGCAATTAGTTTGCGAAAATCTGCTTTGGTATGTACACCAAATAGAGATCCTGGATAGGGATTCAAAATGTTTCAAACTCGTGTAAACAGCAAAATTTCTTCAAAATTTATTTATTTAATAACTATTAATAACTATTAAATAAATAAATTTTGAAAAAATTTTGCTGTTTACACGAGTTTGAAGCATTTTGAAGAGTAATTTTGAAGAAAATTTCAATCGTGTAAATGTAGCTATAGAGTCTATTCAGAGCCAAATGAGTCGATTACAATCTTACAACTTAAAATTCCTGACGTGATTAAAGAAATAGACCTGCCATTTGATAAAACAATCGATATCTGTATGAGTGGTCGTTTTGGACAGCTGTTCGATATCAGTTTTCTTTTATGATAGCCAAACATTAAACTTTCCAATACAATATACATTTGTCTAATTTTCATATAAATCCATTGCTTTATTTTGTTTTAAAAGAACAATGTTCTTATTGAAAACTCCAATAGATGCCGTTTAGGAGTAAAATTAGTTTTGAGTTGAGAATTTAAATTTAAAATTGAGAAAATTCCAAATAAAATTGAGAAACTACGAAAAACATTCATATTAATTTCTTTCCATAATTCCATAAAAAATATGTATATTTTTGTGTTACGGTCTTTGCAACTAGAAGAAAATCCAGAGATAATCTCAAAATAATAGGTGTAAAAATAAATGATGATATGAAATGGTTAGCTGTAGCTTAATTGGTTAGCGCATTTGAGTTGGTTCGATTCCCAACCGAAGTCACTCGAACAACATCAGTTTCTGATAATTATTAGTTTTCTATCTATCATGACTAATATTTATCACAGCGCCCTCCTTCGGTGGTATGGCATTCAAACGCCACCGAAGTAAAATAATTAAAATAAAGGCTATAAAATCAAGCTGTAACATTAATGCGCCTACTCACCACCAGAGGCGCTGTAATGCTGCACTAAAAACAAACATAATGCGCAATTGCAGAGTTGTGATATAAAAAGTTTTCTTTTTGCACCACCTTTACTTCTTCAACCTTTACTTCTTTGCAAGGAAAGTACTGAATGTTACTTCTCTTTAAAAAAAATTCTCGATTCAAAAAACCTGTTTCCTTCACGGTCATAGGGAAGACTTTCTACATATAAAAGTCATTCACATGCCACCAATATCCATGGTAGTGGTACCGTGGCGCCAACATACACCTGATAGGCTTTATCCAAATGGATAGTCGCAGATGTTCGTTCACTGCCAAAAGCGCAAACAAATTGATCAAAAGTATTCTTGATAGATCCAAGAGTTGGGGAAGCTGTTATGCGACCTCGTTCTTACTTTTTCGATTGAGTCGCTATTCACTAACGCTCAACAACCCTATTGAACTAATTTGTCCCAAAATCAAAAGTATTGCAAAGTCAAAAATTAATATACTAATCGTAAATCCCCTAATGTAGTAAACGTTAAACGATTCTAAGTCCTGGGGGCTAATTCTGGCAGTCGTGATCGAAATTGTTTTCGAATCGAACTTTATTTCGACAGTGCAAAATTTTCTAATGATGGTACTCGATACGAATCGAATCGATTCACTGCTTCAGTGTTGTAAAAAACTTAAATAAGTACGTATTACAACACTGAATAAAATAAAAGAAAATATAAACAAAAAATATATGGTTCTGCAAAAAATAACTCAAGTAAAAGCAAAATTTTTTAAAGAAGTTCTTTTAAATTAAAAATGGGCCCAGTTATGTTTTTTTATTCTTCGTCTTTTGATTCTTACAAAATATGAATGACATAAGAAACACCTTCGTCCCATTAAGATTGACAAACAATGAGTAAGTATAAATAAGTACATACATACATACCTACATATGTATGTATTAATGTATGCATGTGTTTTTCTAGACTCAAAAGACGTTTTAGGCTCACAAAGCAAGCATAGCTAAAATTTATTTTTGAAATTTTTGACCTAAAAGTAATAAAATTATTAATATTATGACATCTTTTAAAGTAAGTAACAAATTTTTTACTAACATTTTCTTTTTTTCTTTTGTTTGCTAAAAAAAAAAAAACGTTATTTCGAACGCTTCTTTGCTTACGAGTAAAAACTCGCAAGGTTGCGTTCGAATAATCATTCGTTATCGAATGCCATCATTAGAAATTTCGATACATTTTATTCGCTATCGAATAAAATCCCAAATGTTAAAAAATTCGAACGTTCGAATGAAAATTTACTCGCATACGAATGCGAGAATTAGCCCCCTGTATAACTACTAGAGATTAAAATTGAGCTGTGCAGTATACAAGTTCTTTTCACCAAACCGCTCAAGATTTTAATATATATTTAAAATGTATCTATCATTTACGTAAAAACAAATAGGAATTATGTATTTAATAATTTCTTTTATTCAAGCAATTAGGTCACTTAGTATTTATATAAAAATGTTCTTTATATTTATATATTTATATCCAATATTTCCAATAGTATTAAAAAAAGCTCGAATAAAAGAACTAAGGAATTATTTAAATTAAAAACTATATTAATCTGTAGCATAAAAAAATTTATTAAAACATTTAATTTTCTTCTTTTTTTCAGGTGAGTGATTTTAAAATATTTCTTTAATCGATTTTGGTAAGTCCTTTAAAATTTATAACATTATAAACAACGTCATTTAACTATACGTTCCTACTTTGCAACAATTTAAGAACTATCAAGCATTTGCCTGAATTCCCCTTTGGATTCACATTTATTTACGAGTTTTTTTTTAGAGAACATTGAAAAATTATGATTGTTGTTGTTAAAATAATTATATTGGCGTGTGTCATTAAGGACAAAATGTAATGAATTTTTGTAATTTTTGTCGAAAACAAATCATTAATCAAAAAAAAAAAAAATGTTACCTTTTGTTAAAAAATTAATTTTTATTTATAGTCGTAACTAGAAAACAACATGAGATTATTTTCCGTTATTGTTGTTGTTGTCGTTTGTTTAAAACACGATAAACGCAGACACCTAAGGGACCTTAAATGATGAACCCACACTCGAACACACACTTATCATCATCATTGTTGTATTGATTCAACAGGATTGCAAGGATAATAAAACCACACACGACTGCCATCGACACATGCCATGCCGTGAACTAAGATTCATTCATTTTTTATTATTCATACGTTCATATACTTTCATATAAATATATATATAATAAATAAATAAATACGAATATCTGTTGGGTTGCATGTAAGCGTATGTATGTGTGGATAAATAACGCTTTTCCCGCTGCAAACATTTTAGGTATGTTCACACATTGTTACAATCCATACAACAAAACAGCACAAGGATGCAAAACAAAAAGAATTTAATTTGAAATTCATATGCACTCGAAACTCACTCAACAAACATCCCCAAAAATTAATAACAACAACCACTATTTGAACTCGAATAAAAATAAACGATTTAACATACATATATTCTCGAAGAATTTAAGTATGTATGTATGTCGGTTGTCATTCATTGCTCTCTGTATTATCCTATACCTTGTCCTGTACATATTGATACTTGTTTGCCAGCAAAAGGCGTAAATTACATGCAATTTTCTCGCGAAACGTATGCAAATCGCAAATAATCATTTTTGAAAAATGAATGAAAATGATGCGTGCATGAGCGTTTTTTTTTTTTTGCAAATGATACGCATTATCATTGTCAAAAAATCATTATTTTAAGGAAACGCCTGCTTAACTTTGAATACAAAAGAAAAAACTCCCAAAGGGGTTTATCTGTGACAACAGTAGGTATCAAATGTGATGAAAATATGTCTTAACTATTTTTTCCCAGTATTACAATTTATAAAAAGCGTACATGATGAAATAAATCTGCATATGAGGTGTATACGAGGGTTAGTTAAAAAGTTTAAAAAAAAAGCAGATTTTACTGATTGACATATAAGCCAATATCAAGAAATTTTAGTATGTGTTGAGTTGTAGTATTTATTATCAAGGAGTTTAACCTAGTATGGTCGTCGCCTTACCAAAATTCTTCCAGTTGTATAGGACAACAGTATCGAGTCTCAAGACGGTCTTGAAAGCAATCCATTTCCTTTAAGATCCAGAAGCATAGCGATAAGCTATTTGCTTTTATTAAGATGCATTTCACAGTATGTTTAACAAATTAACGAATTAACCCTCGTATAGTAAAATCATGTGTGCTTTTGTTTTGACAAAATCAAATAAGCCTTATGAAACTGCTGTCGTTTTAAAGCTACTCAAGATTTTGATAACACACATCATCAACAAAAAATTCTTTCTTCATTTGCGTTTTTGATTGATGTTGTGATGAAGTGTGACAAACGCAATTTTTGACAGATCTCATATTTAAACCATGTGTATGCGTAACAGTTTTAAATCTCCCTTTACACATCCCGTTTTACACATATGCATACGATAATGTTGAAGGAGATTTAATGATGTATTTTTGGGTTTTAAATTTAAAAATCCTTTTCTTTTCTGCTCACATTTTTGAATTTTATTTTGTGATTTGATTTCTTCGTCAACCACGCTTTTTATTTAGTTAACGATGGTATTAGTATAGATTTTGGTGTCATATCATGTGGTTTAACTTCTGCAACCATTAACCTTTTTTATTGTAGAGAGGATTTTATTTGTGCTGTAACATGTTGCATGTTATAGCAGTTGGAATCGGTTTCAATTTCACATACATTTGGGTGGAAAATTTAGAATCATTTATTATTGGATGAAAGATGAAACATGTGTGACAGGAGGAATTGAATTAAAATGTTAGAGGTGTCAAAGTGAAGGGTCAAGCTAAGTAAACTTAGTGTTAGTGTTACTTACTAAAATAACAAATTTTTCTTAATTGATGTGAGTCAACTAAGTATAAATAGTTATTTGGCTGAGTGACAGCCCCATTACTGATACTAGGCCTGCTCACGATATCTTGAGTGAATATTATTTGTACATTTTTGTTCTGATGAAAGCATTTTTAATGTTAGTAATATATGCAGAAACCTTTGTTATTATATTTAATTTTGGAATGCATTCCTGGGTTACGGATACCATAATTTTCTTAGTCTAAACAAATTTGTTTCTTTTTTTATAAAATTTTTTATTCGTAGGTTTACTTCTAGTTAAACATAAAAATTTATTTGAAATTTATTTTTGTATACCTCTTTCTTTTATTTGTGTGGTTGTAAAGTATTTTCGTAAATTTCAATTGTCAGAGTTCCAATTCTATTTATGTTCCTAGAAGTTAAGTTAAGCCATTCACTTTAAGCTTTATAGTGATATACATATTCGTATGTTACTAAATTGTGGTATTCATTTAGTAAGCTATAGAGAATTTAGAAAATTAATACATACAGTGCCACCTCGCATAACGCAACCCTCGATAAATGCAACTCCTCGATTATTGGAACACGTAAAATATGTATTTGCATTGTTGACTCAGTTATCGCAACTTTCAAAAAAACATTTCGAAGTATCACAATTTACATTGCCAGATTAATGCTATGAGAAGCGGCAAAGTAGAATTTTGTTCAGCTTTTGTTCAAAAAGAACAGCTGATTGCCGCCCGCGGTCGCATGCCGCTGACATTGCCCTTCCACTATTAGATTAAACGCTATTCCAGGAATCTTGAAATGTTAGTGTTGCATTTGTGTTTTGTAGATTCAACTAAGTTGAAAGAATTTTTTTTCGTGAAAGGTTGTTCTCGCTGTAATGAGTAAAATGCCGGTAATTACAAAATTTTTAAAACTTTCAATAAAACAAAAAAGTAATATGCTTGATAAATTAATTTAACTAACTTTATTTTTAACTTGATTTTTTACAACTAAGTTTACAAATTGAAATTTGTGTATCCGATGTACAAACATTAGAATGTGTATTTTTTATATATTTATAAAATAAATAACAAATAACTTGTTTTTTTCTTAAGTTTTACCAACAAAAAGAAAAAGCGCCCTAAAAAATGTGACCTGTTTTTCGAAATATCTATTAGTTGCGTTAAGCGAGGTTGCAAATCCCAAAATCCCGATTCCGAAAATGCCGGGATTTTCGAGATTTTACAAATCCCAAATTTTTCGGGATTTATAAATTTCGAAATTTGTAGTCAATTTATAAAGTCATCAACAAAAATTTAAATTTTACAAAAGTATGTCGAAAAAATACAGACGAAATAATTGCAAATAATTTTGGATTTTTCAATTTTTAAATTAAATTTTTGGATTTTGGAATCGGAAATTACTATAAAAAACTTTAAATTATTTAAGAATTTGTTTTACTTAAGCATATAGTTGTAATTTTAAATCCGGTTAAAGTAACAGAGAAACCGTTTGTCGCAGTGGAATGAATCTGCTGATGTAGCACTTTTATTAAGTCTCTAAGAGATATCAGGATATATCACATTAAGCGATGAACTGGTAAAATCTTTTCATAAATGAAACCAAGAAAGAATTAAATTTTTACAAAATTGAAGAGTCAGTTTGATAATGAGATTGAAATGTTTGTTATGAAATAATAAATGCAATTGAAATATGTAAAAGCATCCCACAAAATCTAATAATGTCTGTTGTGATATGGAATCAAATATTGAATAAGAAATATAATTATTTGTTTCGGAGGGTGAGAAAGAATTTTTTACGAAATCAGCATACAACAATTTGCTAACAATTTTGCCCACAAACGATGTTTTTCGTCAGCTTCATATGTATATTGGTAACAAAATTAAATTAAGATTATATTTATTTTAGATACCTTCATATTTTAAGAAGCTTTTTTAAGATCGAACGATAATATTCTATTGCTTTTAAGTTAATATACAAATTAAAGGCGAAATGACATTATTTTTGTAAATCATTCATTCTTCATTTCATTTATCTTTCACATTTCAATGTAAGTTCATTGTTTTAATATTATTAATGGTTTATAAACATTTAATAAATTTTACAATTAAAGTTATATAAAAAATATTTTTTTTAACACATTTTTATATTCAACATAAGTTACATTTTCGAAATAAATAGTTTTTATTATTTTTATTTTAAACCAAATAGATTTAATATGAAACAAAAATCCCGGGATCCTGAAACTTACATTTTTAAAATTCCGAGTCACGTTATTGGAAGAACCAGTCCTGTTTGGCATCTGTAATACATACATATGTATGTATGTATGTACGTATATAATGAAATTATTTTAAGAGCTGTTTTAAACTTAGCTTTACACATGTAAGTTCCAGCATTTGTGGCAGTCGCTTACAAGCTTAATTCAACACGCAGCACATCTGTTAAACTTTTCACCTTCCCGTTTAACCCTTTGCAAAAACATAGAAACCCCCGTAGACATCCAACTGTTGTACTGTTTTTTTTTTTTTTTTTGTCAAATCATGTGTAATAATTGTCAGGTTGACCAGTACCCGAGCAACTAACTACCAGCTTATCTGGAAATTATTTTTCAATAAAACAATTTATTACATTTTAATATGCAATTTCACGGCAGATGGTCAGTTTAAAATTCATGCAGTCATAAAAGGCGTAACATTTGACAAATAGTTTAAAAAAGTGTAACAACCAACAAAACAAAATTTCCACTCAATGATTTGACAATTTTGTAACATACAAATTTCAATTAGTATTTAATATTTTTTTTCTTCTAAAATACACAAGTGTTGCTTTGATCTTTCCTAGGAAAAAAAATATTTCATGAAAAAAGGGTTGATTTGAAAACTGTAACAAAGTTGATGAGGGCAATTGGTCAGTTGTATATTTCCAGCTATTTTACATAATTTCATGTCAAGCATTAAAAATATTTTGGTTTATTAAGGCAGAAAAATGTCGCAATTAAAAGTTGCTGGAATTTTTGAAGTTGCTGTTAAGGAAGATATACAAGCGAGAATGACTTCAAAGCAAATATTTTTAATTAAGATAAGTAGGTCTAGTCTTGAAATCACTAATCATACACATGTACAAGGCTTATGGAGTCAGAGATAAAATCGATACGAGTTTTAGTGTTTATACAATATTTTAAGAATGTATCCAGATTAGACATTCGTTCATATCCTTACAGCCATCCGTAAATACCGACGGTAAGTGTTTTTTAAATGTCAAAATTTCTCATGCTCATACATTTTGTATGGAGCATACCGAAACAACGCGGCGGCAACGCTTTGCTATTGGAAAATCTGATTTTGACAAGGCGTTTCACAGTGAAGTTAGTTGCAAAAGAAAACAAAACAAAACAAAAAGAGAAATAAAACAACAATGTCCAGCTGTTACAATAAACCGGGTCGTTTTATTTATTTGTTTGCTAACTCTGCTTTTTCGTTTTGACATAACGTTGACGCTTTTGTTTAGGGATGGGGTATCAGCGTTAATGCTCAGCATAAAAAACGTTCCGCTTTCCTTCGGTATTTAGGGATGGCTGTTACAGTCATTGTTCTTAATACTCTTCCGCTGCCCACACATATACATATAGCTTTTGTATTAAGGAGTTAATGTGTAAAGGTACAACGTCAAACAAAGTTGTGTTAAAACAAGTGGTTACGTCTTTTCCTGCAAATATTAGCCAAGTGTGACGCTACCTTAAGTTAACACATTTGTGACAATATTATTCAGGAAACGCATTCCACATTCTGTTGAACCCATAATGTATTGCCCACTCTTTTAAGCTCGTACAATGCCTTATGTGTATTTGTGAGGCGACATCCAAATGATCTAAATGATCAAAGGTCAAGTGCCCAAGTTTGGTTTGACTGTCAGAATAGAAGTTTTAAAGATGACATTAAATCCCTTCCAATTCGTTACTTTCTGAATCATTCGAATTCCTCAGAACGTTTATGATAGGAATATCATCTGTGTAAAAATCAATGCCTCTTATTATGCCAAAAATAAGTTTGTCCATACTTCAGCATTGTATAGAATTATATTTAAATAAGTATTATCCACCATCTATTTACAATTGCCTCCATTCGAGGTATTACAAAGAATTCCCGAATTTACCTCTTTCTCTACCCTGTTGAAGAACCGTTAAAGAACTTTGGTAACATGTGTAGATTTGCAACATTTAATAGTATTCCAACGTGGACATTTTTCTTCAGAACGAGCCATTAAAAAGACGATCTTTGGAACCGGCATCATAAATATTTTCAGTGGCCTTTTTACTAGAGTAAAGAGCGATTGATGTTCTTAAACAAGAACATTGTTACGAATATGAAAACTGGATCACTCAGTATTGTAAGTTCGGGTCTTTCCAAAACTGGCTGCTCTGATAAACAGTAGGTTTCTCAATCGATACAACCTGTTTTGATAGCATATTCCTTAATGAATGAGGAGATGTATCTAAGATAAATTCTTGGCAGCACAAATAATACGCTGCCATATAGAGACCCAGAGCTGACTTGGACTAAATACTTTTTGTTCTTCGGTCACAATATGACAACTTATATAATAGCCGTGGAATAGTCTCTTAGAAGGCTTTCCCAAGATGCAGTGTAATTGTTGATGCTATTAACATTAACTGCTCGCTGCGAAATCTATATGTAAATGTAAGTCCTTCCTGCCAGCATGTACTTTAAACAACTTACTTGGGTTCAAAACTGACTACTCTGGTAAATGCAGGTTTCTCAATCGATACAACTTATTTCGATAACAAACCAAACATATTCTTTAATGAATGAAGAGATGTATTTAAGATAAGTCCTTGGCTCCCACAGAAAGACCAAGAGCTGACCTTCACAAAAACTTCTATTCCTCGGTTCCGATGTTTTTTTAGAATTATTTTAGAATAAGCCTCTTAGCTTACTTTACTATTATAAAGTGTTCTATAATTGTTAATACTATTAATTAAAATCTGTAAAAGTCTAAAAAGTTATTGGTTTTATATTAACATTATTTAGGAATTAGAGGATATGGATCAACCACTTTATCTTCTATAATCGCAAACCGTCTATACAGTTACCATGTACAGTGATCGATATATACACTAAACCATCTCCAATATTAGGATAATCGGCTTTATTTAGCCAATTTCTTATAAATATCAACTGACAATCGATATAACATTTGGAGAAATAGTCCACGGAGCCAATTATAACTATTCGGGATAAGTATAAAATAAACTTATTCTTATTAAATTATACCAAGATCCTGGATCACAAACCAGACCACAAACATCAATTGTTTTCTTTCGTATGTTTTTTCATCTGTCAAAACTTGTCCTTCAAGAATACACTTAAACATCTCATTAGTAATATTTGCTATTTTTCTGCAAAATTTTTTCCTCGAGTCAATAAAGGACCAACCATATCAATTTGTTTGCATTAAAAGGACATGTTTGGAAAAACAAAAAAATAGCTTTATCATGACAATGATATTACACCCTTTGGCCAATTTTAAAATGACAAAAAACTGTCAAATGTAAAACAAACTTTAAAAGAAATCGTACATACATAGAACCGGTAAAAGATTTTCATCTTCTGATTGCGAAAACAAACTCATTCTTTTTATTACATCTTAAAAAGGGCAGTGATGTGTGACTTTGGCATTTTAAAGGAAGAGTATTGAGAGAAAGAAGTATTGAGTTATTGTGTTATTGTAGTTTGGTAGGCTTAACGCTTTATTGGTTTTTCATTGTTTCTTAGCTGGGAGGGGGTAGCAGCAGCAGTAACATATTGACAACCACGTACATGTATGAGTAAACATTAAAAAAGGATGAAAACAGCCAAGGATCAAATAGATGATGATGATGATGATGTTAGTGGTGGTGCTCTTCTAGTGGCTAATTTGCAAATAATATTCTAACCATAATAAACAACAACAACAACGACAACAGCAATGTCATCAATAAACAACGGAAAGTAGGCAAAAAACACAAGTCAAAGAAAACATGCTAAAGGACATGTGTAGACAAACATGTTCACATGTATTTGTATGTATATTTCTGTAATACTGTTTGCTTGTATGAAAAAGCAGAGGGGTTGCAGAGTTTGGCGGTTGGTTTTTTCCTTTTGATTTTAAATTAGATTTAAATATTTTTGCGTATGTCGTTGTTCTGGTTCCATTTCATGCATTTCTTACTTTTTCCATTTATTTAAACAAATTAAGGTTATATTTTCTTTATGTTCTCCCTAATTTGTTAAGTTTCCAAAAAAAAAAGGATTTTCATTTGCCCCCACCGTTTGCTACTACGACGCTGTTATTTATTATTTGTTTTGCGAATTTTGTCTTTGATCATTAGAGGTTTTGGATATTTGGAAAAAAGGATTTCAAGTACCCGCGCTAGGTAAATAACAACACAAATAAATAAGTAGTTTTTTTATCAAACGCCACATGCAAACATGTTTTGAATTTTTAAATTAACGTACTTTCATACAGATATTGTTTGCAAATTTTTTTTTGTAATATAAAAGAATTTCTGAAAGGATTTTCAAGAGGTTTAATGTTATTTTTTGTGCATATGTAAAACTTATTTAATTTAAAAATTTATAAGAAAAGTTTCACTACAATATATGGGGTGATGTTTTTTTTTTTTTTTTTTAATAAAAACGTTTTTCGTGATCATTTATCTTACTTTGGAACTCTGAGTGTTACAAGGTTGTTAAAGGACTTTTAAAGATTAAAGTTTTATTATATCGAAGTTGTTATAAAACGATAATTACTATAAGGTAAAAATAAGCATACATTTTAGCGACCTCTTTGCAGTGGGGTCAACAATTGTAAGTACAATAAAGGTTATATTAATAGGCACACATTTGTTTGGAGAGTTTTGCTTACATTCAGTATGAAATTTAATAGCTCGAAGCAACTTATTACTTCGAATATAGGGGTGGTTTAATAGAATGCAGAGTCTTTAAAGTTGTGGAAAATATGTCTTCTTTGAGTGAAATTTCTACCAGAAAATTGCGAAGGATTTGAAACATTCTCAGATGTCGACAATAAAAATAAGGAAATGTGAAAATATACAAAAATTTTCGGAAAATAATCGACAAATAATATTAAATTAAATCAAATTTTTTGGAATAATATTCTTTTCACCCAAAAATATGGCGAATCAAGAAAGAAACCTTTAATTATAAATATGTTACCAACACGGTAAAACATGGCGGCGGCTTAGTAATGGTGTGGGGTTGTATGCCGGCATTAGGGGTCGGTAATCTTACATTTATAGAATCTACAATGAAAAAGGAAGAATAGTTTGACATTTAAAAAAACAAATTGTGAAAGAGTGGTTGCTCAAACACTGCTCAAAAACTTTTGATTCTGCTCCGCAATCCCCAGACCTCAATCCAATTGGGCACCTTTTGGGAATATCTGCACATAAAAATTAGTCAAAGAAATATTTCTTGCAAGGATAACCTAAAGGCAGTAATACAGAATGAATGGAACAAAATTTGGCTGATTTTATTAAAAAACTCGTTGATTCTACGTCTAGAAGATTGTTAGCTGTGATAAAGACAAAAGGACTACAAACAAAATATTAAAAACAATGTTTACTTTATTTTGACGCAAAAAATTTGGTACTTTTCCGTTCAAATTTAATTATTTTTGTTTACATTCCTTATTTTTCTAGTTTTTGTTATGAGTTATATTTTGCTTCTTAGCCTAGAATAGTTAGTTTTTCAAAAACATAACTTCAATACACTTAGTCCAACGCTTATCTAGCAATTCGTATCCCTTGTTTAAAATAGTTTTCCTCAAGGCCTTCAAAATAGTGGTTTACAACTGTAATTGCATCTTCATTTGAGGTAAAACGCTTGCCAGCTAGAATGTTTTTTAGATTTGGAAACAGGTAAAAGTCACTGGGAGCTAAATCAGTAGAATAAGGTGGGTGGTCAAGTAACTCGTAACTCTTGTGCGCTGGTGCATTGGCTTGATGAAAAATAATTTTTTTGTGTTGTAAGCCAGGACGTTTTTCTCAAATTTTTACATTTAATTGATCCAAAATGTTGTAATAGTGCAGATAGTCAATCAATAAAATACCTTTGAAAACCAAAAACCCGTTGCCATAACCTTACCAGCTGATTTAATTGTTTTTGCCTTCTTTGGGCCACTTGCTCTAGCTTCAGTGCATTGCTTGGATTGTTCTTTTGTCTCTGGAGTATAGTGGTGGGTCCACGTCTCATTAGCAGTTATGAAACAACGCTTAAAATCCATTTTATTCGTTTTTTCTTAAACCGATGCAAACAAGCTTGAGAAATTTTCATTTCGTTTTTTTCGACTGTTAACAAATGCGGCACCCATCTTGCAGAAAGCTTTTTGATCTGTAGTTCTTCATGCAAAATTAAATGGACTCGATCATTTGAGATGCCCATGATATTAACTATTTCCCGCACTTTTATTCTTCGATCAAATAATACCATATCATGACCTTTGGCTACAATTTCTTTGTTATTGCTGTTTTTGGACGTCCACTACGCGGTTCATCCTTTTAAATTCAGCTACCCAATTTTTTACTGTTGCATATGAAGGAGCACATTCATCTAATACATTCACCATAGCATTGTGAATTTCTTGTCCCGATAAACCCTTTTTATTTAAATATTTAATAACACCACGAATTTCTAATTTTTTCGATTGTAAAAAAATTGCGGATGCATCTTTTTTTTAAGCTATATTAGATGTTTACTTTATATTGACGCTCACAGTATAAGTAGTTATTATATGACATGATCACTTAAATGCGCAAATGAACATACAATGCAGCAATATAATTTTCATATTTTATGTATAATTGAAGGCGTCATCTTAAATATTACTTCAAATATTTTTACCGAAGTATAAAATTAACAGCCTAATTCTTTAACATATCGCACCGTAGTCACTAACCCGGCATTACGTTAGCATATGAACTCATTACTATGTAGATAATGAAAGTTTTTGCTGGATTGTTTTCTATTTTAAGAGCTGATATTTTTAAAGCGGGCTGGGTTAATGTTTTGAATAACGTTTTATTGCAGTACAAGATATATGTACATATAAAATAGTGTATCTATTACAAACACCATGACTGTGTCGAATATGTATGTAAATGGCGCCACAGTCACTCATAACTATATTGTATTTCCTTTATGTATGACTATATGTATTTATCTTAAGTCTATCAAGTGCCATCTATCACCTTAACTATAACTCTCCGTTGACTTTTAAGTAGTTATTCCTCTTTTCCTCAGCCCTCATGCATTAACGTTAACGTTCCTTATATCCGTTTTTGGTTTTTCCTGTTGAATGGTTTGTGTTACAATTTCAACTGTTACTTTCAAAATCAGCAAGTAAAGTGTCCCTTTTGCCAAAGAAATTTTAGAAATATTTGTGCCAAATATGTAAGGAAGGCAATAATATAAGGAAATGAAAAGCCATAAAAATCCTTTCCTACGGTGATTAGTTTAACATATTCTTCTATGCTTATTTTGGCAAAACAATTTTCCCACTTTATTTTCCAAGGGATTTTAGGGAAAATCAAAATATTATGTAACGAAAAAAGGGAAAACAATTATTTATATGAAAAATATAATTTATGACAAAAAAGTCCGTAAGTTTTTATGTCCTTTTGTGTGTATGTTGGGTTGAGTGTTCTGTATCTTTAGTTGTATCGATTCATGTTAATGTTGTGTGTTTTGTGATGTTGTAAATAGTCATAAAAATATTTCATATACTTTTAGTGCTTATGTTTTATAGTTCATAAACATAAATAATATTTATATGATTTTGTTTCAATTGCTTACGAGTTCGAGTAGTTTAGATCCTGCAATAGGGAAGTGTGTGGAAAGTGGTTTATTAACCATAAACATCTACATAAATATGATTTGTTGTTATTAAGTGGTCAAAGAATGGACAATAATCTGGGGGTTATTATATTATTGCTCAATGTAGTTATGATTTCTTAATGTTAAAACGAACTTATCTACAAAGGGATGTTAATTAGTTTTGTTTCAAAACAAAAATTAACAATTTTTTGTCACTTTTGACTTTTTTTGGCTTTACATAACTAACTATTTAATGTAATGAGAATAAATTAATAATTATTTAACTAATTGTTCGATATTTTTGTTTTTATTAGAATTATATATTAATTCAACTGCATTGTTTTAGCGAAATGTAGAAAAATATAATAATAAATAAACAATTAATAGATTTTATAATATAATAAGTTTAAGTGAATTTACAAATAATGAAAAGCTTACATATGACTTACAACTGACTTAAAAGGATTAATGAATCCTAAATCTGATATATTTTATCGCAATTTATTTTTAACATGGATCCCTAATTTTTAATACAGCTTCAATTTTAGCTTTTTGCTTGTCCTCGATTTCAGTCAGTTTTGGTTTAGTTTCATGTCTTCAGCATTATATTCCAGCCAGTAGGTCAAGGTAATTTAAATTACGCACAATTAAAATGTATCACTGGATCACCACTAAAAAAGGAGAAAGATCCTCAAACAAGTATGGAATCATCCTCATGTTTAACTGTTTGCCTGACTTGGCAAATATTTACTCAAAAAAGCGTAATCACTTGTTTCAGCTCAAAATTGTTTACTCTTACAAGAGTTCTGCAAAATCAAACATCATCAAATAAAAAAAAACCTAAATATTTCTTGTGTCTTGTTCTAAATAAACAAAGTTTTTTTTAAATAAATAAACGAATTGAAATATGTTTCATTTAGTGGTTTCGTCTTTTTCGGAAAATATTTGCCTTGTGTGACCGTGGCAACTTCTGTTTCGGACAAAATATATTTTATCATATCACAATTAAATCTATTTACGTTTTTCTCATCTGACCATAAAAATCGTGTAGAGTCTGCTGCGGTCCAGGATTCATGGCAATTTGTGAAGTTTGTACTAGATTTTTTTGTCTGAAGTTTACTTTTTACCAGGCACAATACCAACATCTGTAAGAGGTTTTTGCACAGTACAAACGCGATTGCATTGCTTTTATTGAAGTTAATGTATTATTATAAGGACGTCAGCAATCTCCCATTTTGTCAATAATCTCAGTAGGTTAATATTCTTTGTCGATAATTTTCTGAAGAATTTTGGATATATTCAAGTTTTTATACCCCCTACACCCGTGTTCGATTTCCAGCCGCTGCCACTCAAACAACAACAGTTTTCTTCTATGTATCATAACTAATATTTATCACAGCGCCCTCCTTCGGTGGTATATCATTCAAACGCCACCGAAGTAAAATAATTAAAATAAAGGCTATACAAATCAAGCTTTAACATCAATGCGCCTACTCACCACCAGAGGCGCTGCAATTTTGCACTAAAAACAAACATAATGCGCAATTGCAGAGTTTTGATATAAAAAGCTTTCTTCTTTCACCACCTTTACTTCTTCAACTATCCCCTTTCCAAAGAAAGTAACGCAATTATATATAGGCATATTAATTGCCTGAGTGTTACTTCTCTTTAAAAGAAATACATATATAGGGAAGAAGAATTAATGGTTGAGCTTAACCCAATATTGTATTATGGAGTATGCCAAATTTTTGGATGAAAGAAAATATGGATAAGCATCATTGTATTGCCACAACCATTTTGCTATTATGTTTTTATTTATTTAAAATTTCCTATATCTTTATTTTGTATATGTATTATACTTTTTATACCGGCAGGATCATGGCGATTATTATTATGTTTTTATTTATATAAAAACTGGCAGGATCGCCATATTAAGTTTTTCTTATTATTTTTATTCCTAAGTCTTTATTTTAGTGTGTTTTTACCAGTTTGTTTAGAATGCTGCGTCTGGTCGCAGCAGTTTTAATTCACCTAAGCATTGTTTAAGGTGCTCAGTCAGAATATTGAGATGACAAGTGGTTGTATGTTAATCCAAATTGTTTCTGATTTTATTATGTTATAGTTTCAATTATTTATATTTAAATTTTGTTACAATTTTGCTTAGTAGGTTAAATAATATATTTAATTTTTAAATTTTTAAATTGTATTTGTTATATAAAAATTACATTTTAACTTAAAGTGCATTAACATGGTTATAGTGTATTCTATTGTTATAGGTACACTACATTGCTTTGCATTACTATTTGAATGAGCAGTCAGTCGTTGTCGGAGAGACCTGGATTTGCTTTTTTGAACGTAATATTGTCTGTATAAGTTTTGAGTTTCTTTTAATAAAATGTTTACCTTCATTTGGTTTACTGTGCTTGAGGTTTGTTTGTTTGTATCGTTTTATAAAATCATTTACAATGGTTTTTGGGTGCCTTATCTTTTTTGCTTTGCTATCATTGAACCCGACAATATGGAATTTTCAAGGAATTTGAGTTTAGTTGCTCGTATAAACATCGGCTTAATAAATTTTACAGAATAACGGTAGCGATATCTATAGCAGGTTAAAAAAAAAACGAGATGGATTTTTCTTTATAGAAAAGTTACTATTTAAATATTGGAAACACCACCCTAAGGAATACGTCCCAATTAATTCTTCCATTAATTCTTCTTAATTATGATGGTCTAGGGAGGGTATAAAAAAATATTTTCAGAAAATGATCGACAAAGAAGTACCCCCCCACCCCAAAAAAAAAAGAGTACATAAACTTAAATTCGAAAATTTAATAAAAAAATTACTTACATATGTCAAAAGTAATACTTTTTCAAGTATTGTTGACAGTAGTACAATACTTTACACAAACAAAATGCCTTGTCTACTTACACCATGCTTGAATTTCTAAAATTTTATCTCTCAAATTAGAATTCTAGTATAGGCAATAAAAACTCTTAAACATTTTTTAATACAATTTAATATTAAAACGTACATACTTAACGGATGTCATTAACAGTTTCCGTTTCCTTGGATTTTAGTTTAAATTCAAAATATATCCACAAATGTAATTCCCATTCATTGTTGAGAGTATCCGATTTTTCTTCAATGCCAAGAAACTTAAAACTCCAGCGGTGGTCTTTTACTGCGGATTAAAAACTCGCACAAAAGATTCAGCGAAGCTTAAATCACCTTTTCTATAATACTAGAAACAAAATTATAAAAAAAAAAATCACACTCATTGTTGTCCAACAACACTTTATCAATTTTCAATACCTTGGTAACACCACAGGAAATCAAATTTACAACAAACACAGAAAAAAAATACGTCATATTCCATTAGAACTAGCAACAGGAAAGCTAATTGTGATATAATGAAAAAAACATAAAGGAATCATTTGAATATCTTATAACAGGCAGGCAGACATACGCTCACACAACATAGACAAACAGATTTGAAGTTTAAAATTTAAATACATACATAAATTGTATATAAAATGATGATGATGTAGAGGGCAATGGTTGGTGGTGCTATTAGAATGGACGTTGTTTTAGGCATAATGCGTCGTCTTTTATTACATTTACATTTATTGTTTGTTGCGTGGCATTTGAGTAACAAGGACTATTTATTTATTTATTTATTCTTTTTACTTGCTCGTATATCAATCACTTTCATTTTTGTCCTGTCGTTGTACCTACAATAGTACATACCAATATTCATAATACTGTTACGTTTGTGATAATGACATGCTATATTTTACGCTTCGACAGACCACTAAGATTTCCACTTACTCCTTGGTAGTACAGTTGTCAAGAAATGTACTTTCAATCTTTAATATTTTTGAATTGTATGAAACGTATTGATTCGCCCCCTTTGGTTTTTTATCCCGCTGTTGTTATTTAAATTTTTATTGTTTAACAATGAAACAGAAAACAAAAAAAAAACGTATTTGCATTGTTCATACAATATTTTCCAATTTCCATTAATCTTTAAGTGATACGAGTGTTTTGTGGTGTTTATTTTCAATTTAAAACACCCCATTCCTTATATTTTTTGATCAGAGTTTTTTCTTCTGGTGCTGCAGCACATTGTTTGGGAATTGACTTTTTCTTGTTGCAGTCAGTCAGTCATAGTCATGTTTATGGTTTTCAATCATAATCATTGAAATATTGTTTTTATTTGTATTTTATTGTTATTTCAGGCATTTTTGTTGTCTTACCTGCTGTTATCATTGGTTAACAGCAGTTTTGCTTCCTTTATTGTAGGAAGTAAAGATTCTTTTTCTTTAAACAAAGCAATTCACAAGGCGTAATACATTATTTCTATGCAAGTACTCTCAGATTTGCTTAATTGTAATGCTTTAATAATTCAAATAATAGTCCATACTTACATTCCAGGGGTGCAAAGTGGCGCCGAAAAGCTCTTACTGTTTCTTAATTCATGATCTTTTTTGCTTGCCTAAGTCAGTGTTAACCAAGCATAGATTCGGGGCACGAATATAAATCGTATTTTTAACTAACTAAAACGAAAACAACATTGTTAATAAAGAACTCATAATAAGCACACATTGTATTTAGTACAGTAGTCGGCATTAAAAGAATAAGAATTGTTTACATAAAATACAATATAATTTTTTTAAAAACCTGCCAATTTCGTTTTAAAAATATGATCGGTTGGAATATAAAATTGAAAAAAAATCGTGCACAAATATCTCGCAAATCCGAAAAAGCTAGAACTTCCAAAAAATACATTAAATAATTTTAAAAAAGGATACAACTAAACATTAAGCAAAGATCGGTAACAAATATAAAGCAAACATTTTATTAAAATAAACCAGGAAATTGCACAGAAAAGACAACGTTTAATTAAGCAAAATTAGCGTCACTCTGCTAATCACCGATTCAAAATATTAAACGCCATTGTAAGTATACGTGTGGATGCTGGTTTTCAAACATTTTGTGCAATTAAGTCCTTTAAAAATGACACGCATTATTTATGACAAAGTTCTAAAAAAATTCAACAACTGCCTTATAATGAACAATGAAACACATGTAGAAATAGACCCTAAACAGCTACCTGGACCAACATTTTATGTTGCAGGAAAACTTGGGCATGATTACACGAAATATAAAAATACAAAAAATAAAATTATATACAATGTAATTCTCTCAAACTATGACTATGCCTGGTATCACTGATCTTGTCTGTCAAAGTCGTAATTCGTAAGCTACCGGCAGCGCTAGAGTTTCAAGCAATACTAATACAAATTTTCTGACATGTTATTAAAAATTCAACACTTCTTAATGAAGCTGAATGGCAACAATTATGTATTTGTAATTTCCTCATGCAAATGCACTCCTGCATTGAAAAGCTGTTGTAAATGTCAAATTGATAAAGGAATGCCTATAAGTGTTTGGAATTTTTATGTGGATCAATCTGGTCCAAGATTGCTAAAACTAGATGAATCTGAAGAGCTTTTAGATTCATCTAGTTCTCATAATATAATATTAAGCAGCAATAAGTTAAGGGTTAACAGAGATTGCCAGATAGGGAAGAATTTAGGTTTAAAAAAAAAAATTAATAAAAATTTAACTAGGTAGATAGAATTTTAAAAAACGGGAAAAACCATTTGGGTTAAATGGCATGATGTTTATAATCAAGAAATTTCAACTTTTTATTTAAGTAAATTCTATGAAAAAATTAAAAAAACTAAAATTTTGTCTGAAATTTTCAAAATTGAGAAATGTAGTCTTAAAATTAATCAAATTTTCATATTAGTCGGGAACATCCGCAAACTTTATTTTGGGGCCACCCTAATGTACATACATTCTGAGCAAACGGGTGTCTTTAGAAATGTATTACGCATTCAATTAGTTTGTTACTAATACCTGAAAAACAGTAGAAAACGAAAAATATTGTTCCCGGAAATTTCCGTAAATAAAGAGTTTTTTTTTTATTATTTCCCGCGAATGGAAAAAGTTCGTACCGAAACTGAATGACACCGAGTTAAACACCAAAAATACAATAATTACACTTATTTTATTTAGTTTTCTTTATTTTACTTAACATATGGATTAATATTAAAAACTATATCACGAAATGTTTTACTTTCCCCATCAACCTTTTTCAGAGTCGGCAGCATTTCTCCTATCATTTGCTTCAATTCAACATGCTGTTGTTTCTTCAATTCCTCTTGCACTTTTATTTGCATTTCCTCTTGGCATTGATGATACCGACTGTACTCACACATAAAACCAAATTGATTAGAGCACACATGATCATTCCATTCCATTGCATTGGTCCAGCCAGTCTGAGCACAATATTCATTATTGCCGGCAAAATCTGGTTGTTTATCACCCCAGTTGGTGTAAGTGAATTTTCTACCCGTTGAAATCCAAACAAATTGCCTGGGATTGACTCCGTTAATAATGCCACCCATCCATAGAGGTATTCTTTTGCCAAATATATTCTTCAATAAAGCCGTTATGTCTTCAGATTTAAGCTTAGTGTCGATGGTGACCAAACTCATGTTCATGCTGGCACACTTTGCTAGGCCATCATACCATGTGAACTGTAATAATGTGTTAAAATAACGTTATAACATGATTATGGATCTGGTTTGAAAATGTTTTATATTATATTTTTACCTTCTGCTCACTGTCAATCTAATAAACATTCTTTTGTTGCGATACAAATAAATTTTCATTGCCGTTTATGCCATGAAGGTATGTGATAAAAATTAAAAAAATCACCAGCAGTAACTGTGAAGATTTTGCCATTTTGTTTATTCCACTTACTTTTAACAACTGCTGAGGATTTTGTTAAATAGATTTTATTTATATTTAAAATTCTTAAAATTGAGAGAAATTCATTTGACTTGTGTTTAATTCTCTGTACTAATGGGCTGGTATCTTAGAGTTATCGGGTTTGTTTGTGACACACTCTTCAAATGATAATAAATTCCGGTACAACAGTTAGTTAGTTAGTTTTTTATGTCGATAATTTTCCAAATAATTGTTAAATTTATTTAGAAAGTTTAACTTGTTAGTTTTTTTAATTGTAAAAACAAAGTTACATTTATTTTCATATTACTGTGATAGTTTGAATAAATATATTTTAGTTTACATGTTTTCATTAGTTTCAGATCTCAATTAAACATTTCTCTCTAATTGATTCTTAAATTAGAAACAAACTAAACATACATCATTTATAATTGTAGCGTGCTACATACTTTGCTGATAAAATATTTAAACTCGCTGTAGATTTCAAAACTGAAAGAGGGAATAAATTTATAGGTGATTTACCGCAACCACGCTTAATTCGAAAAGTGGGGTTTGTAGAAACCACAATGCAAAAAATACATCTGACATTTGATTGGCATACACATATATAATGTTAATCAAGACTAAATTCCATTCTTATCATTTATTTCACATTAATGCAACCGAAATATATGGGAATTTAAAATGTTCTGAATAAAAACTTGGCATCAGTACAAGCATTTCCACGGCAAAGAACGCGACATTCATACGTCTTTGAAGGGGGAAAATAGTCAAATCTAAACAATTCGGCTTACTTGTTTTAATATTTCGTTAGTTTTTTTAATATTATTATCTATATTTAGTGCAAATGTAATGGCATCAAGAACGCGACAGAAGATTAAACTCATTGTCGACTTCATCTTGCAAAATAGAACAATCTGCGAGATGGAACATAATTTTTTGAAGCGAAATTGAAAGAAATCCACTAAAGAAAACGGAAATTGTGAAACACATATTGTAAACTGCTAAAACTATGTCATATGCATAACGTGACCATACTTCCCGTTTTCAGCTACCTTGTACCGTTGTCCCCGACAACTACTCGGGGACGCAAAGATGTCCCGTTTTTAGAAATTCGAAAAAAGAGATAGTTGATTTCTTAAAAAATGTAAGAACAAATCTTCAAATTCGTCAAAGATAGTTTTTTTTAATATATGTATGTATGTATGTATGTGTGTATGTACAAACCCAGCAAGCCATATGAGTCCGAAAAGAGTCTTTTCTGCCAACTTTTTCGGGCCGTTAACGCTCTTTATGAGCCCAAAAAACAATCATAATTGCTCCGAAAACCTTCAGAAAAGAGGGTCATTACATTCGAAAATGGTCCGCCAGAAAGAGTTCTTAGATAATGTCAGAAAAGAGTCTTTTATGAGAGTTTTTTTGGGCTCTTAAAGAGCTCTTAGATAATGTCAGAAACGAGTCTTTTATGAGGTTTTTTTTTGGGCTCTGTGTAATCTTGTTTTTATCATTCTTGTGTGGTACAGCTATGTTTTTTTTTTGTTCAAAGCACAAATAACAGGACAACAACGCTTTGGTACACAAATAATTAGGTGGAATTTCTGAGTCATACTGCGTGCCGACTCTGGACAGTAACAAGCAAATTTTTCTATCGCTCCGAAAATGCTCTGTAGTTGGACTCTTTTCTGACTCCTTTTTTCGGAGCGCTCCTAGAATGGTATACATACATATGTGTGTATGTACAAAGATCTAGAAAAACTTAATTGGGCAAATTTAACAGAAGTACCACAGTGGGAAGATATAAGATATATATAATATATATATATTAGTATTAACGTGGATTTCGGTAGTGAACCTTTTGTGGGGGATATAATCAAATATGGACGGATATTTTCAAAATCCAGCAGTTTGATTTAGGCATGTATGTAAATGATCCGTGTAAAATTTTGAATTAGTACCCTTATTTATAAGAGATTTATGAGTATTAAAGTGATTTTCGGAAGAGGGCTTTATATGGGGCATACGGTTAAAAATAGACCGAAATTCACAAAATTTTGTAAGATGATTTTTGTATATATGTAAATGATCTGTACAAAGTTTTGAGTCGGTACCGATATTTATACAATATATATATGGATAAATGTCTTTTTCAGATGTAGTCCTAGTATGGGAGCTATGACCAATTATGGGCCGATCACCATAAAATTTAGTACAACAATTTATTTGCCTATAAAGATTAGTTATGTCAAATTTTAGCCGTTTAACATTATTTATATCTGTTTTATACGTATTTAAGTGAATTTTGGAAGTGGACTTTATATGGGGTCTATGGTCAAACATGGACCGAACTCTAACAAATTTTGTTTTGCGATTTATTTTCGCATAAAAATTATTTTTGGTGAATTTTGTCTTGATATTCCTTACGGCTTTTTATAATTATTTAAGTAAATTTACCATACGCTTATTATGCAAATAGTAGACATTTTTCTGTTGCGAAGTAAATAAATTGCCAGTTGATTGAATTTTTATAGAACATAATTATTATTACTAATAATTGAAGCGATTTTTTCCAAAACTATTTCCAAGTTGATTAGTTGCTGCTATTTTTGTTAAATTTACCTTTGGCATTGAAGTTATTTTATTTGTTCAATAATTTCATGGGCAATTCGTTTCGGTGGATGCGTGTAAATTCGTGTAAATAGTTTTGCATTTTTACTAGACTTATTGAATGGCAAATAAACCAGATGCATTTACAGCCTTCTAGTAAAATGTAACCTCATTAAACAAATTTACATTAGCAGACATAGCATTATGGCCTAGAGAGTGATTATTAGATATTATAAGCAGTGTTGCCACGAAAAAAAATTTTTTGTAACCAACATTTATGAAAAAAATAACCAAATTTAAAAAAAATAACCAAATTTAAATGCATGTACTATTTATTTATTTTTTGTAATTTTAACTATAATTTGTACTTTAAGGTAACAAAAAAAAAACATAAAACAACGTATTTTACAACACAACTCCTAATACTAAAAAATAATTTTTTTAAAAAACTAAGCGTCATATTTTGCAAAAAGTAATGCAAAGAAACATAAGCTAATGCTACAATTTGTAAAATTTAAAATTCCAATACTTTACATTAAGTTTTGCAAGTTTAATTATTAATTTTTAATGTCTTAAACAAAAATAAAAAGTATATAATAAAAACAAAAAATTTTTCATTGGCAATAAAATAAGGAACTAGAAAGTTACTCTCTTAAATACTAAAAACCATGTAATTATATTACAATAAATATGGATATCACTTTTACTTAAAATGTCACAGCTTGAGTTTTAAAATTTGTCTTTGGCAGACCAAACAAAATGGGCATTTTGTTGATTTTTGCACAATTCTTTTGCTTGCAATATATTACTAATTGTCTTAAAATCTAAATATTTTCAGTAAAAAAAAAATAACCAAAACAGAAAAAATCTACACATGTACACATTGAGAAAAAAAATAACCAATTTTGGTTAGAAATAACCAAAAACGGCAACGCTGATTATAAGTTATTATAAAATGTTTGAATATATCCATTATTGTAGACAGGAAAAAAGTGGTCATAAAAACTAAAATGAAACAAATAACAATAATTATCCAAAAAGTGATCAAAATAAACTATAATTCAAAAGCGTTTATGATACTCAAAAATTATCTTGAATTAAAAACATTGATAATTTTAATTTCCATAAATATTTTAGATAATTTATAAATACTTAGGATGTAAAAGATATGTTCAACAAATTTATAATATTTAATGCAACAAATTGATTGATATATGCTTTTACATTAACATATACAAAATTTTAATTTCATTCCACAATAAATTTCATTCCACGAAAAAGTCAAGACAAAAAAAGTTATTTTTTGACTTTTATCAAAAAAGGCACAAATTTATCACCTATGTATCATAATGATAAGATCCAAAATTTTCCAATCCAGATTTTGCTGAAAAGAAGGAATACTGCATTCAAACTGGCAGTGGACCTAAAATTAAATGGCAATACGTGCACCAAGAAATTTGGTTTTATTTGTGAATATAATGAAAAACAGTGCAATGAAAAACATAAATATAATTTAGTTTTTAATAATTATCAGAGATCGAAATAAATTTTGTATATTTTTAATTAAATTTATAGAGTATTTTTCATCGAAAGTTTATTATCTGTAAATGTGAAACAGAGTTTATAAAATTATAAACAGGAAAGCATTTGTATAGATACATTTCAGCACATATTGTAATGAGAATTAACGACAATCTGTTCATTTCAGATAATTTTGTAAAAAAGTACCTCAATGTATAGAAATATATATAGAAATGTATAGTATGAAAGCCGTAGTTCATTGGATACAAATTTGGTTTACATATAATTGGGTTTTGTGCTGACATACGATAAAATTATTTTATCGCTGGCTTGAAGCATTTTCAACAAAAACATTTATTATTTATAAACTTACTGATAAGCTCTTTCCAAAGAAATGAAATTTAATTAATATATTCAATCACATTCTGTAAACATTCAACCAACATGAAAGTACTCTTTATTATTTTATTTCTGTTGGCTGGACATCATCATCTGGCATTTTCTATAACACCAGAAAAGTTATTTACCTCGCAAAGTAATAAAACCTTTTATATTGAACATGAGTTCAAGGTTGGTATTAAGTTAAAAATAATATATATATATATATATATGTATATGACTATATATAAAATAAATTACTAAATTTAGTATGACTGGTTTGAATCTATGGCAAAATGTGCCCACATGGACATGTCGCTGACCGCCTTCGATTCTAAAGTTAAATGGGACGATGTAACTTCCATGATAAGAAAACAGTTTGGTATGTTACTTGGAGCTTTAAGTTTTGGTTTTGAAGGGTTACCTTTACTGCTTTAGGAAAAACCCTGGTTTTATGGATTAGCGGTTATGCAGTTGGTGGAAATCGTCAATTCATTTGGTTGACTACGGGTGAAGAATTTACATTTACTAATTGGACCGTTGGCAATCCAGATTTTGCTGAAAATAAGGAATACTGCGTTCAAACTGGCAATGGACCTAACATGGAATGGAACGACAATACATGCACCAAGAAGTTTGGTTTTATTTGTGAATTTAAAGAACACAAGTGCCACAACAGCCATGGTAGTGAAAAACCAAAGTATCATTTAATTTTTAATAATTATCAGAAAACTTAAATAAAGTCAGAACTAAATACTATAAAATAAAAATTTTTATTTGGATTTGAAAGTTAAATAGAGCTGGAACTCCTGCCATGAGTCCAGCGTTAAACAATTGCATTATATGTAGTTGCATTACACTTTTTATCACTAATATTTTCTACAATATTTTTGGATTGATAAAATAAATTTTTTAATCTTAAAAAAGCACAATAATATTTAGAATTGCTTGATTTCTTTTGTTATTTTAGTGCTTATTGGGTTAAGTGTGAAGTGGCTTATTTTTGATTTTACGAATTACATATTTTTCAATTACCGAACAGAGTTTTATTTATTTATTTCGCCAAAGAAATTACAATTTCTTAGAGACAGTTAATGTTATTATGTGTTATTGGCTTAAGAAATTTAAAAGGCTCTGTCAATAAAAAGTCAATAAAACTACATACATAACACGTTAAAAAAAATGCAATTTATTATTACATAATGTGGAACTTTGAATCCGATTTTGAGAAGCAGAAACTCAGAAGTACATGCAAAATTCATCAAATTTATCATGAATGAAATGTTCATGTATCGTGTGTATAACTTAAAAATGCGGGGTTCGTAGCAGATGGCGTATCTTTTGCACGCAGTTCTGGTCTTTAGTAACTTATATGTAATTTTGCACGGGATCATATCTATCATTTATTCTCACTTAGTTATGCGAAAAGTTTTGCTTTGCTTCATTTATTTATAAATAAGTGCCGCTGATTCACTCCAATTACTCACCGAAGCTTATGGTGAATATGTTCAACCAGATTCAATGTGCGAGATCGTACATGAAGTCCGGCAAACTAGGCAACCAACGACATATGTTTCCGCAGGTCCGAAATCAGAATCAAACAGTAACTTTTTATAAGAGCTTTGCTACCATGTAAAGTTCATGTGAGTTGGTGCTATTAAAAACATTAAAACAAAAACGTGGCCCTGATCTCACAAAATGCACAACGTTTCCATTTTTATATAAAATTTAAAAATTAAAAGAATGGATTTCTGTCAATATTTTTTTCAAGTACTTTGCGCAAAACGCTGTATTTACCTATTGAAATGTTGGATCTGCTTCCGGATTTAAATAATGTTTGTTTTCTTTCCTCTACACATCGGTAAAATAACCATCGAAAAAGTCACCTTAAATAATTACGTTAAAGGCGAGATATAATTGAATATACATTGAAAATCAATTTGAGTCGACTCAGTAAATTGATTTAACTCATTATTTAAAACTGAAGAATCATTGAACGATTGAAGTCACCAAAATTCGTCATTCGCTTTGATACATAGCAAAATAAAAAAACAATTTTAAAATTTTACGGGGTGTAAAATAAACAAAAGCACAATTCACAATCTTGTGCAAATGGTATTGCATCATTGCATTTGCAAAAAGGTTTAGTATATTTTTGTTCTACACTAACAAAATACGAGTACACAGCAAGAGCAAAAAATATACTAAACCTTCTTGCAAATACAATGATGCAATACCATTTGCACAAGATTCTCAATTGCGCTAATATTTTATTTATTTTTGCATTTGAACAGTTTAGATATATAAAAACCACTACAATTACTTAAACTTTTTGATAATTATTAATTATAATATTCTGCTGCTTGTGATTCTTATCGTCCATATAGCTGCCGCTACATTCTTGTGGTTTAAACTCACATATGAAACCAAATTTTTTCGTACATTTATTATCGTTCCATTGCATATTGTCCTGCCAACCAATATGCATGCAGTACTCCTCACTATTATAGAAATCTGGATTTGGTGCATACCAATAAGTATAAGTAAATTCTTCGCCCGTTGCCACCCAAGTAAACTGGCGATTTGTGCCAACAGCGTAACCACCAACCCAGAGATTAACTGCTTTTCCTAAAAATAATAAATTGGAATTATAATTTTGAGGTGAAATCAAATAATATCTACCTAAATATTTCTGTGCCATTTTCTACTTACCAAAGGTCGTCTTAACAACTAGATTTATGTCATCCGATTTGGTTTTGGAATCTATTGTCAACAAAGTCATATTCATGCGTGCGCATTTGGTTAATGATTCAAACCAATCATACTAATGTGAAGGAAATTGTATAAATTTGTTTTTTTTTTAACACGTTATTAGTTATTTATTTTCTCACCTTATATTCATTTTCTATGTAATAGTATTGTTTACCATCAGAGCTATATAATTTTTCTCGTGTAATCGAGCACACTTGTTCCAAAGTCAAGATGATTAAAATGATTTTAGAAAAACCTGAAAATTTCATATTGAATGTCTGAAGAACTGATCGTTAATGATATCCATAAACATTTTACACTTGTTTATATAACATGTAAACTTATAACTAGATTTAAAGATTTGAATACATACACTGTGTTGCGTTACTATAATTACACTTGATGTTTGTTATTTGTAGTAAATTTACAAGCAGTCTTTTTAAAAAATATGGTCAGTGATCTGTTTTTATCCAAAATTTAGGAGACCACTTCAATAATTTAAGATATAAATTGTGTATTAATATTTTGTCAGTGTTTCATAGCTATAATTACATTTTATAATAAACGAAGAACAATACTAGAAAAACAAAAGTATAAGGTTATTTATTTTTATTATTTAATTTTTAACAATTTGCTATCAAATGCCGCATGGTTTGTAGCTTAGTGATTTTGAAAAAGGTCAAATTTCAGTTTACATGTTGCGGGACAGATGCTGAATTTTCAACTGGGACAGTAACACAAAACAGAGTCTTGGTCAGATTATTAATGAGTGTGAGGTAAATGTGTCCAAAGAGGGTGGTGTAGCTTAATTGGTTAGCGCATTTGATCATTAAGCATGAGTTGGTATTTACAACCCGGGTTCGATTCCCAGCCGCTGTCACTCGAACAACATCAGTTTCTGATAATTGTTAGTTTTCTATCTATCACAACTAATATTTATCACAGCGCCTTCCTTCGTTGGTATATCATTCAAACGCCTCCGAAGTAAAATGATTAAAATAAAGGCTTTAAAAATCAAGCTTTAACATTAATGCGTCTACTCACCACCAGAGGCTCTGCAATTTTGCACTAAAAACAAACATAATGCACAATTGCAGAGTTGTGATATAAAAAGCTTTCTTCTTTCACCACCTTTACTTCTTCAACTATCCCCTTTCCAAAGAAAGTAACGCAAGTAATATATAGGCATATAAAAAAAAATCAACCATAAGTAGACTGCTAAAAAATCCCAGACTATTACTTGACAAAACTGTTGCCTGTGCCAAGGCTCAGTCACTTTCACTTTCAAACTAAATGACAACAGAAAAAGCCTATAATTTTTGTTAATAGTTGAGAATGAGAAAAAAATTAATTTTGATGGTCTAGATGGTTTTAACAACTATTGGAAAGTCTTGCGAAAGAAACCATGATATTTTTCAAAAGGAAATTTCGGAGGTGGTTCTTTTTCTGCAGACAGTATGCTTGATTTGGCGTTTGCAAGCACTAAAATGAAATCTTCTGACTACACAAAATTACTAGGTGAGAAATTAGTTCCATTTTAAGAAAATGGAAATGAAAAACAATATATTTTACAACAAAACAACGCACCCACATAAGGCTTCTTTGAAAATCATTAATGTACTTGAATGGTCATTTGGGGATTATTAAGCCGTCCAATTTATGCCATCCAATTATAAAACAAGCTCTTATAGATGCTTGGCGATCTATATTTGCAGATATAAATCTGGTGAATTGTATTCCTGAGCGTATTTTTGAATTTATTCAAAAAAAACCGGCCTAACACACTATTAAAGTTTAATTTTATTTTGAGAATATTGGAGTTTTAAGTTATTTTAATTTCAATGTATTTATAGTTATGAAACACAAATTAATTTTTTCTTACACTTTTAAGTGTTATAATAAAGAACATGATTTTGTATTTTTGAAATAATATTTAATTTTTTATTCGTTATTTTTTCTATAACTTACAAAATTTAAATTTTTTTATTTATTTATAGTTACGGAACGCAGTGTATATAAGGGGAAGTACTAAAAGAAAGGAAAAATTTAAAGATATAAATATAGTTTTAAGTGCCCTTAAACAGTGTGAACTTAGTAAGTTTAAGCGCGATAAGCTTAAGCAAACCTGTAGAATTTTAACCACAAACAGTTTTGCCATAAATTAATTGGCTGAATTTCAGTTTATGGGGGACACCCCTAGAGAAAAAATCTAAATATGCCATCCCCTTCAGAATGTTCCCAGGAGTACGAAAATCATAATGAAAAAGGGGGCTCACGCCCCCTATGGGCGTGGCAGTCGAAAAACGACCCGGCCCACCTACGTAGACAATATGGGTATCAAATGAAAGCTAATGTCTTCACGATTCCAAAAATAGCCATAGTTGCCAGATCGGGCGGTTTTTGCAGCCGATACGGCCATTTTTGTTAAATAGGGGCGGGGGTGAAAAACGACCCATGCCACCTACTTAGGCAATATTGGTATCAAATGAAAGGAAATGTCTTCACGATTCCAAAAATACCCGTAGTTGCCAGATCGTCCAGAATTTGAGGAAGATATGTTAATTTTTATAAAATGAGGGAAGGACTTTTTTTGTTTATTTCTTTTTAGCTCGGCCAGAGGCCGATCACTCGAGATCCCCGCCGTCTAGAATTAAGACATACTGGAGTTAAAAACCCCTAAGCCCGGCCGTAGGCCGGTCACGCAAAAAAAAAAAAAAAAATTTCCCCCACCCCAAATTTTGCCAAAATGGCCATATCGGCTACAAAAATCGCCCGATCTGGCAACTACGGCTATTTTTGGAATCGTGAAGACATTAGCTTTCATTTGATACCCATATTGTCTACGTAGGTGCGCCGGGTCGTTTTTCGACTGCCACGCCCATAGGGGGCGTGAGCCCCCTTATTCATTATGATTTTCGCACTCCTGGGGTCATTTAAGGGGGCGTGGCATTTTTTTTTTTTCCCCAGGGGTGTCCCCCATAAACTGAAATTTTGCCAATTAATTTTATTATTGTTTTTTACCCTTCACTATTTGTTGTATGTGGGGCTATTTATAAGTTTTTCATTCCGTCTGCTCAATGAGCAGAATCGAGTATTCGAGTTTATTTTGAAAATTGACATTTTTGACATGTACAGTTTTTAATCAAGTGCCAATTTGCCATTTAGAAATGGCAGATATATTTTCAAAAAAAATTTGTGTTCATGACTGAGATAGACGTAAAAAAATAGCTCGATCTTTTCACTCAGGAAGCATGCCAGATAATGCACTGAATAAAATCAAATAATATAGTGTTGAAAGAATCATACAAATCAGTTCATTAATGACCAAGATTTAAGGTTTATAAAACCCAGAATCACTTCGTTTAGTATTGTTAAACATACTATCAATAATATTGATTTTCTCATTCCGTTTGTAACACATCCACATATAAAATTCTAAAATGATCCTGCATCTGTCTGTATTAAAGGTACGATAGCATATATTTTAACAGTTCAAATGTTATGTATAAAAGTATTTTTATTATATTTTTTATGTTGCATATTATATGTATATTGAAGTATAATGCAATTTTGGATAGTCAATTGATCAATTTCGTAAACAATGTTTTTGGACTCGACTTTTGAAGAATTTCTTAAACGATATATGTACAATAAGTTAAATTAATAATGTCAAATTTTTTATATTTCCTTATGATTTTTCGATACACAATATGTCAACAGTGATCACTAACATCGAAACAAGAAAACGCTCCAGTATTTTTGTGGTTAATCTTATCAGAATTTTAGTTTTATTTGGAAAGTAGATTTCAAACCTAATGTGGTTAGAATTCATGCACATTTATTCGTAACGTTTTGATTTTGTATCTCCAGCTTTTGTATGAAATAACATGAAACAACTTTAAGCACAAGTTTCTATTAAAAGCATTGCAATGAAGATTTTAAATCTACATCTGAAATCGGACAGAAATATTACTAAAATTATAAAATTTTCATTACAATCATAATTTGATGCTATCTGCCGTTTAAATGATTACCGTGGCCATAATATTGTAAATTGTAACCATGTTGGAAAATTTAAAAAAAATGTTTAAATAACAAACTAAAATATAGAATTACGACTACGAAAATTTAATTTGACAATGAATTATGAATTATATTTGATAGATATCGATTATTTAAAAAAGAAAAAATTTGAAAAAGTCGATCTTTTTCGTTTACCATGTCATGGATTTTGAGTGTTAAGGCTATAATCGATTGACTCTGCATATATTCTATCTTTAGCATAGTACCACAAATTAATACGTAAATTTTCTGAAATTATGCGACTATAAATATGCATCAAATCAGAAAAAATATTTTAATTTGTAGTCTCTGAGATTTCCACCAAAATAAAAAAAGTTCTTAAAACTCTGTAGAAACTATAAACTTTGTAGATATGCCATAAACAAAAAAAAAAAACAAGCTTAATTTGTGATCATTATCTTGCAGCTTTAGCAATCATTAAACCCGAATATGTCGGATTTTCAAGGAATGTGTGACACGTGTTAATTTCTATATATACTTATATATATGGTGAATTTCACGTCAAGCGACCCAATTTTAAAAATCGATGTCTTCCGATTTGGATGAAATTTGCACCAAGGTTAGTACTATTGGATAGTAGGCCAAATTTTTAGCTCTATCAGTCCAGAAGTGCCGAAGTTAGAGGGGGTCAAAGTTGGAAATTTTGGTAAATTTTGGTCATACAAGGTTTTTTTTTTTAAATTGAGTGTAACTTTTTACCTATTGGTCCTAGCAAAAATTGTCGAAAGGACTTTAGCTATTTCTTCAATCATTTGAAAAATATTTTTTTTTAATTTTTAAAAATTTTTTTTTTAATTTTTAAATTTTTTTTAAATATTTTTTTTTATTTTTTTTTCAATTTGGGCCCTTTTTTTATTTTAAAGAAAGCTTATGCAATTTACTTTAAGGCCTTTATAATCGCTTAATGGGATGCGAGTGGGATATCTATCAAAAAAATTATTTTTTAACTCAAGAATAGGATTTTTAAATTTTTGCTAGGACCAATGGTGAAAAGTTACACTCATTTTAAAAAACCCTGTATGACCAAAATTGACCAAAATTTCCAACTTTGACCACCTCTAACTTCGGCACTTCTGGACTGATAGAGCTAAAAATTTGTGTCTGGGCTACTATCCAATAGTACTAACCTTGGTGCAAATTTCATCCAAATCGATTTTTAACATTGGGTCACTTGACGTGAAATTCACCATACATATATATATTCCGACTGACTGTCACCAGGTTTAAAAAAAAACCTCTCTAGGTGTCCTGTTTTTTTATATGATCAATCCTTTAGAGTCTTTAAGAGTTCAAGTATGTTTTTGGTTTTTTTACAATATTTAAATAAATTTTTTCTTTTTTAAAAACTCGAAATCTCTCTCTCTCTCCCCTTACCAATCATAAACTTAACCTGCATATCATAAATATTTGAAATGATGTATGATGACAGTTTTTATAGTTTAAAAAACACTAAAATTAACATAAAAAACAAATAAAATCATTATTGCGGTTTTTTTCTTTCTTCGAAACGGTTTTAAAATCCACAACGAATTAAGCAATAAAATGCACAAGGAGACAAAAGGATCCTCTCAACATTAGAAGTACAAAATAAACAAAAAGAAAAACAATAGTGTAAATGTGTAAATTACACTTACAAGAACAATTTAAATTCTATAGATTTATAACTTTTGAAAATGTTTAGAATATTAGATGTTACAACAAATATGACAAAATTAAATTGAAAAATTATTTAAATTTTTCTAAAAAGGACTTTAAAGTGAAATTCAAATACATCCTTATAGAGAGTAGAGTATGTACATAAATTTAGAAAAACTGCATATGTAAGTGAGTACGAGAGTGTCTGTTAGTCTGTTAGTTAATGCATGTTTATATGACAGACTATAATGTGATTTATTACCATAATTTCAAGATGAAAAACGTGCTGGATTTTTATGAAATTTAAAAATGTTCATATGTTTGCTTATTTCACCCCTCTACGCTGCAATTTAGAACATTTCATTCATAGTTTATTTTTAAAAAGCCAATTGATTTACTTTGATTTAACATTTTAAATTGGTGCGATTATATTTTAGGTGTGTGTGTTTGTGTGAGGGTTACATATCATATTGAAAAGGTTTCCGAAAACAAATTTTCAAACATAATTCCATTAGATTATATATGTAGTAAACAAAAGAAGGCACAAAAAAATAACAACAACCTAAATAGCTGAATTCATTGAGTATCAGTTACATCATACGTGAGCAATTTTTCGTAAATATTTTCTGCATTAAAACATTTAATATCTTCCAACACAAGCATTTATTTCATTCAGATGGCATAATAACGACATTTTTAATAAAGGGAATATATTTTCGCGAAGAGGGAGAGTCAGTGAGTTATTGTTTTTCTTTTGTAATTTATATTTTCCAAAGTACCAAAAAAATGTCAACTACAATTTAAAATGAAGTGGTTTTAAAAAAGCTGGGCATATTTAAACCGCAATAAGATTTTGTGACAACAAAATACAGCGTAGTTGGAGGGATTGGAAATGTAAAAAATATATGTCACATTGGCAACAAACAGAACAGTGGGGATCTACGAGAAATCGAATAAAACGCAAATAAATTGATTAAAAGTCTTCTTTTTTGTAGAAACTCAAATAATAAGCGAATCGAATCGGTTTTTAATATTATGCAGGAGCTTTTACTTACCCTATAAGGATAAATTATAGAATAGGTGAATTATGAATCTCTAGTTTGGTGAACTGCAACAAGAAGAACGTATTGTACAAAATTCAAAGAACTGCCTGAATTGGTATCACAGGTGCACTACGTACTAGTCCTTCATTGGCTATTTTCACAAGCAGCGCGGTAAGACTATCTGCCTCTGGTTGATGGACTTCCAGAACGTATGGACAATAGAGTGCCCTGATAGACTAGGCGATAGAGTGCCAGACTATTAGTCAAAGGGTTGCGAGTTCGATTCCCGCCAAAGACTCTGGGTGTTTTTCTGCAGATAAGCCAAAAGCTTCGCAGTTTGTCTTTGTTAATTATTTAAAAAAAAAAATTAACTATATGGGAAAAATTTTTTGAAGGAATTTGTTTCACGGCACCCCCCAGATTGGTTCGAATTGCTAAAAAAATACTCCCTTGAAAATTTGAGCTCAATCGGATAAGGGGAAAAGGTGCCCCTGAGCCGCCCAAAATTTCCAAAATACCTGATTTTTGACTTTAATTGTCAATAACTTCTTTATTATCTATTTCAGTAAAAGTTATAGACAAAACTCAGAGGAAAAATATTTGCTCACAAATTTTTTTCGTATCTCCAATATTTACTGAATTAAAAAAAAAAAAAATAAACGAAAAACCATGGATTTATACATATGTTTATATGGGTGGTTTTATTTACTTAAGTGTAGGCATTACATGAAAAAAAACTTGTAGTATTGATATTCAGCCCAATCATGAATAAAAAATTCGCGGGAGTTTTTTCCCTTTTTATTTTTTTAACATTGAATTTGAATAGGAAAAATGAGAAAAGGGGAAACAACTCCCGCGGGATTTTTATTCATGAATGGGCTGATTTTAATTTTATTTGTAGCAAGTATTTTTTTGGCTTTGTTTTTGTTTTAATTTATATAGTTACAAAAGGTTTCCATATTGCAATTTGGAAAACGTAAACGGTTATCCTTAACAATTTGTAAAATATATTGTTTTTGTTCTTCGCTTGTTGATAAAATATTATTATAATCCTGCATTAATTTGACTCCCCTTTCAGCGGTATCGTTCACTACTTTTAAACTTAAAAGAGTTTTTTTTAGCTTCAATAAACTTTTTGTTACTCGGCCATTTTGTGGGAGTTGTTTTTAAAAACTCTTTAGATAATTCAAAACGCTTAAAAATGGCTATAGTGTTTATATTCACAAACTGTGCAATACCTTTTTTGATAACATCATCTACGTTCAAAGTGTTTATTAGGGCCTTTTTGTTATTTACATCAGATTTATTCTTTAAAGCTTTTACCATTTTTTTTGTTTCGACTGGTACATTTTCATCAAAAAATGCCAAAGCAACGCTTGGTGTCCCTAGATACCACAGGTGACTGCAAAATTGTGCAAAAGCGACGGTAGCAATTTCACTTTCAACACTTTGATATTGACTTAATACTGTAATAAGCATAAAATCGTGATACAGAGCTTTTATAGGTGATGGAGCGCAAAACCAAGCATCAACGTACACTTTGACAATAAAAATGGAAACATCGCAAAGAGCATTTAGTTTAACATCTGTAAAATCGAACTCGTCTCTAAACAAAAATATTTTGAAGGTATATATTGCCTTTGACATCCATCTTGCGTGATGCATAGTGCCTGGGGCTCGGAATTTTATACATGATTGGGTTGGTGTTTTTCCTAGAAATATTAGAGCAAGTTCTATAAATTCCCTATAGTCATCTCGCGGTTGTTTTTCCTGCAGAACATTATTAAGAAAATTTGTAATTCGCTCTATAGAGTATATACATCACATAAACTAATAGCGTTTTTAACTTTCTCATTTTCGATACCGATCCTGCAATTATCAATGTTTATTGATGGCCAGCACTTCTGAAATCGTTAAAATATTTGAACATTAGGAACTGTCTTGTAAAATTTAATATCAAAAACGCTTTTAAGAATAAGTTCAAAGATGTGATGCCTACAAGCCAAATATAGCAGATCCCTATCTAGTATATTTTCAATTATGGAACAAGTTCCATTGAATCGTCCAGTATTAACTGATGTTGTATCGAAAACTAAAGCTTTTACATAATCTTGTAGACCCCATTCAAAAAGCGATTTGCAAATAGTATGTGCTTGTGCTCTTCCAGTACCACTACCAAGAGAAACACATATTTTTTTCATACAGAAATGAAGAGCGGGTATTCCCCTTTTTTCTTATCGTTAAATCATGATTTTTAACTGTGGATCAATTGATGGGAATTCCCGAGATGACGAGAATCATTATCATTACGTACAACGCAGGTGTGGTTATAATAGCAACTCTAACTTTGAACAAAGAATAACACAAAATCTCAAAATCATAACACACCCAATCAGAAGAACTTTATAGGTAGATAGAAATTGGCATCCGTCACTGTCTGGACTTTATTAACTATTTAATGAATGATGACTAATTTTTTAGATTTCAGATATGAATTCTGAATCCTTTTCCCTTTCGAAAATTTTAACGAGTTTCGCTCACATACATAAATTTAGTATAAATCTGCGTTCTTTCACTTTACTACTCAACCGGTTCACAAATGAAATATATGCTAAAATTATACTTAATATCGCCGTATGCCAATAATATCAAATAAATAATAAATTCCAAAATATTATTTAGGTTTACAATCGAAAATTATATTTCGTATCCTCTGACACCATTTCAAATATGGGGGTTTGGTACTTTTGTTCGCGAACAATTCTCCGTTCTCTGATGATTAGAACAGCCACAACTAATGGTACACTGACCGTGATAACGAGAAATTACACGATTGATTAAAATTACTGTTCAAATCTTTCAAAGAAAATATAAACTGTCGGGCAGACTCCATCCATTTGACATCCACTTGATTCCATAACCAGTACAATATCTGTAGAATATTTCTTTTTTGATTACAAAATATCTGTTAAATAGGCTAACTCTTATTCAAATGCTACGCACCTGTGTTAAGTACTAAATATTTTTTTTTTATAAAAAAATAATAAAAAAAACAAATATTCCCATTCTGTTGACACCACTGTTTAGTGTCTGGTGGTATTGTTTGTTGGCAATTTACTTTCATGTTGATCTTGTTATTGTTTTTGTCGCAATAAATCCCATTGAAAAATTGTTAAACAAAACACGCACCACCTCAAATTCACCAATGTCTGGCTGTAGTTCTTCATTGCGTGCTAAAATTTTTGCAATACCCGTGCGTTGATAATTGTAAAAAAACATATAACTGGTTTCAAAATATAAACAAAAATAAAGAAAAATTTCCGCCGTGTGTCATTTTGTTTGCAAACATTGAAAATCCCAGGATTTTGTGTTTTACATTTCGGTTTTAAGCTCACAGATTTTTCAATTGTCACTGTGGCAAAGTCTTTTTGGTAAAAATTGATTCATCAATTGTCTGCCCTTAAAAATAATAAAAAAATATAAAAGAAAACGTATTTTGCCACTCGCTTGACTTGATGAGAAATTGTTTTTTTTTCTGTGCTGTTTGCAACCTCAAATGCTGTCGTCTGTAGTTTTGTTTTTATTCTATTTTGCGCCTCATTAAAGAATTTTGATTTTAATGAGTTAATGAAAAATATACAACAAGTTTATTTTTTTATCCCTCATTATCTTGCTTATTTCATCTCAGCGTTTTTCTAACACTACTGACAAATTGAATTTTGATTAGTTATTTTTTTTATTTGGTTGGGAGTTTAGGTTTGACAGAGTTTAAATTTTGATTGATTTCAATTATTTGTCATGGAGAACTAGAAGCTAAGTAGCAACCAAAATATTAATTTGATTTTTATGCCTGACAAATTTTGCATTTTTTTAATAAAAGCGATTTTGCAAAGTGGTGGGAAAATTATTAATTCTATTAAGGAAGCGGAATGCGTAACAACATTATATGTCTAATAATTCAGTTATACATCTTGTAAATACCCAGCAAGCCATATGAGTCCGAAAAGAGTCTTTTCTGACACCTTTTTCGGAGCGTTAACGCTCTTTATGAGCCCAAAAAACAATCATAATTGCTCCGAAAACCTTCAGAAAAGAGGGTCATTACCCAGCAAGCCATATGAGTCCGAAAAGAGTCTTTTCTGACACCTTTTTCGGAGCGTTAACGCTCTTTATGAGCCCAAGAAACAATCATAATTGCTCCGAAAACCTTCAGAAAAGAGGGTCATTACCCAGCAAGCCATATGAGTCCGAAAAGAGTCTTTTCTGACACCTTTTTCGGAGCGTTAACGCTCTTTATGAGCCCAAGAAACAATCATAATTGCTCCGAAAACCTTCAGAAAAGAGGGTCATTACATTCGAAAATGGTCCGCCAGAAAGAGCTCTTAGATAATGTCAGAAAAGAGTCTTTTATGAGGGTTTTTTTGGGCTCTTAAAGAGCTCTTAGATAATGCCAGAAAATAGTCTTTTATGAGGTTTTTCTTGGGCTCTGTGTAATCTTGTTTTTATCATTCTTGTGTGGTACAGCTATGTTTTTTTTTTTGTTCAAAGCACAAATAACAGGACAACAACGCTTTGGTACACACATAATTAAGTGGAATTTATAAGTCATACTGAGACTCAGGACAGTAACAAGCAAATTTTTCTTTCGCTCCGAAAATGCTCTGTAGTTGGACTCTTTTCTGACTCCTTTTTTCGGAGCGCTCCGAAAATGCTCTTTTGTTGTACTCTTTTCTGACTCCTTTTTCGGAGCGCTCCTAGAATGGTATGCTGGGTAGCTATGGCACAAGCTTCTTATGTTTGTAGTTGTACTTCAAGTATTACACATAAAAATGTCGACGAAAGTGTACAAAAATATAATAAGAGAAATGTATTTAGGTTTTCAAGACAAAGTCTTAACAGAAAGAATATGAAAAAAAACTGAAGAAAAGGAGGCAACATGGAAATAAATTGAAAAATGATAATTACAGCAAATTTCGAACCACCGGTAACACTGGTTAAAAGATTGATGTTTGACTGTTGGCTAGCAAGCACCGCAGTGGTGCAGAGGTTAAACGCAAAAAATTCTGATGAGAGAATGTGATGATTCTTGAAATTCAACCCAAGTTCGATCCCCAGCTCAGTCAAGAAAAATTATCAATACATTTTAATAGAGATTTCATGTTGTAAAAACAATTCCTACCTTCAGTAAAACTAATTTAATGAAAATTAAATTTAATGAACTCGAGCCTGAGAAATATAAAAAAAAATTTACATCTTGTTAATATTAATTAAACTATAACTATATTATTCTATATTATTGCTTAGTAAGTTAAAGCTTAAAAGCTATAAATGTCAAAATTTGTTAAACAATTGAAATTATTCTAAACAACTTAAATTTATTTTAAATTTACACCCTTTTTGTGAAAATTCCTTTTGATTTCCATTTAATCCACTCTGTTTTGTAATAAATATTCCATTTATTTAATTTATTACTTAAATGTTCTCATAGAAAAGCAAATCCTCTATAATCAACAAAATGCATATAATTTCTTTCCATAATGTGACAATAACAATTTTCACCCAAAAAGCACATGTGTTGAAATGACATTTCTAATACATTTTAAATGTTTTTAAATCCTTTTAACCAGACATACTTACGCTATTGGTTTGTTATAGTAAAATTACAAAAAAAAAAAAATCAAATAGAAACTACAAATTGCATCCATAAAATTTTATCACCTCATAAAGAAAATAGATTCCTTTTCATTCGTTTATTTTTTTTTACATATAATTTTAAGGGAGAATTTGTTTGTGTTTTTTTTTCTCATTCTTTTGGTATAAAAAATATATATTTTTATTTGTTATTTTAAGATGTGATTGTATTAAAAATAATAGTTTATTTTATATTTTTTTTCCAAACATAAAAATGCTAAATAAATGAAAGTGTTAAGTGAAGGACACTGAGAGAAAATGTGAAAATCGAAATGTAATTTAAAATTAAATATTCATTGAATTGTTGTACTAATATAGTTTAAATTTCCAAAATATTCAACAATCTAAGAAACCGCTGTTTCAATTTTAAAAGATTTTAAATCGATCAGTGTTGGTACGTTCTTTATATGTTAAAAACTAGTAAAAAAAATAAATTTTATGGCTCATACTTAAATTTTAAGTTTTATGACTGTAGACATTCATAGAAAGAAATTACTACAAATATTTATTGCTAATAATAATGGCGAAAATTAAACAAAATACGTTGAACCGTTTAAAAGTTTTGGATCAACATATATAAAGAACCTTGTTCCGGTTTAACACTATACCTCCAATATTTTGTTCTTAAATGCAAGAATCTAGAATCAAGAAGAAATTTACCAATAAAATTAACCAAATTGGATGAATTAGATAAATTTTCTCTTACAAGATGAAAATGAATCATTTAGAACTTTTTGTAGTTATAAATAAAACATTTAAAATATGATTCGAATTCGGAATCTTTATTATGGACCAAAGGAATAATCTTTGACATTCACTTTTGAACAATAATTTCATTAAAATTTATGTTAATTCGGAAGGGCTAATTTTTAATCACTCCTTCCAGCATTGCTACCGGTATCTCCCCAGTAAAAAAAAATCGTGTGTTTTGAAGCAGTAAATGCTTACGAATAAATTATATAAAAATATGCTTTTTTAGTGCTGACAACGAAGAAGGTTTTAAAGCAAAAAAAAAAAACAAAAATTAAATTATAGCCTACAGATTTACGTATGACAACGAAAGTCAATTACAAAACGAATATCGCGCTTCTCAGTTACTATGAATTTTCTTAAGCAAAAACATTCAGATAGAATTAAAAAACACTTTATGAAAGTGCTTTATTTGCATGTTTGATTAGGTTAAAATAAGCGCTTATTGTCAGCAGAAAGTAGTCCTCCAAACCGGGAACACCTCATACAAAAATTATGCATCCCATCAGCAGGTTTGAAGCGATTTGAGGTATGAATTTATATATAAAACCTGCTCCTTTTGGAGCACATTTTTTACTGGGTCGGTAATTACAACAAAGAAAAACATTAAGATGTGATATCCCAAGATCTGGGCGACCAGATCACGGAAAGCAAAATATCTGCTCACCAAAATGATTTCTCAATAAAATCATTGTACACAGAAAATATTTCTCACAGAACGCTGATCATCGTAGTACAACTGAATAATTTGAAGACATTGTTGCGGTCTGAGAATTTACATGATAAATTGTCAAATAATTTCTGCTGAAATTAGTACTAAAAACGAAACGCATTAATAATAGTCGGGTTTTTGGTTTTGTTTCAGTTTTAAGCCATGCTAAATTGCGGTTTTGGTGTCAGTTACCGAACACGAAACTCTATGATGTACCAATATAATTAAAACCCATAACAAATTTTTGTTACTTTGTGGAATGTCTGTCAACTTGAACAAGAGCAGCTTGTTATAAACTATACAACATTTTTGTGCTACTGATAATCTGCTGATTTTAAGCAAGCTTAAAACATTCATACGATTCTAAATTATTTGGATATAAATTATTGTATGTATATTAAATTAAAATTTTTCAATTATATTTTCCTGTGACAAATAATTTGGAATATATAAAATAAAAATAATAATCCTGAAGATGCTACACAAAAGTAGCTAAATATAGAAAATAAAAATTTTATTTTAATCAGCCTTATTATGAGTGTCGTTTTCTTTTTACGACAACGACTCTTTCGTAATAGATTAAAGATAAAATTAAATTTGACAACGACTCTTTCGTAATAGATTAAAGATAAAATTTAATTTGTTTCTTTAATCTATTACGAAAGAGTCGTTGTCGTAAAAAGAAAACGACACTCATAATAAAAAAGACCTTAAGCTTGAACAATTTTAATAAAAAGGTCAAATAAATTAAAATTATTCCCTTTCAGCTATTAGGTTTACCTAATTTTAATGATTATATTATAAGTTTCAATACTTTTCTTCCATTTCTCTCTATAGGAACATTACAGTACATCGCACAGTGGTATTTTTTTTTTTGGCAAAAAGTCTATTTTTTTACAGTTATTTTTTTAGAAATCTAATGATGCAATTCTGTAGAGAAATGTTTCATAGTAGAAAACCATGATTTGTTTTCGAAAAAAATTAAATTTTGTATAAAAAAAAGTGTGGTAAAGTTATCTAAATATTATACAACGAAAACTGATGAAAATTTTACTACATTTCAGTTGTTTATACAATAAATATGGTTCAACTACCAATAGTTTTAGAGCATTTTTATTAAAATATAGTATTTTAAATTTAATAAGAAAGAAAAAATATTTAAATTACATATATAGTTTAAGAGATCTGAGCAAATCAAAATGACTCCAAAAAATTTAGCATTTTCAGTTTTCATTACAAAAGAAATAAGTTAGCTCGGTCTATCTCCGTATTAGTACTACTTCTAAATGAAAGTTTGGAATATTTTCTTTCATTTTATGTAAAAAAATTCTGCGACTTTTTGCGATCGCTGCACAAACTTATAAATTTTGTGATAAAACTCACGTATTTTTTATGAATATTTACAATAAATTGCAATGCATATTTACAATAAAAGGTTTTGTATAATTATTTTAGGCTTTTACTTTTACTTTTTAATAATTGATTGACAGACAGCAACATGGAAAAAGTGCATAACAAAAAAAGAAAAACAAAACCATATGATTAACTAAACCGTTATTTAAAATAATAATATTTGCAAAAAAAAAAGTCTAAGAAAATTATTAAACGTAACTAATTTTTAAAATGAATTCATTTTGTGTTTTATATAGTGAATTGTGCAAGGAACTTATAAATTGCAATAGTAATGTGGATTTATTAACTGATTTCATAAAAACTAAAAACATGGTGCTTACTATTAATGAAATTCAAATTGTGAAAAAATCAGTTCAGAAGCGATTTCTTAGTCACTTTTTAAAACGTTGGGCCGAATAACACAGAAACAAATCATATTTTTTTTAAGAAAAATTATGCTTGGCTAAGAAGTAGGTTTCAAAACAAAATAATTAATGTGTACTTTGAATATAATTGAAAATTTTTAGATATATTTGAACGATCATACTGATTTTATAACTAATGTTCAACAAATTTTGCTAAGTGTATGAACTTACCAATAATACCGTCGATAGAGCTACAGCTTGATGAAGAATTTTTTTATGTCTCAAAAAAGGGGTGAGCTAAAAATATTTAATACAATTAAATGTATATTTTACTATAATTAAGGGATACACTTTACACCACATTCTGATTAATAACTAACCAAAAGGGAGTAAAAAGAAGGATAACGAAATTTAACAAATTATTTTAACACCAAATGTTTCAAATCTGGGCAATTACAATGAATTATTAGTGAAATTAATAAAAGTTCTCAACAAAAAAAAAAAGATATGAATGAATTTTCATCAACAAACGCAACAGCAGCAGTAATAGCAACTATTGCCATGGTTATTAATTTCCTTAGAAAAGGCCAAGCAACATTTCAAAGTGAAAAGGTCGAACAGCTAATGCTTAAGCCAAAAGCTGTTGAGTAACTAAATTAAAACATTTAAAGCGGCAACTACCCAGCACTTTGCTTGTAAATACTACTTACGCTAGTAAATGGAATAGATACCTACATTTAGCTATAGAACAGATTACCCTTAATAATCATAAGTATATTATTCTCACAATACGTTGCAGTAGTGTATTTGTTAACAAATTGTTGTATAATGTGATTTGATAACTTAGGCATTCTGGCTTCATCATCTTTATATCTCTCAGCTATTGCTAGTTCACTTACGAGTATATCATTCAATACTACATATTTAGTAGTGAGAGTGACACTTGTCGAATGCCTTACAGCTGAATATCACAACTGTACTCATGTAACTAGTTCTTGAAGATGTATTTAAACCACTTAACAACCCTTCTGTAAACCCTCGTAAAACACATTAAACTGAATGACTGAGTGATTGAGTGGGTTGGTCAAGCGGATTTAGAAAACAAACCAGACAGGCATGTGGCTACATGTGTTGCATCAAACGCCTCCCAGGACATTTGTCTACAATGACCTGACAACGTTAAATCATTAAGAAACTAAAACCACAAACATAAAATCACTTTCTAACACTGGCATCTTTTAAAAGCCCTTGCAAGGGGCGATAAATTACCCCTACCTCTACTTACATACAGCCTTTTTTGTTTTTAATCAAGTTTATTTTCATACTGTTTGGTCATACATTTACAATATTTGTGCATCATTAACAAATCCCTTTAAGATGAAATGTTTGCTATGTTTGTGTAATTTTCTTACGAATTAATGAAATCACAAAACTGTTCACATTCGATAATTGCTTTCATTAATCAATATAATCACATCTCTGGCTAAAATGCCAGAAATAAACTGACTGAGCGGCATTCTTCACTGGGCAACGTAAGTATTTATCTAATGAAGTAGAAAAAAAAAGAAAATATAAAGTAGTAGAAAAAGTATTTAACTTAAATATTTCACTTGAAGGAGGCAGTTTTGGTTCTGTTCATTCAATTCTTACAACTGTCGACTATTTATCAGCATTTTTGTTATTTATTATTCAAGTTTAGGAAACTCTATATCATGTCTCTTAATTATGAATAAACCTTAGGAGAGAGATAAGTTTGTTAATTAAACTAAAGAATTTGTAGTTTTGGAATCAAATAGTTAATTATTATTCATATTTTTTTATTTATCCAGTCATAGCACTAGTGAACTGCAATATGACTAATTAATCCAGTTTAAGTTTTAACACTTTACTCGTTTATGAAAAAAACTATGGATACAAGCAATCTAGACATTTACTCAGAATAGGGTTTTAAGACTCCATATACATAGTTGTTTATATTTACGATCAAGAATGTCAGAAATATATTTAATTCCAATTTCAATTCGGCATGTTGTGCATTTCTCCATATTCAAAAACCTCTAAAGTAAAGTTGACTAGTCTTAGTTCCCTTAATATAGAGTCCTTCACACGTTCCATAGATTGTGTCATTTGTTATACCCATTCGAGTCAAATGTGACCTAATGAGATGTGATACTAATGTATGGGGCCATTGTTTGGTGAAAGTCTCATGTCAAATGAACACAGCACTCCATCTCAGGTCTTATTTGCCATATTAACTTCTGGCGGACCTTATTGCTAGGGGTATATCGATTAGACTCATTAACAGCGGCGCATTGAACCATAGGAACTTCGGTCATGCAGCCATAATTAACTGTCTTGTTCGTCTGCCACACAACATCGACTACTGTACTTCTAAGCTTTTCTTTGATAGAAGCTTCAATGTGACGATCATGTAAGGAAAAACCGAATGAACACAATCTCTTAGGGGAACATCTTGGATAGCTGGAAATCGAACTCGGGCTTGGGGGCGAGGTCTGTTTTAGATTACCAGATTACCGGAGTCTTCTTAAGGCTGAAATTTCAGCTGTAGGTAGGGCCGCAAATTGGCTAAAGCTATGTATACACGATCGTCAGATATTACAACGTTGTCAGATCTAGCAATGTACTGATATTGAAAAATTGTTAGCAAAAGGTAAATTGCCAGTTTAGACGACGATAAGAAAACTAACAATTTCATTGGCACACAATTGTCACACAATGATTTATTTTATCTATCAACCTAAATTGTCAGTTCACACGGTTGTCAGATTGTTGTGCGGCATTGTCAAATTCGCTTTGCAGCGTTGTGTTTAAAAATTTTAAATATTGTCATGGAACAAAAAGGAGCAATTGAAACCATTTATCTGCACAGGATTTAGCAAAATATATGTCGCTATCCATTTTTTATTTTCTTTAATTTAATTCTTTTAATTTTCTTCTACTTTTTTCAAAAATTTTATTAATGCACACTTGTTTGTTTATTTATGTATATACAGAGTTGAATTTACAAATAATTTCTATGACAAGCTGCCATTGGCAGATGCATAAACTTTGCACATATGACAATGAAAAGTGTTTGACAATTGTCTTAAAACAATGACAAAATTGTGCGTTTACACGATTGTTAGATGTCTGACAATATTTTTGTCTTCCAATGTACTGAAAATGCTTTTTCTTCCAACGTTGGAAGACAAACATTTTCAGTTCACACGATTGTTAGACATTTTCTGAACATTTCTCGGACAACGTTGTAATATCTGACGATCGTGTATACATATCTTAAGGCTTTACAGATTATTCATATTCGTACTTATACCGATAGTCAGGCTGACCTCAAAACACTTTCCGGTGTCTATACGACATCCAACTTGGTCCTAAAATGCCGGGAATCTCTCAGTAGGACTCTTTTAGATACCGAGACATTAAAATATCTCGGTAAACTGCATTGTAGTCTCATTATCCAAGACAGAAACCTCACTCCCAGCAGAGAAAACAGATCAATGGGTTAAAATTCCACTTTCGGCATCGGTATTCAAGACTTTCGTTTCTTGGGACTTTGATAACCATTTAACTGTCCAAACGCTCTTGCGTCACGTATAATCATTTCTCGACATTTTTTGTTTTTACACTTATTTTTGGGTTAAAATAAACCAACCTTTTCTATAAACTCATACCACAATTTCAATATTGATTGGCAAACAAAGAACCAATTTATTTAACAGAAGACTGCCATATTGTTCATCTTTACAATAATAATTTTCTTACTTTCAATTATCAAATTTCCAACTACTTATAGACAAACAAAACACCAACGAACATTCATCAAAACCATACCAACCAATTTATATTAAAACAAACTTTTAAAACCATACAAAATACACAACATTACGAGTATGAAACATTAAAAAGATCCGCAATCAAATCAAATACACAGAAAGTAAAGAAAATAAATCGCAAATATTTGTAACAATAAATTACCCAAATTTCAACAATAAATCTTAAATACTAAAATAAATACAACAGCAATATTTTCTAGTTGAGACCACACAAACAAAAACATTTGTAAGGATTGCACAAACAAACTAACAAAACGGCCAACCCAAAAGCAACATGTCCTGCTTCAATTGTTTGTTGTTCAATTTCATTTGAGTTCCTTGTTGACATATTGAAGTGGTCAATATTTCTCGTACAATACAACAACTCTAGGATTAACAAATAAAACATACAACATTGTATGGAAACGAAAATTTTAAAAACGGAAGGGGAAAAGGGATTCAAGTAATATGAAGCAAATATAGATTTGTTAAAATATCTAAGTAACTTATTAAGAGAACACAAATACTTACAATTAATTGATTAAACGTAAAGTTTGAAGTTTTCCGACTGCTTTCTTAGAAGAGAGAAGTTGTATCTTTTGTTAAATCATTCCTTAAATAATTGCAGAGGTTTGGACAATACAAAACTTGCAGAAATTCAATCAAAAATCACCACATGTCTGTTTAAAATCCTTAACATTTCTCGGTTGTCTATTTTTAATAGAAATTAAAAGGAAGCCCTTGAAATTCTTTATTATTGCCAGAACTATTGTGGTGTTTATTCTGCACTACTCCTCGTAAATTATTTCTGTTCAAATAGGTTATTGTGTTTTGGTGTTTCGTCATCGGTTGCGGTAATAGTTTGGATTTTTATGGTTCATTCTTTTTATTTGGTTTGTTGCCATTCAGCCATTGTCCGTATTAAATTGGTCATGTGACCAACCATTTATTATTTAATCATTCAAACATATATGTAAGTAAAACTGGCTTGTTCTTACATAGAAAAAATTTATGTAACACAATGGTGGTGGTAGGTAGTCGGTCCTTTGTCCATTGTTATAGTTGTTAGAGTTAGTTGTTGGTAATAACAATTCCAAACGGAAGGTTTATATTTCATATTAAATTACATACATTGTCGGTGAGAGTATATTTTGCTTTATTTTTGTTTGCCAACTGGTTCAAGATGTGCTTGTTTGCATAATTTACAGTACTTTTTGGAAGCTTTAGCTGTTTTCCAACCATTGTCGAATTTTTAAGGATTTTTTGAGCGTTTTTCTAACTATTTTGATTTTCCATCACTCAGCACTTGTACAAATATGTTCCGACCGATACATTTTTCGACAGAATAGCGATAACAATTCACTGAAAATAAAATAAAAATTTTGCCAGCTTCTGTAGTGTGACTGGATTTTATGTGAACAATGCTTTTATTGACGTTAAAGGCATACATTTATTTATAAAGAGTATAGATTTATTTTTACATTATTATTAAAATCATTATTTTTCATTTTCGATTTGTATCAGTATAAATTTCATTAAAAAACTTAAGTATTAATTTACATTTATAATAACTATGTAAGTGAAACAAATGAAAATACTACAGGCAGTTTAACTGTTTATTCTGATAAAGAGGATAGTGTTTGGACACTTTTAAATTGTATTACTTAAATTATAATTAATTGCTCTTAAATTTTGATACGGAACATAAAGATCTCCCAGGCCAGGCAAAAAAGTTTGAAGACCGAGAATTGTAGGCCTTACTCCATAAAGATTATTGTCAAACTCAACAAAGAGCTTACAAAATCATTGAGACCTACTGCAGCTGTAATTTCAAACCGTTTGCGAACAGCAGGATTCATCCAAAAGCAGGAAAATTAGGTATGATACGCCGTAAAAGGAAATCATTTTTGCAACGAGTCATTACTTGCGATGAAAATTTGATCTATTACTACATCCCGAAGTGCGAAGATAATGAGCTGTATTTTGTGAGACCAAAAGGGCTACTGAATTCTGCTTATACCATCAAATGAAACCTGTAAAGAATAGAAATGATTCGAATGAAGAGATCAGTGACCGTAAAACACCTTGATATATATATAAAAGCGTAATATTCCATCATGTCAATGCTAGGTCACTTGTTGCAATACCTGGTAAAAACTATTTAGAAAGAAGTTTGCTTTATAGTTTAAACTATGCATCGATCGGTACAGAAAGCTTTCTCTTGAGTTGGCTTGATTCATTCTTCGCCTCAAAAGATAAGCAGTTCTTTGGGCGCGGAATCCATGTGTAACCAGAAACATGGGACAAACTCATAGCCAACATAACTAACTTTAAAGTCTATAGATAGAACAAGTAATAGTTTATATTCGGATGTAACTAATCTTATTTACCTACCCCCTTAACGAGTATAGCAGTAGTGTGATCTATGTATACTTAAAACAGATTTGTTTTACATTTTGTATCGATAACCATACAAGACGATCATCATAAAATAGTATACTGTATATGAGTCTTATGGTGAATTTTATTTCAATAACGATATTTTAATCCAATAATGATATATTTTAGAGTTATTTCAGTTATTCTCGGAAGTGGACCTTATATGTGAGCTAGGAAAAATAATGGGCTGACCTTCACAAAATCAGATAGTAATCACTTTACTTACATATAAGTGATCCGTGTAAAATTTTAGTTCGATATCGATATTTATAAGGAATATACGTAGGTTAATGTATTTTTAGGCAGTGGTCCCAATATGGGAGCTTTGACCACTTATTTGCCGATTACTATAAAGATCGTTAAGATGATTTATATCCATATGTATGTGTATGTGAAATATTTGTGTCGAGCTTCGTTTAAGTAATTTTCGAAAGCTGACTTTATATGGGGGCATAAAATTAGGTCAATACCAAACATTTTAGTGAAACAAAAAATGTCTGAGAAATATATTATTGTGATAAGTTTTTTTTCGAAGCTCTAGTGCCTTTAACAGCCGAATAGGCTGATGGACATAGCTAGAACGTCTTAGAATCTTATATGGACCTTTTAAGAATATATATACTTTTTGGTTCTACGACCAATATTTCGATGTGTTACAAGAGCCTAGTGCTAATAACGTTCGGTTGATTATTAAAAATATTATATATGTATGTAAAAAGAATATTATATAGTATGTAAAAGGAAAGTTGATAATTTTAAACTTTTGTTGGTATATTTCCATACATTTGAATTATAAATCTATGGATCTTAATATACATAAGTGGGTCACATTTATTTTCCACTAGAAATTGCTATATTATGCAAAGAGTGCTTGAACAAAATCAAACTCAGATTTTAAGCAGCAGACAACTTTATTATTATCAGAATGAAAGCATTCGCTTTTATTGCATACTCACACCATTCGTTGCTTTTGCCATGCAGTTACTCGACAGCATCAACTCTTGATGTTGCCATGTAATGCATACATTGTTTTTGTTGATTGCCTTTATATATCAAGCAACGAAATGAAATGATGATACATTAAAAAACTAAAAACATTCGCACCATTCGTTCAGTATTCGTTGACTTATTGGAGTAATTAATGTATTTGTGTATAGTTTTGGCCTACTAATATGTTTTTTAGTACATCAAATAATGCACCACGCAGAAATTTTTGAAAAAGTAAATAACGGTGTTTTTTATACCATGAAAAAAAAAACTCAAAAAGTATAATTTTAGTTTGAACTTTTCATTCAATAAGCATTACAAACATTCGTACCATTCGTTGTGTATTCGTTGCTTTTGGGAGTATTAGGTGACATTAACAGAAGACATGCAATGCAATGCATGGTATTCGTCATATTTCATTTTTTTTTTTCAATGGTGTCATGTATTGCGTTTCTCAAATGATGTGAATTGACAACACCATGCTCACATTTCGTGATTGCATTCGAAAACATAAAATTCTGCATTCAAACCGTTCTCTGATATGTACATTAAATCTTAAATCAACTTCCGGTTACATTGTTTTAGACTTAAGAAAATTTGCTCAAATATGAACATTCGTACACTTCATCCGTCATTATTCGGATCGTTATGCTAAATTGGCGTAAACCAAAATCTATTGACAACAGAATACATCGTCGCTTTAAAGGTCAATACTTGATGTGATGAATGTCTTTGAATTTCATTTAGAAAATGTTCTTTTTAATAAGTTGATAATACAAAAAACTTTAATATTGTGCAGGAAGGAATTCATGTAGCAAGATCATGTGACTTATTGTGAAATTGAGAAATAATTGTCTGCAATATAATGGTTTGCAAAGAGATTAAAAAAATCGTGTAAAAGCCAAAATAAATTATTTAATCCTTTGAAATTTGATATTTTACCAAGAATATTATCTAGAAATATTGAAAAGTTCTTGCAACATAAATATTCTTTTTTACTACCAAAATTCTATGCAAATAAAAGTCATTGTTTCTGCATATTACTTATTGTTTAAAGTTATTGTTTAATGTCGTTATTGTTTCATATACAAACATACACACATCTCATTCACCACAGCGGAAATTCCTGCTGTCATTTATGTTTCCTACTTCATGCTACTTAATACATATAAAAACAAAACATAGTCAATTCAGTCAGTCTCTGTGTAAAATGACTGACATGATACAGCATTGACATTGACAGCCAGTGGAGAAAATAGCTACATACACAAAACTACTAGTAGATAGATGTATTTAACTTACGACTATTTATGTGTTTTAATAAAAACAACATGAATATGAGTTAAACTACAATGATGAAAATGATGACGACGCCAACATCGTATGAACTACAGTGGAGAATTGAAATTAAATGTCAGTTTGGAAAGTAAAAGGACCTTGTGCAGGATGTAGTTGATTACTTGACATTTTGCATGGCATATCCGTAACATTAATGAATGAAATAAATTTCATTTTTGGCAATTAATATGCTCGAGAGCCAGTCAGCCAAGAGTAAAACACTTGGTACAATTCATTACACTCGCCAATGCGAGCACTGTCATGCTCATCATGGGAAATATGATGGTCTATCATAATTCCTATTTTTATTTTCTTTTTCTTGTTTTGTTTAGTATTTTCCCCCTTTTACTGAAGTTCATAATTTTTGTTGGCGTTGTTGCTGTGTTTGATAAACGCCTACACAATCTGTACAACAAACTATGTGTTTATTATCATCATTCAGCATCAGCATCATCGTCCTCATCATTTTCATTTCATTATTATTGACTTTGATACCTCCTTTTCGAGTAGTCAACTAGCTAGCTGCCAGCGAATGTATTTCGTTTTTGTTTCAATTCAATGTTTCATTACATTAAACTCATTACAGTTTTAGCCAGTGACTGAACAAACCAATGTACGAGTACGTACGTACGTACTGAATTGTTTGAATGACTTGACAGACAATTACAACATCCCCTGACTCTTGCGTAAATTCCTCCCTCTCATTTTAAGTTTTATATACATTTTTCGAGTTGTTGTTTTTTTCTTTAGTTTTATTTTGCAAATTGCATTTAGACAGTAAATATTACAGTGTTTTTTTTCTAGTTTGTTATGAAAAATCTCTTACGGTTTTAGCATTACTTAAAGGATTGAAATAATTGGGCTGCAATAAGTGAAATTACTATCGCAAACACTTCAAGGGGAATTGCAGCATCGAAGCGATATAAAATATGAGAAAATCTGTGTTATTATCTGCCTATTCAGGAGTTAAATTCGAAAAACATTACTCAAATGGACATTTTAAATTTACAGTTGCTGTTGTAAACCATTGTTAACTTTAATCGTCTGTTTTAAATACATGTTATATAGTTTTTTTTTTTTTCTTAACTTTTGTTAGGATTAACCAAAATCATTCGTGTAACTTTAAAGTAGAAGAGATTACAATTATATGATGAAATCAATGATCAAGCCAAAAACATACATACATATCTTTTATTGATCTTAGATTTAATCAAATTTAAAACTGTTTTTACACTATGGGAAGCAAGAGCATCTAAATTGCTCGATAGATTCAACTACAATTTTCATAACTAGAAATTCAAACTAAATTCTGGCAATATGAATAAATTACAATTACGATTTATAACTTCATACAATTTGATATATAAGAAATTTAATGATAATTAGATGACACAGGAGTACATTATCATCATATCATCATTTGATAAGAACTATCAGTTTTTTCCAGTAAAAGTTAAGGCAATAACCATACCAATATATAGTTGAAACTTATAGTTCAAAAAATTTAAGCCCAAAAGATTTTGAATCGTTGTAAATGGAATAAAATCGTGTAAAAAATTTAAAATTTGTATATTTTCAAAACGTGTTAAATCAAAACCATGTTGAAAACGATCTTGTAAAAACAGAATTAGGTGTATATTGAAATTATGGTTGAACCCACGAGACGTCCTAAAATATAGTGTAGAACTAGGATGTTACATTTCATGTTTATTGGCTTTTAGCTTTTACATTAAATTAATTTGCACAATATATGTAAATTTATTCACACTTTCGGCCATTGTTAGCTACGACATTTTTCCTCATCTTTCCCATATGGAATCCGCGCCAAAAAAAGAACTGCTCATATTTTGAGGACAAGAGCGAATTAAGCCAATTTCGGCTACCCAGAAAGAAACAAATATTAGTCGGACGGGGCAAAGTCTGGATTATAAAGTAAAACTCCCCAAACACTTTTTTTGTAAATGGTTTTTAGCAGGTATTGCAACAAGTGGCCAAGATGACAAATATTGGCTTTCAAGTCTGGACGCATATTCTGGGTGTTTTTTTGTCAATGCTTGGTCTAACGAATCAGTTTCATGCGGCACATGTTTCCTTTGATGGTCTGGCCAGATTTCAGTAGCTCATAATATATAATATCCTTTTGGTCCCATCAAATACAAAGCACTACCTTAGCGCCATGGATATTTGGCTTTGGTGTCAAAATCACCATTTCTGCACCGCACCAACCATCTCTCGTTATGAAACCAATGAAACACATTCGCCATAAGCTTCGGTTAGCAATCGGTTTGCTTCAGCGGCATTTTTTTTCAAATTCAAGAAGTAACGCGTTGTTGTCACAAAATTTGACATTTTCGAAGCAAAAAAATTATAAAAGTTTTACACCAGAATGTTCAATAACTAAGTGAGAATAAATGATGGGTGCCCCGATAGATTAGGCGATAGAGTGCCGGACTATCAGTCAAAGGGTTGCGGGTTCGATTCCCGCCAAAGACTCTGGGTAGACGAGTCAGACATATGGAGATAAGTCAAACATTTCAGACAAACTAGTCAGACATTTGGTAGATAATCTAAGGCATCGCAATGGACCAATATGGTCTCTGGGTGAGGGTGTGAGGTGACTCACACCAGCCTTCCTACCTAACCTAACCTAAAACAAATGATATGCCATCTGTTATGAATTCCGCATTATTATTTATAAACCCAATAATATTTTGATTATTCATGTCCTTATTTGGGTCATTAGTAGTCAGTGAGGGGCATGTGGTTTGTTTTGAATTAGTTCAGTATACATTTGCATAACCTAATCTTATTATGTTCTTCCGGCCAAGGTATCATTTCCACTCGAAGCTATCAATTGCTAGACGATCACGGCTGCTTTAAAAGGAGCATTGTGATAACTTAGATTGATCGGTATTATATTTTGATAGATATTTTGATTCATGTTTAATGCATCCTACAATACACAACCTAGTAGTAAAAAAAAAATACTCCCGCTCCGAGGAAATTCTACCTAAATTTCTAAGATTTATTTGAGTTTGTTATCTCTGTAGCCCAAAGAATTGGTACCTTTACATCTCTGAGCAAATATGAAATTCTAAATAAATATTTTGTTTCCCTCCAGACTTTGCTAGTTTTAGCAAACATTTGTTGGAAACACAAAAATTTAGTGTGTCATCAGTTTTTTGTTACTGTCTTTAGACCAAAAACTATTTACTTATTTGCTCTTGAATGTTTTCATGGCATTTTATTAGAGTTTAATTTAAGCCTACAGCCATGACGCTTTGCTTAGTCATCTCATAGCATCACAATGTCATGTGGAATGGAAGGATGTGTGATGTAAAGATGAAACAACTATTTTGGCAATATGTTGCTTTTCTCCAGCATGGTACTCGTATTTGCCAAAGAAGGTTCTTTTCGCAACTCAAATGTTTATCTAGTACTTAGAGAGTTTGGTTGTAGAAAATGTTATTAAATATTTTTGTTCGTTTTTGTACCAACTGATACACGGTACTTGCTAAAATTTATGAGACATTTTTATTTGTTTTCACTATTGTTGGCGATTACGAGAAAGTTGATGATGATGACGACGGCAATGTCGATGATGACTTTGATAAGGTAATGACAGTGTCATTTAAAGTTTGATTTCATTTCGCCTGCTATGTTAGAATGGTATAGTAGAGGGGGAGGGGAGGAGAAGCAGGATTACTTGTCTGTTGATTATTCATTAGGGAAATTTATGAATTTAATAAACGAAAGTGCAAAGAGTCATGGACAAGTGGTATGTGAAATTAAAATTATGAAAGGCATGTTATTCACTGTGAGGTACGATTTTTTGATAGTTTGATAAAATAGTAAGGGGAATACGGATGTCCATTTACATATAAAGAATTGTAAAAATTGTAAAGTGTTTTGAAAGATTAACTTTTATATTGTAGTTCACATTTTTTTCATAATTGAACAATCATTAACCATTTCTTGAATTGGTCCTACCGGAGCTTTTGTAGCTTCTTTATAATCTAAAGAGTATTATTATTTTAAATGTTATATGAATTTCTTTAGCAGTGCATTAAAAAAGTGTGTTGTGATTTAGTGAAATTCTCATCCGATTAACATATTTAATTTCCTATACATTGTATTACATAAATGTATTTATTGCCGGACAACAATGACCTGTCAAACACATATTGAAATGTTGACAAAAGAAACTTCCTTAAGCTAAAAAATAAAAGAAATCGTGTAGTAAACACAAGCCAACAAAATCCATATTAAATTTTCACATGATTAACTTTAATTATCGTTTAAATCTGTCCAACAAACGTGTTTTCCATCATGCATAATAAAAAAAAGGAAAGGAGAGGAAACAAAACTAAAACGGAAATCTATCAAAATTACAACAATTTAATAGAAATCAATACGGAAAGTCACACAAAAAATCATTGGCATTAGTTCGTCTAGTCGCGTCTTCATCAGTAAAGTTCATCATTATTTAATCAACTCTACAGCATATTATAGAGTTCACAACATTTTTTACGATTCAAATCCCTTATGTAGCAAAACAGAAAAAATATTCGCATTGTTTTGTATTATTTTAAGCATTATGCTAAGCAAGTGACCAAGGGTTTCCCTCTTTATCATTCCTAGTCTTTAGTTTTGTTGGCCGTTTGTTGGTCTCTTCCTGCTTAACAATAGCGTAGTACTAGTTCATTGATTACCGATTTACCGAACAAGCCAAACAGAAAACAAGACAAGATCTCAAGGGGATTTAGATTTTCAAAACGGACACACACGTTATTAATGTTAAATGTTTATTTGTATGCGAATTAGGGTGGTGCATATTACTTAGCAACTGCACGAAATCAACGTTTCAAAATAGATATGAAAACATATTAACTTAGGAAACTAAGGAGGAATTAAACACTTTTTCTATGTCTTACACTGATGAAATCCGCAAATTCTCTGTACGTACTCATACGAAAATTCTTAATGCTTCCAAGAGCAAATAGTCAGTCGTTAAAAGAATAAAGTAAAATGCTAATTCTTTAATTGCGGCTCTTTAAATCATGGTCCAAATGTTGTGCTGACCCACAGTTTGAACAAAGTGTATTAGAGAATCTTAACATTAATAAATCTTCTAGTTCGAAATGAATTGATCGCCTTCATTGTTATCTCGTCCATTAGACGATGTTGAAAGGTTTCTAATGTAACAACAATTCCTAAAAGGAAAAAGAAAATCTTCAGTATTGCTTTCATAGGCCAACCTTAACCATTAACTTGCTTCATGCTTTTCCATACATTGTTGTGGATATAGTTAACTGGTGGCTGTATATATTTCCAAGGTAAGACGTGCTTCTGACAAAATATTATATGTGTCACTTATAATTTCCATATTTATATCTAGTTTTCTCAAGGAATGTTTGGTTTGAGTAGTAGTTAGTAGTCAATATGAATTTGTTTTGACAAGACTAGATTCTAGTTATGTGAGGCAAGATGTACTTCTGACAAAACATTTTTTGTGTTGATAATAATTTCTCAAGTTTCCCCGAGGGACATTTAATTTACGTAGCAGTTCACATTTTAACAAGACAATAGGCAATAGTTAAGTGAGTACTAATAGATATCAGGTATCTAATAATGTTACCGATATCTCACATGGATGCTTCAGCATACGTTCGGAAGTCTATGTATTGACAAGTGAAGAGCGAAATAGAAGATGAAAATTTATTTCCCCAATTAATATTCAGGGATCACATCAAACAAATTCAATATTAATCAAGTACGGCCCCGTTTTGTATATCATAAACCAATCCTGTTGGAGATTCAGTCCATGGGACAAAGCTTAAATGATGCGCTGAATAGGGACCTAGTATCCATATCTGAATGGATCGGTATCGGTATTTATGAAAGGTAACTGCAATAAGGAAATTCAAACTCTTGATGTTATGGTCAAAAGAATTCTGTATACTCGTAATATAATTAAGTGACAAAAGAATCATTAAATCCGCTCGATTATTTAAAATAGTGGAAAAGGTCCTTCACTCGATCTGATGTTTTAAATTTTACCAAAGATTTTGATTTACTAGAAAACACCGCTTTTTCTTTGGATTGTTATTTTTTTTATTGAATTATAAAGAATCTAAAATAATAACTTTTATGCTTAAACGGCCAAATATTAAAGAAATAAATCTGTTATCGAGTACCGGTGACAGTCACTGCTTGACCAGACTAATTTTCTTAGGAGTAGAGTCATAATTCCATCAGCTCAAAAGCGAATGATTTTCAAAGAGCGCATGCGGGTGCTTTGAACTTTAAAGGCGTCAATTTGGATGATTTACAAAAGCCTTAAAGTGAAAATCAACTCTATCACTTAGCACGATATTGTGTAATTTATTTACACATTTCTCAGCTCCATCAAATTCTATTTTGAAGCTTGTTGAGCGCGTATTAGAGATAGCAAGGTTACTTATCGGTATCTCACTGTAATGATTCATAAAACAATTTTCGCAGTATGGATTGTTTTTCACTGTTCTTTAGATATTACATTATATTATAATATCCAATGAAATTAGGGAAATGGCTGCCGATATCCTAATATTTTGCTTATTATTGCTTAGTGAATAGTATAGCTGATTTCCTACTACGAAAACACAGCGTTGTGAACTTGGTGCGTTTCGCACCATCTTTGGTGCTTTTTTAAATTTTTCGTGCAAAAAATTCCTTGGTGCGCTGTGCGCTTTTTTTAATTTTGGTGGGTTTTTTAAATTTTCCGAAAATGTGATGAAATCTTTATTTTTACTAATTTTTAATTGCAGCTTTTTAATAATTCATTATCATGAAATCAATGCGATGAAAAAGAACCCCACTCAATGTATTTAAAATACGAATGTAGGATAAATGGAAAATACTATCAAACTCGTCACCTGGAGGCTATTGCTAAAGAGGATGAAAATCTTTGTTTGAAAATAAAATGTACATTTTAAACATGGAAATAAAAATTCTTTTGTAGCCTGATGGTTTGGTCTACTGAACTGTAGACGAACAACCAGGGTTAGAATCCCATTAGAGCCAAAACAAATTTTATTGAAGAAGTTCTTAAAATAAAAAAACAAAAATACATAATAAAAAAAAAGTACCAAATATGTACTGAAATTTGCCCTTTTTAACAATTAGTACTTCAGTTCCAAATATCATATTGTGATGTAAATTTTGAGTGGTTAAATGCTTATTTTATCTTTATTAACTCGTTTATTAAAAAAAAGTCTTTTACTACTATTATTTTTGCTATTAATCGCTGATCTCTTTTTAAAAAGTTTTGTAAAAAATTTATGAAATTAAAAAAATTCAACAAACATTTTAAATAAAAAAGAAATTCTAAACTCGGAGCGTTTTTTTTTAATGGCGCGTTATTTTTTCTCCGTTTTGGTGCGTTTCGAAGTTTCAAAGTTGACAACGCTGCCAAAACATGCGTTATGTTCATCTGCTAATCTCTTTCCATTATAAAAAAAACTTGTATATAATTATAAAAATCTAAACTACCTTAATATACACACATCCATTAAAACCCTTAAAAATTATTGACTGACTGGTCCGCTTAGCCATCCCTCATCCTATTATTTAGATATATGTATGTATGAGTGATTTTATGTGTGTGTGTGTGTATTTTTGATATCAACAAATATGTTGATAGAATGTGAATGTGATGAAAGTAGCAACAAATAATCAAAAAATTAAAATCTCTTTATGTTTTCGTTTGTTTTTTTTTTTTGTGCGCTGATTGAATGTTCTTACAATTGTTATTGTTATAGTAGTTTTATGACGACGATGATGATAATAACGACATTGTTGATGTTTTACTCTATTGATGGGATATTGAAGGATAAACCACCAAACGACTGGCTGGCCGGCTGGCCAGTCGTTTCTTATCCAACAAATGTAGTAGTGATGATGTCGCTGGTGGTGTGTTGGTAGTCAGTCAGTTTGGTCATCTTTAGTGGAGTGTAATGGATATTCACATCATAAAAAAATACAAAAATTAACAAAAAGCTAAATTATTTGTTACAAGGGAACATTATTCGTATGTAATATTATCCTTTTTATACTCCAAAATAGACCGTTAAATGAACGATTAACTGTATGCCTGAGTGCATTAATACTAAACGCAAAATGAACCAAATAAAACCATAGAAACATTTAACTTTGTGTGAGGTTTTTCTTTTGCGTAAAAAATATTTTGGGTTTTTAGCTGGCAAACCTTAAATGAAACCCTAGAAATTTTAGTTTTCATTATAAGGAAATTATAGTTATGTACAACACAGCAAGAGCAAGAGAAGACGACAACGCATTTAATCTCTAATCAAGTTATTAACAAAACTTGCCAATCCTGTGAACACCTTTACATTTCAAGTCCTTTCATTTTCATTTGATTCATTCTACGTATACGTGCCTTTTTTTAATTTGTATTACTGTTTTTCATCTTTTTTATGTGGTTGTTGTTTGTTTTTCATCCAACACTAATTGCGTTTTTTCATGTGTCCTTAGTCCTTTCATTCATAAGTGTCCTTTGTACATTTGCTTCATAATTAATGGACAACAATACCAGTTTCACACTTCATCTCTTCATTTGCTTTTTTTTCATAGTTTCAAGTTTTTGCCAAAAACTTCTTTTTGATCTTTTGTTGTACTCACTCGCATTATGATTTCTATTGAAGTGTCCTGTCAGATTAATTGAGGATTTTCGGTGTTATTGTATTTTTTTCTAAGTCTTATGGAGCGCTTCGGTATCCTCTGCTACAATCTTCGTTTTAGTTATTGCGTGTTGATTTTTATTTTATTTTATTAATGAAACAAGTTTTGATACCTGGCTGTAAAATTTAATAATAGAAAAGAAGGGAACACAAATTTTATTAGTACGTTTGTATCACGCTGTAACTATACAAGGTGAGTGCAGTAGCACAGCTGACTGACTTTGTTTACAATTTACCTTTGTCAAAAGTAATACTTTTTCAAGTGTTTTTGACAGTAGTACATTATTTTACACAAACAAAATGACTGTTGTTTCTGTATTGTATTGTATTTGATTTGCACTCATCTTGTATAATTACACCAACATAAATGTAAGTGTATATTTGCACAGATAAAGCTTTAATTGTTATTTCCATTTATGTTTCTAAATATATTATCGATTCCTATATATTGAGAAAATGGTCTATTCAAATTTTCATGACTATAATTATTTTATGAATAATTTTAGCTAAATATACACACAGAAGAAACATAGTTGATTTTTTTCAACAGTGTTTCTGTCACTCATTCTGACGGAATGAGGCGTTCATTTAACTGAACGGTTTTCGTTCAACAGTGTACGGATTAATTTCGTTCAGCTGATGTTTATCAAAAGACAAGAAGAAAATCACATTCAATAAGGGTTGTATTAATTCGTTCAAAGTGAACGATTGAACGAATTGAATGAACGAATCAGTCTTGTATAAATGAACGAAAATGACCGGTCACTGAAATGAACGACCGGGCACAACTCTATATATTGGGCTTCTATATGTCCGCTTGTAGTTTAATGCCAAACCTACTAGATGTAAAAATTAATTTTTCTTATAAAAAAAAAAAATATATATACGAAGAATCCGCTAGATCCGTGTATGCAGGACTGAGGAGGAAGTTCTTCTGCTGAATTGTTTTATAACTTTTTTTTTTAACAATAACCGTATCCAAGTGTAAGTGAGATTCAATTTCATTGCATGAGATTCTATGACAAGTGACATGTCAACACAGATAATATTTTTCGTTACTGTTCTCTTGGGTTTGCCACAATAGATGTTAGGATAGTTCATAATAAAAGCCACTCGGTGGAGACTTCCAATAAATGAACTACTGAGTTATTTTCTTCATAATCTGTTTAGGGTTATTCAAAGACTTTGCATCCAACACCTTCGGCACTGTCATCTTTCACAACTACTAGCATGGGATATCCATTGCTGTAATCATAAAGGGACCAAAAAAGCCGTCAGGTCCAGCATGTTTCCCCAGTAGATCATATGTTATGTGCAGAACTGTTCATCTGAATTGAAGAGTTACAACATAGAAATGGTAATCAACCCTCTCGGTTGACCTCCTCATTATGCAGTCAGATACTAGGCGGTTTGACCCCATGTATGGACACTACCATGTCAATTACAGCTTGCATAGTCTCGCGATCTCGCATTCGCAACTTAAAACTCCCACAGAGGCACTTAATGTCACCTAACTATAAATAAATATTTTAATATCCTCAATGATACACAACATTTCTTTCGAAAACAAAGAATGTACAGTATTGGAAAAATAATAAAAACCAATGATGCGAAGAAGAAAACTATAAAAAATAATAACTTTTTTTAGTTCTTATTGTCAAACTACTGATAATCTTATAGTGATTTATATACTGATTTATATTTTCCTTATGATCATAAGTTAAACTGGGAAAATATGATATTTTCAATAAGTTAAGCTGGGCAATTCTATTCTAGACAACTTTTAATATCAATTTTCAAATCACACTATTTGATGTTTTTTTGAAGCAAATTTAAAGTAAAATATCTATAATTTATAATAATATAATTTTTTTTTGACGTAAGCTTAAATATAAATTTGTTGTACACTTCGAAGTATTAGGGTTCATAGATTTGGCGCGAACAGAAAATTCATTCATGTTGTACCTGTCATGGCTTAAAGAACAAATTTCTTATTATTGGATTATATTTCTATACGATGTTTGATATGATAATCATCGTCTGATATCTCATCTTTCACAATAAAAAAGAATAATACAATAAAAATTTAAAAATTAACAGAGGTTTTTGTATCATAACACAAAAACCTCTCTTTTTTATGAAAGTTGGCCAATTTGGTTGCACCCGTTATGCACTTTAAAGCTCTCTCGTGGCTATTTGGTCGTTTCATATAAATTCTTGTAAATAGATAACAATAGTATATAGAAAAATATTACACCTTTTAGAAATAAATTAATTGAAAATATGTTTCTTTCTATTATTAAAAGACGTTTTAAGCGTCTAAATGTTGCACCCGTCAGAATAGAATCGCCCAGCTTTCAATTTTATTAAAGAGTTAATAATTAAATCCATTTTTCTATTTTCGCTTATGTTTTCAAAAAACCAGACACAGGAAGCTAAAAACAACGACATGATTTGATATGGATAAATGTGCGCTGTAATTTACGTAGAAATATTTGCAAAATCAAATGCAGGGAAATGATCCCAATCACACATCTAAGTCCCAATTTACACGAAGCAATTCTTTAACTTCGTGTTACTCTTTTATACGTATTACATACGTATATACAAAAGTGTGTATACTCTCAAATAAAATACGAGCAATTTAATCAATAAGAATTGAGCTGTGTGAACACCGAAGAAATTTCAAGAACAAATTGTATCAATCTTTTTAATAAAAACTGCTTCATGTAAATTCGCACTAAATTTAAGCAAAACAATGTCCATGTTATGGAGTTGTCGTCACAATCCCCTGATTGGGCACCTTTGTTCTTATTATTTTATCAAACGTTTTTTGAATAATATCAATTTATTTGCTGAAGAAGTGGTAGTGTATAACAAATGAGCTAGCAAAGCTAATCCAATTTTCTGCATGGTTTACCTGCCCACGTAGAAGGGTCACCTAACCGCTGATTTCAGAGCGATCTGTCAGATAATGAGATTAACCAGCAGTCATTGCATTATCGGAAATAAAACCTCTAATCGCGTATTTCATTGAACCGTATTAATTAGTGCCAAAAATGTAATGTCGACTGGGTGTTTAGGTTCCCTAACCGTTTGAAATTCTAAATACTTCATAGTTACTTAAAACTGCAAAAAAGTACGACTTAAGAATAAATCGTAAAATTGTTTTCGAAGCCTCTCTCTCCTCTGATGTTTTATCCAACCAGCAATGATAATTACATCCGCTCGAATAATTCTAAATTTTTATTTTAAACAAACATTTGGAGCCTTCTGAGTCTACAACGTCTAGTAGTATGGTAGTAATAAACGTAATAAGTGCTATTCAATTTATGAGAAATCTTCACCACCTTAATCACACTTGAACAAAGTTAAATAGATGTTTTACTACATTTATAGAAATCACATGCTCACATTTATTGTCAAATGTTTATTTTCAATTACAACGCAAAATCTTTTTCACATTGTGCTAAAAAATTTATTAACTTTTAACTATAATAATTATTCGCAAGCAATTGAACAATTATTGCAAATGCGTAGTATTTTTTTATTGAACAGAAGGGTAGAACTTTGTAAACGAATTTCCATAAATGTGTCTTATCAATTTGAAATGATTTCTATCACATACCTACAAGGATATAAACGTATGTCTGTATGTCTTATAACAATAGAGTAGAACAGGAAAACAATAAAAATCATATACAATTAATTAGAACTGTAGAAATTTTTTCATTACATCTTGATACTATCAGGTATTAAAAAGACTTTTGATTTTTACCACCAGTTTTTAAAAGCCACAAATGTTAAAGGAGAAATTCCAAGCAACCCTGAGCCAGCTAAAATATGTTTTCTTGCTTAAAAAAAAAGCAAAGAAAAGAATGAAATCAAATGAATAATGTATGAAACATTTCACCTTTTTCTTAAATAAAATATATTCTTAAGCCGGTACAAAATTTGATTATATGTTACGCTTGTTCTTTCATTCATTCATTTATTCACTCATGCATTCATATGTTAATTTTGTAAATTTAAAATTTTTTTTTAAACCCTGGCATCATGTTTTCCTTCTGGTTGGTATTAGAGTTTACAATAGCTAGAAGACTACCTTTTTCTTTTCTTTCTTTTATTTCGCTGTACATTTTTAATTTTTTTCTATTGTTGAGATAATAAGAATTAAACTGAACATAAAAAATGAGACTTTAGAAAAACCCACTTGTACATGATCCTTGTTAAAAGTTTCACTGTCACAATGTAGATGGCAGATTTCAGGAAACATAACAATACTTTAGTTAGGCATTTGCTGGAATTTTAATTTGTCGATTATTTGCCACCGCTACAGTCAGCATTTTAAATTTTCTTTCTTCACTTTGCTGTTATGTTAATAAACAAGTTACAAATTTAGACAATTCATGAGAAAAATCTTGTGTATTTTCCATAGAAAATATTTTGTGCTTTCTATAGATCTTGTGTATTTTCTAAAGAAAATCTTGTATAATATAATTTAAATATATATATGTATATAAAAAAAATTTATAGAAAAAAATTCTACAAAAAATCTTGTGTAATGTAAAATATATATAATATGGTGAATTTCACGTCAATTGACCCAATTTTAAAAATCGATGTCTTCCGATTTGGATGAAATTTGCACCAAGGTTAGTTCTATTGGATAGTAGGCGAGAGACAAATTTGCAGTTCTATTAAAATTAATATATAAATGAAAATGATACATGTGCCAAATATTGAAAAATACTATTCTTGAGTTAAAAAATAATTTTTTTGATAGATATCCCACTCACATCCCATTAAGCGATTATAAAGGCCTTAAAGTAAATTTATAAGCTTTCTTTTGACAAAAAAAAGTCCCAAATTGAAAAAAAATTAAAAAAAAAATAATTTAAAAAAAAATAATTTAAAAAATAATTTAAAAAATTTTTTTTTAAAAATTAAAAAAAAATATTTTTGGAATGATCGAAGACATAGCTATCTAAAGTCCTTTGGACAATTTTTGCTAGGACCAATAGGTGAAAAGTTACACTCATTTAAAAAAAAACCCCTGTATGACCAAAATACATATACCAAAATGTCCAACTTTGACCTCCTCTAACTCCGGCAGTTCTTGACTGATAGATCTACTATCCAATAGTACTAACCTTGGGGCAAATTTCATCCAAATCGGAAGACAACGATTTTTAAAATTGGGTCACTTGGCGTGAAATTCACCTTGTATATTTTCTATAGAAAATCTTGTGTATAACAGTATTTTCTATAATATTGTGTATAACAGTATTTACTATGGAAAATCTTGTCTATAGGTATAATAGTATTTTCCGTAGAAAAACTTGTGTATAACATTAGTATAGTATCATCAGTAGAAAATACTGTTATTAACAAAATTTCTTTACCGCCATTATCCTATAGACAATGAATATACTTGTCAGATAGTTATTTGAAATTTCTATTTATTTGTACTAATAACCTTTCATACACAAGTTTAAGGCCCCATTAACCGTTTACAACACTAAGTTTTTTGATGTTGTATGTTGTAAATTGCGATTACGATTTACAACACTTATCGGCTTAATCGTATGAAAAATGCATGTTGTGTCGTAGTCGAGACAACACAACACTTTAGTGTTGTTAACGATAATCGGGCCCTAAAAGTGTACTTGACACTTGGTAAATATTTAAGAAGTAACCACTAAATAAAGTACTTTTGAACTTGTTTGTTTATTAAAAAAAACTTCGTTCTGCAAGATCAAACAGCATCAAATAAAATAAGACTAAATAACAACAAATATTTTCCAAGTGTGACCATACCATTAGAATAGAGCTTTATGTACCAACATTTGGCAATGACTTGCCAAATTATTACTTTTCAATGAATACATAATATCTTCTAAAATAGTTTGACAATGGCTGACATATAATTTGATATATATATATAAGGATATTTCCACAAGAATTTGTTTCCAACCAGATCATATTTTTATATTGTGAAAGTTATGATATTTTACTTGTTAACATATTAGTAGTAGAGTTTTGGTCATTGAATTCAACTTCGGTCGAAAATTGCATTAAAATAATAAAAGTTCATTATGGTTCTGTAAAAGCTACATTTATTATTTTCTGACGAAGGAAGGTTCAAGCAATCGTGGGGCTATGTTAAAGATACAGTGCATATAGAGCCAATTGAACCGATTACTGTCTTAAAACTAAAAATCCGTCACGAGATTAACGAAATTGATCCGTCATTTTGACCAAATCTTATTGAAAATATTAGTATGCGTGTCATAGTGGGATTTATTCGATGCCATTTTTCATATGCAAATGCAAAACTTCTATTTTGCTTTGAAAAACCCTAATGAATAAACTCTTTATGTGACCCGGCCTATGAAAAGGTGGCTTATGACTCAAAAAACATGTTTCCAGTTTTTTTTTTTTGGTTTCGATAGTTTTTGAGACGCTCTTTCACGTGGTGAAAACTAGAAAGTCCTAACTTGCTTAGAAATGTACTAAAAATGTAGAGAAAGAAGAGCACAAATGAAAGAAAAACAGAATTTTCAAAAATAATTATCAAAAATAAATCATTGATATTTCTTTTATTTCGGCTCGAGTTCATTAAATTTAATTTTTCATTAAATTATTTTTACTGAAGGTAGGAATTGTTACATGAAAATTATTATTAAAATTTATTGATAATTTTTCTTGGCTTAGGATTGGAACCTGGGTTGTTGGTTGAATTTACATATGTTCATAACAGTTCAAAATAAAAATAATAATTATTATTATTATCAAAAATATTTTATTTAGTGGTTACGTGTTTTTCGGCAAATATTTGCCAAGTGTGACCGCACCTTTAATGTAACTTTAATTCGTTTATTATGAACCACATTAACTTCATTTGAATATTTCTAATAAAATAATTCATTGTGAAAAGTCTAAATAAAAAAACTTAGCTTCTTATTGTATTTTAGCTTTACCACTAATATTTACCTACAGTTAACTTTTAATTCCTCATTCACATCTATTGAAATCCTTATTAAGGCAATACAATAATGAAATTCTACTTTTCTTTTTAACTTGTTTGTTAACTCCTTTCTATTTGTTTAAGCTGAGTGAACACACAACCTAAAAAATGATTTTTTCTAACCGTATTAAATGTCTTAAAGAAATTAATAAAATTCTTTTAACCGGGGGGTTTTACATTTCAGACTGCTGTTTATACGAGTACGACAAGCTTTAGCTACAATGCTTTTATAAACTTTTATATCCTTTTTAACGTGTATCCTTTACGGTTTTCCAATGTAGCCTATCAATTACTTACATACTTACATTGCATCCCATAGATACTCGTATGTACATATATACGAGTATGCTAGTAATTGTGTTATACTGAAACAGAAATGTATGTTTACAGTACAGTGCTTAATAACCCGCGAATTGCCATAAAATATTTTATGTCTTTCTTATTTTATTTCCTTTTTAGTTTTCTTTATATGATTGTTATTTTTTCCTTTGCATCTAAAAATCTACGCACATGAATGTCGTGAATGTATGGTTTGTTGTATAAATTATAGGCCAAATATAGTCAACCTCATTTTATGACGCATTTTCACTTTATTTCTTTCTCTATATTTATGTTGTAATTTCGAATAGTTAAAGTACTTTGGAATTGACATGTTGTTATTATTGACAATGTGCAAATTGAATTGTATATAGAATTACACTATAAATTCCTTAGAGTATTTGTGTATGGATTTGGATTGTTTAATAGTACATGCTTTCAAATCATTAAGATGGACCGTAATGTAATACGCAGTTTTTATTAATATAAAACAAATTAATTTCGAACAATTTAATGAATTAATAACTAAAATAAAACTACAGAACTATAAAGAAATTCACATTCCTCTAACAGTTTTACCTACCTTTCAAATAAGGTAGTCGTTATATGAGAGTTAAATTATTCATTATCACGTTCTCTTAAAAATAAGTCCTTAAATAAATTATTACTAATAAATCTATGATAAATTGTTAGAAAATGTTTCTTCCTTTATTTTCTTTGAGTTTAAAAAACAAATTGAATGAAGAAAACATATTGTAAATTAAGATCTAAATTACTTGAAATATAAACCTTCATAGATTGAATGAATTGTATTAGGAATTCATTCTTAATTTAAGTTTAACTAAATATATAACAGATTATTCACAAGTATTTTATTCACAAAATAAAGATTTTGCTTTTGCAAATTAAAAACGTTTCTTTTAATAATATTTCCAATTAAATTTTATAAAAATGACGGATCATGTAACGAATTTTAAGTTTTAAAACTGTAATAGATTTAATTGATATGGGCTTCGTCTGAAAATGATAAATGTAGCTTTTACAGATCCAACATGTTTTCTAATATTTTAATGCGATCGCTACTAACAAGTTAACAAGTAAAATATTAAAACTTTCATATTCACCCCTATCGTGAATAAAAATTCCACATGAAATTTGTTCCCTTTTTACATTTTTCCTATTAAAATTCAATGTTAAAAAAATAACATTGGAAAACAAAATTCTTGTTGAAACCCCCTTATATATATATATCAGATTGTCAAACTACTTCTAAGTACATAATTCAGATGATATTATATAGTATAACGCTTTGTGTCAGAAACAGCCTATTTATACCCTACACCAAAGAGTGTATTATACTTTTGTACTGGTTTTTATAACGCCCAAAATTAATAGGCTAGCACCCACCGATTTAACGATGACCGTTCGTCAGCCGTTGGACATACCATGTAAAGCTTGTGTACAAATTACAGGTTGTTATTTTGAAGATATTAAGATAAAGTTAGGTTCATTCACTTTTTCATTCAAAGAATATTGAAATTGGTTGATATCGTTTTATTATTTCATCTAGCCCCTATGTAAGTGACTATCTATCTGATTTATACAGAAAAATACACAAATTTCGCGGCAACTGTTTTATATAAAAAAGAATCACATTAATTTTTTTTTTTTAGATTGGTCTATAACTGACCATACTTCCCATGTAAGGCCCGTTACAGAAAATCAATTACAAATTTTCCGATATAAATAAAAATTATTCACAAATATATTCAATATACACACAAATGCTTTGGACTAATTTTATGAAGATAGGTCTAAAATTTGTAAAATATGTAATTTTCCTATATACCAAAATCAAGTCATCAATTTTATAATGATCGGCCCATAATTAGTTACAGCTCCATAAAAGACGCAAGGGGTCCATAATAGACCATAGCTTCCATATATCGCCTATTTCTGAAAAACAATTTGCTCATACACTCGGTGTACGATATTATATGATCAGGCTTGAGCGACTATACTTTCTTACTGCTTGTGGAACACATTAGTACATAGATAACAATAACTTACACAATTGTCAACACTATTTTCTTTAAATGGGAAGTGCCACGCCTAATATACGTGTCAGCACCAATAAGTTTGTAGGCCATTGATATAAGAAATTATATGTATAATAACTTTTTATGCCGAATACCATTCCCTCTACTTCCAGCCCACCGATTTAATAAAAGCTTTGTTCATTTATATATCACAATGAAATCTTTCATGTTGGAGATCCAACAAAAACTTATCTGTCTGACTTAAAACAACTCATAGTGTTGTTCTACTTTGGGACAGCTCTCAGGGTTTCAGTAAGTTTCACCGTCTAAAATTTAATTTTTATATAGTTGTAATTAGTTTTGAAAATTTGTACTTTGTTTCAAAAAATTATGTAACCCATGCTTTAAATTTATTTCGTGCCCAAACATAATGTGACAAATTAACAAATTACAGTTTTAAAACTAATAAGAAAATATAGTCGGTCAAGCCCGACCATATAATACCTTACATCGAGTATTGTAGTAAAAACAGTTTTTTAGAAATGGTAGCGCCCGTAGTAGTGTGACTTCTGTGCATATACAAATTACCTGCATTAAATTTTACCTCGACATCAACACTTGTAAAGGATTTATGCATGCTAAAGTTATTTTCAGAAAAGGGTTATATATGGGAGCTATGGCTAATTATGGACCGATCGTTATTACATTAGGTGTCATGAGTTCTTTATATATTAAACTTATTTGTGTTGATTGTTATTTGGATACCAAAAGTTTTAAGAGATTTATGGTCGTTAAAGTTATTTTCGGTAGTGGACCTTATATCGTAGCTATAACTTATTATGGACCAGTCAGCATAAAGTTGGACCAAATGCTTGCTGTATATATGAAACATATATATGTTGAATATTATTTGGATAACAACATTTTCAAGAGAGTAATGCTTTCGGAATGCTTTCGGAAGAGGGGCTTATATGGGAGTTATGGTCAATTATGGACTAATCTGCACTGAAGTTCTAGGTGTGATAAGGCTTCATGTACAACTTATTTGTGACAAAATTTGTTTGGATACGTGCATAAATCAAACATTTATAAACGATTAACTCTATTTCGGGAGGACATTTTCATGGACCAATTGCAACTAAATTCAATCCTAAACGTCGTTAAGCCGAACAAAATTTTATCGAAATATCTTCAACATTACGATCTATACTCTGCAAACAAGGTTTACACGGACAGTCAGCCAGATAGACGGACATACAAACGTAGTTTAATCGACTCAGTAAGTGATTCTGAGTCGATCGGTATACATTAAACTGGCTGTTAGACAAATAATTTTGAGCGTTAAAAACATCATCGGAAATCCAGTATACCCTTTAGTCTTCATCCAGCTTAGGGATTATAAATATAAAAATTATATCTTTCAAAAAAGGACAACATATTGTTAGAAGTTAATTTTGATAAACCTGTTAAGCCTACACTCTTGTCATGCTTTCACATAAAACTCAAAGTATTATGTTATTAGGTACATATTCAAAAATATCCTTGAGCTAAATTTCTCTTTTTTTTCATCAAAAGAACATATATTTACTTATTACAACAAAAAAAAAAACGAGAAGGAAAGATAATAGAATAAAATTTACATAAAGTACTCACATCTACTAATTATAAGCATTTGTAAAAATTAAACATAATTTCTAACAGGAATTAAATAAACGAGATGGCTAAACCAAACTAGGAAGGTGGGCTAAACAAATAAAAAGGGGGTGAAGAACATAATTATGTTTGTATAGCAACATATGTCAAAATTTGAAAATAATATTGTTTTTGTGTAATATGTACATTTTCAAAGCATTTTACATATTTTTAAAAGGGATTTTATAACCATGTAGGTTTAAGTACAGTTGCTTAAAATGTTGAATTAAAGCTAGAAAATCCCTTTAATATTGAAGCCAAATTATATTTTATTTCGCTTGAAATTACTGTCAAGCCTACTTAAGTAAATAAGTTAAATGTCATGTTTAATTTCTGTCTTTATTAAAGTTGACACTTGTGTTTTTCTGGAATTTTTCCCAAACTCAAGTGGTCTTTCTTGCGAAAATAACACACATATTTTCTATAAAATTCCTTTAACATTTTTCCATTCGGTTTTTTTGTCTGCAAAATTCTGCTAAAAATTTGCCATGCGAAAATCAAGGATTTTTAGCTTAAATGGGTTCGTTGCGAGGGTGGGGTTTGTAAAGGAAAGTGTGAATTCATGTTTGTATTTGGTTTTATTTCAAGAAGTTGTATAAAATAAATAAAGATTGAAAGTTAAATGTTGTTCCTTAAACCGTTTTGTAACCAATTTTAAGTACCTATAGAACATACTTTACATACAAGCAGGAGTACTTGAAATACTTGTATCCATTAAAATCAGTGTAAGAATTCTGAAGACATGAATTTTCTTAAGGTACGGTCACATTTGGCAAATATTTCCCGAAAAAGACGTAACCAATAAATAACATATATTTGAATTCGTTTATTTATTTAAAAAAACTTTTCTTTTTTAGGCCAAAGTACAACAAATTTTGTTTGAATTTAATTTAAGAGTAAACAACGTCAAACAAATTTGTGCTTAAACAAGTGGTAACGCTTTTTTGAGTAAATATTTGCCAAATGTGACCGAACCTTTAGAAATGTTGTACCTTTTGTAACTAAGAACATATTTTTGTAACCAGTCTAATATTTGTTACTTCGTAACATTTTCAAACACAAATTAAATAGTTAGTTTTAGATACTTAAGAACAAACTAAGATCCAGCCAAGAATAACTGATTTTAAGGGCAGTTCCTTCCTACTTGTATGTGATGCCACTTCTTACATTTTGGGGTTGTTTACTAAAAAACAGTTTATTTGTTAAAACTTAAAGTAATTATATTGCAATTTGCAAATACCATTTTTTCTAAATTGTTAAATTTTTATAGGGCAAATGTGATTTTCACAGCATGTTTCTTTACAAGTATGTATGTACTCGTATATGTTTTCCATTAAGCGATTTCCCCTAAGCGATTTCCCGCTCTCTATGGCCCCTGGCTATAATTTGATTGTCAAATTGGTAAAATACAGGCAAATAGAATAATGTTTATGTTGTGTCGGTTGGTTGTTTGGTTGGAAATTTTTTTAGTAACAATTTAGTGGACCACATACACGTTTTTCACATATTCAAATATTGCCTATAGAAAAAGGGAAAACAAAAGGAAATTGTAACATTTGCATATGATTGGTGTTGTTTGGAAAATGTTGCACAGAAAAAACAAATAAACAAACAAACAAACAAACAATAAGCAACAGCGGTGTTATCAACAGCAATCGTATTCATAATATAAATAAAAAATTTAATTGTTTTTCAAAATAACCACTTTTGTAACAATTTGCCATTTAGATTTTATTTAAAATTTTCTTGCCTGCCTCATATGTTGCCTTGTGTATTTTGTTATTGTAACAACAACCCGGTAAAGATTTGTAAAGGGCAACACATCAACATTTGGTTTTTATTTGGTTATGCAAACAATTCAATTTCATATTTTAATATTTAATTGTGTTGTTATAGTTTTATATTGCTTTAAATGTTAATAATTATTTTTAAAAGTCCTCCTTTTTATGATATGTGTAATAGTTTTTTGTTTGCAAACTCCTCTGTGTAAACTTTAATTACTTTTTCTTTAAATTGTTTTTTAAGTCTATTTTAATGTCTATATGATTTTGGGTAACATTTGCCATTAATGAGTTCAATATATTTAGTACGTCTGGGTTATATTTAAAATTATTATATATCAGAAATATATTTTAGAAACCTTTCATTATAACTATGCATTATTTTGAATATTACGTTTTTTGGAGTCACGTAACTATTACGTAACGTTGAGGATATCGTAACATTTAACGTAAAGTATAACAATAGTATAACAAATGTATTTGGTGTGACGTTAAATGTTACGATATGGTCGATGTTAGGTAATAGATAGCTTACTAAAAAAAACGTACAAATATTGGGTTTATAACTTAAGTATGCCTAAGTTTTTAATATGTGTAGCTTTTTGAAATGTTTAGGGTACCTCTGCATCGGTCGAAATAAATAATTGTCGGACGGGGACAGTCTAGACTATGAGGCAAAACTTCCTAACCTCTTCGACCAATGCCGAATCAATTACATTTTATATTGGTTCACTGTAATGGTCTGGACAGATTTTAGCTGCTCATAATATATCGGACCCTTTTGGTCACACCAAACACAAATACAAATCTAAGCGTCTTGGATATTTGGCTTTTTTGTCGTTTCTACGATCTTCTACGCTTAGCATTTGGATGATTCCTGGGGGGTTACTCTCTATTGCGATGCGAAAGCAAATTCGATGCGATAAGCGTACAAATTGATACTCTTACGCATCGAATTTGCTTTCGCATCGCAATAAAGAGTAGCCCCCCTGCTGCTTGTAAACGTTTTGAAATTGCGGCTTGAGTAACTCCCAATGATTTTCTAAGCTGTTGTTGAGTTTGACAACAATTTTCATGGAGTAATGGCTTCAATTCTTGGTTATCAAACTTTGTTAAAAAGTGCAGTGGTAGAGCAATGACCTGTTTGTTACAATTTATATTATAACATTGAATATGTATTTAAGGTTGCACGAATTATCGTCCAAGAAAAAATGGCACAAAAGGCACACGGAGCTTTAAATTGAAAAAAAAAATTAACACTATTTATTTGCTAATAAAATTTAATAAATTTTAAAAACAAATTTATAGTTTGTTTATTCCGTTTACTGGAATAGTATTCACAGACACCAAATAACTAATTTGTAGGAATTGCCGAATTCTATTTCTCAGTTAATGTAAGTTGGACAAATTAACATGAAAATTCGCATATTATTTGTACTAGTATTGTGCAGTTTCTTTGGTTTCCGGGAAACATACAAATTAAAGGCAAAAAAAGGATAAAACAGACATAAAACAGCATATTAAAATCCATGAACCGGTTCATTCGTAATACCCTGAAGGGATCATAACCAGATTCGCCAATCTGGAACTTTGCATGTCCGTGTACGTTTCGATGGCAACCAACCCGAACCTTGATAGATTCGTCAATTCTTGCAAAAATAGACTGCCCAATGTCGAAGCCCCTATCCTCGATAGAGCTGTGTATTGTCGGAGAAGGTGTTCCTCTGCATTCTCCTTATCCTCATCATCACTAACTCTGCAGAAGTTATTAAATATACAATCTACGCACATGCCGAGAACCAGATTTAGTTTTTCCTCTCGGTTTAGATTCAGCATAGAATGTCTCGATAATCTGGATGTTGTGTAGACACATGAGAAATACTTTTGCTTTAGGCTTTAAAACTTAACTTAAATACATATTGTAATTTGCTTTATTTTCCGCATAATTATATATGTAATTACTTCTCACTATTCATAATTTCGCATTTCAACACGGTGATGTCATTTGAGGCAAGTACTTACCAGAAACGCTTACAAGTATGTATGTTTGCTATTACTTGACTTCTTTTAGGTAAGGCAGATAATATGAAGTAGTCATTAAAAAGTAAGTTATTCGGTAATTTCAAGTCATTACATAGTTTCATAGGATCTTAAAAAAATCTAAATAGTTATTATATTTTATAATTTAATAAGTAGTCGCAATTGCATTTAACTCTCTTTAAACAATGTTTCTAATATTTTCTTTTATTTTCTTTTTTTCTCTTTTCATATCATCATGTTTTAGGTAAGTTTTTTCTTTATTTAGTTGGTATATTTATACTTATTTATTTAACTTTCTTACAAAATTGTCTTTGAAGTCATTACATTTTCATGTCTCACTTTTCATTTCTCTTTCGCTTTTTTATTGACTTTGAATATAAAAATGTGAATAAATGTATTTGTACGTATTATAAGCAATTTGTTGCTGTTGCCAATATTTAATGTCAATATCAATAAATGTGTCTGTTAAGGATGTCAATAGATTTTGACATAATAAAAACAATAAATACAAATACAACAAACATTGCACACATATTGAACTTGAAGGATATAAAGAACATCATGTGTGTATGCATAAATATTTACGTTGGTATTTGTAAATGTGATACAATAAAGTTATCACAATACACATGCATACTTCTGGAAGGGAAACTAATATGTATAGGAAGTAGACAATTTAGTGGGGACATGATGAAATTGCTAAGATATTTGTTAGAAAAATAAATTCAGATTCATTGCAAAGAATAATATAAAGAAAAAATCTTTTAGTAAATCTATACTGATAAGCTTTATATTAATATCTTTAATGGTCATAAGTTAATTGCTTAAATTTTATGGAATATGTTAATTTTCTAAAAAAAAAATAACGATATTTTCAATTTTGTATTTAGGAAATCATAAAATTTTATTTTAATAGGAAAATGTTGGCTTATGTTTGCAATTGCTTTTACTCCAGAAAAGTGTTAATAATGCAAAAGCACTACACTTTGTTTGAAAAATATATAATTTGAAAGCTTCGAAAACAAGGAATACAAGATTTTTGGCATTTCAAAAAGAAAAGTAAAACCAGAGACTAGAGGCAAGAAGAAAAAGCAAAGACTGGCTTTGATCAGTGTTTATACGTAAATGTAAAATAAGCCCATCTGAATAGCTCAAAGTTGATTTATGTAGATCCGTTACTAGTCGCACAGAACCTAGATGAAAAGTCTATAATCCGAGGAAGGTATATTAATTGAACAAACATTGTGAAAAATAAATGTTTGGGTAAATGCGCTGTGGTCAGATGAAACGAAGTTAAATTTCTTTGGTTCTGATGGTAAAACCTATCTTTGAAGGCTTCGAAATAAATATACCTAAAAAAAACCGGGAAGCATGGAGGAGGTTCGTTAATGATAAGTAGTTGTTTTTCTTCATCCAGTGTCAGTCTAATTTATTGGATAGATGGCAAAATGAGTGTTGTGGATTACGTAGAATTTCTACAAAATCAATTGATCAAAACAAGCACACATACCAATCAGTTAAGTCTTGGTTTAAACAGAACTTGAACACCTAAAAAATAGCGTCACATGGACCTTAAAATAACAAGTAAGAGTTTATATTCAGCTATGCTGAACCGTATATACCCCCCGCCAAATCATCAATTATGGAGTGATCGTCATAAAGTATTATACCGTAATTTCTATTTATTTTAGGTTTAGTTTGGTTGAATTTCAGCTAAGTAACCACATTTACAAGAATTTTAGGCATATTGAAGTTATAACTGAGAAGAAGAATTTATATTTGTATCTTTCTTTCAGAACTGAGCTTTTTTTTTATATTTTTGCAGCGTGTAACATAAAGCGATTTACTTTAGCACACAATAATTTAGGTAACAAAAAGCCCTAGGAAACTTATTTTGACTTATATTCCTTTATATTCCAGTTAGCATTTATTTGCTTACAACCTGTTTTTTCGCTTTGAAAACATTTTACGTATAAAATCAAACAATTTACTTTTATTTTTTCACATACATTTTGATATAAATACGAATGTAATGTTTATGTTTACAACAACAATTGAAAAAAACATAAACAAAACATCAACAAAAAACTTAGTGATAATGTACTTTTATATATGTATTTGAAAATTGTTGCGTTATTTTGCTCCGTTTAAATGGGGTTGTCAAAACAATTTGACATGTTTTTTTTTTAATTTTATTTTGGGTGAAATTGTAGAGTGAATTTAATGAAATTACAATGTGATAATACAGGGTTTTACACACTCACAAACAAACAATTTGATCCCATGCATATGGGAACATGTCCTCACTCGTGTGTGGTAAAAAAGAAGGAAAATATAGGATTTTTTATACAAAAATTATTTGTTATTTTGTCATAAAAAAAAGGAAATGAAACGTTCCTTTTCATCAGCATGATATTGGTTGCTTGATGGTTGCAATTAGTTAATGGAGTATTATATGTTTGTTTTTTGTTTGCACTTACAAATAAACTTTATTATTATTTCTTTACTGTTTGCTTGAGTGTTTGCTTAACTTGGTAAATAACATACTTAGTTAAATTTCACGGTACTGTAGAGTAACATACATACTTAATATTTATTTTTCATTTTATTTATAGAACTGTTATTTGTATGATTTTCATATTCCTTAACTTTGACACCACCTGGTTTAATTGATTTAATTTTCTAATTACATTTCAAACATCTGTCGTTTTTTTATTTTCCATTTATTTTGCCAAGACTTTGCCCAAACGTCAATCAAATATTAATAATAGTGTTGACCACAATGGATTCATAAAAAAATAAAAAATTGTTATAAAAAAAATGCTTGTAACTCCCCTCATTTATTAGAAGTCAATTTGTTTTTTCTTTTAATTTTCAATTTTACAACCCACAATTTTAAATATAATGAAGTTTGCTTTTTTTGTATTCTCTGTGCTTTTCCACCATTCAATTTTCCAATTAATAAAGTTTATAGAAAATGTACACAATTTTAGAGGGCTAATTTTGTTTGCTTCTAAAAGGAACTTTTTCATGGACAATGTTGTTCACATTTTTTTTCTTTCTCATGGGGTCATAAGAATTGCAAATAAACTCTTGCATAACGAAATTAGTTTGAATTTTAAATGTAGCATACTTTTTGGATTTGGAATTAAAATAGCTTGAAAATAGTGTTGCCAGTTTAGAAGATTTATCCCCAAATTGGTGAAATTTTGGCAAATGGAGATTCAATTTATATTTTAATATACTGGAGGGTTATTTTTTATTTCGATTTGAAAACAAAAGCTTTCGAAATACAATATAAATTCGAACGATTTTCTTTTCGAATCGAAATACATAAAAAACCCCCTGACGAATGTTTCCTAAGCTAAGGTTTTTCATAGAATTCACAGAAAATTACAATAAAACTACACAGACTATGCAGAAAGAGAAAAACAACGCCACTGTTTGTTTAATATTTTGCTTAAAAGCAAAAGACACCCATTCACATCTGAAAGCTGGTTTAAAAGCCGTAGTCCGAGGAAGGTATCTTTATTGAGCAAACATAATGTTGAAGATAAATTTGTTGGTTCGAGGAGGTTCGTTAATGATATTTTGTTGATTTTCTTTTTCAAGTGTTGGTCCAATTGATTGGATGGATGAAAAAATATCTCTAAGAATTCATAAAGGATATTGGGATCATTGCCACACATCCAAAATAGATTTCTCTCGGTTTAAGCAAAATAAATTTCATTTATTAATCCAGCCAGTGCCGGACGAAAATTGTTTGACCATTGTGTTCTTCCTTCTTGTCGGTCGAAGCTTTTTTTAAAGCTTTTTTAAGTGCTTTTCTGCGTTTTTTTGGATCTCAGTTTTCACCAAAGGCACGTTTAGGTCGTTATGGATATTTATGACGATCGATGTGTACACCAAGGTATTTAACTACGGATTGTTGTGTTGGTGCTTGATTATTGATATAAATAGGAGAGCATGGTTCTCTATGTAAATGTTATGTGTGTGTATTTCTGCTCGTTAACTTTTATCCTCCATTGCTTTAACCTACATATTTTTTAATTCAGATACATACATGATTTTGTAGGTAGCGAGATGTCTTTTGAGGGTTTTCATGAATGCTTAGAATAGCCTAAAAACAAAAACGACATGTGGTAAAAATCCAGAAGGAATGGAATTCCATTTCTCCAGAATCTCGATCTATATCTGTAGATACGATGAAATAGAAATATTTGATATAAAAATAAAACTAAATTTTAATATTATGTCAGATAGTTATATACATAGCTAGAAAAACAATAGTTAAAATTAAATTTTAAAATTAAAAACTCTTAAAATTTTTTAAAATTATGTAATTTATTCCCCATTTAGTTAAGGATAATCCTTTAAAATCGATACTCAGTTTGCCTGCACATTTAAAATGCCGCCATATAAACACAACTGTACTCAAACAAAAAATACTATTGCTCTACTAAACGCTCAACTAAACTCACCACTTTTTACAACTATGCTAAATATCACCACCCTAAAAACAGACTTTAATTTTAATACAAAATTACCCAATAACTAGATAACAATAATAACAACAACAACACAAACATTAAATGAAAATAAATAAACAAAATGCTTGAATCAAAAGTTCACATGCACAATAAAATCAACTACATGCGAGTATACTCGTTAAGAGGAGAAGAAGCAGCAATAAAAAGCAACAATTTCTATATTAAATATTGTTTTCTCATTGAGAAACACGTGTCACAAAAACACACACAACCTCAAAAGCAGCATTTTCCACTCAACACATGCAAATCACAATTTACATTTTTGCAAATAACCCAGAGAATAGAAGGAATATGAACAACAAAAATTATTAATTTTTAGCATTCATATTCAATATTTTCATTATGTTTAAACAAATGCTGTATATGTTTCCTGTCTATTTTGGTGTGAGCAAAAAAAAAAAAAAAACAAAACAACGCTTGTAAGTAATAATCATTATAATCGCTGACACATTATCCCACCTTCATCAGTAACTGCTTTGGATTATTATCATCATCACTAACTCCCGCACTCCTGCTTCATCACTCAATGGCTTCATCATTTGCGTGTGTTGTTATTGAAATTATGGAAATTATTGTGATTAAACATCAAATTTGCATGTGTTTGCAGATTTTCCATACATTTTCCTCTGCTGAGTATGAATTAATATTTTTAAATTAAAAAAACAAATCGTGGAAGATGTAATAAACATATTTTGCCAACAAGCAATCTGTTAACAACCATGTTGCTACCCCTACAATCATCAGTGTCTAAGAACGTGTGCAAAATTATGTTTTTGTTTAGTTTTCTTAGGCAACATGAAATTATGTTTAGTATTGTTTGTATATGTTGGTTCTTGCTTTCTTAATATTTACTTTTAATTTGAGAATATTTATTTATTATTAAAATGGTATTATGCAGATGAGTAATAATAAATTATCTATTGTGAGGATGTTAAGGCAGTAGGAAGATTTAAATAAGTTACATAGCAATTGAAATGTTAAAGATTTGGTAGCAAACAATAAATGTTTTAACAAAAGGTTTTGTAATCACTATTTTCACTTTAAGTTGTCTATTTCACAAATATTCTAATATAACTTAAGGAACCTTCACAATGGTCAAATATTTAATTGTAATAGTTTTTAAACTAAGGATTTTGTATTAAATAAATATATGTTCAAAGGAAAGAGGAAAATTGATTTTTTTTTATCGATTGGCCTGTCTGGTTCTACGACGAACCCTCAGAAGCGTTATTCTCAAAGTATGACAAAAGGCATGCAACTTTTTTAAAGTCGTTCTTCAATAACCATTTTAATGTATTCTTAAAACTCTCAATATTTAGGCTATTCTTGAGAATAAACTGCCATGGAAACCTAATATTCTGGCAAGAACATTTCAACGTCGGTCCGTGGGGTGCCCCGATAGACGGACTATCAGTCAGAGGGTTGCGGGTTCGATTCCCGTCAAAGACTCTGGGTGTTTGGATGGACACCACTAGACATTGTATGCTCATGAGAAGATCTGAAGGCGTACAGCAATCCTTAAACCAGGAGCTGTATACCAACTAAGTTCCTTTTCATACTGCTCAACTGGATTCCAGTGGACCTAATGGCCCAGAAACTGGCACTGAACATAGCCTTAAAGCTAAGCGGAATGAGCGCATGGACAATATGAACATGCTACTATTATATATTGCTACCCGAATATATTGGTTATTGCACTCCTACACCCTTCTTTTCGAGAAACTTAGCTTTCTCTATTCCGAACGTTATGGAATCAGTGGTTTCCCCATTGAAACAACGAGTCTCTCCATATACGAGTATATCGAGTTGCCGTTGATGTCTACATCCAATAATTTGGGATTAAGATATCTTTCAGTATTTCAAATGGTTGTAGTATTCTTCAGTCTGAAATATCGGCTATAAAAAGAGCGTTTAGTTGTCCCATTTATAACAGGATATCGTATATAAATTGACAGCCAAGCTGCAATAAAGTCTCTGACAGGTGTATACACTACATCAAACTTGGTCCAGCAATGTTGGACATTCTTAAATAGGATAGCGATACATTCGACAGTTGTTCTCATATGGGTGTGTGGACATAAACATAAGAGACAACTGTGTTTCTGATGATTTGGCGAAGAAAAGTGCCTTTCTAATTGACGGAGACATAGACCTTCTATGCAGCATTCCGTTATCAACGTGCAAGCACCAAATTTCTGACATTATCTATGAGCTCACATAGAGATGATGAGAACCTGAACCCAATTGTGAAAGAAACCAAAATAATGATATGCCCTAAAGATGAAACGTACAACGTATTTTCTCAAACTACAACGTTTCCAACTAAGTAATTTAGTGTCGCGATCACTAGACTTTTTAAATTCGGCAATCATGCAAGAAGACGAGGACTACCCTACAATGACTTGTGCCGGAGCTGAAACAATGAAGAAGAAACATTCCCTCACCTGCCATAGTCCAGCAATTGATGTTTTTTTTTATTAGGCTTCTGGTACGTCGATCCTATAATAGTCTCTCTGAACTACAAAACATGAAGTTGAAGCGTATTGATGTCTTCCTTAGAAATAGCAACTGGTTACCGATCGGTTATATAGAATTTCGGGTGGACATTACTGGGTAGATAAAATGACTCGGAGAAACCTTCTCCAACTTTTGTACCATGTATGTACAAACCCTACTTTCTAGACCCGGATTCTTTCTTTTCTCTGTCTTTCATATCTTCCCCTCATCCCTCTCTCTTACTCCTTATCTTTTCACGCAACATAAAATGGTCCCAAGTGAGCTGTGCGTTTGTACAGCCGACTGTCAAATCTACCCTAATCTAAAGCTCTCGATTACGAATATTAAATACATGTTTGAAAATTCAACTTTCGAAATTAGCGAGTCCATAATAGGTGACTTGTCAAAATATAGGCAAAACCTCGATCTGGCCTATTTTAAACTAATATTCATTGCGACTCCCTGTAATCGTTTGATAATATAGAGACAAAAGTTGCATTCTTCTAAAGGCTTCTTAAAACTTCAGAACCGATGTGGTACAGGTAAAAGATCATTTTAATAATTTTATAAACGTATTTTTATCGAAAATTGTACCTTTATAATGAACCACTTATAACCTAATCGGTATCAACATTTGAATGAAGTAATCTGTAAGAAGTAAATGCCATTGCTTGTTCCTTTGAGTCCTAATAAAGATTCCAATATCCAGTGTTATGTATTTTAAGTGTTTTATTTAAATTAAATATATGTAACTCTTAACGGAATCACTATTTATTTTTGTTTTTTTTTTTATCAATTTCGCAACTCGATCAGCTGTTATCAAAGTACATACTACCACTTTTTTAAGCAGAAATAAAATGATTATAAACCAAAAAAACGTCATGAATTGTCATACAAAAAAAAAATTTACAAATAAAAACCTATGAATGAATGAGTCAGCCTGGTCAGAGGGAAGCTATTGGAAGAAACCACTTAAAAGCATTTGGGAAGAGCAGGCACTAAATTGTCATGGTAAATAAAAACTATGTAAAAAACAAATACAAAACTGCATAATACGCAGCGTTGTCAACTTGGTGCGTTTAGCACCATTTTTGGTGCGAAAAATTTTTTAGTTGGTGCGCGGTGCGCTTTTTTTTAATTTCGGTGCGTTTTTTAATTTTTCTGAAAATGTGATGAAATCTTTATTTTTACTAATTTTTAATTGCAGATTTTTAATAATTCATTATCATGAAATCTATACGATGAAAAAGAACCCCATTGAATACATTTTATATACGAATGTATGATAATCAAACATTCGTCACATGAAGGTTATTGCTTAAGCTGAATGGGATGAACATTTTTGTTTGAAAATAAAAGTAACATTTTAAACATGAAAATAAAAATTTTTGTTTAGCCTGATTGGTCACAAAAATATTATATTTTTTATGTTAATTATTTCAATAAATATTTTAAATAAAAAAGAAAACCTAAATTTGGTGTGATTTTTTTCAAATGGCGCGTTTTTTCTCCATTTTGGTGCGTTTTGAAATTTCAAAGTTGACAACGCTGATAATACATTTGTACAAATTGATAAAGAATGAAATAAAATGCAAATACACATGGAAATAAAAAATGATGTGATGCAATCCTACTCGCTATAACAAACAAAAACAACCTACAAAACCAACCTGAAAAAAGCAATGAATAACTGTGTATGAATAAACGTACATATCGTTGGTCTCATGTAGAAACGCCCTAACTCGCTATTTTTTCGAATTTTTTTTTTTTACGATTCCAATGCATTTAACGCAAATAGACCTCCTCACAAACATTTATTACAATAGTGTAAAAATAACGCTTTTATAAGCAGTTGTACAAAAAAAGTTACATGTTGAATGTTACAGTTTCTATTATGTTTTTACCTTCTCCTGTAAAGTTTCAAATATGCGAGTTAGGGCCTTTCTACATGAGACCATCGATATGTATGTAGGTACATACTTATGTAGTTTTTACAAAACAAACGTGGGTTTATTGATAAGTAATGCGAAAATACAAGACTATTAGTGATTTGATAGTATTTATGTCCCAATTTACACGAAACAATTCTTCAAACTTAGCTGATTACCTTTTCGACATCGGATTGAGGGAAATATAAGACGAGTACACATTTGATTGTACTAGCAATTAGTGTTACTCTCTTGTTTGTATTACATACATATGTGTATACAAATGTGTGTATACTCTCAAATAAAAATACGGCTGATTTCAGCAATAAGAATTGTTATTTCAGCAATAAGAATTGTTCTGTGTGTAAATTGGGACTTTTTGTAAATTAATATTAAAAATTTTAAAATTTTTTATACAAGTTTTTTTATAAAATGGCCATAGATTTTAAAAATAGGTTATATGTTTTATACTTAACTAATTTCTTAACGGTTCTCATTGTAATGCCTTCTGAATTAGCCCACGTCTTGCACGCACAGATATTAAATGTACGAGTGAGTAGTTCATACCAGTTGGCACATTGACCAATTGCTAAAAATAGTAACAGCTCCGACACAAACACTCAACAATTCATGTGATTTTATTGTAAATAAATCGTCGTAAGTGATAAATAATACAAAAAAAAAACGTGTGGGAAATTTAAATGTTTCAAATTGAACTCAAAAAAACTTGACTTGAGGCAGCCATTGAAAACTGATGTTGATGTTCAGACAAAGTATTGGTAAATTTTTAAATATAAACGATTAGTTCACAACAACAAAACCGCCAAGTAGAGTAATTGACCAAAAACGCAACAAACAGGCAAAAAAAGAAGTACACCAACAAAAGTGAAAGTGTCAAATTAATTTTGAACTTGACTTATAATTTGTCTTGACAAGCGGTTGTCAATTAACGTCAAGCCCCAATAAACAATAGTAATTGAAATCAAAACATAAACATAATTCGTGTGGTCATTAATAAATAAAACATTTAATATTTCATTTAATTATTATTTATTAAGTGTTGTGAACTTCATTCCCGTATTTTTTATATATTTGTTTAAGTATGTTTGGAGAGCGTCAACATTTGCATGCGTCTCCATAAATTTTGTCATTATCAAGACTCAATGGCGCCATTCGATCGATCGATCATCATCATCGATTATTAAAACTGTCGATCAGTATTTTAAAGGTGGCTTGAATTTATTTAAAAAAATTAAGAGAGACAAACCCACATCATTGTTTACTTTTGTATCATGTTTAAATATTGATTGTGAGAAGCAGTTGTTTGTGGGTTAGAGTTTTTATTTTGTATTTAATTATCATCTTTCTTTGCTCTAGCTATCTATCGTTTTATTAGTTTGGCTTTGTTTAGTTTAGTTAACCTTGACCTAAATATGAATTTATAAGTTTGTACCTAAATTTACTTCTCATTTTTCTAGAAATTTTATTTGAGGTTTTTGGAATTATGTCTGAAAAAAATTCCATTAGTGGCACAGAAACCACACATGCATACGATTACATTACTAGATCATTGACTGATATTTTAAATATGTCTCCCAAATTTTAATAAAATAAATAACAAAACAAGTAAGAAATTATAGTCGGTCAAGCCCGACCATATACATAATACCCTACACCCAGTATATGTATAAAACAGTTTTTCAGAAACGGGCGTTATATGGGAGATATAACTTATTGTGGACCGATCATCCAAAAATTTAGTGTCATGATGTTTGTGAATATAAATATTGTATGTGTTAAACTTTATCTGGATATAAATACTTTTAAACGATCTATGGAGCTTAAAGTGAATTACGGATAGGGCCTTTCATGGGAGTTAAGACTAATTATGGACCGATAATAATAAAATTGTACCTTATTATTTGTATATGAAATATATTTGCGTTAAATATTATTTGGATACCAACATTTTTGAGAGAGTTATTCTCTTTAAAGTGATTTTCGGAAGTGGGCCTTATATGGGAGCTACGAGTAATTATGGACCGATCTGTACAAAATTCGTAGATGTGATTTGGCTTTATTTACCACTGATTTCAATCGACTCAGAAAGTGATTCCGAGTCGATCGGTATACTTCAAGGTGAGTGTTGGACTAATGTTTCTGGGCGTTACAAACATCAGCACAAATCCAAAATACCCTCCCCATTATGGTGGGGAATACTCGTAAAATGAAAATCTAAGGGTTCAATTTTGAATATTTAATCATAATTTAGTTCTAGCAAAAATAACGTGAAATGTTCGAGTGAACAATGTTAATACTTGTGATTAACGTCGCGACGTTGTATTTGTAACAAAATTTTGGTCCAATTGAACCAAAGCAGCAATAAACAAGTTGTACAGAGAAAAATAAAAGGCTGTGCCTTCATAATGCCGGCACTTGGAGCTGTTCAGTTAAAGCAAGAGGAACACGTAGAAACTGCTAAAGAGGAGATGTAATGCATACTATATGCTTTTAGGTAATCTATTTTTAAGAACTTGAAATTACTTCGAAATGAAGTAAATCATATGAATTTACTTTGAGGGCTTAAGTCGATTTTAGTGACTTTTTTCAAATCACTATAAAAATTTTGCCACTAATATAATTTTAAATTCTGATTAAAATAAAAAAATAAAATTGGGGCGGTCACGCTTATTTTCGAGTGGGCGGGGCTCCAAAGTTTGTAATATATTTAGCTATATCTGGAAAGCTACATTTGATAGGTATTTTAAAGACCTTTCCAACGATATGTAACATGACCTATTCATATGAACCACGTATTGATAAATTTTGTAAAGTTATTTTTTGATCCGAAATTTTTTTAAAAAATCTGAAAAATTCGGTCTATATGAGTAAGAAGATAAATTACAACATTTTCAAGTCAAGAAATTAAGCTTTAATTTAAGGTCTAACATGACCATATAGGCAATATAGATCCGAAGATATTCAAGAAAGATTATGACATTTCACCATAAAAAATACAATCTGCACTATGCGAAGCCGGTGTTCTGTATACCATAGAGGAGAAAATCCATGCGCACGGCCGTAAGCCGGCAATACAGGGATTCTGTACTATGCGAAGCCGGTGTTCTGTATCAGAGAACAGAAAGAGACCATTCACATTTGCTAACCATTCGCAAATTCATTGATTTTGCATTGCTTTTACTCGAAAATGTGCATTGCTGTTTGTTTATTCATTCCTTATTACTGTTTGCTATTTTACATTTCCTTTTTGTTATGCGGTTATACATCAAGCAACGAAATAATTCAATGCCACATGAAAAAACTAAAAACATACACACCATTCGTCCAGTATTCGTTGCTTTCAGTGAATGAAAACATAAACAAAGAGCAAAAACAATACAAAACCTAATGAGAAAATAAATATTTTTTGGTTGTTGCTTTATGTGCGATTTGTTGACAGTAAACTAGTAAAGTTTGATATTTTTTGTTAGTATGTACAACTTATACAATCAGCATTGAAACCATTCATACCAATCGTTAACCATTCGTACCAATCGTTAATTATTCGTTGCTTTTGGGAGTGTAATTTTACATTTGTACAAGACATGCAATGCAAGCATCATTTTTCGTTACACTCCGTTTTGTGAATAATGACATGTATTGCTTTGCGGAATTAATTTATGTTGTCAACATGACGGTCGTTTTTTGTGATTGTTGAAAAATCTAAAATTAACCAATCAATCCGTTCTCTGTTCTGTATACCAAGGAGGAGAAAATTCTTCCGCCCTATCTATCCTGCATACAAAATTTTGAAAAAATGTGTTTTTTTTAATTTTTCATTATAGTACCTACAGACACATATGATACCTCAAATTAAAGCTTAACGTCTTGGCTATTTATATTAATAAATTAAAATAACACTTATATAGACATTTTTTTTTAATTTATGTAGATATTAAAAAAAAATTCGGGTCAAAAAATATTCTTTTCGGATTTAACCCATAGTCGGTCCATATTTTATAATCATGGTATAGGTATTATCACTTGATAGCTGAGAAAATGGCCGTTAGTTAAAAAAGTGTTGCCAACTTTAAGTTCTATACGTCTAAAAAAACACCCTATTCAAAACTGTGGAATTTTGACAAAACAACCAATGTCGAAAAACTGAATTTTACAGGAGGGCCAAAAAACACTTTCATAGGGCCACAGAATCGTCCCAGAACATATCTAAACAAATGTAACCTATTTTTATGGTGGATAATTTAAATACCTTTATTTAACAATTTGCATCTTTCTTCCAGATACAACTGTTGCCGAGAAAATGGCCAAAAACCGAGATGTGTTGTTTTGTAAAAATAAGTTTTGATCGAAAAATCAACCCTTCTCTAGATAAACTCTTTTTTAATACTGAAGAGTAACAAATATTTTGCAACCTTTTTCGGGACTAGTGCTTTTATAAAAATGAAATATGAAAAATTCAGTGACATATGTTGTTTTCTTAAATAGAATTCAGTTTATTTTAAACGAATATTATAAAAAGTTATGCTTTCTATTAGACCAATTACATGGATTTTTAGGTATGAAAAAGAAAAGTTGAAATTAATTGAATTAAAAATACAAATAAGAAATAGTTAATATATTATAATATATTCTAGTTCACATTTATATTAAATTGGTTTAATTTTTATTATTCAGAAAAATTAAAGAATAATTCAGTCTACAGCTAATCATATTCGTCAATATCCTAATCATCTTCCAATTGTACTTCACCTTCAACGTGCAAGTTATTGTAAAAACTATGAAACTCTGCATTTATAAATGACAGAACGGACGGTTTTTATTAGAAGATATTGGCAAAATATCAGAATAATATTTATTAAATTTTAAATTTTTTATTTTCCGTCGTCGCTGTGTCTAGTTCCTAGAAGTCCTCGTCCGGCTGATATCTTTAGCTTGTACTGCAAAATTCCAGACTTAGATTTCTCATATCGCATCTTGTCACCTTTACAATTTATCACCTTTACAAAACAACAAATAAAAATTATACTAAAAATATACAAACAAAGTTGGTGTTACACGCACCTAATGTATTAGTATTTCTCCACGTGTATTTGTTCTTTAATATACTACCAAAGTCAAAGTATTGATCTTGAACCATCTCGATTGCATTGTATTTGTGATTTGTAGTTGTTATTAAAGTAGCCCAGTCATGTGGGTGATGTATGGAATTCACACATTTTTTCTTCTTTTTTTCTATTTGGGAGTGAACCGTGTCACATTCCATAAGCGTGTGTCCAACAACCAGAAACTTCTATAGTATAATGATCTTATAAATATCGGTAGTTGAACAAAGGTGCACAAGCACGGCACCCTCTAGAAAAGTCGAAAATTCTAAAATCATTGAAAATTACATACAAATTGACTAACTCTTTGGAGCCGTGACGTAGTTACCTTCAAAACAGCTGATAATTGTCGTAATCTTGTATATATATATATTCTTGTAGTCAATGTATTCACTTGCGAGAGAGTCAATTAGTGCTGGCAAATTCTACTACTTTCCATTACTCAATAATATTCAATACTTTTCATTTGGGTACTCAATACTACTCAATACTTTTAACGGATTTTTTGAAATTGTAACGCATAGTTGTTATCTGCAACTAGAAGTAGTTTCTTCAAAAAATAAAAATAGATCTTCAACTATTATTGGTTTTGTATGTATTTTATTATTAAATCAAAAATAAATGTAAAGCTAACTTTTTATTCAACGTTAACAAAAACTTAATAAATAATAGACAGCTTTATTTCGGCGGTTGGTTTATTTTGTAGCTTACAGATTGTTGTCTTTTTATACAGTGATTTATTTTTATGCACTATTTTACCTACTCAACTTGATTAAAAATACAACTCAGAAAGTATCGAGTGACTACTTTTGAGTATTGAGTATCCAAAGAAAAGGGCAAATACTCGATACTCGGTACCCATTACTCAATACTTTGCCAGCACTAGAGTCAATGCTCCTCCAAAACTTTGGAACCTTTGTATTTTTGTTGTCTTCCTCTCTGCATTGTTTATGTTTTTCTATATTAGGAAACAACATATTTTCATTAAAAACGTCTTAATTTGTTATATATGCACACGACAAAAGCACTTGATTTGATATAGGTTCCTCTTATTTCGATAATTCCTACTACACTAAAGCACTCATGTTAACATAAGTTGTTTTGTCACAATGAATGCTAATGATCAAATGGCTATTAAAAGAACTTAACTTTAGAAGGGAACGTGTTATTTTCGTTTATGCATTTGATAAAAGAACATGAATGCAAATAGGTTGTTTTGTCAAAATAATTTTAGTAAATTATTGGAAACCCATATTCAAATAGGTTCTTTTGTCAAAATTACGTAATAATATTTTTCTTTATGCCCTGAAACATGTTTCGATATGGGTTCTTTTGTCAAAAGCAGATTGTAAAAATTGCGAGATAGGTTAATTTGGGGGCTCCTATATCTTCCGATCTACACTATCTAGAAACACGTTGAAAAGACAGAAAGATGCGCTTTTAAAACTTATACATATGGTTTAAAAAGTGGAAAATTGTCCGATCTCGAGTTAAGTTCTTTTGTCAAAACTCCACAGAAATCGATTGTAGCTAAACATCAATATTTATTTTTAAACGTCATTGACTTAGTTTCACCTGTGTCAATGAAATTGATAAAGACTCGTACCATATTTTGTTTGCTTTTATCACATTTTATTTATTCTTAACATTCCATTAATACTACAACCTTTCATAAAAATAAAATTTTATTATTTTCATACGTTAAAATCTCTAATATATACAAATACAAAGGTGGGTGGATTTTAAATTAATCCTGACACTCTTCTTACATTTTAAACAAATTATATCAACCTTACAAAATTATCAACAATTAAAACATAACCACACTTTTTCAATACTTGCTATTCATAACAAATACAAAAACAGCCGGCATTGATATTTAAAAATATGATAATAACAATAATTTGGCTAAGTTAATGCTAATAATTACTCTAATTAAATTAACACAAGTTGTTTATATTTAAACAAATTGTTTTCAGAATAAACTAATGTAACAATTCTAATATTATTTAGTAGTAAGTATCTTTTTATGATGCTTCAGCGACTGCTGTGTGAATCCAATCTATATATTCCGCCACATTTGTATAAACAGCCGGATGTCCGGCCATGCCACACTGTGTGAAACCATAACTGACAATACCGTAAGTCACCCATCTTGAGTGTTTACGATCGAAAAACATTAAGGGCCCACCACTGTCACCAGCACAAGTGTCTTTGGCATATTCACCACCCGCACACAACTGCTTGGGACCCAATTGCACACCAAACACCTCTAAGACTTTGGTGCAATTTTCGTTGGCCACCAAGGGAATACGAAGTTTTAGTTTGATGGGACTGTGTATGTTTATAAAATATTTATTAACTAAAAATTAAAATAGAAAAAAATCATTATTTTCTGAACTATATAATACAGTTTTATTTAGTCAAACTTACACAAATCTGTTCTACCCCAACCCGATACCGAAAACATTTGACCCTCCGCAAATGAAATATCCTCCGTTTTATTGGGCAAACATATGGGCATGACAAAGTGTGTAAACGAAACGGAATGTTTTAGGCGTATTACGGCAATATCATTGAATTTATTTAACGAATTTTCCTTATATTCCGGATGCACAAAGATTTTCTCCACTCCTATATCCAGCGCAGCATCAGCACAACTCAAATAGTTGGGTTCTTCTATGCAGTCCGGTTCTGTTTTCACATTAAATTCTCCCAAGCGCACATGTTTTCTAGATGTGTAGGGGAATTGTTTTGTTTTGTTTTTGTTTGATATCAAATAAATTTTAAATTTAGAGAAAATTTCGTAATTATTTAAAATACTATACCGCTTACAATCCCTTTTTCTCACGATAACCTTCGCCTTGCACACAATGGGCTGCAGTCAGTATGTGACGGTCATCGATTAAGGCGCCACTGCAGCCGTATTCATCTGGAAGAGAAATATTAATGTTATATTAATAAAAGTATAATGTTAACAAATGTATATTCTCCTATGTATATATTGTATGTAAATTAAAGGTTATAAATTCTAAATACTTAGAAAATGCCATAAGTCAAACGAACGTATTAGAGTTGAAATAATAACTTGGGAAATTTGTTTTGCATTAAATTTGCACTGAAGCTGTATTAGATGTGGCACTGACGTGTTGAAAGCACTTTAGCACTTTAGCGAAAGTGTAATGTTGGAGTTCGATACTGAAGTAGTTTTGCAATGGACCTTATTTTGATTTCGGTGTCTTCGTTACTACTTAATCTAACATTTTCTAGAACTGATCGATATTGATAAGATCTGATTGAAAAAGCTTAAAGTTAATTTACATACATATATACATATTTTGTCAGATATCAGAAATATTTCTCAAATAACAGTGATCGACATAAAGAGACCATGGAGAACAATACAAAGTAATCCATTTTCTTTCTCTGTTGTAAACTGACTAGCAATTTATTGAGATTTTGTTCCTATTTAATGATTTTTATGAAGTTTGTTAACACTCTTGTTGTTTATAAGTAAATATCAAACCCTGGTGACTTTGATTACCGACAACTGATTTATATAGATGTTTTACTGGGGATTGTCTAATTGAATTCAAGAGCCTTCATTTGAAATTACAAGAAATACAAATTATGCTTTAATTGCAAGTAACTAGTAATGAACTTTAAATTCTTAGTAAATTCAATATAACGAGAGAACCACCACATGAAGAAACTTAAAGTCCCAGTCTAGAAAATAATATAAAAAAGTTGTTTGTAAGCTAATTTATTTAACTTTATTTTAGTTCGCAGCATTTGGTTATAATTATTTGGCACAATTGATTCAAATTACGGATTATTCAAAGTAAATATTATTGACTGCGCCTATGAATGATATTTGATTGTCCAGCTCAATTAAAGAATTTCACGTCAGTATCTAAATTTCCTGCAATTGTCCTTCTGAGATTGCTGTTAACAATTTGGTCGATAAAATTGTCACATTAGGGCTTTTGAAAATTCAAGATCAATTAATAAGTTCCAATTTACACGAAGCAATTCTTTAAGCAAGATGATTGCCTTTTAGACGTCCAGATATGGGGAATTACATATGTCTATAATCTCAAATTAAAATAAGAGCGATTGAAGCTCGTAGAAAAAAGAAAAAATTGTATCAATATTTTCAATAAAAATTGCTTCCTGTAAATTGGGACTAAGAACTTAACGTGTTACTGTTGGTGCGCTGTTTGGTTAGGAGGTGCGATTTGGCTGTTTTAAAAAATTCAAGCCGTATATCACTGACATTTGGTTTCAACAGGACTTCGTTGCAGTCACACTGCCCTCGAAAGAATGAATTTATTGCAAGCCAAACTTCCCGATCGCATAATTTTACGAAATTTAGCTGTTAATTGGCCGCTTCGGTCATGCGGTTTTAGACCACTTTTGACTTTGACTTTTTGTGGGCTATGTTATATACAAAGTCCCAATCTAATCAAATACACCCTTAAAACTCAACATCTGTGACGTGATTAACGAAATAAAGCCGCCATTTTGTCAAAATGTAATTGAAAGAATCGACATCTGCATGCGTGATCATGGTGGAGAACTGACTGATATAATTTTTTTTTATATAATAGCCAAGCCTTACTATATACATATTTCCAATATAATAATAATTTTTTATTTTATTTTGAAAAACAAAGCTTTCGTTGAAAATTTCTCTACTTTCCTATTTAAATTATAATTAGCTTAGAAAACAATCACTTTCAAAAAAAGTTTAGATCAAATGTCAAAATGAGCAGAAAACATTTATTGTATTTATTAGTATCTATGATCCATGATTTTAATCTTATTGACATTTGTTTTGTGTAGTATGTTTATAAAATCAACTCCCTTGCTATATTTTGGGATGCCCTAGATGCAGTTTAATCGTAAATCATTCTTAAAACATCTAGTAATAACAAAGTAATCGTTTAAAATCACTGCACAATTTCATATCACTTACTAGAATTGTACACCAACAGTGCCAACCATGGAAATTCATCCAGCTCAGCAATTTCACCGCCATAAATACGATGAGTCACTTGTTTACCACACTCGTTCGACAAATTGAAACCCTCAATGGGTTCAACCGTTTGTATGCGTCGCTTTAACTTTTTCTTCTTAAAACGTGCCGTGGCATCTTGAAAACGTCTATATTCGAATTTACTAAACTGAATGCTGGGAAACCGATAATCCTGGCCATTAGCAGTGCAACAAACTAAGGGCTCCAAACTGCGAGCCCTTTCGTCATACGAAACATTCGATACACATTGAACTTTTTTCAGAAAATTCACTTTTTCCGCGGGTAAATTAGTTGCATTACGAACTTGTAAATAAGCCGAACATTTGCTTACTTCCAGGCATACACCCAGTTTATCTTCGTTGGGTATTTCACAAGGTAGGCGCACTCTGTCACTATCATCGGCGCTTTGCAAAACGGAGGACACATCTTCGTCCTCATCATAGTCTGGCAAATTAGTGAAGGCAACTTTATTCTGACAATGACATTTGATAACTAAAGTGAATATGACAAGCGTTATGGCTAAAGAGCTGCGATAAAACATGACGCGAATGAAATTGATGTTTATTTGTTATTTTAATTTTACTTTTAATATTATTTTTGCAACCGTTAAACGATCGCTGGTAAATAATAGTCATTGAATTAAACACACTGCAGAAAACACTTGTATTTATTTAATTTTTTACTTGACTTTATTTGTCTGTTGTTTTTTATTTTTTTTTATTTATACAATTCCGCGGCAAATCAAAACAATTAAACTAAAACAGACTGTGTAACACAATTTACCGTCGAAACAACATGTCGCGTCAACGTACCGCTTAGCTATGGCTCTCATTAGTTGAAATGAAATCAAGAGTTAGTTAACCAGCTGTTAATCCTACGCGCAGTTTTTTTATCTAAAAATTGTTTAAAAACAAATAAAATTCCAAACCACGCTTAAACAAAAACTCTCAATTTTCAAAACTAAAAAAAAACACATAAACAAACTAATAAACGTTCAAGATCACTTTGCGCTGTTTAACAGCACCCAGAAACCATAATCAATTGTACTAATAACCAGCAACGAATGTTGGAGCAAAACAAACCATGAAAAACAAAACCAAAAACAGCAACAATTTCAATTGCTGACACCTTTTTTTAATGTATTTATTTATTAATTTTTTTTTTTTGTTTCTTGCCATGTCTTCAGGTGTTAAAACTGCAATCACGGAAAGATATGCGACAAATAACAAGTTTAAACGACATCGATCTTGTATTGCTCATACATACACCCGTACTTAACGGTCATTTACACTTCGTTGCATACGAACTGGTAAATTATGCAATACGAATGAACAAAGTACTGGTTCCATTAGTTCCGTTGTGCGTGCTAGTATACATTACATAGTTGCTAAAGTGTGTTTGTGTGTGATTGATTAAAAGTAAAAACCATTTTCGGTTTCACTTTCGTTTAAAATTAAATTTAGTGTTTTACTATAAAAGTGAAGCATATGTGAAGGAGCTTTATACAAATGTTAGTTTCTGTAAACAGTCTGTTGGCCAAATCTTTTAACCCTTTGTCGACCGACGGTACTTATAAGTACCATAACATTAATTTGCCTGCAAAATGAAAATGTAATATATTTGTAGTATTATTGACCAACGACACTTTAAAGTACCATTTTGTCTTTCAAATATAATATTTGTTTTGCTAATTAGCAACTTTGTTTGTCTAGAATAACGGTAAACTTAAATGTATTTCAGCTGCACACGTAAAGTTTTGTGACATCTTCTTAAATTGCCGAAAAAAGTTGTAATATCACTCCTATCATTTTAAAATCTTTTTTTAATTGAAAATTAATTAGTTTTGCGCATATAAACGTATAAGAATTTAATAAAAAGTTGTTAGTTACGCTTTGTTTTATATAAAATTAAAGAGGACTGGTAAGTACCGTTGGGCTGTGCTTGCTTTTTTATACCAAGAAAATCACAGTATTTCTAATTATCAATAATAGGACAATGGCAGGAATTCGTTCAAAACGTCTCACAACAAATGAAATTCTGACAATTTTGGAGTCAATTCCTCTTGATAATAACAATGACACCGATGTTGAGAGTGAAGATGTATATGAATCCGGTGATGCCACATTGAATGAGTGCTTACAAAAATTGTTAGATGAAACGGATTCATCCAACAATCATGAAGAATGTGAGAGAGAATTGCAACGAAAACACTTTGATATTGAAATCCACGATGAAAATGATGAGGATGGTATGATCCAAATTGCACCTAGCACCAGCAAGCCAATAAGAGAACCTGAGCCTAGTCGCCAATGGAAATCTAAAACCCACGAAACTATTATTCCCGAATTTTCTTTACCGGAGGGTCCTTTAGAAGGAGTATTTGATAATTGTAACACTCCTACTGAATATTTTCTTTTATTTATTGACGATATGGCAGAAAAAATTATATGATAAGGAGTGGGGAAAAAATAAAATAGTTTTCTTTGATGACTATTTTACATCAATTCGCCTTCTAGAAAAACTAAAAACTAAACTGAGGAAACGACTGTTTCTAGGAGAGACTGCAGTGGTAATTTAAAAGCTGTAGATTGTCCAACTGTTATCAAGGACTACAATTCATATATGGGCGGAGTTGATCATGCTGACGAAGTGCCTACGGTATTGACCGAATATCAAAGAAATGATGGCACCGCATTTTTTGGGGTGTATTAGAAATGACAATTATAAATTCTTATATAATATATTGTCAGTCATATGAAAAATAACTCTTTTGGAATTCAGGCGCTCTGTAGCTTTGGGCTTGATGACATTGAATAATCCAACCGTAAGCCGTAGAAGCTTGATATCTATAGCCACAGATGACCATTCCTTCCCAAGCTCTAAGAAACGTCGTGGAAAGGCCGAATCTGTTCCAGAGGATGTTCGGCTAGGAAATCTTGGTACGCATTGGCCAAATTTTGTCCAAACACGTGGAAGATGCGAACTTTGTAGTATAAATAAAGTTCAGTCGAAGCCATACTCCAAATGCTCCCATTGTGGTGTTTATTTATGTTGCAATGATAAAAAGAATTGCTTTGTAAAATACCATGACATAAATTTATAATAAGATTTAATGTATTATGTTTTACTAAACAACGACAATGATAATTGAATAAAATCTTTCTGTTTCTGTTAAACTTTTTTGCATATACTGACCCAACGGTACTTCAAAGTACCATGTCCTTTTCGGTCCCTTGCAAGTCATTCTCAAAAATAATAATTTTGTAGATAAATTTCAGATGATATTATGTTCAATATTTTATAGAAGAGATTTCATTTTTTCACCGATTAAGGTCCTTGGTCCACAAAGGGTTAACAAAATAAAATTATCAGCCATAACCAGCGTGCCGTTTTGGTTAATTTTAACCAAATTTGGTTAATTTTTTTTTTCAGTGTGTAAATGTGTAATTTTTTTTCATTTTGGTTATTTTTATTGATAATAAAAAGTGTAGGAATATTTTATTTAGTAAATATCAAATTAGCATTACAAGTTATAAAATTAAATTTTGAAGACATTTTTAACGTATTTGTATATATAAATGAACTTTTTTGTAACAAATTTCAAAAATATTTGTAACAATTTTTACAAATTTGTAAAAGTTTTTTGTCACTAAACAAACCTATTGTTTTTAGCAATTTTTATATGTTTCTTTTTTATTAAAACTTGAATTTGTTACAAATAAATGAATAAAAAAAATTTGGTTAATTTTTCTCCAATTTGGTTATTTTTTATTTCAGTGTTGGTCACAAATTGTTTTTGGTTGTGGCAACGCTGGCCATAACACAGAATTTAATTTTGTTCAGAAGTGAAATTAATTCCGTAGTTTGCTTTTATAGCAACAGTAAAACGAAATTTTTTTCGGAGTTAAACCACTTTTAATTTCCAGGTTTCATTCACAAAAAATTGTTCGTTTTACTTTTTCTATAAAAGCAAAATACGGATATGGCTGTGATATGGCTGTATACATATATTTATTTGCATTATTTTTGCAAATACATGCAATTCCTGGTATAACGAACGATATCTTGGCTTATTCTTAAATAAACAAATTCGTAATATCATTATTTCTCGTTAAATAAGTTGTAGCAGTTTGCTTATTTGCTTAAGCATTTAAGCGCAATGTAAAATTGTTTGTCTAGCATTTATCAACTTTCTTACTAAAACACTAGTTTCTCTAGCGCAGTGAAGTTCATTCAGCCCATACAACAATTGTTGTTTTCCAGAATTTTACTTAGCATTGTTGTTGTTTCTTGTTGGACGAAGTATAGTAAACACAAGCGATTCAATTACATTTGAACATGAAAAATAAAGAATTGTTTTAGAGGGACTTATTGTTGTTTTTTCTCAAAATTACTGTTCTAAAATTATTTTTTGATATTGATAATTGGTATTAACGGTCCCTGATATTGTTCCTGAAGGTACGGTCACATTTGGCAAATATTTACTCAAAAAAGCGTAACCACTTGTTTTAGCATAAATTAGTTTGACGTTGTTTACTCTTACAAGAGTTTTGTAACATCAAACAGCATCAAATAAAATAAAACTAAAGATTTGTTGTGCTTTGGCCTAAATAAGAAAAGTTTTTTTTTTAAATAAACAAGTTCAAATATACATATATTATTTAGTGGTTACGTCTTTTTCGGCAAATATTTGCCAAATGTGACAGTAACTTTAAGGTGTTTATATCTAGCAAAAAACCTGTCGGTTGTTTTTATTTTAAGCGTTTGGCATTATGTTTGCTGGGCAAAATCTCTCACCACTACATCGTTATTTTTATTTTTGAATACCACTGCTCTAACATATTCTTTTTCAATTTTAAATAAAACACTTAAAATAGTACTGGGGCCAAATTACCGCATTCGTGATCGAATGAGCTATCGTATCGAAAAATGATTTCGATATCGAAATTATGATAAAATGTACTAAATTTCTTGCTCGATATCGAATGCCATAATCTCAAATAAGAAAATTACGATCAATTTTACTCGATATCGAATGCGGTAATTTGGCCCCTGAATGTCGAAATGTTGATTATTCCTCGTCAGAACAATCTTTGGTAGTTAATTTTTAAACATAACTTCATTTGGTGTCGATTTTTCGATCACTCTTTCCAGAAAAAAAAACGTAGAAAAACGATCTGGGTGACCAGGTCATATGCTTGGAAAGCAAAATGATTTCTCAATAAAGGTATTTTGCACAAAAAACATTTCTTACAAATCATTGATTTTCGTAATACAGCTGAATAATTTAAAGACGTTGTTGCAGTGATTGTGTCATTGTATATTTTGGAATTCCTATAAATTTCCATCAGCGAATTAGGACAACAACAAAGTCGTACCACAATATTAAGGAGAAGCTAAACGTAGTATAGACATATTTAAATTACAACAGACTCACCTAGCCGCTCTGGGGATGGTGTTAGAAAGAGAATTTCGTATTGAACTTATGTTTTTCTCGTCATTGAAAGCCATAGCCAACTACTGAATGTCACCCGAAGAGATTTAATTAATTTACAATATAGAATATTTGAAATAAAACACAAACATTAAAACTATAAATTAATTTTTAATTTATTAAAATAATTATCATTCGCTTACAAACTAAATGAGTGGTGTGTGAATAAGAAAAAAAAATCATGTCTGTATGAAAAACAATTACAATGCCTAAAACTTTACTATTTCCTTAAAAACTAGAAATCAGTTAAATTACTTAATTTGTACTCTATCACAAATTTAACTACGCAGCTTCTTGTTAATCCACTGAGTATAACTACTGACACGAGCATATACACCGGGCCAGTCCTTGTAACCGCAACGGCGACCGAAGGATACTACACCCTCCAGCACCCAAACACCATTGCGATAGTGCATTAGTGGAGCACCAGAATCACCACGACAACTGTCTTTGTTGGCCGCACCACCAGCACACATATGTGTAGATTCTATACTTAAACCCAATTTGCCATACTGCTGTTTACAGAACTTCTGATCCATTAGGGCAACATTAACTTTTTGCTTAATGGGACTGCTGGAGTCGAATTCCGTTGAACCCCAGCCGGCCACAGTTAGTTTGGTATCCGATTTGAGGTTAAATGCTGTGAGCACAGAAGGCAAGCAAATGGGTCGTACAGTTTTGGAATAGCGTACATTATTTTCCAGTCTTAGTAAAGCTATATCGTGAACAGGAGTCTTTTGTGCTTTGTAGTTTTCATGAATAATTTTCTCTTCCACGCGCCAACGTTGATCGTCTTCAGCAAATATAGATTTTTTGGTATAGTCTCTCAAGCCCAAACGGACAGCCACACTGTAATAGTAATAATATGTATTTAATCAATTTTTTTGTTTTAGTTGCAAAAAATCAAAACTTACAGTTCTCCTTTTTGTTTTAATATGGGGCCCTGCACACAATGGGCAGCAGTTAAAATATAACGGGAGTTTATCAAAGAACCAGCACATACCGCTTCCTGTGTAGGATCTAATATAAAGAAAAAATTATTTGAGTTTAACATTTTTGTAAATTGAGTGAATTAATCTTACCAGCCTTTGTATACTCCAAAAAAGCCATCCAGGGAAATTCATATAATTCTGTATCTCGGCCACCATAAATACGATTGTCTATGAACTCGCCACCACAGGTGGGAGGTTCTGGCAATAGCACTGATTTGATTTTGGGCGAGCGGTCTGGAAATATAGTCGTGGTCAGAAAATTCCCTCTAAAGATTTGTCTGAACCAAGATTTTTCATTAACATTCGATTCGGGTTCTTCTCTTGCCCCCGCCGCCAATTGTTGTCTGGGCTCTCTGGTAAATCCCGTATCACTAGAACAGCAAACATACGGTGTTGTGCCAAAACCACCGCCACATCGTGAAGCTTCTACAAAAGTACGATCACTGTGCAACAGCACTTGACAGTCATGTATGGCCACACATGTGCCCGGTCTTTTGTTGGGGTTTTCACAGCGTTTGTTGATAAAATCTTGAAAGGAGAGACAAAAAACAAGAACAATTATTTAAAACGGTGTGTGGTTTTTGTTGTTGTTTTTGTTTGGCTGCACGTTAAGATTTGTTAAGATAATTAGTGGTGATCTTGGGGAAACCCCCTTTAGGGAAGTACAATGTGTGAAATGTCATTGTTGTTAAATAGTTGCTACGAACTTATAAATACCGGTATTTATGGCTGAAATGTTTTTTGTGTAAAATGGTTTATGTTTTAAAGTTCTCTTTTATTTATTAAGTTGTTATTAAGTATTTTTGTGGCTTTGCTTATTTTACAAAAGAGATGAATCTGAAACGGGTTTCAGGTGATCTTTTGTTTGGAGTTAATTTAAGGCTTTTTAAAACTCTTTGGCTGTTCATTTTTTTTTCTTTTTCATTTTAAGGTTTTCAATGCCTTGGTTTAGTATTATTTATATATGTACTCGTATATTAAAACTACTCACAATAATTTACAAATGAAAACATAATTAGTACCATATAGTATTATAATTTGTCTGTCTATTATTACAAAGTGTGTCACCACTTGGCAAATATTTATTAAAAAAAAGCGTAAGCACTTGTTTTAGCACAAAGTTGTTTGACGTTGTGTGATGGGTGTGTACTAAGAACAAATGTATAGTTCTAATTTAGTTTTGTACGTTTGTCCCGGTGTGCTTATATGAAGCGTCGAGCACGCCAATGTGTTAGATGGCTAAAAAGCCGCAGTGTTTGAAGAAAACAATGTATCTTTTGTTACAGCTAAAGAGCCGTTTTGATAGTTAAATTGATTCTTAATTTATTTCCAAAAAATGTTTCCTTATATGTATACTAAATATTTTGAGTGACTTTTAGAAGTCGACTCATAACTTAACTCAATTTCTATTTGTTCTTATATCTATATACAGAGTTTTGCAAGATCAAACATCATCAAATAAAATAAAACTAAATATTTGTTGTGTCTTGTTCTAAATAAACGAAGTTTTTTTAAATAAATAAACAAATTCAAATATATGTTATTTAGTGGTTACGTCTTCTTCGGCAAATATTTGCCAAGTGTGACAGCACCTTAAGATTAGACTATTGTAATTACTCTTTAAAGCTGGTATCTGGTAAAGTTGAATATTAGGAGCTGTCCTTTAGAGTGACTAGAGAGTCTCAATTAGCTGCTAACTAAGATATATAAATGTTAAAATATGTATTTATATATGTACAGGGTGGCACAAAAGTAATCCTCCTATAAGGAAAATGCTATAAATTTTGCGATTGGCCTCTAATGTCAGTTCTGCAATATTCCGCGTTCTGGAGAAGTGTAGCGTAACATTGTTTATTAACGTGTATTTCGCATGTGTTTACTACACAAATGTCAAAAACAGAACTGACATTAGGGGCCTCTCAAAATTTATAGCATTTTCTGATAGGAGGATTTATTATTTATTGAATCTGCCTTATTTCCTTAACCCTAACAATAAGTATTCAAATCTTAAAACTAAAATAAATCTAATTACTCTCTAACAGAGAATTAATTTCTTATTGGCTGTTAAGCTCTACGAAGCCCCGACTCCGTCTGGCTCTAAGCTAGAATTCTAGCAAGCGGATTCGGGTGGCTTTGCAGCTTTTTGATGTAGTTCTCGTGGTGATCCTAAGTTGCTAAAAGCAACTAGGTGTGCTTAGTATGTTAAAAAGCAAATCTAAATTTTGTAACTAAAAAGCACGGTACAAAGAGGGAAGGAAACCCATACAGTAATAGTTTAGTGGTATTAATATTTTAGTAATTGTTCAAACTTTTTAAATTTTTAAAATTTTTTTTTTTGAAAGAATTACAAAAATTTTAATACTTTTTTGCAAACAGTTTTATAAAGGTGTTTGTTGAATGAAACCTAACTAAGTGCCAGTTATGAAGAATCTAAAAAATATTTATAAAAAACATGTATTGGGTCATTAAACAAAAAAAAAAAAGAATCAGGGTCAATGTCAAGTAAAAGCCATTAAGTAATTGAATGGTTAAAACAAATTTAAAATATAATTTACTAATAGACTTTCTTTCTCACTTCGAAATTAGCCATCATATAAATTATGATATTTTGTATAAAACTTCATTATTTCAGTGTAACTTTATCACAATTGCATTTAAAGAATTTGAACATATTTACAGAGGTCTTCCTAAACGACTGTTAAAGTTAAATTAACAATCGTTTAACTATAACTGTTAAAGTTATTAAGAAATAAACCGAGTTCTCAGAAGAGTTGCACAGCTTAAGTGTATTATGCCAGTATAAATTATTGTTCAAATAAAATCCAGGCACATAAATGTTTTAATATTTATAAATTTATACTCATTTATTAATATTTTAGAAAAGCTAAACTAAATTTAATTTAATCTTATAAAAATTCTTGTCTTTAGATTGATGGATTGCAAAAACTGCCGATACTGCCGAATCGCTAAAAAAAATTCCTAGGCAAGAACTACAGTACCACTTTTCTTTAAATTTCCTTTGACAATAGGCCAATATTGTTCAATTGGCCGAAACCCGAGGCAGTTTTTCTATTACATCTAATCATTGTAGATATGAACTTAATCAAATCAAAACTTTACTTAAGAGAGGTGACGTGATGAAAAGACAGCAAACGTTTCTGCATTTCTGCATTATTTTATATAAATGTCCGAAGAAACCTTTGCCGTACGTGAGACTTGATTTATTAATGGCGAGTTCGAACTAGTTTTGTTTAAATCTTTGCTATTGTGTTCAAGCTTGAAGTTGATCGTTTATCCCCCTTATACTGCAACAAAAAAATGGTTTTCTTAAATGTTTCTACAAATAAAAATTTTAAGTTTATTTTTAAATTTCAACTTGAGATCTAATTAATTACGAAGCGATATAGTTCAGTAAATATTTCCTATGATTTAAAATTGTTTGTGGTTAACTCACGTACTCGTACATCTTTAATAAAAAAATTGCCTTTATAACATTTTAGATTTTAGCCATTTAAATTAAATACTCCACTCCTACTACTTGTATCTTGTCAAATTTGTGGTTTTTAATTTTTTTTCGTCGTTTAATATGTTATTAAAATTGTTTATTTCTGGGGGTTTTTTTTAACACACTTAATTTTAATTTATTTAAAACAAATAGACGTGCATAAGAAAGAACTCAAACAATATAAAACAGGAATTTTTAAAGTTAGTAGAGAAGAAGAAAAAAATTTGATTTCAAAATATCTGATTTTTTGTTTTTGGTAACGGAAATTCTAACTTATTGTGTTTAGACGTGAATGTTTAATATTCATTGTAAAGGGTCATTAAATACAAATTAATATTAAAGGAGATTCTTTTAGAAGGAATTTTTAAAATGATAAATAAATATTAAATAAAATTTATATGTAAATATTTGTTTTTACACGTTTATTTGTTTTTAAAACGGGTTTGATTTAACACGGTTTAAAATAAACAAATTTTACATCTTTTCACACGATTTTATTCCATTTAGCACGATTTAAAATCTTTTGGGCTTAAATTTTTTTTTGTTAAATTTAATTTTTGCAAAATATGTTCATATCACAAATTTAGGGGAATCACCTTTTGATGAATACAAGTAAATTTACTGGTCAGAGCAATTGTAAATAGCACAAATTTGGGCGAATTCCCTTTTAGTACATACAATCAAATAAACTTGTCATACAATTTTTTTTACATTACATTTAAGCTTACAGTGCATAAATTTTTTTTTTTAATAACTATTCTAAAATATTCTAAAAACACATTGTATTGTATGTTTGTATGTATGTATATGTGATTTAATATTATAAACCTGAATAATTGTTCCTAAAAAATCCTTGTTTCAGTAGGTTTTAGAGATAGGAAACTAATCACCTATTTCGCATACAATCAATGTCTTTTTTTACACGGGGTTTTCCTGGAACCAATTACCACGTAAGAACAAAATTAGGTGTATGTATGTATGTATGTATGTATGCCGTACTATGTCTTGAAGTGAACTTTAGTTTGTTTTTATTATATTTTTAAAGACAATCTGAAATTTTGTTTATTTTAATATTTAATATGCATTTTAATTTTTTATTATATAAATTTTAAAATTTAATAGTCTATAAAATTTTAGTTTAATCAAATGAAAGTTAATATTTGTTTTATTCTTTTTCTTTTAGGTGAGTCAATTTTATATTTGGACTTCTTATATTTTAGTAATCGTAAGTCAATACTTTTCCTTTTTTAATATCATATCTAATGCATTAAATTTAGTCTCGAAACTGGGCAGGCACCTAGAACATGTAAAATTCTTTGCATACTTTATTCTTAAAGCTTTCTGTTAGGTTAATACTTTATGCACTTGTTATTGCATTAATATAAAACTAATAAATAAAATAGAAAATGCTTATTGTCATTTATTTTACGTTTAATATTTAACAAAATAATTTATAAATAAAAACTAATAGTAACACCTTCCAAAAAAAAAAAAAAAAACAAACGAAACGAAAAACACCTGCATGTACTCAATTTACTCATAAAACAAAAAAATTTGCAATCATAAAACACTCTTAGCACATTTTAAATATTGGAGTATACTCTCTACCATTAATTTGTTTGGAATACGTTCACATTCGCGCTGAACCCGCTGCCAAAGCTCTCGTACAAATGGGTTGAAATTAATCGGTATTGCCCCACCTGTCTCTTCACGATTGACCACAAATTCTTAATCTGATTGAGGTTGGGATTTTTAGCTGGCCATTTCATCAAAAGAAACTATAGCCCATTTAGAAATTTTTTCACGATTTTGGAAATGTGCTTAGGCTCACAATCTAGCTGAAAAGTAACTTTAACCACGTGAAAAACGCTCTTATCTACTAAATCGGGAAGATGAGTTTGCAAATTACGCAGATAGTCTTCTTTCCATATTATTCCTTCGATTTATTTTGCAGTGTTGCGAGGTGTAATCATGTAAAGCAAACCCATAGCATGACGTTCCTCCTACTGTGTCTTAGGAGGTGTCTTAGTTCCGTTGTTCGCCTGTCCGGCGCCAGCAATTTTGTTTGCTGTCGAATTGAAATCGATTAAATTGGAATTCGTCTGTCCAGATTACTGTTCAAGTTCTTTGCTCTCTGGCAAACTTTAACCGACAAACATTTTATCGACAATGCTACTGCTGAAATGTAACCAATATCGCGAAGGTCTCCTCTTACTGTTCATCAAACAATGCTATAAAAGCATATATTGGTTCTCAACAATTGGCTCTTTTCATTTGTGTTGTCATGAGACTTGCGTTAATAGCTTTTTGCGACCTCTGATTTGTGGTTTGGGAACAATAGAACGCCATTTTTAACTCTTAAGATCACTGATTGACTTTAAACTGTCTAGCTATTACTCGCATAGAATAGCTACTTTTTGTCATTTTTAGAATATTGTGCTCAATGGTTCTTGTCAGCTTCTTCATTATTGATATTAATTTGTATTATAAATTAATTTGTGTTGGATAATATGCAAAAAGTGTTAACCACGTGCAATTAAATTAATATTAAACTTTATTATTTTTGTGCAAACATTTCAAAAATACACACTTGTGCAAAATTCTGTATATGCTATTTTATTTGTACTAATTGTTTAGTTGCCGAATATGTATTACTGTCTTTAATTATACCCTTCACCTTTATGAGAAGGGTATATATAAGTTTGTCATTCCGTTTGTAATTTCCACAATATAATTTTCCGACCCTTTAAAGTATATATATTCTGGATCCTTATAGATAGCGGAGTCTATAAAGCCATGTCCGTCTGTTTGTCTGTTGAAATCAATTTTCTGAAGTCCCCAGACATCTTTGGGATCCAAATCTTCAATAGTTCTGTCAGACATGATTCCGAGAAGTTTGCTATTTAAAATTAGCAAAACCTGTCCATAAATAACGGAGATATGAGCAAAAATCCGAGACAACCTCTGAAAATTTTATCAATAAAACTAAGTGTATTATATTGTTATGAGTAATTTCATCAACATATGGCGTTGATCACACAAAGGTATTAATATAATAATAACAAATTCATCAACAAATGTTTATCTATATAATTATGCATAATATAATTATGCATCCACAACAAAGCACTCTTACTTGTTATTAATTGTAAATCAATTTTTTTTAGCATTGAACTTAAAATAATCGACAAAATGACATGTAGTTATTTCTGCTCCCCACTGTATATAATATATATTTGCGATTGAAAATAAATTTTCTAAAAATTTCATCATACCCGATTTTTTCTCACTATTGGTTAACAATATGATCAATTTTATTAAAATTGTGTCTGTTAGTTAAACAATAAATCATATGAAGAACGTTTATTATACGTATTCAATATGGTCATTATGATTACAACAGTTTATCACACATATGTACGAGTACATGTGCTTAGATTTGTGCTATTAAGTTGTCAAGTTTGTGCAATCAAGTTGTTGGACTGACAAGTGAACATCTTTTAATCGACCCAATAAGTAATTCTTTGTGGATTTCTTTACTTTAAGATGGCTATAGGGCAATTGGTTTTAGGCATTAAAAACACCAGCATCAAGTCATATTATTCTCCCTGCTTGCCCTACAAAAATCTTGTCTTCTAAAAGGGCAAGTTATACAAATATTTAGTATTGCTTTTGTGCTCTTAATAACATTGCTTTTGTTTTCTCGGTAACAATTGATCTAATAAACGCGAAAATCTCGAAAAAAAAACTTTTTATGCACTTTTGACTTGAGTGCTTTCGAAAATGTGTAAAATTCTTACTGGATTAATATGCATTGATTTAAATCTAAATTCTGTTACTCACTATAATTTAATTACTATGATCATTACTAGGATCATACAAAAACTTTAAACGTACATATTTCAAATAATTAATTATACTCATAATTAATCACTTGCGACTGAAATTAGTTCAGTGAACTTAATTATTGTTTAATAATGTTTTTACTGTCATATTTAAAACACACAAAGAAACAATAAATTATAGTAATTATTTTAAATTTGAAACCATTTTAGACCAATTTGGAAGATATGTATTTCTATGCAGTTAAAATTAAATTAATTTAATAATTTTAAATAGAATTCTAAGCAATTTTTTTGTCCCCACACTGTAATTATAATTATGAACAGCGTTCAAGGTTAAACGGGACACACGAAGTGTAAAACCTGCCCCTTTCGACAAAACGAACGTGATTTGTAAACGATTAACTATCAATAGACAAATTAACCGAAAATAAAAAATAATATTCTATTAGTTGTTTAAGCTGTTATTTATCTTCATTATTATTATTGTATTGTTTTGAATTCTGTGTGTTTTTAAAAATCCATTCATACATAAAATTACTATTTATGATCATTTAAATTCTATAAAATCTTTATTATTATAATTGTGTAGCAAGCTCGAACAAAAACCAACCAGCAACAAGCCAAACACATTTGCAAAAAATAAAAAATATGACTTGGCTTTGTGTCACTTCCGTTTTTATAAAAAAATGTCTGCTTGTCTATTTATACCCACCCAGCATTTGGATGATTGAATTTTCAGCAGTCATCTAACTGGCTCATTTTTGACTACTTTCGGTGATTGAAAACTAAGTTTTCATGTATTTAAACAAAAGAAACAGTCAAATATTACTATTCTTTATGATTGAAAACTGAAGATATTTTTTTAATCATTTTCTGAGTCATTATAGATTACACTAGATGACCAAAAAATGATAATAACAAAAATGTATTCTTGGTTAAAAAAAATAAATAAATATAAATCATTTTTTACTCATTATATGTTTAAAATTGAAAACTGATGTTTGTGTTTTATTAAAACAGTTATACCGGGACTTTTATATCAAGTTGAAAATTTGAGAAGTTGAAATAAAATTTATATTCATTTAGTTTTGTGACTTCTCACTATGAGAAGTTGGGGTCTAAAATTTGAGATAGTGAATTGGAGAAAGACAAAGAATTCTTGGATGATTTTGTAAGTATATTGAAACGATGTATTCCTTCCCATATTTTTATGTTACTTTTGATTGTTTTTTGTCATAGAAAAATTTTATTGGAAATATTGGTGGCGATGGACAGACGCAGTTCCTTAGAAGTTCCATAAGGAAAGTATTTTCTGATGAATTGGCTTCTCAATTCAGTTGGAAGGGAACCAACGAAAAACCAAGCGCTGAGAAGTTGCTTATTACAACCATAGTCATAAGTAAGATTTATATGAATTTAAATAACAATATGATTTTGTATTTAATATGTTTTGTTACAGATATTTGCCACCAGAAGTATTAAGCTGAAGCGAAAGAAATTAATGGAATTCTCCAACAACACTTTGTGCATGCTAAAGAGCGCCTGTAAAAATTAGTTATAGTTTGTATACATTAAGTTTTTATTTTCTGTTTTGCTTTTTTAACTTTAATTCTATTTAACTTTTTTTTACTTAAATTTAATTAACTTTAATAAATGTAATTAAAATGTAATAGAAATAAATTAATATTACAAAAAAAAAAAATTGATTTTAAAATTATTTCACATTCAATCATAAAATGAATTATAATTATAGTAATATCTGACTATAAAATTGGGGCGAAAATGATTTTAAATATAATCAAAAAATGATTGTATATGATTTCAAATATGATCATAAAATGATTTCAAATATTACCACAAAACGATTGCCAAATTAAGTAAAAAGTTATATCAAATACTCGTAAAAACTGATTTAAAGCATAAATCATAAACTATTCTGTAGGAATAGTCATTGCAGGGTACCGTTTCCTCACGACTGGAGAGTAACTTACGACTAAATAATGAGCGCATATTCGATTGTTTTAATCATCTAGAAGAGTCATATGTTACTCATTTTTGTTTAAAATTTTCACGAAATGCTGGCTGGGTACGTACTCGTATGTGTGAATGTGTGTGTTTATATTTCAGTTAACTTGACTTACAGTTCGAATTTGAATTTGTTATAGATTGAGTTTGCACAGCAGCAATTGTGGTTAAAATTAGGAATCGAATCGCTAAATTTACTTTCATTTTAACACTTAAACGATTTAACATTTAAACACGTCACAACAATGATTAAATTTATTTAGCTTGTTTTTTTGTCTAGTTATTGTTTTTATTAATAATTGTTTTAATTACACATGTATTATTTTACTACGGTTTGTTTGATAGTTTTTTTTTTTATTTCTTGTGTTTCATTCAATTGTTAATTCATTATTTTGTGGTCAAAAATTTAATTTTGAAAATTTTTCTTGTTTCATTTATTTGTTTTTTCGTGCATTTGTTTCGTTTCTCTAAAACTGTATGTATTGACCTTGTTGTTGATTTTATTTTATTAATTTTTTTTATTTCATTTCATTTATATTTATTTCTCGTTAAATAAAATAAAAATTTGCATTTAATATAAACAACCGTTGTTAGTTTTGTAGTTAACACTTTGATGCTTGAGATTAAACTGAAATTAAATTAAGAATACGACAAGGCTTTTATATATACCATGAATATAAATCGCCGCTTCACACTGCTCTAAATGACTGGTGCTTTAACTTGTTCACCACAGTCTGTGTGAACGCATTCATTCATTATTATTTAAACCACAGAAAAAATACACAAAATGAAAATAAAGAAAGAAATCTCTTATGAATGTTGATGTTTTGCTTTTGATTAATTTTATTGCAAAATATTTAAGGTAAAGTACAAATATTTGTTTTAGTAATAAGAACTTTAAAATGCGTTTTAAATGCTGTCCGTTTTTTTTAAGGGAATTTTATAAGTTTTCTTGAAAAACTTTATCCACTTTGAAAGATTTTTGTGTTAGTGATAGTTCTTAGATTTTGTAACTAATTTATTTACATATATTAATTTCAAAGAATTTAAATAATTAGGTTCACCTGCACCACCATAGCAGGGAGGGTATATTGGATTTGTGCTGATGTTTGTAACGCCCAGAAATATTGGCCCAACATCCACCTTAAAGTATACCAATCAACTCTGAATCATTTCCCGAGTCGATTTAACGATGTCCGTCCGTCTGTCCATCGGTATGGATGGCTGTCCATGTAAAGCTTGTGCGCAGAGTACAGGTCGCAATTTTGAAGATATTTCGATAAAATTTGGTACGTGATATTTTTTCGGCCCAAGGACGGATGGGATTGAAACTGGTGGAAATCGGTCAATTATTTCACCTGGCCCCCATACAAATGTCCTGCCGAAATTGGGGTTTACCGATCATAAATGTTTGAATTATGCAAATATCCAAACAAATTTCACCACAAATGAGTAGTAAATGGAGTCAAATCGCATCTAAAAATTTTGTAAAGATTGGTCTATAATTAGTCGTAGCTCCCATATAAGGCCCACTTCCGAAAATCACTTTAAAGCGCATTACTCTCTCAAAAATGTTGGTGTCCAAATAATAGTTAACAGAAATATATTGCATATGTATACAAATAATACGGTACAATTTTATTGTGATCGGTCCATAATTAGTCGAAACTGCCATATAAGACCCTCTCCGTAATTCACTTTAACCTCCATAAATCTTTTAAAAGTATTTATATCGGGATAAAGTTTAACATACATAATATTTATATTCATAGACATCATGACACTAAATTTTGCTCCAAAATAGGTAATATCTCCCATATAATGCCCATTTCTGAAAAGCTGTATTATTAATGTAGGGTATTATATGGTCGGGCTTGACCGACTATACTTTTTTACTTGTTTTAATAATAAATATTAAATTGGCTTGTGGTTAATATCGGAATTCACCCTAAAGCTAATTTGCATAATTTCGTAAAACCTGTACTTTATATCTTGTACTAGAACTCAAATTTAAAGCTTTTATTTGTAAAAATTCACATTCCAAAAATATACAACTTTCAACCTGACTCACTTTTCATAGCAAGGATCTTTACAATATAAAGACCTGTAAAATATGACTCATCTTTATTTTTCAGTTACCCTCCAAAGAAAGTGTGTTGGGAAACTTTTTAAGCAAATTGTATATTACTATATCAATCAGTTAATTACAGGCTGTTAAATTCTTAATTTTTCACAATTTTATCTAAAGTATATGTATATAAGAACTTTTAATAGCATATGAATGGTCTATGTAATGCAAATCTATAGCTGAATTTCCTGCGTAGACCCGTAGACCAGATTTCATCGATACCAATCCAATGTAGTTTTTGAATAATAACAGGGAGCTTTATAAAGCCAATGATGGCTCCAGCTCAAAATCTGCACCGTATAATTAATAATTGTGTTTGCATTGAAAGTTCGTTAATCACATGTGGTTTCTCTGAGCTCTAAATTCGGCAGTTAAGGCCATAAAAACCCTCAGAAAGGCAATAAAGCGTTTAAGATAATATTGCTCGAAATTGCAGCCGAAAAACTTAAATTATTTTTTAAATATTGTTTAACAATCCTTCGAGTAATGCTCCATTTTTAATAATCCTAAATTATCAGCTATCAAACTGTTTTTCTATTTTCTGATCAAATGACAGCAATTTTAAATTTTGCATGAATTTTTCCAAAGGATAATAAATCATTTTCCTTTAATTTTCAATATCATCTTGATTTATTTCACCAATAAAGCAAAACTCACGCAAGTTTTTCTTAATAAAAGTCTTAAAAGTTACAATTACCAATTGCATTAATTTGTGAACTATTTAGTTTTACTACCTTAAGTCAAAACGCATAAAGAGAAAGACATTAGTGGCTTGAATCAACTTTCCGGAGCCTCCAAATATTTTATAAACATATTTGTTTTAAAAAAATAAAAAAGTCTCGAGCTCGAAAAAACTTTTTTATTTAATCAAAAAAAAAAAAAATGTCGAAAAAATCAAAATTTAATTTAACATATTTGATTTATTAATATGTATATCGGCCACAGAAAATTATTCTGAAATTTTTATTATTCTGCAGTTTTTATTTCCATCCGGAGTATGTCTAGGTCTTTGACTAGACTAGTTCTTTAACTATACATTTTCAGTAGGTGATCAGGACGTTATTTGGACAAGCTGAAGAGATAAATGCTGTGGCTCTCGGCTTAGGACTTTAGGACTAATTAGGGGGAAAACGATAGCTACGCATGCAATCCGATGAAGTAAATTCTTCAGCTCTCGTCGGCTAAGTAAGGACGTAGCTAAGGCTCAGTGCTGCCAGTTTCGTTTTTATATCCACAAAAATTCCTAATAAACGTTTTATTATCACTATAATTTTAAATTGAAAGCAAAATAATTAAAATATTTTTATCTCTAAAAATTTGTCCAGAAAATTGTATCCAAATTCGACAAAAATAAGACTAGTTAGGAAATAAAATGCGATAACATAAATCCGAAGGATCTTGCTCGGCTAACTACTAGTTTCGTTTACGTTATTAGTATAAAGTAAAAATTTTGGCATCATCTGTTTATGATTTGTTGCCTGGGAGCAAACAATAACACAGTACAACAGCCAATCGGGGGGGGGGGTGAGAAATTCCAAGTCAGGGTGATGGTACTAGGTCAGTATAGTAAAACCCTCAAAGGGTTTGGCGTTCGTATGTGTCAGTTTTTGTTATGACCTTTTAAATTTTTTCCTTATCTTGATGTTTTTTCGCTTAGTTGTAACATTTTGGCAAAAACGTAGTTTAACATAACTCGAGAACCACTTGTCCGATTTTGATGAAACAAATTTAGAAAAATTAAGAATTTATTTATTTATTTACAATTAAGTGAAGGTATCCCATTTTTGTTTTTATTCAAAAAAGTGTCATTTATCGCCTTTTTTATAAATTTTCCCCAATAACTTCAGACTTCTGGCCATAAACTACTAAAAAAAATTAAGTAAACATTTTTATAATTTTCTATTTTTATTTTATTTATTTATTTTTATTTATTTTAATAAATATTGCCTAGATTTTTTCGATGGTGGTTGTTCGGGACTAGTGGCATCGCATTCATCGCTATCATCAGTTTCTGAACCACACATAATGTCAATGTAAATAAATAAATAAATTCTTAATTTTTCTAAATTATCCCAAAAATGTTCCACAGTGTAATTAGATCGGTACAATGATTCTTGTTTCCCCTATTCATATTTAAAAATGTTTATAAAACGATTGAAAATTATTGAATGTATATAATTATTATTGGAGAATATAAAATGCGTTGAGTTGATGGGTTGACGTTTGTAACTCTACGTTATAAAGTTGGTTTGAGTAGTCTAAAACTTCTTGAACTTTTTGGCTTTGATTTCCCACACCATTTTTTAGCCGTTAAAGATACATTATTAGTTACTTATTAAACTGCTTAGGAAACCTATTTTTTAATTTTTTATTTGCAATTTATATATGTATGTATAAATTTCATTCGGAATTTCTTTTGTGTACTTGTTGTATATTTCTCTCCTTTCCAAACCAACAACAAAGCTAAATCTAATTGAAAGCTAAAACTTTCTTGACTCCCTACAGATTTTCACTCCATGTTGAGTTGCATTAAAAAGTACGAAACTTAAATTGAAGTGTGTAAATGAAATGACAAGTACAAAAGAGAATTGAACAAAAACTGGTCAGCTAACATCGAAGAGTGTGAAACAGGGGCCAAATTACCGCATTCGTGATCGAATGAGCTATCGTATCGAAAAATGAATTAGATATCGATTGATAAAATGTACTAAATTTCTTGCTCGATATCGAATGCCATAATCTCAAATAAGAAAATTACGATCAATTTTACTCGATATCGAATGCGGTAATTAGGCCCCAGGACTTAAACAGAAAAATATAAAAATGAGTTTCAATTAAAATATTTGTGGAATCATATAAAAATTTAAAAAATTTGAGATTAAAAAAATTTAAAAAAAATTAAAAAAAAGAAAAAGTATTCTATTACTAATTAAACTTTTAATTGAAAATTATTTTCAAATCAATTAAGAGTTTAATTGAAAAAAAAATGTTTTTTTTCTGTGTATGAATGATTCTCTATTTCAATTTCATCATTAATTTCATTCGGAATTTCCTTGTGTAATTGTATTTTTCTCTTCTTTCCGACAAAGTCAATCAAATCAATTGATTTTAAAAACTTGAAGAAAACTGCTGATGAAATTATCTATTAAGAAAAACTTGTGTTATACTTTTAGCGATGCACTCCTCACGATAAAAATCATAAGCGAGATAAATACGTGATGAGTACGACTTTAATTAGCTTAACAGTTTACCAGAATATTTAAAATGACTTTAAAAGCTTGTATTAAGTTGACTGTTATTTATCAGCTTACAATCCTTAATTGCCATTATAACTTCTTCGTTGACAGTCAAAAATATCGAAAATTAAAAAATATTTAAAAATTAATGTAACAAATAAATCACTTTCTTTCTCTCCGAAAGGTAAATAAATTACAAAAATTAAATGAGCAAAAAATTTTCACAAAACAATTTTAACGTTTCAATGAATAAACAGTAAAGAACCTTTAATTGCAATGTAAAGAAACATGTGTTTTATTTAAAGATATTTGATTTAATTAAATTTAACTTGAAGGCCGTAAATACGCTTGTACATATTTGCAAACACACAAATAATTCACTTTCAAATATCTGGCTGCAAGTTAAACGGATACTTTGTATACAAACAAATGAATGAATGAGCGTGTAATTAGAAACTTTGTTGTCATTTGTTTAAGATCATATTTGTGTGGCGAATTTAAATGGTGCAATTGTTACCAATATCACATCATATTGCAAAGATTGCAAGCAGGAATTGTCGGCAATAGTTTTGTTTGATCGTTTGTCATAGGAACTCCTTATTATCTTCGATGTCTGAAAAATAATTGTTTAATCAGTTGTCTGCCAAATATAGCCCATTCAACTCCTACTAGAGTCTGTTGTGGTATTTCCCGTCTTTAGTAAACAATTCCAATATTTGTTTTTAACTTTATTCTTAATACTTTTCATTGTGTTTCGCGAGTATTAAGTATCTGCAAAGTTGTTTATGCATAATTATTCACTTATACATAATGTGCATTCATTTGGATCTATTATTGTAGTTTTTTATGAACTGCGTGCGACTTTAACAAAAGCTTAAAGCTAGTATTTCACAATACACCAATACCTCCCTTTACTTTCCAAAAAAAAAAAAAAAACACGACGTAAATTGAAACGACCATGTAAAGATCGAATATAGGTTCCAGGGTTAAGAAAATATTAAGTCGTTGGCTTTCTTTCACAAAATATTGGTCTAATGTTTGATAACGCCAAATAAATATCCATGTATCAATTGTCTGTACTACTACAACTAGCATTATCGTTGGATAATGCTTTGCTTTTTATGTCATCAAATAAGCTTTTTGCTTCTGTTTGAATTACCATTTTACCTAATAGTATTCTCTGAGCAACTTGATTTATAATCCAAATAGAAAGCAAGGACTCCATTTCGATCATCAAAGCACTTATTGTACGGGTCATCTTTTTAGCATCTAATGATGTTGCAGATTTTGCAAAAATTAAAAAAAAATTAAAGACTCGAACCCAAAACAAAGCAACCTTGGAAATCTAACGACTAATTAGTACTAATTAAGCAACGATGAAACTTCGAAAAAACGCAAAACGAAACGACGCAAAGCGAGGTATTGGTGTACAAATGTGACGTTTCAATTTTGCAAATTTAAATATTTAAAATTTGTTTTTTCTAAATAAAACATACATGTTTTTTGGAAATGCAATTCTTTGAACCAAATTAATTCTTACTTATTAAGAATATTTTTGTTATTCGTATACTCTCGTAGTAAATACATATTATTAACTGGGTTTTCACATAATTGAAATACTTCGTTAGAAAATCTTAATATATTAACTTCTTTCTTGAATTGTGTTTGCATTTAATTAAAGATGTGTTATATTTCATTGTTTAAAATTTGTATAATTTTTTTTTGGATTTTCCAAAATTTAAATATTATTTACCACAAAAGTGATTAATAATTTCCTAATATCTACAAAATAATTTGCCTTATATTTGTGGTTTTTCGTTGGACCTTCGGAAAGTTGATAATTATTCTTTTAATTATTGAGACATTTAAACAAATAAAAAGTTCGTCTTAATGATGAAACAGAACACGACCGCAGCTTCAAGCAAAAACCACTCTCAGAGAAAACAGGCCCATAATTGAAATGACGGCTGCAGCTTCACGAACTGTCATTTAATGTTTTTATATTTCTTCTGTGTACCAACCTGTAATGCCGACAGCTTTTCCAATTTTTGTCCACAAATCTTGTTTTAAATAAAAATTTTTGTACAATGGCGACTGGAAATTATATATGCAATCATGTTTTTGTACTTCTTCAATTATTTTTTTTTTAAATTACAAAATCTCACTTTTAAACATTTCTTTTGATTTTCTTTTGTTTTTATTATTCTTGCGCCAAAGCTGCAAAAACAAATGGCTTTGTTTACAAAATGTATAAAATTTAATAAAAGTATGGTAATATTGTTGAGAGCATTTGTGTTTTAAAGCGAGAGCATAAGAAAAATCGCTGTCAAAATAAAATAGATTCTATTTCACGACCGCATGCTCTGTCAGTTCCAAGGCATATTGATTAGCTTTAGTTTTTGAATTTAGCCTCAAAATCATTTAATGTAAATGAATATGTCAAAGACTCATATTGTTCGATAATTCAACCAAAAATTTATTGTAATAATCATCTTATAGATGCATATTTAAAGATCAAAGTGATATCAGTTCCAAAATATTCATGAAATTTAATATAGGAAAAGCAAAACGAAAAATTTGTTCGGAATGAAACCAATTGTTCATTTTACTTTTTCTTTAGAAGCAAAATACGGAAATAATTGCACTTCAGAACGGAATTAAATTCTGTGACATGGCTGATATTTATCTGTTTTATCTGAAATACCATATTTTTATTCAACAGTATTTTGAAATTGTACCATATGACTCGTGGTAGTACCACGATACCAACTGTATTTAAAATGTATCAAAAAAGTACAATTGTACAATGTTTGTCATCAGTGACCTGAATAAATACAAATAAAAACAACGAATGTTTGTAATTTTCAGTCAGCTGTTTTTGACAATGAAAAACTTCAAGCAAAAACAAATTACATGTTGTTTTTGTATTGTTGTAATGTTAACACTACCTTATAATCAATATGCCTTGGTCAGTTCTGTTTCATCATTTAAACGTTCATGTTCGAGCACTGACATTTTGTTCTAAGTGCATTCCGCTTGTAATAATCGAGGTTATTCTTGTTCTGTTTACTTAGATTATTTATAATTATAATAAATAGAATTATTCCTGCTAAAAGTAAAGTTTCTACATTGACATTTTTCCTGCGCTAGAAAATTCTAATAAAACATGTTTAAACATGTCTTTTTAAATCCTTAAATAATTCTTTGGAAACTTATTTTTAAAATTCTTAACAACCACACGATTACTGTTGGGAAGAAACTTTTCAATAAACTTTATTATTCCACATACTTTCACACGATTCAATTAAAAATTGTGCCTTCAGAGACACATGTGTTATGGCCATTAACTTGTCAAAACCTTTTTGTGCTGAGCATAAAAAATGTGTCGCTAAGCCGCCTCTTAAGTAGAAGTTGGGTGTGCTAGTAAAACGTTTCTAAGCCAGATCAGGGATGGAAAATAGGTTTTTGGATTTTGTACCAACTATATAAATAAAAGATACTTTTTAAAACATATGGCAAAATTAAATATGTATTTAAAAAAATTTAACAATTTAATATCAAGTTTAAGTTCCAATTTACACGAAGCAATACTTTAAGCTTAGCTGATTACCTTTTAGATATTGTAGTGAAGGGAAGATAAGACGAGTGCTAGCAATTCTTATTACTCTCTTAATTGTATTACATATGCAGCGTTGTCAACTTTGAAATTTCAAAACGCACCAAGTTTAGAATTTCAAAGTTGACAAAATGTTTTTTGAATTAGTTTTACATTTTTAAATTTCATAAATTTTATGTAAAACTTTCATCACATTTTCGGTTAAATTAAAAAACGCACCGAAATTAAAAAAGCACAACAAATTTTAAAAAACACCAAAAATGTTGCAAAACGCACCAAGTTGTCAACACTGTACATATGTGTATACAAATGTGTGTATACTCTCAAATAAAAATACGAAAGATTAAGCAATTATTTTAAGCTGTGTGAACACTGTAGAAATTTTAAGAAAAAAATTGTATCAATCTTTTCAATAAAAATTGCTTCGTGTAATTTCGGACCAACATACGACAAAACTTTTAACATTGACAATTATATCAGGGTATCAAAATTGCCTTGAAAAAATCGCCGATCTCTAATGGAAAATAAACATTCGTGTTGATTTCTCGACAGAAGGAAACAATAACGATATTTCAGTTAATTGAATTGAATAGAAATACAAAAAGGTCTTATAATGGTGGATTTCTTGCATAAAAGTATACGGTGTAAGACTGCTAAAAGAATGAGCAGAGAATTCGTAATAAAAGATTTCTTGTAAATTACCTTCATTCAAATACATAAATCATATTTAGAATTTCGAATCTTATGATATGATTAAAATTTATTGATATAACAAAGTTTCTGATATAACGATTATACTTGACAATATATAGTTCGTTCTATAGGCATTTGCCTGTATTTATTTAAATATATTGTTAGTCATAACTTAAATAAAGTTCATAATCTATAAAATCTATCTATAACATTCTTATTTATAAAGTATATCAGGTTATTTGCGAAAAGTTAACCTTGATAAAAATATAACAATATTCGTGCAACCTACGATTGCATTTCCAAAAATACCAAATTTATTAGCGCAATTCACAGTCTTGTGCAAATGGCATTGCATCATTGCATTTGCAAAAAGGTTTAGCACATTTTTTCTCTACACTAAAAAAATACACAGCAATAGCAAAAATATGTTAAACCTTTTTGCAAATGCAATGATGCAATACCATTTGCACAAAGAATGTATTGAAGAAATAGAAGGGTAAACATCTAAAGGTTTTGATATCCTGATTAACTAAAGTTTAAGGTTTTCGTTTTTGGGATTTATCCTCAAATTCATTTAATGTGAAATAATAATAAAAAGGCTTTGTTCGATAATTCAACCAACAACTTCTCGTTGTGATAAATATCTTTTAGATGCATATTTAGAGATCATATTAATAACAGTTCCAAAATGTTAATGAAATTTATTGACATCATATCTTCGGCTTACACTATTACACAAATGGTGACTTAAATCGTATATTTTGCTATTTCATCTGGAATACAAATTTTTTATGCAGCAATATTTTGAAATTATACCATATTGTTCGTGGTAGTACCATGGTACCAAATCAATCTGCAATGTATCAAAAAAGAAGAATTGTACCATGTTTGCCAACCCTGAACCCTACACTAGTCTTAGAAACATGAACACGTGCTTTAAAAGAAAGACTTAATTAAATTGTCTATACTTAGACAAGTTCAACAATATTAAATAATAAAGAAATAATTAAATAATAACTACTACCGCTAATCTGGTTCTGCAACACATACATACATACTATTTATATCTACAATACAAGAAATGTTGGCATTATACCATTTATATGTTATTGAAATGTGTTGAGATAATGTTGAAAATTCATCAAGTAATCAAGTACACATTACATGATTAATGAACAGTATGTTCCAGTATTATCTAGTGAGTCAATAAAAAACGTATCATGTAAATTATTGAATAAAATATGGAATGGATTAAATGAGAATTGAAATAAATGTATTTATTGTTACTGATTTATTTTGTACCAGTATAGAACAAATTCTATGTTCACGGATCCGAATTTGGAAAGAAAACTACTGATGAAAGTGATATATTAGGAATGTTATTTAAGATTATTGATTCCAGTCCAAAAAAAAAAACATTTGCCTCATATGATGCAGCATAAATAACTTACGTTACAAATATGTCTGCGGTTTTTGTAATAATGATCTTAGTTGATACTTTTTGCCTCCTTACCTCGATAAAAAAGATGAAATTTAGCATGAAAATTACTTGAAACCTTTAAACTTTGAATGTTAATAACTAACTAAAGCTTATATGTCTCTCCTCCCAATCAAGAATGTTTAGTTGGATCGTCAAAAGCTTATTAAACTTTCAACTTTGAGTTCATTCGCTAGCAGTTTTACTTTGAGACCATTTGTATATACATAAGATCAATTCGGATGATTTTCAATAGTTTAAATTTAAATTTTTATATTACTACATACTGTATACATTACTTGCCATCAGCTTAATAATGACCTTATTATATTCTGATCTACCTACAACCTATACTTAGCTAAACATTTGTCATACGAGGGCGATTCGGAAACTTCTTAGCCTAGAACAGAAAGCGCAGTATAAACAGAAACAAGTTAAGTGTTTTGGAAACTTTCATCTGTGCTGTGAACACATGTTAAATATGCTTTCGATCTTGCAACTCTTTCATGTAGAAAAAGGTGTTAAAAAAAAAAACATTCGCGATTTTTTTACAATGGAAAAATTAGAAATTCTTGGTGTTATTAAATATTTAAATAAAAAAGGTTTTTTGGGACAAGAAATCCACAATGTTATGGTGAATGTGTTACGTGAAAGTGCTCCTTCATATGCAACAGTCAAAAATTGGGGTTCTGAATTTAAACGCAACAACAACAGAAATTATAGCCAAAGTGCATGATATGGTATTGAATGATCGACGAGTAAAAGTGCGTGATATAGTTAATATCATGGGATTCTCAAATGATCGAGTCCATTTAATTTTGCATGAAGAACTAGAGATGAGAAAGCTTTCTGCAAGATGGGTGCCGCATTTGTTAACAGTCGAAGAATGAAAATTTCTCAAGCTTGTTTGGATCGTTTTAAGAAAAATAAAATGATTTTAAGCGTCGTTTCATAACTGTGAATGAGACATGGAACTACCACCATAATCCAGAGACAAAAGAACAATCCAAGCAATGAACTGAAGCTGGAGTAAGTGCCCCAAAGAAGGCAAAAACAATTAAATCGGCTGGTAAGGTTATGGCAACGGTTTTTTGGTTTTCAAAGGTATTTTATTGATCGACTATCTGCGAAAGGGTAAAACAATAATTTAAGAGTACTATTGCCACGTTTTGGTTTCAATTAAATGTAAAAATTCGACATAAATGTCCTGGCGTACAACACAAAAAAATAATTTTAAATCAAGACCAGCGCACAAGAGTGTTTTAACAATAAACTCCCTATACTCCATGTACTCATCTTTCTAACAAACTGATTTAGAGTTTTTTCTCAGTACCATTTTTTAACATATTCACTATATCATGCATGATTTAACAAAACATCTGTATTAGTCAAAACAATAATGAATATTTAATTTAAAAGGAATTATAATAGATGACCACCTCATGGCTGTTAAGCACAATATTAAAAGCAAACTGTAAACTGAAGTGCAATTTCGTGTGAAAAATACATCTTATTGGAAGCAACATAATTGCAAGCCCAACAAATAGTAAGCACACACTCTGGCCAAGAATACTTAAATGTTGGTCTCAATTACATGCAAACATTTCATCAAGTCATAGTTGATGAAGTTTAAGACCACAACTGCAAAATGCTTATCAAACCATTGGCTCTTTAACAAATTTATCAATTTTTGTTTATTTGTATTTTAGGTCGACATTCCCTCGTTTCGCGGCAACATACAATATTGGTGCCTGTAGCTGTTTGAGGTGTAATTTTACATTTGTTTTATCATCTGTAATAAGACAGTTGCAGCAGTTTGTAAAAAATTGGTGTTGCTTGCCTCTATTTTGCTTTTGCTTGTCGTGTTGCATTTGTTTCGCGCTCTTTGTTGGAGTGGCAAGAATTATACTCTATTAAACGTAATATTTTATTTTCTTTATAATTTTTTGGTTTATTTTTATAAATTTCGCTTTATAACATTTAAAAATCATTTGCAATTCGCTTTGTAACATCATGTACAATACTTTTTGGAAACTTTACCTTTTTTACAATGATTGAACCCAGTAGAGGCGGATTTTGAATGAATTTGTAAACGATTTTTTTTATTTTGATTTTCCTTTGCTCAAACATTGTACAATTATATTTCGACTAATTAAATTTTTTGAAAGAATGACGGTGGTTATGTTTAAAAAAACAAATTATTAGAAAAACGAAAGTGTTGTCCTTAATTCTGTAGTGTGGCCGGATTTTATGTGTACATGAAACACTCTATCAAATTATAAGAAGATCAGTATTTAATAGACTCTCGTTCCAATCAAACAAATATCTAAAACGCTTGTAAAGGTACAGTCACATTTGACAAATATTTACTGAAAAAAGCGTAACCACTTGTTTTAGCAGACATTTGTTTGACATTGTTTACTCTTACAAGAGTTTTGCAAGATCAAACAGCATTAAATAAATTAAAACTAAATATTTGTTGTGAATTGGCCTTTGGTTTTTTAAATAAATAAACGAGTTCAAATATATGTTATTCAGTGGTTACGTATTTTTCGTCAAATATTTTCCAAGTGTGAACGTAGCTTAAGTTTCAGAAACATGAGTTATTTTGGCATATTGTTTATATGGGTTTTTGGCTATAACTCGTAGACTAATTGATATTTTTTAAATCTGTAAAAATAAAATTATTAAAAAATTATTAAAAAATCGGCATTTGACTGCAAAGTTCGAAAGTCGATTAAAAAAAAATTCGAACTAACATAAACAAACGCCGCGATATGGGTCTTCTAATTTAGCCTTTATTTTCACCCCTCACTCTCCGAATCGACCTAACTTTGGCTAATCTGATCTTGTTCCACAGTGTTATATTATATTATCGATATAGTGGACATTTTTCTGGTCCGATGTAAATAAGCTGCCAATGGAATATATTGAGTGAATTTTTCTAACAAAAACTAAAAGTATTACAAATAATTGAAGCGATTTTCCCATTTTATTTTTGGTGATATGCCAGCTATACATGCTACAAGTTCATTCTTTGTTCCTATTTCTATAGTAGAACAATCACACTCTATCTTGTATAAACTTTATTGATTTACTTTTAAAGGTTTATAAGGTAATTTCGTTGGTCTAACCGAGATATATCATTGAATAAATCGATAATATGTTTTGAAGAATATCTATTCCGAAAAAATTCTAAAAATCGCGTTAGTATGTTGTATGATAAGTATTTCTAATGACACCGCATTAGCTAATGTTTGTAGTAGTTGAAGTTATAACAAATAGTTTTCAAAATGTGAATTTATGAGGGTTTTCGTAGCTTTAGTGATCTCATATTTTAAAACTTAAAAATTAATACAAAACTAATAAGTTAATTGTTTAATACTAATTAAATTATTAACAATAGCTCTGTTCAAGTTTATAATAATGATTAATTACTAAAATTTTATTTTTTTTTTTGTTTATAAATAGACTACAATGACTATCTTTGAAGCCTTAATGGCATATTCAGTAAATTGTTTAATTGAATCTGCTTCACATTTTCAGACAAATTTTTAAAATAATATGTACTCTATTTTCATACAATATTTTTTATATAATGGAATAATATGTGAAGTGAATTCAATTATTATCTTATATTTTTTTAAACCTTTTTATTATTTATATATTAAATCTGCCTTTACACTTGATAGACCTTACAATAAGTATTCAAATAATCTTATACCTAAACCCTAAAAACTATTTGCTTTCAGTTGAGAGAGCCATAATGGACAAATGGGCCTTAAATTAAATATAATAAATAAAAAAGAAAGTCGTTGGAATTTGTATACTTTTTACATTGTGTTTCGAAAATTTATGATTTCGAATCGAAATACATAATAACTCCCCAGCTCTACGAAGCCTAGTTTCTGTTTGAGTTCTAGTGAGTTACATTGCAAGCGGGTTCGGATGGTTTTGCAACGAATTTTTCTGAATTCATATTTAACCAATATATAGGGTGTTTTTTTAGATGTATAGAGCTTTGAAGTGGCATAAAACAAAGATGATTTTTTTAAATTGACATGAAATTTATTTTTATTGGAAAGATAATCTTCTGGCGTTTTATTTAAATATGACTTCTGGCATATGACCGCCACGGCTGGCTCGGACGTAGTTTAATCTATAGGTCCAATTTTCGATTCGACCCTTTACGTAACAAATAAATCAGCGTACAAATTGATGCTTTACGCATCGAATTTGCTTTCGCATCGCAATAGAGAGTAACCCCCAGTAATTTAATGCAACGTTTGCTATTAAAAGAAAAACCACTTTTAAAATCTACAAATATTTTGAACATTTTCAAAGTGAAACCATTATTTATTTAAATTTTGTGGTGAAATTAAAATCTGGTTAATTTTTTTTTTCAAAATTTCAAGTTTTGAAATCTAAATAACTTAAAGTTCAATACATCTAAAAAATGCCTCTTTACTTTATAAGTTTTACAAATTTTCTCTCCAGCAAGTCTTTGAAAGTTGTAGTATGTGATTAAAGAAATCTTTTTACGGTCATAAAATATTCTTTCTATAAATGGCTGCTAACTCCTTCTATGTAATTGTAAAAATAAAAAAGGAAAAATACGCTGTTTCCATTAGAAATTCCAAATATTGGCAAATTTTACCTTTGACCTTCATGATTTAAGCATTAAAATAGTTCAATTTTAATAAAACGTTCGCAATATATTTTCAATTAGCTGAACTATAATGTTCTGTAAAGGCTTTTCTTTAATTCATAAAGCCCAAGAGAATCCACATGTAATTGTAGAAAAAGATAACGTTGATCAACTTCTTTGATACTGGCTCAGAATTTATCGATAATGAGTCTGGTCAATCAGTGACCGTTACTGATGCTTGTTATCGTGACATGATAATGGAGTTAATGATATTGATGATATTTCATTCAACAATACGATTTTACATGTTACACTGTCCGTATTGCACTCTCACGTTTTGGTGATCGGAATTCGTCCTCTTGATCATTTTATTTGCCATTAAAGGTATATGCCAATAAAACAAACTCTTAAGGTAATTTATACCATATACTCTTCTCTCCATAAGCCTATCCAAAGTGCTTTATGATTTCATAAAAAATAACAATTCTAATAAAGAAAAAACTACTGTTTTATAATTAATTAAATAATAGAAAACACCTGCTAGGAATCACTAAGATGTCTTATTAATGTGTGGCCTTTTTATAGTTTCCTATAAGTTTCTGGTTTCTTTTAAAAACATTCTTGCTTTATTTTTGATATATGCTTAAAGTTTTCTTGTATCGTTTTAAAACATCATTTACAGTGCCTTTTGGTTGTTGGAATTTTAAGAAATTTCTTCACGTTTTTCCTTATGTTTTGATATACTGTGCTATACTCATACAGCTTTGTATATTGACAGTAGCTGTATTTGAAAACATTATGTAGTGTGACCGAATTTTATGTGCACAAGGTTTTAAGTTTTATTACAGAAGAAAACGCTTGTAGATCGATCGGTATATTCTTGACCTCATGCAATTAATTTAGGTTCAAGGCTTTTTTAACAAAAAAGATCACGAAAATCTTTGCAATTTTCATTTTTTTCTGAACTAAGTTAAATATGTTTAAAGTTTCAAAAATTCTTTCTCGTATAAATACCAAATAAGATTCTAAAATCTAGGTATCTATTGTTAGAAGCTAACCAAAAAATACTTGTTAAACAACCCATTAGCATCTTAGGCTTTCAGAGATTACGTGACGAATTAAAATACAACTTGTTAAGTTAAATGAGTGTCAAGTACTGCACACAAACTGTTTCACGTTTTATTTCTTAAGTAAAATAATTAAATACACAATTCAAATATTTGAGCGTAAAAACAATTTTATCTCTAACAAGGCATGAGCATATTTGTCCCTGTATTTAGCTCTGTCCTTAAAAGCTTAGACTCCCTTAGACTCTATATAACAACTTCTTGATCTATTCTAAGACATCAGCCAAACGACCTTGTCTGGTCTCTAACTATACTCTAACATATGGTCTTAACAAACGTGCGTAGTTTTCAAGAAACCAGTTTACGCTTATCTTACATGTTGAAATGAAACTGAAATTACTTCTATTTAAATATGTGTAAATATGTATGTAACTAGCTACTTAGATACATATGTTTAGGTATCTACAAGTAGACAAACACATAAAATAAATTCTTATGATTTAAAATATTCAAGTTATTTAGTTATGCATGCTATTAATATTGTATTTTATTGTATTGTATGGTATTGTATTGTAAGTAATTACAAAGTAACAATACAACTTACATTAAAATTTGCATGATAAAAGCAATAAGAATTTTATTATATGCAAACCATTTATTAATTTAGGTTCTAAATTAAAAAATTATTTGAGTGTACAATTATTGTCGGTCGTTCTTTTTTTGCTGCTTCCAACACAAGCACATATGAGTGAGTATGTGTGTGCCCGACACTGATTTAGAGATGTGTACACAAGAATTTGTATCTAGTTACCACTACTGTATAATAAGATAAATGGAATGTCAACAAATATCTGTGTTAAAAATACATAAATAACGGCCTTTGTTTTTTATCTCGCAGCGTACTAAACAATTTATTTTAATTTCCTTACAACACATATTGATTGTCATACAAAATTAAATTATGTTTTAATGTTTTAGAAACTTATTTAAACTAGTATTTAAGTCAATACTTTTTAAACCTATTGTGTGGCTGAAAAATATGTATGCACGAGGTCTGATCAAAAAATAACCGTTATTTTCATATTTCGTGAGTTACATACTTATGTTCGATATTCGCATTTTTTTCTGTTATGTTGGTACACTGTTATATATGTTGGTAATATCAGCCATTTTGTATTGTCAGTTTGTTTTTGACAGATAAAAAGGTTAGTGGTGTTTTGGTTATTGATGAATAAATAAATACTTTTTAAAACAAGTAAGAAAGTATAGTCGGTCAAGCCCGACCATATAATACCCTACACCTAGTATATCAATAAAACAGTTTTTCAGAAATAGGCGTTATATGGGAGATATTACCTATTATGGACCGATCATCCAAAAATTTAGTGCCATGACTTCCGTGAATATAAATATTATGTGTGTTAAACTTTATCTCGATATAAATACGTTTAAAAAATGTATGGAGGTTAAAGTGAATTACGAAGAGGGTCTTATATGGGAGTTTTGACTATTTATGAACTGACTATTATAAAATTAGGTGTAATCCTATTTGCACATTAGAAACTCATTTTTGTTAAATTTTATTCGGATACCAACATTTTCAAAAGAGTTATGCTTTTTTAAGTGATTTTCGGAAAGGGCCTTATATGGGAGCTACGACTAATTATAGACCGATCACAATAAAATTCTACCATATTATATGTACGAAACATATTTGTGTTCAATATTATTTGGATAGCAACCTTTTTAAGAGAGTTATGCTCTTTTAAGTGATTTTCGGAAGTGGGCCTTATATGGGAGCTACGACTAATTATGGACCGATCTTTACGAAATTTGTAGATGTCATTAAGCTTCATTTAGTACTCATTTGTGGTGAAATTTGTTTGTATACTTGCATAATTCAAAGATTTATGACCGGTAAACCCCAATTTCGGGAGAACATTTGTATGGGGGCCAGGTCAAATAATGGACCGATTTCCACCAGTTTCAATCCCATCCATCCTTGGGCCGAAGAAATATCACGTACCAAATTTTATCGACATATCAGCAAAATTGCGACCTGTACTCTGCGCACAAGCTTTACGTGGACAGCCAGCCAGACGGAGACGGACGGACGGACGGACATCGTTAAATCGACTCAGAAAGTGATTCTGAGTCGATCGGTATACATTAAGGTGGGTGTGGGACCAATATTTCTGGGCGTTACAAACATATGCACAAATCCAATATACCCTCCCCACTATGGTGGTGTAGGGTATAAAAATTGAAAATAACGGTTATTTTTTGAGCAGACCTCGTATGTCATACTAATTCAGGTTTACATTCATACTAGGCCAGCGGAGCAGTCTGTTTGCTAACAAAACATATTCCGTGTATGCGGTTTGCGAAAGTTCAGCGAACTTTAAGATGCTATTGTTCAATCAAAAACACAAGTTAAACGCACAAATCAATGAGGTTTCTTAAAATAATGTTTTTTCATATTATTTAATTTTTGGAAAAAACCAAAACAAAATAACAAAAATAAACAACAAATCTAAAATTAGCAACCCTTTCGGCATTATTATTTTATTATTTTTGGTTACATTTTTCACAAAACAAAACTTTCCGCTTTAATGAATTTTGCTGCTAACTAGTAGTAAGTAGTAAACTTGGTCAGTCATCATTCATTTTATTGGGGAATACCTTGGCGCTTAAATCATTTTGTTACACATGATGCTGCCGTCTCCGCATACGCTTGAATCTTAGTCACACTCATGTTTTTCTCTAAAATAAACTGGGTTTTGTGAGAATTTCCTAAGAATTAAAGTAGAATTTATTGAAATTATTTTATTGTTGTTAAGAAAACAATACACACGTACATACTCGTATGTATAAACCATAAATTCTTGTTTGCTAACGCATTTCCTTAACAGACATAATTCGTTGTTGCCGATTTGTTTATTATTAAATTAAAAAAGAAACAATTCTAATGTTTTTTCCAAAGCGGAGCTTTACTTTCTATTGTTTACAAATTGTTTTCTAAATTTTAAGAATACGTCACTGCCACTGCCACTCCACTGTAACTAAACTTATAAATCTTTCGTACATACCTACATATGTATGTATGTACATGCCGGCTTTTCATGTTTGATTGTTATATTTTTGCGGATATGTATTTATTTTTATACTCTAACTATTAGAACAATAAATTGTTGTTACTATTTATTGATTTATACATGAATTTGTATTATAATTATTATTATAATAAACATTTTTTTAATTTATTTCCATTTTAACGTTTATTAGTAACGGATTTAAATATATAATTGTTTTTCGCAAAACTTATGATTGATTACTTTTCAATTTAGAACTTTTTTTATTTGATGTGATTTGTAAGACAATATTTTAGCATAATTAATTAGATTTTAAAATTAGATCACTTAGTCTGCATGGCATGAATGCCAATTGAAATACTTGGTTTTTGTTACGCATATAAAATTAACAATTAAAAAAGGCAGAAATTACATACTTAGCGAATTAGCACTTCATTTATTGCCTAAAGTGTTGAATTTTGGTTTAGAGATATTCTCATTGTGAGCGATATCTTCAATATCTTTGGGGGCAATGATAAACTTCAATTACAAATACGAAAATTAAAATAACTTTTTCAATGATTTTCTTCACTTAAAATCCAACCACACTCCAGAAGCTTTTATTAAAACCCGGTAGCAACACTTTCGTTTCTTTCAGTGTTTTGTGTTTTAATTACGAGTGCTTAGCAATGGAAACTCAAAATGAAAAGAAAATCTTGCACAAATTCCTGCAAAATCCGACAGCTTTAAAAAAAATACTTCAAATGTTATAAAACGTTACAAGCAAACCATAAACTCAGACCGTTAACAAAAATAAAGCAATAATGGTATTAAAAGAAACCAGGAACTTACAACGTTCCGTAAAGCATCCAATACCAGTTTGACTACCAAAAGATTAATATGTGTGGATGTGTTGTGCATTTAAATACATAAATCGTAGTAAAAAGTATTCATTCTTTACAATAAAGTTTTAACAATATGAAGGCGGTTCGGAAACTTCTTAGCCTAGCACAGAAAAAGAATAGTTAGTTTTTGAAAAACATTTTTATTTTTCAATATAATCTCCTGAAACTTCAATACACTTAGTCCAACGCTTATATAGCAATTTTATCCCTTGATTAAAATAGTTTTCCTCAAGGCCTTCAAAATAGTGATTAACAACTGTAATTGCATCTTCATTTGAGGTAAAACGCTTGCCAGCTAGAATGTTTTTTAGATTTGGAAACAGGTAAAAGTCACTGGGAGCTAAATCAGTAGAATAAGGTGGGTGGTGAAGTCACTCATAACTCTTGTGCGCTGGTGTGTTGTCTTGATTTAAAATTATTTTTTTGTGTTGTACGCCAGGACGTTTTTCTCGAATTTTTCCAAAATGTTGCAATAGTACTCTTAAATTATTGTTTTACCCTTTCGCTGATAGTCAATCAATAAAATAACTTTGAAAATCAAAAAACCGTTGACATAACCTTCCCAGCCGATTTAATTTTTGTTTGCCTTCTTTGGGGCACTTACTCCAGCTTCAGTCCTTGGATTGGTCTTTTGTCTCTGGAGTATTGTGGTGGGTCCATGTCTCATTAACAGTTTGAAACTATGCTTAAAGTCCATTTTATTTTTCTTAAAACGATCCAAACAAGCTTGAGAAATTTTCATTCTTATGCGTTTTTGGTCGACTGTTAACAAATGTGGAACCCATCTTGTAGAAAGATTTTTCACCCGTAGTTCTTCATGCAAAATTAAATGGACTCGATCATTTGAGATGCCCATGATATTAACTATATCACGCACTTTTATTTGTCGACCATTTAATACCATATCATGCACTTTGGCTATAATTTCTATTGTTGTTGCTGTTTTTGGACGTTTACCACGTGGTTCATCCTCAATGCTTGTATGACCACGTTTAAATTCAGCAACCCATTTTTTACTGTTGCATATGAAGGAGCACTTTCACCTAACACATTCACCATATCATTGTGGATTTCTTGTCCCGATAAACCTTTTTTATTTAAATATTTAATGACACCACGAATTTCTAATTTTACCATTGTAAAAAAATTGCGAATGTTTTTTTTTTTGAACACCTTTTTCTACAGATGTAAGTTTCCAAAACACAGTTGTAAGTTTCCAAAACACTTACTGCCTATTTCACTAAATGCGAACAAATCTTTCTTTCGCACAAATACATTTGAAATAAAAACAAATTTTTGATAATTTGTTTTTGTTTCGCATTTAGTGAAATAGGCACTAAAAATGTTCTTGAACTTATGTTTGGTCTAAAACATTGAAACTTTAAACTACGAGCGAGTTTATGGTCAAAAGAGACAAACTACTTATAAAAATAGTGTGTTGTGAAATCTTGTGTTGTCTGTAATGACCAAACTGGCTGGTAATTTTATATAATGGCTCGTCAGCTAATCGGCTAGCTACGTCAGTTACTTTTGCTGCTTCAAATTGATCTAATATGTTGTTGAAATGTGTGTAAAATAAATTGTTTTCCTTCCTCAGACATCATACTGTACCAGCAATTTAGTTTCTTCGGCAAATTAAAATATTATTTAAAAAAAAATAATAAAAACACCCCAGTCTACACAAAAATAAATATTATTAAAATGATAGAAGACTCAACAGTAGCTTTAGGCGATAAAAAATGATGACTGTATCTTACGACACACACAGTTGTTTAAAAACGTTTTATTTTGCAAATAATTCGCTATCTCGGGAGTTAATAAAAATAATCGTAACGAAACTTCACATGGTTGGAGATGAGGAGTTTTTATGGCATTGTAGGCGGAAGGGGGGCCAGTGGGTGGCCATGATTTATGACTTTTTTAAAATAGTGTGTCAAAAAACCTAAATTGTTTTTTCAAAATTGGCCAAGTTTGCATAAGGCTGGAGAGAGTTATGTTCGCTTTAATGAGTCCAATTTTATTTTAGACTGTTATGCAGTAAGTTCTCTGTCCGCTTTACATACAAATAATATATAGTCCCGAAGAAAATTTTTTTCTGTAAAAGAAAAACTATAGTCCCTTTTTCGGGGAAAAAAACGTAAAAAACATGGATCTTTTTACATGTTCCAAATTTGTATGCGTGTAACTTTTAATAGATAAGATATTACTTTTTCCAAGTTGTTTAATTTAATCTCAAAAAAGGCCGATAGCTTAGAAAAAAAACCAAAAAATCGAGCAAAATTAACAAAATACAAATAATGAACCTATATATCTCTTGAACTAAAAAAGACAACTAAACTAAGAACTTAAAGAGATAAATTTCAATTTCAGCGACAATAAATTAAATAACTAGCAAAACAAATATTATAATAAATATTTTAATAACTGAAATTTGACACACTGTTTCAAAGGAAACAAAAAACTGTCAAAATGTCAAATGTTGGGTTGAACATGAACCAACTTGATTAGAAGAGATGCAAGTGTTAACAAAGATTAAATGACAAACAATTTATTTATAACAATGCCTATATTTATTTTGCTATTTTGTATTTGTCTAATTGTAGACTCAACAAATTAGAGTGCAATATTCGGCTGTGCCGAATCTTAAATATCCTCCACCTAAATATAGTGAAAAATATAAAACTACATTGGTTATAGAACTATAATATCCTTTTTCAGTATTTTTTAATACTAATAGCTTAGTACATATCTATATATATAAAATTAAGTGGCAAAACTTCCTGTTCGCATACTCCTCCTAGACGGTTTGCCCGATTTCAATGAAATTTTCAGGGGTGATTGGGGTCTGTGTGGAGGGTGCACATAAGAAATTTAATGTGTATATCTTTGCGCGTTTTGCGAGGGGGTAGCGAAGCACACCGGGTTTAGCTAGTATTATATATTGTTTGAAAGACAGCAGAATTTATTTCAAACACCGAGTTTTATCCGGAATTTTTGAATTTTTTTCTTTACAAACCATTTCCTGAGAATTTCGAATCAAATAAAAAAATCAGCCAAATCGCTCCAGCCGTTCTCACGTGATGACATTACATACATGGAGCATTTAATTTTTATATATACTTGTTTTTTAGAACTGGTACGTATATCTGAGCAATTACAAAACATGGGCCGATCTTCTTAAATTTTGGAACACATATTTGTATACATATGGGAATATCCCTCGTTGAATTTCAATATAATAACAGTACATTTAAGATACATATTAGTATTAATTTGATTTTTGGAAGGGGACCAAATATGGAGGATATGGTCAAATATGAATCGATATTTTCAAAATTCAGCAGTTTGATTTTGGCATATATGTATGTAAATGCTCCGTGAATAACGGTACCTGTTATTTATAAGAGATATATTGAAGTAATTTTCGGAAGAGGGCTTTATATGGGGGATACGGTCAAATATGGACCAAAGTTCATTTTGTGGAATGATTTTTCTGTATATGTAAACGATCTATATAAGTTTTGAGTCGATACCGGTATTTATAAGATATATATAAAGATAAATCACTTTTTCGGATGTGTTCCTTATATGGGAGCTATGACCAATTATGGACCGACCGTCATAAAATTTAGTAGAGCAATTATATACGTATTTAAGAGAATTTTAGATGTGGACTCTATATGGATCAAACTTGGACCGAACTAAACAAAATTTCGTTTTGCGATTTCTTTTCACATGAAACTTATTTTTGCTGAATTTTGTATTAATGTTTCAATTTTATAGGCATTTATTTATTATTAAGCCATATTTCGGGAATATATTAGTATGGGGGCTATGAGAAATTATTGACCCATTCTTACTAGTTTCCTCACACTTTCTTCTTTTATCATAAAAGTAATTTGTACAAAATTTTATGGCAAAATCTGTAATATAAAAAAAATTCAGGAAATATGTTTAAAAATGTCAAATTTTTATGGAGATTGTCTGACATTTTAGGCCATAACCCTAGCTCTACTAAACCGATTTTGTTGATTTTTCAATATCAAACTGCTTAGAAGAACTATCAACGGTTTCTTGTAATCTCGGTTGATTTTGGTTGTGTCTTTTGGAAGTGAGAGTGTTTTACAGAGACAGACAGACAGACGGACATGGCTCAATCGACTTAGAATTCCATAAGGATCAAGAATATATATACTTTATTGGCTCTCAGATGAATATTTCTCAGTGTTACACACGGAATGACGAAATTATATATACCCTAATTCGTCACTTATGGTGGTGGAGGGTATAAAAAGGTGAATTTACAATTAATTTCAATTAAGTATTGAGCCAATTAAATTTGATTTATGTTATTTAGACGTTTTTAAAAAGCATTTAAAATAAACTTAATGGACTTTATTTGTTTAAATATGTATGTAGGTATTTAAATAAATATTAACAAGTGGATATACTCGTACATGCTAATATTATTTATGACTTTTAACTAAATATTTGCTAACCATTTGTAAACCGCAAACATATTTGCAATGGAAACTTTTTAAACAAAACAAAATTTATTTTAAATTTAAGTACGATTATAAATAAAACATATCACAGTAGTTATACATAATAAAAAACTATAAAGCAAACTTTAACTTATAAATGAAATGTATAAACAAGATTATGGCTGAACATTAGCTTCTATCCATGAAATATAACTGCTAATGCGTGTATAAACACCAGGTCGTTCTAAACCGCAACCGCGACCATACGATACAATACCCTCTACAACCCAGACGCTACCGGCCAAACGTACCAAACCACCACCTGAATCACCAGTGCAACTGTCTTTTTTATATTCACCACCGGCACACAGTTGTTCGGGTGCCACCTTAATAGAACAGGCATTATTTTCCACATACGGCAAATCCACTTTACGCTTTTCGGCACTGTATCGGGCTAAAAGTTAAAACCAAAAAGTTACAAAAATAAATTGTCTATTAAATTATTAAAAAAAAGAGTTACTTACCTGTTCCGGTATGACCCCAACCAGCCACTGATAACTTTAAGCCCGTTCTTAATTGTGGCATTTGTGGTATAACATTTGGTAGACATATCGGTGCCACTGCAATTGAATATTCCATATTACGATCAGCTCTTATTAGAGCAATATCATTGTAATTGTGATAACCATTGTAGGAACCATATTCTGAATGCACTATAATCTTTTCCACGCCCATGCGCTGAAAGGCATCTAAACATCCGAAATTATTGCAATCAACTGGCGTTTGTGTATTGTGATCGCCCACTCGCAATGATACTCTAAAAATGAATAGTTTTGCAAAAATTAGTTTAAAATCCAATTAAAAAAACTTGCGTGCGAAAAAAATATTTGTAAACGGAACTAAATAATTATAGAATAGGGACAAAGGGAATCCTGTAATTCCCAAAAAACGAGTCAAACATTTAAAAAATGTGATTGTTTACAATTATGCTTATGAGGTCCACATCTATAGGGGCTGATAAAACACTTTTGAGGATATATAAGGAATAAATATTGGTTTTCGAAACTGTTTTCAGTTTTCTAATCCCAACTTACACATGTTACATGTTAAATTGCAAAGAAAGTTTATGCAATTATTAATTATAATTTAAATAATTATTTAAACAAATCCCCCAGTCTCCCTCTTTTAAAAGCGTACTATCAATTTCAAGAAAACATTACTGGATATTGCGTATTACTTATCACTCTCGTAATATTACGTACATACGAGTATATACATACATACATAAACTTACACTTTTTATACTCCAAATTAGCCAACCAGGGAAACTCTCCCAATTCTGTTTCCTCACCGCCATAGATTTTATTGCCAATTGTAACTGGACCACATTCGGGAGGTTTTGGAAACAGTGATTTAGCTGGCTTTTGAATGTTTTCCTTTCCCCTGGGTGATCTTGTTGTCGTCTGACCATCTTCATCGTCTGTGTCCCGAGGAAAGATAATACGATGACCGTTTAAATTGGTGCGTGTGTTAAAACCGGTGTCAGAAGTGCAACAAACGTATGGTCGGCGACCTTGACCATTTGACGTGCACTCAGATTTACGGGCAAAAGCTAACGCCGCTTGTTCATGAGTTTGTAAAACATTTAGAAGTGATTGGCACTCGTAGATGGAGACACACAAACCCATACGACCATTTGGATTATAGCAACGTGAAAGATCTATAATTAGAAATTGCATTACAGAACTTTTAAATTGTGTGAACAAATAAAAAAATAACTAAATAGTCATCTTTATTTGAAAATTGCTGCTAGAATTTAACAAAATATTGTTTATTTATTTAAATCGTTCTTAAATCACATATCACTTTCTTTGTTTCTCTCTCTCTCTTACACACTCACACACACACCTCCATAAGCAAAAGCTTTAGTATTGATCACAAAAACACTAAAGATGAGTGTTAGTAGTATTAATTCCATAATCGTCACAGTATTCATGTAGAATGAGTTATTAAAAAAATTAAAACAAATTTGGGAATATATTTTTGTTGTTGCTGTTTGGGCCGGGATTTAAATTAACGTTTTTTTTTATTTCTTTTTGTTAGATGTTTCCAGTAGCGCGTTTAGAGTTAAACTAAGTTAAGATTTGTTTCAAGCATTCAGTTTTATCGAATTCTCTCCAACATTATGATGTTTCTCTTTTGAATTCTTCTAAAAATAACAAACTCAATATGTATAAATTTTTCAATGTTCTTATGACAACATTTTAAATTTATTTTCATTCAGAAATTAACACATTGTAATTCTTCTCAATTCTCAATAAATAACGCTCCTACTTAAACGCTCATTAAAATGTTTTAAGGTATCTAATTGTGTATATTAATGGTTTATTTATTTATTTATTTACTTACGATTTTATCTAATTGTATTTATCTACTTGTGTTTTAACTTTAGTTTTCAGATACATGTGTTGTAGTTTTGTTTTAATTTGTTCATAATTGGTACTTCCGTTTTTAAAATTTAAAAGTTGATGTTTCTTTCTACCTTTCTAAAAGCAAAGTATTTGTTTTAGCGCCAACATAAACTTTCAAATAATTTAACATAAAATTAAAAAAAAAATTTTCAGTAATTTTAAAACATTGTACATATAAATTTTTAAAAACAATCAATGACCTGAAACTGTTACTCCCATTTCATCGAAACCGTTACTTAATATCATAATCACGTATTTTATATTTTTTATAACCTCTTGCTATTTTATGGTATAATTGAAGAGAATTAACACATATCTAGTTCCGTGATTGTTGTTTTCTACGAAGCTCAACACTCATCCTCTACCTACCCAGTTCTCTTGGCTGCACAAAACTGCACAACTTTAGAGATCTGTCAAAAACACTCTTGGATATAAAGGTGGTATATTGTATTTGTATTGTATTTCTATGTAATTTCCCTGCCAACATTTTCTATTGCGGAAGTGACTCAGAAGTGACGCTAAGAAGTTGAAACTCATCTTCTGCGATACCATTTTCTGATCGTAGAAGTGTCTTCCGTATTGAGAAGTTGTACCCCCCGGAAGTAACTTCCAGAAGTCACTTCAGCGTAACTTCAAGAAGTCACTTCAGCGTAACTTCCAGAAGTTATTTTATTCGCCTCTCTTTTGCTTTTGATTTTTGTTTGCCTTTACAGATAATACACTCATATTGACTATGGGATAACAAATATGTAAAAACTACAACAATAACAAATCGAAACCACACTCTACCACTGACCGACCACAGCAAATGACAAAATAAAACTAATTTCGATGATGTCGAAAACTTCTTTTTGACATTCTTTTCATTTCTTTTATAACGGGGCATGTCAATTTCGGCTGGTGTTGTAAACAACAAACAATCTTCCAAACGTCGTCTGGATGATGAAAAGACGACTGCAATGTAAATTGTTATTGTTATCTTCCAATTAACGTCTGGAAGTGAGTAAGACGTAACGCCTTTGACGATGGACGATGAAAGAAACTTCCAATTGCTGGCAGGGTTCTGTTAGTCTCCGTATTTGGTGGTATCAAAAGCGATCTAGCTATTATGAACTGCTGGATTTATTGATTTATATTATTTAAAAGCATATTTTTCATTGGCATCTCGACTAATGGAAAGCATTCATCAAATGTATCAAATGTGGGTACATGTCATTATTATTATTAAGTCACCATTTACACGACGAAAATATTGCAGCAATATTGCTTAGGTACCTTTTAATCATTTTAGTCACACACTCGATTGTACTAGCAATTCTTGTACTTATTACATACGAATGATAGAGTAACGAGTAAGGAGTGATTTAAAAAAAAATGTGTGCTGAGATCGGCAATGAATCGTTTTTTTACGATTCACAACTACTCGTAACATTTTAGGTATAAGTGGTTTTACATCATTGAAATTTAACTACTCTGAGTTACTCAAACTCACAACAACGTTGACTTATAAATGCGGGTGGATATAAGTATGAGTACAACGCCAACATCGAGCTCATACCATTCCCAATATGTTTGATTCATAAACCGCGGTATTTACATTTTAAGAAAAATACTCACATACATACACATAAGTATTCAACTCAGTTAAGTCATTAAAAAAAATTCAGTTTATTCCGTTAGGTATTTATACAAAATAAGTAAGGTTGCCATACAGCCATGAATGAGCCTGATTGAAAAGTTGCAAACTAAAGTAGAATTTGTCAAGCTCAAAAATATATTTTTATTTTTAAAGAAAACATATGTATAAAACTTTACTAAATTAAAAACTAGTTTTAAAAAGCACTCCTTCACTTGTGGTTTTGGACAAATTGTTATGGAAGCATTACGGAGACCATACTTCTTTGACGGAACTGGTCTAAACTAGTTCTTTATGCAACTTTTACTTAAAACTATTTATAAATAATTGTTTTGCAATTGATACTTTTTCTTAATTCCGAGATCACATTATAAAATAAATTTTGAAAGTCCTAAGGTACGGTCACACATGGCAAATATTTGCCGAAAAAGACGTAACCACTAAATAAAATATATTTGAACTCGTTTATTTATTTGAAAAAAACTTCGTTTATTTAGTTCAAGACACAATAAATATTTATTTTTTTTGTTTGATGCTATTTGATCTTGCAAAACTCTTGTAAGAGTAAACAACGTCAAACAAATTTGTGCTAAAATAAGTGGTTACGCTTTTTTGAGTAAATATTTGCCATGTGTGACCATAACTAAAGCAATTTTCGCCTATTGATTTATTAAAAAGTCGATTACAAATTCATCATATACTCCTTAGAAGTTTTTCAAATTCACAATATTGTTGCAACAAACGGAATTCCTTTGGCGGCACTTGATTTTTACATTGTTAGTGATTCTAATTTTATTTACATTAATGTAATAACTTTTGTTTTTGGTTTTTTGTTTACATCATTGAACAAAATAACTAGAACAACAACAATTATCAGGCTAACGGGTTTTAGAGAAAAAAAAATTGATTTCTTTTGAAATGTGTAATTGCATTTTTAATGAGACATTCATTTAAACGCAGCAAAAACAATGTTAATTTTTATTGCAATTTCGGTGGCGAAAACAAGTTGTTTTTACAAAAAAAATTAATACTGAATTAATTTAAGCACAAAAATTAAAAATAACAATTCTAATTAAAAAAATGGGCTCTGGAAAGCAGTTAAATAAATCTAAAATGGATTTCATAAAAAAATTAAAAAAAAAGATGGAAATTTCAACAGAAAAATCGCCAGGCTAATAAACCGGTCTGAAAAAGTGGTAAGAAACTTTTTAAAACTGGGCAATAGATATGGCGTTAACGTTCCAACAAAAGGAAATTCAAAGTTGACCGCCCGCAAAAGGTTCAGATTCGTTTTGAAACCACAAAAAATCGGCTAAAAAATCGGGAAACTTAACCTGCCAGTTACAACACGGACTGTTTCCCGCGTTTTAAATGTTACTTCAACCATAAGATGGAAGAAAGTTAAATTAAAACCTTCTTTAACAAAGGTGCATAAGGAGAAACGACTCTTGTTTGCGAAAACTCACATGTCTTGGACAAATGAATGGAAAAACGTATTTTTTTTTGGACGAAAAAAAATTTAATTTAGATGGTCCAGACTGCTATAGTTGTTATTGGCATGATTTGAAACAAAATAATGTAGTGAGATCAAAGAGAAATTTCGGTGGTGGAACCGTCATGATGTGGGGAGCGTTTTCATATAATTTTAAACTTCCCATTTGTTTTATAACAAAAAAAAATAATTCCCAAATATACCTGGATCTTTTGGAAGATGTTTTGATCACCGGACTGGATGAAAATGCTAATGATGAATACATTTTTTAACAGGACAACGCCGCTATTGACGTTTCAAGGTTATGTAAGGAGTGGTTTTCTTCCAATAATATAAATGTATGTATTGCCATGGCCGGCATGTAGTCCAGATTGCAATTCAATTGAAAATCTCTGGGGATTTCTGGCCTCCAAAGTCTATGAAAAAGGAAGACAATTTTCGACTGTTAATGACCTGAAAGCGAAAATTAAAGAATGTTGGTGTAAAATTGACACCGAAATCATAAAAAAATTAGTTAATTCAATGCATAACAGAATATTTGCTGTTATACGAAATGAGAGTGGTACTAACGTCAGAAAAACTACTTTTATTTTTTGGTTATTCTCATTAATTTAGCAGTGCGTCTAAAGGAATGTCTGACAAAATTTAAAAGCTTTCCTAATTTTTTTCTTATTTTTTTCTTTTAAACGCGGAAAATATTTCTAGTTTGTTTTTTATTTGTAAGATTTGAACCTAATAAATCATAATAAAAAAAATATTATCGAAACGTTTTTTATTTTGTCTATGTTCAGAAAAAATCATAGTGCGGCCAACCGATTGTCTACCACTGAAGAAGGCATTGCATTGGTTTGAAATGTGCTAATGAAGAAAAATATTTTTCCTTCGAAAATATTCAAACAAATTTAGATTTAAAACTTTAAGACATCGTTAATAAATTTCCAAATTATATTTTAATAGAAACAAATATATGATACATATTTGCTATTAAATATTTAATGGCTTAATTCTCGTTTTCAATCGTAAGTTAATTGAAATTTAATGCCTCTGTTTCGAAAACTTTCGTTTGAGTGACAAATAAAGTTTTCTACTCTGAATAAATAATTCAATTACATTTAGTTTGTTAAGTATTTTTTTTCGAAATCAAGCAATTTATCAAGATTGTTAAGTCCTAATTTACACGAAGCAATTTTTATTGAAAATATTGATACAATTTTTTCCTTGAAATTTCTTCGGTGTTCACACAGCACAATATACTTGCTTAAATCACTCGCATTTTTATTGGAGATTATAGACACATTTGTATACACGTAAATAATGCAAATAAGAGAGCAACACCAATTGCTAGTACAATCAAGTGTGTAATCGTTTTATCTTTCCCTCACCCCATGTCTAAAAGGTAATCAGCTTGGCTTAAAGAATTGCCAAATCTAGCAATCCTAGATCATCGTATTAATTTCTTTCAATTGATGACGATTTTCGGTCTTCTGTAAAATTGCAAATGAGGTGGGTGACAATGAAGAACAAAAACATTTATTAAGATAAATAGTAATAATAATTAGTGACATTTTTGGTTTTATTTATATTTTTAATTGTATTCCAATTATGATTTAATCCTACTCAAAATATCCGTCCTCAAGTACAGATCAAATTGAGAAACGGTCCAGTTCTTTTAAACCTAGAGCTGCAGTAGCCAATATATTTACCAAAGATTCAACTGTATCTGAGGGTTTTCTTCGCTAATGTTTACATAGTTGGGCAGAATCAAAATATGTTGGAAATATATTTGACAAATTGACATAAATGTATGTAATTTGACGAAGCAAAGACTTCTCAGAGTCGGCGGCATAGTCTCAAAATAAAGCTCATCAAATATGTTTATTATTGAGGTCCTCTATTTGTCGTATGCAAGGCAGTTTGAAAACTCAAATTTAGCATGCCTTGGTGCGGTTTTTTAATATGTCAAAAACTATTGACCGATTTAAATAAAAATTTTTTTATTATTTTTTTGGGAATTACAGGAATTGAATTTCCTAATTCGTATATTTGTGTCCACCTTTACAGTTTTTATTAAAAAGTGAAACTTCCAGAAACTTTAATACATATATTTGCTCTTATCAGTGTTTTTAATTTGAAGGATCGCATCTGATCCAAATAAAAATAACTAAAAACGCAGTCATTAGAATACTAATAACACAAATTTCCCACTTAGTTGCGTTGAAACATTTAAAAGTGTAATAAAAACTATTTAACAAAGCTAACACTATTGTTATACAAATATTCATACGTATGTATGAAGGAATATATGTAAGCATATGTATGTACATATTATTGGAATGATTGTTCAATACACAGAATTTCCGGAATTTAGAGAATCTGAAATATTTAGAATAATAATTAGCATCACACAACTCTCACTTTCTAAACACTCATGTTCATGTACGTAATTATAAATAATACACTCAAAAGTTCATTGATTTCTAGCTGTAGAATACACTTGTATCGCATGCATCGCCTAAAGTGACAAGCAACATAAGCGGTGATGACAGGCATATGTCATATCATATTAAACAAGTTTTCAAATAATAAAACAAATTACCATAAACGGTTTTTCTAGATGTTTAGAATTGTTAGTCAACTATAGCGCATTTCTGTAATCAAGCTTGACCACTTGATACCTTGGTTTGTTTACTTTGTCTACCGATATGATTCATTTCACATTATTTATATCATTCATATACAGGTCGTCTATTGCTTCATTAGCTATTAATAGGGAATTTACATAATTAATTTTATATTATTTCATTACTTTTTCTAAATAAACAGCAAACTAAAAATTGCTGTGAATGTCTCGACTATTTGTCGCAATACATATTCATAATTTCTTCGAAATTTAATTACGGAATATTGCCGGTATATCCCTGTTAATTAAATATACATACATAAGTAAAATACAATCAAATTACAAATTACATCAAATTAAAAGTAGATACATACATATTAACGATTTCAATTTCTTTCGATTTAATGTCATATCCCCAATTAAATTTATATGTACTATATATTGATTCAATTGATTTTTTTCTTGAAAAATATGTACGAGTATTATGTATTTATTGTATTAATTTTAGCCATTGAGATTGGATTGTATGTTAAATAATCAGTTTTAAGTCATCTGATTGTCAAGAAAATCATTGACCCGAGTTAAATGGACTGGACATCAGTCCTAAAACATTGCAACGTACGTTTACAAAGAAATACAAAATCCTAGCTTTCCATCCACCTCGGTTGGATGGTATTACTCTGAAATTCTCGAAAATAGGCAAATAACTAGTTCAGTTTTAAACTTTATACACTAGTGTAAACGAAATGATGAGAGTCATATACATATGTATGTATATGCGAAATTCTCTTTGTGACTTTTAGAGTTGTAAAATACATTTGACAGAGAAGACTGGGCTGCAAATTTTTATGATTATGGGATCTCAAGCGAAGCTAATGATTCACAAAAACAGACGTCTAATTCGGAAAATTTCTACCCAATATCAGACTGCGCAATAAACAAGTACCACTTCCATATTTATTTGTAGAAATACTAAAAATATACAAACTATTAACCAACGAAATATATGCACTAGCTTCATGGTAGAAATATTTCTAGTAGTAATTCTAAAAATATTTTGCCATACAAAATATTTCTAGTAGCAACCAGTACACAAAATAAAAATTTTTCATTTGCAATATATTTACTACTAGAACACACGCATACTTTTTATAGTTTACTACCGAACCATAAACCATGCAAAGAAATAGTAACTTGAAAAGCCACTAACAGACAGCAATATGCGAAATCCAAAAACAAACTAAACAACTATTTAAATTATGAAATATTTTGCTATTTTTTACATAATATAGTAGTAGTAATTTTAAACTCTGCAAAAAAACTACATAGCTTGTGTTAAGATCGGTCCCGGGACATGAGGGCATCAGACGGAATCCAAATGTTGCCGGATGTTCAATAAACCGTACTAAAGACTACAGTATTATACTACGTCTTATATTAAATACTACGTCTTATACTAAAGACTAACGTATTATACTCAAGACTAACTTTTTATACTAAAAACAACGTCTTATACTAAATACAAAGTATTAACCTAAAAACTACGGCATATACTGAAGACGACGTCTTATACTAAAGACTACGTCTTATACTAAAGACTACGTCTTATACTAAAACCTACGTCTTATATGTATAATAACATATACCAAAGACTACGTTTTATACTAAAGAATTACATCTTTATAATAAAGACTACGTTTTATACTAAAGACCTACAGCTTTATACTAAAGCCTCTGTCTTATACTAAAGACTACGTCTTATACAAAAACCTGCGTCTTATACTAAAGACTACGTCTTATATAGATAAGAATTATATACTAAAGGCAAGAATTTAATGAAATTATTTCTCTATGTAAACTTTTTCCATTCTCTTGCAAATGTATCTCTATCTATTACATTTATTTTACTATCTGCTGCTGACATTTCAACTTTCTCATTTAACCCTTCTTCACATTACTTATCTTTTAAGTATTTTATTACGCACACAAAAAAAAAACATTTAATAATAATGTTTGACGACTAAAATCTAACAAACCACTAAAAGTGGAAACATGTTGTTGGTCTCCTTTCTCAAGTTTGAAAACAAACACCCCATGGTGATAACTGTTGATATGATAACAAAATTAAGGACCAGGAAGCCACACTAATTTCTAAAAGCAAGCAACAATCAAAAGGAAATGAGTTCAGCATTTAACTTTTTAGAAATATAACATTACAAATGTAATAATTAACCGCATTTTCGTGGCTTTTCTTTAACAAAAAACTCGCTCTTGGAAACAAAAAGAAACAGCGACATGGCAAAAGTGGAAACCTTTCCTAAGGCGGTAATAAACCAGTATGGTCCTCAAAATATCAAATGTTTTTGTACAAATCTAAACATTCAAAATTTAAAGTAAAAAGATTCATTACAAAAGAACAAAGCAAAAAAATAAAATAAATGATTTTCTTAGAAATCATTATTTCCACGAATACTTTTCATTTCAATGCCATTTCCAAACAAATAATACAAACATGTTTTGTTAAGTGTCCCTTGGATTTTTAAAATAAAAACTTGCTGGAAAAGTTGTTAAGGACTAAAAGAAACGCTTTGAATTGGGATCAGTTAATTTTATTTATTAAGGAAAAAGTATCAAGTTTCACTAATAATAAGGAGTATTTTACAAATATAATCTACAATAAAATACAACTGGTTTGTTTATAAATCATTATAATACATATATATTTTTTTTGTTGCGTAAAAGCAACTAACTAGGTTGTTAAAAATAATTGCAGGAAAATTCTAAAAAAAAGGGTTAAATTTATTTTTCATTTTGACAATTGCCAAGCATAAAAACACAAAAAAGTTGTGACAGCGGTGGGATTCGAACCCACGCCCTTTCGGACTGGTGCCTAAAACCAGCGCCTTAGACCACTCGGCCACGCTGCCTGTACCCGTTGTTGACATAATTTCTGATTTCAGCAAAGTTCTTTTTGTTTTTCATGATCTTTTTATATGCTTAGATCACGTACACTTACTCATGTTTATTAACCATTTAATCAACCCGTGTGACAACAAACACAAGTTGTTTTCGACTTGCACAAAATAAAATTACTGGAACAGTAAGTGTACTTTCCAATAAGTACACGCACAAAGAAATTATTTGCATTGAAAAATAAATAAATAAAAAAATTTACATTGAATAACATAAAACTTACAACAGCTTTATAAGAGGTTTATAAAGCAAATTTTGTATGGAACAACTTTATTATATCTTAAATTCGCTAGAAATTGTTGACATCTGTGCCAATGCTTAATAAATATAATTATTGTAGTATATTTGTTAGAAAATATTTGTTAAATTACAATAACAATACTTATATATATGTATATTTATTAAATTGAGAATTAATTTAACAAACGTCGAATTCACTCACACCTAATGTTGGAGGGAGACAATATATATAGAATAATATATACAGCTATGAACAGAGAAATAGCGCACTTTGCTGTTTTAGTAGTGTAAAGAGGATTGAATTTTGGTGGCGTTTTTCTCGATGTGCAAACGTTTTTCCTTTAAGGACCAATCAGATTAATTTTGGTTTCATCTGTGAAAATCAGTCTTTTCTAGAATCTGATATCTTTGTTCCGGTGTAGTTTTGGAAAAGGCAAACAATCGTGTCTTTAAATTCTTTTTTTTGGCAGAACTGGTATTTTTCTACTTACACAACCATAAAGCTGATTTTCATTGTGGCGTCTTCGTACAAGTCTACTGGAAACATTTAACCCAAATTCCTCATTTATTTCAGTCATTATTGCTCTGGATGACTTCGAACGCTTACTACCTAACTTTGTTTAACTATTGCCTTATCCTTACGATAAGAAGCCACCCCGTGGTGGCTTCTTCTGATCTCTCTTTACATTAAGGAAATTAGCATCTGATTTTGTTTTATAAATGACATTATAAATTATCTTTCGAACACATCCAATTATTTCAGCTATTTTTGTTTGTTTTGTACCCTTTTGATGAAGTTCCCAAAAAACCTTTTTTTCTCAATTGTGGTTCGCTTAATTTTTGTTAAATTACACAACAATTTACCACAGAAATTAGCATCAATTACTAAAATTTAAAATTAAAATAACTGTGCACTATTTCGTTGTCCAATTAAAAAAAAAATATTTTTAACAAAATAGGACAATACAAAGAACGTGCAAAAGTGAACAGGGCATTTCCAACGAATTTTTGGAACAGCAGAGTCAAGCAAAAATAACATAGACTTTAATGTTATTACCATTCCATATTCCAATATATGTAATACGTTTGGCACAATCCATAAACATTGTTGCGCTATTTCTCTCTCCATGGCTGTATATTTCTCGAAGATGCCAATAAAAACGAATTATAAAACGAACAAACGAAAAAATACATTTTAATTAATCGATTAACAGAATTTCTTAAAGCTTTATCGTGGACACATAGTTTTACAGTCTTCTGAACTGACAATTTACCTTTTGCTAACAATTTTTCAATGTCAGTACATTGCTAGATCTGACAACGTTTTAATATCTGACGACTGTGTCTACAAAGCGTAAGTATTTATTTTATTTATTTATAAAATTAACTTAAATTTAAAAATTATAAGCTAATTGTTTGATACAGAGCTATAGCTACTTAGGCAGTGTTTTCTTAATTATTGATAATTGTTAAGTTTAAATATAATTGTAATTCCAAATACTATAAGAAATTACCTATTTATCTGTAAACATAAAAGGCAATTTTAAATGCTGAATTCCATGAACTAAAATTTTTAGAGGAAACAATTTCTGAATTTCAACGGGGAAATTCTACAAAAACTTTTCCTATTTTAACAAAACGTCGAAAGAATATTCAGCTAAATAAATATAAATAACAAAAATACGGAAATCTTAGAAAATAAGCACCTTATATGATGGATGAATGGGATTTTGTACTCAAAATGTTATTTAAAACTTAATAAACTAAATTATTTTGACATAGTAATTTAACCTGAATTAATATAATATGTTACATTCAGATATTTATTTATAAAATACTGTAAGTCTTGTTTCACCCTCTTCAGTTTTAGCTGATCAGTTTTTGTTCAATTCTCTGTTGAACTTGCCATTTCATTTACACACGTCAATTCAATTTTCGTACTTTTTAATGCAAAACAACATGCATAAAAAACAAAAGGAAATAAGAAAATTGAGTAGTACCGTCAACTTTGTACACCTTTTATTCTCTTTTCCTTCTCATCCAAAAATACTTGCCTTGACTAGTCAGAATTGAAAAGCTTAAAAGCGGACTAAGATATTATAAAAATATTACACAAGTTGTGTTTAACATTATATTTTTTGTGATTTCTTATTTAAAAACTTAAAATTTATGTATTTTGATATGTATTGTACAAGAGAAAGAAAATGTACCTTTGGCGATTTTTAAAATTCTAAATGATGATTTTTTTCTTTTTATCGGGATTTTGACGATTTTTCCGAAATTCATCTGGCAGCCCTGGCTGCAACTTAAAAATTTTGTTTCTTTAGCTTTTTATCGTCCATTTTACGTATGTTTTATCATTCAAAATAAGGCGGTTATAGCCACACAATTTTGCTTTTTTAATATTTTAGATATTTAACAGCATCATAACGTTGAAAACCAGACTTATTCCTCATTGCCCTTAGATATGTAGCCATTATTGTAATCATACTAACAACATAACGCTATTTTATTTATCTATGAGAAGAATGTTTTGTTGTGTAATGAAGGTAACAAACAACATGTAAGATGTACGTATTTAGAATACAGTGAAATCTACTACTAATGACGTACAGTTCGAATATAAAGAAGTAACTTTAGTTACATATCACCACTCCGCAGTAAACTTTTGCCCCGATTTAGCTCACTATCATTATTTAAAAGCTGCAATGTTAATGAAAAAATCAAGTTAACGTCTGTGTAAAGACTGTGTTTAGCATCCCAACCACATTGGGATATTTTCATAGAAAAAAGCGGATTGATGATGTAAAAATATATTAGCGATTTAGAGTAACTACGCAGCATGCGATTCATCAAACCAAAAACTTGTTTTTTTTTAAAGCTATTTTAACTTTAGCTTCTTCTTTTAATTTTTCTTAAATAATAAATTTAGAAATTAAGTTATTCTGTTTGTTTATCAATAAGAGTATATAGAATATATATATATATATAGAAGAGTATATATATAATAAATAAATAATATAATAAAAAAAACTTTTCCTATCTTTAAATTTGCATTTAATTAAAATCTAAAGGTGGTATTAGACGGTATGTATTTTGCAGTGTGCTTGTCAAAATTTCCACTGCAAAATGCATACACGTCGTGTAAAAGCAGAAAGTGTAAAATTTGCAATTAGAGCATGTTCTATTTTCATCTGACAAAGCAACTGCAACCAGCTGTTTTGCAAGTCCATTGTTTATGGCGCCAAGAACATAGTTTTTGTGATTCAGCAAATTTATAATTAAAAAAATTGTATTAAACAAAACAATACATTTGTATTAAAATATGCATGGAAAAAACGTATTTATACATATTAATAATGTAGAACATATAACAGAGGTATACAAAAATAAATTTTAAAATCATTTTATATTTAACTATGTAGAAGTAAATCTTCGAATAAAAAAAAAATTTTATAAAAAATTTTTATTTATTTTAAATACAACAATTTTTGGCTTCATATGGCATATTTTCTCTTTAACTCTTGCTAATTTTTTTTTTTATTTTATAGGAAAGTTAAAATTATTAAATTTTTTAATCAATTTTTTCAAATTATATTTGCAAGAACAAAAAACTCCCGCGAAAATAATCATACGAAAGATAGCTGTTGTGTTCTATGATAGATTATGTCAGATGAAACTAAAAACCGATGTGTGAAAGCAAAAATTATAAACTACATTTACATATTTTGTATGTATCGTACAACTGACAAGTACACTGCAAAATACATACCGTCTAAAACCACCTTAAACAAATTAACTTAAAAAAAATCAAATGTGTCAAATATCATTACACAGTGGGCCGAGATAAAATTTTACATGGAAGTAGCTATGGAGTAGTATTCGAATTTTGAAGGTGGATTCGACAAACCTTCCTACTGTGGGGGCTAAAAATAGAGCATCTTTGACATGTAATTTGTAAAATTTTTAGTGAAGTGGAATTTTTTTTTTTGCTATTCATCTTATTTTTAAGATTTGTATATTTTCTAAAAGTCCTCAACTATTTACATATATCTTGAAAATATGTACGTACATGCTTACTATTGCTGTTTATATATCTCTTATAGTTTTCTTAAAATTTCTACAATTTTGTGCAAAAAAAAGTTAAAATTGCTTTAGTTTTTCTTTTAGAACTTACCATTATTATTACCGCTACCGAAATAATCCAAATTAACTTGATCTTTTTGAAACATCCCAAATCGGAAGCTAGATTTTTAACAGCAAAATATTCCATGACCAAATTTGAATTAATTAATGTGTACGTTCTCTAGTTTGATAATCAGCTCCTTTGGATAAATAACTTAAAATTCCATTCAAAACGTAAAATAATTCATATCATTAATAGTTATTACCATTAATAGTTATAGCCATGTCCGACTGTAGTTTACGTGTTTTTTATTATATTCTTCTTAACTTCAGAAAAAAAATTCATGTACATACTTACCACGTTGCTTTACATTGTCACGATTTCTATCAACAAATCGTTTTTTTTCTCCGGCTCACAACACATTAATTAAAATTACTCATCACAACAGAATTATTAAAAAAAAACAACAAAAATCAATAAAATAAATATTAAAAACAAAAAAAAATGTACTGACAGCGGTGGGATTCGAACCCACGCCCTTTCGGACTGGTGCCTAAAACCAGCGCCTTAGACCGCTCGGCCACGCTGCCTATTGGCCACTGTAAGCCAAATGTGTATTTTGTTCTTTGACTAAAGCTAAAAATTAACAAAAAAGCTTTGTGTATGTAGAAATAGCTACAAAAAAAGCTTTCAACATTGAAAATGAATGGTTTTACTAACAACAGTTGAAAATTACAGCATATGTTAAGGGTAATAAAAATATAAAATATAAAGGGAAATTAATGAATGTAGTAGTAAAGAAAATAAATTAATTTTATTATACATTTATGTACATATATAAAATTTAATTTCTTAACTCAAAGCTATTTAAAGTATTTAAATTTATTTTTGATTAAAAATAAATAAATATATATAAAAGTAGAAATTCGTAAAAACTCCACCATACTCTTGTACACAGGACTTTTAATACAAAATACTGTTACACACAAGACTAAATAAAATAATGTTACACAAGGTTTTCTATAGAAAATACTGATGCACACACGATTTTTACATTTCAAACAAAAAACATAAAAATTTGAAAATTGTTTAAAAGTATGAATATAAAATAGTATTTAAAATATACTATTATGGTAATCAACTTTTGCTTAATTGTACTATTGGCATAGGCCGCACAGTGGCACCGTATACATTTCTTGGAAAAAAATAGAAGAAGTGGTCGTACAGCAATGAAGTTTGCAGAAACACTTTTCTGGGCTAAATTAAGAAATTTTGAAGAAATCTTGGAAAACCGCCCACTGCCACACCCACCTCCCATGTAACTGCACATGCCAAAATTTTTATTTTTGGTCCTAGGGACTTGAAATTCGGGACACTTCTTAATTGAGTTCTCCTTATGAAGAAAAATTAAACATATTGGGGATGACACGCCTACTTTAGATTTTACGCCCATTGAAAGTTGTAGATTTTAGGTGTTTTTCTTCCCTGTCTTGAATCATATGAAAATTTCATATAAGTTAAAAAATGTTAATTTTTATTCAAAAGTTAAACATGTGTTGTCTCCATACAAAAGAAGAGAATATCCCCAACAGCCCTCCGCGAAAGATATTAGCCTTCAAATACACCGAAAATATCTCACAAATGCATGCCCCTTTTCTAGTCACATATGCCAAGTTAAAGTGTGTAACACTTAAGTTATTGAAACAAATTGTTATAAAATACAGTTATGAATCCTTTTTAATGAAAAAAAAAAAATGGTGTTGCCAATATTGAGACGCCAAATGAGGCTATTTATACCTTTCAGCTTGATAAAAATCCAATATAATATACAATGTTTTAATTGAATATGTAACAGACGAAAAATTGTGTTAGTTTTTATTTGTAATATTATTCAAGCACCATATACCATATGTTATTATCGAAAATTTAAAATTATTTTTCTGAAAAACATATTTTCAATTTTGTCAACCCCTTTCAAACTTATATCAACAAATTTTTTACACATAGAAAATTTGTTATATTATTAAAATAACTCCTGAAGAATATTTGCAAAGGAAATCGAAATATTGAGTTAATTATATACATATAAAAATAAAAAATCTTTTATAAAAAACAAAAAAGTGACCTCAAACTTAAAAATTATTTAATAAAAATCACACCTCGAAAACATCAATTGATACTTCTTGTAATCTTCGTTTCTGACTTCATCGGCTTCCTCTGAAAGCATTCCTATTGGTAATACAATAGCATCCATTATATCCTTACCATGCATTAGTACTTTGTGCACAGTAACAGGCATATAAAAGCAACTATATTTTTGTACGAACAGTTTCGCAGTGTCCGACGCATAAAATTTAAATTTGTCATAATAATATGAACTATATAAGTATACATATGAATACGTATTTAAGTCAGCGTTGTCAGTTTAGGGGATTTATCCCCAAATTGAGGATTTTTTTCTGTGATTTGGGATAAAAATTTCATCTTGGGGATCCGGGGATTTGTTGGGGATGACAACACAATTTTAAGGGATTTTTGGGGATAGTTTTTTAAAAGTGATGGTAACAGGAATGATTTTGGAGCTAAAAAATGTGCGTCTGGCAAGTCTAAATATGTGTGTTATTATTTATAGAGTATGGTTTCTAAGAAAAAAAAGTATGTAATTATTAAAAAAAGTGTATTTTTTACCGTTTAAAATGGCTGCAAATACTAATTTTATTAACAAAAATTATAATGCTTCTTGGGACCGGGAAGATTGGGCAAAAGGTTTGAAATATACATATACGAGTATATTTTTAAAGGGTAACGCTTGCGTTGAACGCGTTTTTTCAATAATGAATACTACCAAAACAAAAATACGTAACAAAATGCAATATGAATTATTGGAATTTCTCAGAATAAACGCGTACATACTTTAAAAATAATTAAATTTGTTTTGAGAAATTTAATCCATCTGCTGAAATGCTAAAGCTTTTTAATACAACAAAATTTCTGAGGCTGATGAATCAGAAGATTTTGATTCTGAAGTTTTTGAAATGCTAAACTCTGGTAAATCATTTTTTATACCTACTTCTATATATTAAATTATGTGTAATTTTTTCTTTTTTCTTTAGTTTGAATACTAATATATGTAGCTATCGATAAAAATTAATTTTTATTATTATTTTTATACTATTTTTTAAATAAAATAAAAAATTTGCAAAAAAAAATTTGAATCAGAAAAATCAGTTTGGGGATTTTTGGGGATGACAAATCAAAAATTGGGGATAAGCTCTAAAAAAATACTGGCAGCACTGATTTAAGATTTTATTTCGATTGAAATGTCATTCAATTTCGTTACGCTTACATATTCGTAAACAAAAATAATGTTTCACTTATAAATCATTTCAAGCTTTAATTGCCGAAAGCCTGAAAGTATACCCAATTTTTTGTCTTATTGACCATTTGTATGAAATATTGGAAGTGACTTTTGAAATTAAAATCGATGTTACTAAAAGGGACGTTAATTGGCGGTTGTTTTTTTCTGAATTGAAAGTACAGACTTGGACCTTTCATTTGTTTATAGTTAGAGGGCTAAGCACGGCAAAGCACATAAAGTTGTTTTCCATCAAAAATTATAATAATTAGTTTACTTTTCAAATTTCAATATTTTTTTTTATAAAAAAGAAAGTGCTATATTTTCACTTAACCCAGATAGCGCCGGAATTTTTTTTTTTTAAAACTTAAATTTTTATTTCTAAACTTAAATCATCATAGGTATTTAAACATTTTTTATTTTATAAATTTTTTTCTAAAAAGCTATAGTTTTCCCGGAATCGGGTGTTCTTTTAAAAGGACGGTAGCTAAATATACTACTTTGTTTTTATTCAAAAAAAAACTAAATTAACAATTCAATATTAAAAAAATAACTTGTATAATTAAAATTAATAAAATAAAAAAGAAATAATAAACTTTATGTTCTAAGTTGGGGTGTGATACGCCAAGAAGCGCTCCTTTGGATGTATGCCATCATCAAATAACTTTAAAAATATTTCCATTGGATCTGGATTTTGAGAGCATTCTGAAAATACCGTCAAATGTGGCAGGCTTGGAACAATATCCACTTGCTGCCACGTTCTTGAATTGTTTTTATTACTAGGCCTTGGCTCTGCAATCCTTCTGCGCTTGATTAGATCCCATAATGCAATATTGTCATCGCTATCACCATCGCTCTCGCATTCAGGAACATATTTGTACCTCATTTCTGCCTCTGCACGTAGCTGACAGCCTGGCAAATTGTTGAGGCACATATTATCTTCATCGCCACTGTCTTCATCTGTTATAACTGCATTAGCGTTATCAGGCGGTGCAATGTAAATGGCCCCACAAACGTCATCATCACTCCATTGCTCAAGATCTTCCAAAATTTCGTTAAGTTTCAATGCCTTCCGGTTTCATTTACTACATAATAACACATAAAATATTAAGTAATGAAAATTAGATAGGTAGTATATTTTGCCACTGTCCTTTTAAAAGGACGCAGTGGGAAAATGGACCGTGGCGCCACAATACAGCATTGAGCTCGGTTTTCATTTATTTGTTGTTTACCTAAGATGTTTCTCTAATTACTTTTTAAACAAAAACAAGAACTAAATATATGTAAATGATTTAATTACCAGTTTGTTCCCATTGTGCACAATTTAAAAAAAAACACTTTCAGAAAACACTCAATATACAATTCAAACACGACAAACTTCTTATATCAACTGACGCTATTAGATTCAGAAGACACACAACAAAGAATAAACAATGACAATATAAAAAAATGTGCACTTAAATGCACGTACAAACCCGGTATTCCCCCGTATTTTTTATGTGCTTTTAAAAGGACGGTTGCGCCAAGTGGGTTAAAAATAAAACAAAAGCCATAGCTATAAATTTACACACAAAAAAAGTTCTTTATTTGGACAATAATTTTAATCTAATTTCATTGAATAACTTTCCGTTGACTTCTGTTAGTTTTTTTAACTACAATATTTCATTTTTCATAAAAAACCTTGTTGAATTTTTCTTATCCAAATATTTCTTTACAAAACCAAATCATTAAAATTTTAAAATTGGAAAGTTGTAAAACCCTATTTTTTCCGCCAATATGCCACTGTGGGCCGCATGAGCGCAGCCAAAATCTTCCTTCCATAATGCAAAACATCCGGACAGTTTTGCTTTCCACTGTACATATGTTCAATTCGCAACTGATGTTGTATTTTGTACATCGTATAATACAACTATCTGATTGTGAACACTTATTCGGCAAAGTCGTAAGCCTTCAAAATGCCCTAATTAATTAAAGTATTATTAAGTAAGTATATAAAATATATTTATAATATAAGCATTAGAATGAAAATCTCTTTTCTTCATCACCAGTCTGATGAAAATGAATGAAATTCAGAAAAATTTGCAAATAAGTATGCTTTACTTGTTGTGTAAATCACCATAATATTCACCTATGATTGTCCAAATCTGCGAAATGGAATTAAAATTTATATGACCAGCGCTGCAAACGCAGACTTATAGATGCTTCCCACTTAGCGGCAGTTGCAAAAACACCAATATATCTTTGCTTTGCGTCGTTTCGTTTTGCGTTTTTTTTTTCGAAGTTGCGTCGCTGCTTAATTAGTACTAATTTTCATTGTGCGTCGTTCGATTTTCGAGTTTGCTTTGTTTTGGGTTCGAGTCTTTAATTTATTTTTTGAAATTTTTGCAAAATATACAACATCATTAGATGCTAAAACGATGACCCGCACAAGAAGTGCTTTGATGATCAAAATTTCTTCTATTTGAATTGAAAATCTAGTTGCACAGAGAATATCTTTAAGTAAAGTGGTAATTCAGACAAAAGAAAAAAGTTTATTTGATGACATAAAATGTAAAGCATTATTCAACGATATTGCTAGTGGTAGTAATACAGACAAATGCTACAAAGAAAATTATTTTACGTTGAAAAAAAGCTGTTCAGCAAACATTGGACCAATTTTTTGTAAACAAAAGCCGACGACTTAGTATTTTCGTATCCCTTGAACCTATCTTTGATATTTACATGGTTTGCTATAGAAAATCTTAATACACTTTGCGTCGTGTTTTTTTGAAATGTAACACCGACTGGAATCTAACACCGATTGGTGTAGTCCTCTTCCGCATAAAGTCATCAGGCAATGGAGCAGAATTTAATTTAGCTTGAAAATAAATATATAAACTATTCGAAAAAACTTTAAATTTCATACAATTTGTACAACTATTGTAAATTTTGACGACCTACAACTGGTACGACACTACAACATAAGTTGTGAATTGAACAATAGTAAGTAACTTCAACAACTTTGAAATAAATTATTATTGTTTCGGAACAATATTGTCTATTTTGCACTAGTTTCTACGCAGTAACAATTTTAGAGCTCACAATCTGTTATATCTGAAATGCATATTGTTTACCACAAAATATATATTTCCCAGAAATGCCAAAATATCTCAAGTAAAAAAAATTGTTAAAGTAAAATTATATGTATTGTTATTATTATATGATGTTGTTTTGTAATAATCATAATAATAAAAAACAAACGATTATTTATTGTAATTCCTTAATGCTGAAAATGCAAGTGATTTTCATTTAACAAAACATTTCAGTTTATTACAATTTGATGCCTTTATCGACAACATCACAATCGTCATCATCATCATTTAGGGGGTTGGTATAAATAATATTCATTATTCAGCATCCATATACATCCATCAGTTGTAGCATTTAAATATTTACTTTTATACAAAAAAACTAACTTTTTATGACTTTTTTTTTTATTTATTTATATTTTACTTTTGAGGGGTCATGTCACTCACAAAAGGTTTGAGTCTCAACATTTGACACTTTCGTTTTAACTAAATGTTTCCTTTAGATATTTTGGCTGTTTGTTTTATTATTATTATTATTATTATTATTTCTGCTACTGGATTCATTTTTTATAACCTTTATAGAAGATTTTACTACTTCGTATTTTTATGACTCTTTTTGTTGTATTCGACGTGTTAGAAGTTCGATTTTAAGTACAAGAGATTTTGCATTATGAGCTGGCACAATATAAAACGCAACAAACTATACTACTGCTTGCTAGTAGATAAAAAGCGAAAATAATAGAACCAACTAATATATTTGATACCGAATATTTAGGTAGAACTATTCTAATCTTGCAACTTGCAACGAGAAATCTGTTATTTGATAAGAGAATTTTGGAAAACATTTCTTTAAATTCATTGATAGAAAATTTTAAAAATAAAATGAAACTAAAAAAAAAATCTACTTGACAGCGGTGGGATTCGAACCCACGCCCTTTCGGACTGGTGCCTAAAACCAGCGCCTTAGACCGCTCGGCCACGCTGCCTGTTGGCCACATTTTGTTAATAGTTTATTTTGAAATGCATGCCATAAATATTAGGTAAATTATGGAAAAAATAACTACATGTAAGCAGAAAGTAATCAATTAAAATACATGCTATTAATAGCAAATAATTTTAAAATGTTCTATGAATATTTAATTAAAAAAAATTAATTTGAAATACATAGTAACAAATATCGGAAAATGTTCTATAATATCATGAAATTTGCCATAAATATTATATATATTAATTTTCTGAAAACTTATCGAAAAACTAATAAATTTAATTTTGAAAAATTCACTTTAAAGAGTTGCATTACGAAAAATTCACTATTAAAATTAAAATTTTCTAAAATTCAGAGTTTATATTGCGAATTATTCCCTATTAAGAGTTTGAATTTTAAAAATTTGTTTAAAAGATTAGATTTTCGAAAACTGTCCCAGAGTTTAATTTCGAAAGAGTTATAAGTAGCAAAAATGATTAGCAAGAGTTAAATTTTTAAATATTTATTTATTTCGATTTAATAACTATTTCGAAAAATTCCTATCACCAGTTTAATTTCAAAAATTTCGAAGAATTGTCTGTCAGAGCCAATATTTGAATTTTGGCAAACTTATTATAATGAGTTAAATTTCAGTATCACAAATTAAATTTGCACAAATTTGAAATCCAGAGTTAAAAATTTATATTGATTTTCGAAAAACTCCAATATACTCGTAGAGACGAATTTTGCTAAACTTTCCACATCTATTGTTAAATTTCGAAAAGTTACTATCATGAGTTAGATTTTGCAAATTCACGTAAAATCTGCTATTAAGAGCTATATTCTCATGATATTTACTATAGAGAGCCAGCTAAGGTTAATTTTCTTGCATAACCACTGTTTAAAGCAGCCCTCTTTAATATTTTTAAAATATTTTGTTACAGTTTTCTGTAACAGTGTTTTCATTCGATCATTTCATTGTGCATTTCCAGCTGGATAAATATTTTACGGCTTGCAAGAGAAATGTCTGGCAAAGGGCGAATATTCTCATCGTCCATCATCGTACACCGTCTGTCCAATTTCTGAGCAATTCAGTTACCGTGGTCAGGGACATATTTATATCTATGAGTTCAGAGATATCCGTCATTCTACGGTTTACCTAAATGTTGAAAAGACACTAGCAAGCTTTTCTAACAATAAATATGCAAATATAATTAGATGTTCGATAATACTTAAGGTAGTTAGTTACATTTTTTTAAAGCCGAAATGTACGGCTAGTAGTCGACTAGAGGCTTATCGCATGTTATTCAATGAAGACCCATCATCAATCATATTCCGCATTTTTGTACAATACAATATTAGGCTCAATACCGCTCCTGTTATCAGATTTATAACAGCCTTTAGAACACACTCAAGAAGCATTCGTTATAGAATTCCACCACACCATTTCAATATGAAACCCAAGGACCTACACCACAACTAGTAACAATTGCCCTTTTTCAAAAGCAGTATTCTCAATCTGATCTGATCGCTTGATTCAGTTTCGGGTAAATTAAGTTATTAATCTTGCATCTCCTTGTGAATAGTACTAGCTTCATAGTCAGCGCCCGATCACACTAAATCTACACGAGATAAAGTTCTATATTATCGAAAAACTATATATTTTTATAAGAATACATCATCGAATTAATTTTATATTCCAACTGTGTTGCTTTTTTGTAACCCTAATAAATATTTACTCAAGTTTTCTTTGCTATATACAAAATTTCAGTTGGTCACATTATTTATTGTTTTCCTTTTTACAGCTCTGCATTAACTTAAGATTTGTGGGAAATATTTTATGCAAAATTTCCATCAATGTTATTGCAAATATCATAAAAATTCTTATAAAAAAACCATATTTCTATAGAAGGAAAAAACTAAATCTTTAGATTTATTACATGTGATAAATTTTGAAAGCAATAAAATGTATAAAAAAAAACTTGCTTTCCTTTTTGTTAAACCCCCAGGAAGATGAATTAAACATGTTTATTTATTGCTGACAAAAGTAATAATTTTTAAGGAGTCTAACCTAAGAATATTTTTCTTGCTTTAAAAATAAATTAAATTCAGGCCAAACCTTACATTATTTCAGTAATCATATAGATGATTGGTATAATCAAGTAAATCGTAACTTTAACATATTTTGTTTGCCGCAATCATATGAATATTTACAGTGTCCAAAATATTGTTAAAAAGCTGTTGAAAAGTTTTAAATTATTGTGGTAAACATGTATGTATGTATGTACATCTATATTTTTAACTGCGTGAAGGATCTTACAAAGAATATAGCCCGGGTGCCTCCGGCAATAAGCGTGCAAAAAAACAATCTAGTATAGAAGAATACGTATGGATTAAATATCCAAATCGTAGTGAAAAGTAGAATGGTGTTGTAAAAGTTTTGACCATCTTATTATGGATGTAGAAACATATATCAAAATGAGGCTTAAACAGCTGCTGGTACCAACAATTTATGTGGCAGCAAAACGAGGCATCCGACTCAAAACGTAAATATACCAAAATTAAACAATTTGGTAAAAAGGCAATAGTTTACAACTATCCCAACGAATATTTATATATCATAATCACCCTATCGTGAATAAAAATTCCACATGAAATTTGTTCCCTTTTCACATTTTTCCTATTAAAATTCAATGTTAAAAAAATAAAAGGGAACAAATTTCATGTGGAATTTTTATTCACGATAGGGGTGATTATATGTCAGCCACTAGTAAACTTATTCTAAGTCGAATTATTTAGTCTTTGAAAAGTGAGTTATTCAGTAATTGCAAGACACTGCCTTTTTGTTCGAATCACTTGTAGTGATTCGTAATTACATATGTAATTACATATAATTACAAAACGTAATGCATTACCTTGTAATAAGTGATGACAAATTAAATTATACGTTTGTATAATTTTGTATTTAAATTAATTGTCTTTATTTAAAAAATTGCATTTTTTCAAAATAAATCACAAATACTTTTAAAATTTCGCAACTACAGGAGCAACTTCACCAGCGATCTCTATAAACTTACCGGCGGTTTCAATGTCTTGAACAATTTTATAAACTTTATAAGCTTTCTTGGCTGTCTTTAACCTTCTATCATGAAATAAACAAAAACTTATGCATTTTTCCATATTAAACAATTATATTATTATTATTTAAACAAATATTAAATATTTATATAAATATTATTATTTATATTCGGCTGTGCCGAATCTTATATACCCACCACCAAATCAGCTATTATGGAGATTTATAAGAGATTTTTGCGCATTTAAGTAATTTTCGGAACTGGAGGCTACGGGGGCTACGGCCAAATATGGACCGATCATCATGAAATTTAGTACAACGATTTATATGTATATTTTGATTATGCTTGTCGAATTTCAACTGGATAGTAATTTTTGCAAAAGATTTCTGTTCATTTAAGTGATTTTCGGAAGTGCTCTTTATATGGGGCTATGTCAAAATTATGGACCGATGCAAACAAAATATTGTTTTAAGATTTTACTTTGCATGAAACTTATTATTGTAGAATTTTGTTTAGATACGGTTTTTTTATAGACATTTATGTACCATAACGTCATATTTCCGAAATATATTTATATGGGGGCTATGAGAAATCGTGCACCGATTCCTACCATTTTAAACAAGACTTGTCCTTCTGTAATAAAAATAAAGTGTGCAAAATTTTCTGATATTATCTGCATTATATTTGAAGAAAACAGCAAAAAATATCGTTTTAGTCTGAAACTTTGACCTATAACTCAGATCCTACTGGACCGATTTTGCCTATTTGCAATACCAAACATTTCGGTGCATGAAAGAATGTTTGGTAAACATTTCATTGTTTTACGTCTTTTTTTTCGAAACTATCGTGCCAACAACAGACGGCTAATCGTCTTAGAATCTTTTAAGGACCCGGAATATATAGACTTTTTGGTTATACGACCATTATTATGATGTGTTACAAACGGAACGAAAAACGTAATATACCGCCGACATTTTATTTTGGTGGCGGGTATAAAAACGAAATAAAATATATGTATGTAGGCACAACTAAAAACAAATTGAAAACTAGATTAGCTGGACATAAATCTGACCAAAAACACAAACATACTTTTTCTCAAAAAACTGCATTAACATCACACTGTTACACTTTAGATCATTATCCAGATTTTGAAAATACTACTGTATTAAATACAGAAACAAATTATAAAAGACGATTTATGTACCAATAGAAAAGAGAATTAATTTTAAAACAGATACGGACAATCTAGCTCAAAATGACAGACATTTAATTTGTGAGAAAAAGTTTAGAAACTAAAAATATTAAACAAGTTGTAATAATAATTTCAAATTATTCTATTTCATTATTTCCACTTCCAACATTTTCATAGTAAAAAAAATCCAAAATTATATTTATTATCCTTTTTTAATATGGCCAACAGTTTTTTTTGACTTTCTTGGCTGTCTTCTGAACTTCATGGCGTGCATGTTCCTAAAGCAAATACATAGAGATAATAAAAATCATGGATTTACATAAATAAAATCAAAGACTTAAACTCACAAATTTATGGCCCACTTTATACAAAGATCTCTCCTAAATTTAATAAAAAAAAGTACAACTTTATAAAATTTAAATAAAAAAATTTTAAGTTTTCAAATACCCTACTTTATGTCCTACATGGCCAAATAAATGATGTGCTGATGTGCCTCGGCAAAATGTTGAGCCATAATGGCAAAAATGGTAAAATTTGTAAAGACAACTGATACAATTTCTATGAATACAAATCTAATAATTATTTATCAAAAGTCTTTTCTACTAATTAAAAACGCTTTTCACATCATAAGCGCTTTGCAATAAATTAATTCTAAGTCAATTCATAATAATTAAAATCCATTTTAATTATACCAGTCCAAAAAAAAAGTATTTGCCGCTTTCTGATAATTTAAAACTGTTGTGGGTCTCATGTTGATGTTAATTTTAATAAGGATGATATGGCATTTTACAAATAGACAAATGTAACAATGAATTTTAAGCAAAAACAAAAAAAAACAAATTATTTGGCGACCAAAAAATAAAGTAGTTTTGTCGAACTTTATGTTCTGCAATTTTGTTTAGAATTAATTTTTGATGGCATGTGTACAATGGCCTAAATTAATCTGCTGTGGTGGTGATATCAGTGTTGCCAGAAAATGAATTTTAAAATATGCTAAAACTGGAAGAACTAAGTGCTAAAATGTTCTACAGAAGAAAAAATAAGTGCTAAATTTTTTCAATGTAACAATACAATTTTCTTCCGACTGACATCTTTTCCAGCTTTAGACTGTATCCGATACTTTCCATTATGCCGGCAAGTATAAAATGCAGCAAATAAGTTTATCCTTACCAGGAGAGTTGCCTGACTTGCAACGTTTGATTGGAGTGCTATCTCATCTTTTATAGTTGTAGGAGTAATACAAAAATTTATACTAACCGGAGTAAGTGATGATGTTCATAAATTCAAGATAGATTAATTACAATATTGTAGAAGAATAAGGAATTTTAAAGTTAAAAAGGTTAAAGTTTCTAAAGGTTATTTGTTGTTTGACGAAAGAAGGAATCAGCTAAAAATTTTTTACATTTGTGACCATCAATAATATATAATTGCAATTTTAAATATTTTTTTTAACAAACTTCTTTCAACTGCACAAACTGTGGTAATTTGTTTAAAAAAAACACCAACAGTTTTGTAGCAGTACATTAGTATAAAATCGTAAAAAATGGAACATAGTTCATTATTCCGGATTATGATCTTGACACTCTTAAATTTCTTTGATATTTACCAGATGTAATACAAGCATAAATTTTATTTCACTGAAGATGTTACACATTGTTGTAGGGAAATATTGTAATAAAAAAAAAATAAATAAAAAGAAATTGACCCTAAGCTCAAAACAAAAGAATTTTTAATAATAAAAATTTTAATTAAATTTTGCTTTCATTATAAAAACAATGTAATTAATCAAGTATTAATAGTTGGCATACTTATTTGCTCTTTAAAGTTTCATAATAAATTAGTTTTTATCGAAGTTTACATGTATGTACTTTTAAATCGAAGCATAAACTTTCAGAATATCCGCCAAGTAACAGATAGTAAACAATATTTGTTATCGGCCTACTAACATTTAATTGATGGTTTTGTTAAGATAGTAAAATGTTATTGAAAACAAATAATAAAACAGATAGCTAAATTCAAATTGTTTACACGTGAATGCTACTTTTAATAAGGGCTTATGTAGGTCGTTATTTAAATTGAATTGAATTGAATAAATATTGATTTAGATTTTGGTTATGAAAGAAAGTTATTTTATTAAAATATAAGTTATATTTAAAGATAATACAATAATAGTTAGAACTCTTAATTTGTAAACTTATCAAGTACAGTGGGGAGTATAAATGAGTACATGTTTTTAATTTAATTTTTAATTTATTGCTGCGTAATAATTTAAATAATAAAGAAAATTCAAAAATGTTTTTTGTTATTTATTTTAAGTTTAATATTTAACAAAATATTTTATAAATCAAAACTGAAAGTATCAAGTACTTAGAAAAAAAAAACAAACAAAACTAAACTAATACCGTAGACAGACGACAGAGTTAATGCGCATTAAAATCTCACTAATTGGAATTAAGATTTTACCGTGACAGACGACAGTTTCTGCATTTAGGTAACAGCTGTTTGTTTGTCAACAACTATTTAATTATGAAAAAATTTGTTTGGCATTTGCTGAAAAAACAGTATTTCTTTGAAAAAAAGCTGAAATTACTTTTGCTGAAACTGTTTCATAATGCAAAACTTGTTCATGCACTAGCAACCATCAACCTGAACGTGTTGCTACATGTGGGGACCGCAGTGGGACACTCTGAAATAAGAGAAAGGCAATTGTGGAAATCTATTTTTATTATTTTAATTTTACAATTGTCTTCTTCTTCTTTTAGAATAGTAAACAATTTGATAACATATTATTGATTTTCGACGATGTTGCCATATTGAAATAGCTAAATGCAGTATAAATTCAGTTTGATTTTGTGTATTTACGTCTAACTTAATGCGCATTAAGATGGGATAATTCACGAGTTAATTTGAATTAAGACTGTTAATGCAAATTAACTGTGTCGTCTGTCTACGGTATAAAACAACTTAGTGACAAAACCTTTAGGGAATTATAATATTTTTAATATTTAGTTCAAAGCCCGTTATTTCATAAAATACTTTTTATTTGTTTTAGCATACTATCCAACAATTTCTTAACTAATTTGAATTTGAATTACTATCTCATTCTCGCTAAACCCACTGCCACAGCTCGTTCAAATAGTTTGGAGTTAATCGGTATTGTCCCAACTATCTCTTCACGATTGACCACAAATTCTTAAGCGGATTAAGGTCGGGACTTTTTGCTGGTCATTGCAGTAAAACAAAATTCTGCTCACTAAGCCATTCTTTTACGATTTTAAAAGTGTGCTTTGGCTCACCGTCCAGCTGAAAAGTAACTTCATCCAAGTGATAGACACTCTTATCTACTTAATTGGGAAAAATACGCATATAGTCTTCTTTCCTTATTATTCCTTTGATTAATTTTGCAGTGTTGCGAGCTGTAACCATGTAAAGCCAACCCATATCATGACGTTCCTCCCACCGTGTTCCATTGTTTCCTTAACATGGTGTTTTAGTTCTGTTGTTTGCCTGTTCGGCGGCAGCAATTTTGTTTACTGTCGGATTGAAAACGATTAAATTTGGATTCGTCTGACCAAATTAAATGTTTTAAGGCATTTACTGTTCAATTTATTTACTCCCTGGCAAACTCCCGCGCCTTAACTTTTTTTTTATCGACAATGCAGATTTTAATTTTTTCACTGCTGAAATGTAACCAATATTGCGAAGGGCAATATTGTGTTATTATAGAATTTTGCGACCTCTGATTTGTGCTTGGGAACAATATCATGTTTTTAGTTTGGTATCCTATGACCACTGATTGACAATATAGTGTAGTATTATTACCATTTATCCAATTTCCAAAATGATCACAAATCTTCTCCAGATTTTTTTTGTTTTAAATTAAAATTTTCAGTTTCCAAATGGTCGGTCACAAATCTTTTCCAGAATTGTTTTACAAAAAAGTCCAAATTACTCAGTTCCCAAGATTATTCCAGTTATCCCACTACTACATTTCAAACACGTGCTCCTTACACCACTACTTCTATGTAGTGTAGCATTGGTACCATTCACCCAGTTTCCAAATTTGTCACAAATCTTCTGCAGTTTTTTTTGTTAAAAAAAAAAAAATTAAAATTTTCAGTTTTCCAAATGGTCGATCACAAATCTTCACTGTTTTTAAAAAAAACTCCAAATTACTCAGTTCCCAAGATTATTCCAGTTATCCCACTACTACATTTTGGCGGTAATACTATCTATAACTTTACGATCTTTCTTTAAATTGAAATGTTTTTATTTTATTTCAGGAAAGTTCTGCTCATAAAGTAGGTCATAAATTGATAGGTTTTAATTTGTGTATTGTGTTGGCCAGATTTTTTCTGTTTTTTTTTAAACTTATTTAATTTAGGATCATATTCGCCATGAGGTATTAAATATTAAAACCACTAAAATTACAATTACTTGTAAAGTGGCCGCTGCTTAATATGATTATCTATGAGATTGTTTAGGCTTTTGGAAACTTGAGATAAATATATTTATCAAACATTTTTTATAACTCTATGTTATTAATATATCGAACATGTTTAACTTAAAAAGTTATCGTCTGATGATGCAGATTTAGCACGAGAAATGTAGATGGAGGCATTAAAAAAGTATATTTTTGCGTCTGCTCGACTCTAAAATTAATAAAAATCTCAAAGGAAATTTGTATAGCTTTTTGTAAAGAAATTATCTTGTAGGTTTGTTATAAAGTTGTACCCCAAAGAATACAGAGGTGAAAATTTTAACGTTTCAAATAGCCAAAATCAGATTTCTAAGGCAGTTCTCATTAAAAGAAAAATATATATGTATTAGTTTCAATTTACACGAAGCAATTTTTAGCTGATTAACTTTCAGACATCGGGGTAAGGGGAAGATAAAACCAGAGCTCCGAAATCTTCGCTCGAATTCGAGTAGAGAGTGAAACTCGCTCGAATTCGAGCGCGAGTACTCCTGCGAGTGAAAAAAAAAATCGAGTATACTCTATTTTTCTATGCCACTCGAATAAGAGCGCATATGCTTCGCTCGATTTCGAGTGCGAGTAAAATACACTCGAAATCGAGCAGATTATACTCTTGCCGAGTACTCTTTCAGTCTTTCTCATACAGTGGAAAATAGAAACTGTTCGTTTTTGCCAATTTGTGTGTGCGTGTGTAGTAGCAAGTATAGACTATGGTAGGGAAAGGTGACTGACGAGGGAGGACTGGGAGGTCGAGAAGAGAAAAGCAGCAGAATGTATTGTTAGGGACCGGTGGTTTTTGTGTACAAAAATGCTCGCGAAGAAGATTTCTCGAAGATTACGATTCACTGTCATAACGAAAATATTTTCGTGTTTCATTATTTATGTCTTTATTGTTCATTATAATATAGAAAATATAAGTAAACTTTTAAAAATATAATACAACTTTTATTATAAAACCAACTAATTGCTCCGCACACGCGCACTGTATGAGAAAGACTGAAAAAGTAACAAAAACCACACGCACACACAAGTCAGCAAAGACAAACAGTTTCTATTTTTCCACTCGATTTCACTCTTAAGAGTAAACTCTCACTCTATTTCGAAGATTTTTACTCCCACTCTTAATTTTTAAAAAGGAGTACTCGCGAGTACTCCCACCTAAAACAAACGAGTGGAGAGTAAACTTTTTGTAACACTCGTACTCTTCGAGTACTCTTCTTCGCGAGTGTTTTTCACTCGCGAGTAAAATCGAGTAAATCTGAGCTCTGGATAAAACACGAATACACACTGGATTATACTAGTGTTACTCTCTTATTTGTATTACATATGTGTATGCAACTGTATGTAGGTATACTCTCAAATAAAAATACGAGCGATTTAATCAATCAAATTGTACTGTGTGAACACCGAAGAAATTTCAAGGAAAACATTTTATAATTTTTTTCAATAAAAATTGCTTTGTGTAAATTGAGGTTCACTTCTTGGTAACTAATTTATTGTGTGTTAAAGTGTTTCGCCTATTATGCTGCAAAAATACATATAAACAAAAGGCAGTTCTGAACGAAAGAGATAAATGTAAAACTTAGGAGTAATTATCTGCCGTCTCGTGCTTGTGCTTTGAAATTGTTTTTAAACTCCTTTCGTTTAACTTTTAATTATCTAGATTTTAATTACTAACTCCACATTCACATTTCCCCAAAACAATTAATAATGCAAATATTTTTGGGAATTGAGGTTTTACAAAAATCTCACCAATGCAAACAAAAATTCTTTATCTTTAATTTATGTGTTTCTGGTACATTTTTGTAATCTGAGTAAAACGAAATTAAAATGGTCATGGCAAATTAATTCATTTAAAAATAGAGTACAAAACTGTAAAGCAGAAAAAACATCAAAAATTTAAAAACAAAAAAAAAAAATAATAAAACACAAACTAAAATAAAAATGGAATATTTAACACCATTCAAATGGTCATTCATTATTTTTTTCCGCAACAACTGAAACTGAAACAATTTCATATGATTTTTTTTTTTGTATTCACTTAAACTGTCAACACAATTAATGGTATTTTATCACGCTTACCACCGGAGCACCACCACCAACGAAACCTCCACAAACGCCAACTAAAATCGAAAAATCAAATACCCAACGAACTCCGCAAACTCCTAACAGCCAAATTAAAAATAAAAATAAAAGAAACAAATATTTTGACAAGAAATCATGCTTAAACTAAAGGGGTTAAAACGAATTATTTATTTTATTTATATTTGTTAGTTACTTTAACATTAAATGTACGATTATTGAAATTTGAAATATTTGAAAATGTTTATCAAACACGAAAAGTTTAACAACAAATACACAAGAAAAATAATAACAATAAACAAAAACGTGCTGAAATTAATAAAAGAAAAGAAATAATAAATAATTGTTGGACATTGGACATTGAGGTTTTAATAGAAAAAAAAACAAAATTAATTAATAATAATATTTCCTTTGTTTATTAATTGTTAATAATTATAAGGTTTTGTTGAATTTTATTATAATAGCACGATTTAAAATACAATAAATAACACAATATACTTTGTTTTCTTTTGCATTTGTTGGACTCTTTAATTTTAAATACCTATGAGTCCAATAGGAAAATTGTACTGAAAGTAAGAAGCCTTTTAGTTTCTCGATAGTACTAGAACGGGACATTCAACCAGTGGTGGTTCTAGTTTGGCGTTACGATTTTTGTTTTTTGTCATCTTAGGAGTTCTTGGTCACTTTTGAAAATAATTCTACGATTCTAGCTAGAACTAATTCTGTCATAGTTTTTTTAGTGTCACTTACAACTAGTTCCGAAAGCAGTTAAAGAATTTATATTCAATCTTATACTGTTTGGCGTCGTCGACATCGTCGTCAATTTTGAGTCAACGTCACTTTAACACGACATCAATACAAATTTGGTATTCCCTAAAAGTCTTGGGTCGACGTCATATCACATATCTAATATTTGAGTCAGCTGATTCGTTTTGTTTTTTTTTTTGTGAATTAATAAAAACCCTTTTAATATGCATATTATTAAAATAAAATGATTTTTTTTTCGGATTCCAGTTAAGAAGAAAACAAGACGTGATTTTCTCCTCTATGGTATACAAAAAAAAAAAAAAAAAACACCGGCTTCGCACAGTAAAACTTTCTTGTATTTTTATGTTGAAATGTCATAATCTTTTTTTAATATCTTCAATATCCTCAAATTACACCTTAATTTCTTGACTTTTAAATTTTGTAATTTATTTACTTACTCATAAAGACGTTTTTCCCGGATTTTTTAGATTTTTTTAATAATATCGTATCAAAAACTTTTTCGAAATTGACCTATAAATTGTCAATATAATTAGGTCATGTTATATATCGTTGGAATCGTCTTTAAAATACCTATCATTTGATGTATATATATATATATGTATATTTGGAGCCCCGCCCACTCAAAAATATGCATGGCCGACAAAAACAAATTTTTTATTTAAATTTAAAACTTTATTAGTGGTAAAATTTTGGAAATGATTTAAAACCGACTTAAGCCAGATTTTTTTCAGTTCTTCCACCAGCTTTTCAAATTAATTTGTGTTTGTAATTTGAATTTTCTTCCATATTTTTTAATTATAATTTCTTTCTTTTTATTATTTTTACTATTTAAATTTTTTTTCAAATTCCTCTTTATACATAAAAGAATACAACACTATACAAAACAACACGCTACTAAAAATACCGTCGACAAAATGAAAGGCAACATCGACGTCAATTCAAGTTACAGAATACCAAACAATGTCGACAGTCATCGATAAATGGCAATATTGACAACGAGAATATGGATTTACAAGAAACGATGGGTGATTGTTTTTTCTAATTATCAGAAGAGAAATATCTACAAGTCCTCATATAAGTTGAGCAATTGCAACATTTTAAAGTGCAAATCATTTAATGTTTTAGAAGACCGTGCAGGAGAGCAATCACTGATAAATGTAATGAATTATATAGTTTTAAAATATTACTATTAATTTAACTGTTCAGAAGTATAAGTCAGCCTAACAGGTTTGCCTGTGTACAGTATTCATCATTCTGCAATAACTTTGAAGCATTTTATTGAATTTTGCAAATATTTCGAATTTTAATTGTTGCTGTTTTCAATGATCAAATACATCAAAACGCAGTTGAAAAGCTACGAGAAAGAAATTTAAGGAATGCATCTGATACTCTGTCATATTCCAGTGCTGTGTAAATATTTTTTTTATTTCTGTGAAATTTGAAATTGAAGTTTGAAATTTTTAACATTTTACTTAAATATCAATGAGATTATTAATTAAAAAAACAACAATTAAATAATTAATTTTTTTTATTTTATTTAATTGTTATTATAAATTACATAGTAGTATGAGTTTTTTCCGTATAAAATCAAAAAAAAAAATAAATAACAATTCCACTTTAGAAATCTAAAGCGATTTCATTCCGAAAAAATCGTTTTCTAAAGACTCAAGTTACGGAATCATAACCTTTGTCGATCGGAATTGAGTTATGTGACATGGCTGTATTTATCAAAAATAACATCAGAACATTCGTTTTATATCTATACAATATTACAATACAATTACTAATTAGTCATGTCCTGTTTGGCCCGTCCACTGTCTTAGATCCATTAGATTACATATATCACACTGACAAATCCATGGATCTCGAATACAAAAATACAACAATTAAACTCCAAATTTATCATATGTTTTAGATTACTGCTTGCAGTTACTTATAGTTTCGCCCCACTGCGTATAACATAGTGTTCAGAGTGTATGATCAAGAAGAGCATTGATTTTTAAACCGATCTGAGCTGAGCATATTGTGTTTTTTACATTTAATCATTTCTCAGGGATTAAGTATTTCCTCAGAAATTTCTACTGGGTACTTTTTAAAAAAATTTAACGCATATTTATATGCATCTACATATAAGTATTACAACATTTATCCCAGCATACCATTCTAGGAGCGCTCCAAAAGAGGATTCAGAAAAGAGTCCAATTAAAAAGCATTTTCGGAGCGAAAGAAAAATTTGCTTAAAAAATTTATTTTTTTTTTCATTTTTATATATTTTATTTAAATGAATTCCATTTTATTTTTTTTTTACTGTAAATACAATTTAGTTAATTTTTTTCCATTTCTAATTTAGTTTATTTGTAAATGAATTCCCTTTTTGTTTAAGTAAAAACAATAAAAAAAATAATAAATGTGAACTTTTAATTGTTTGTATTTAAAATTGCAATGACTCTTTTTTGACATTATCTAAGAGCTCTTTCTGACGGACCATTTTCGAATGTAATGACCCTCTTTTCTGAAGGGTTTCGGATCAATTATGATTGTTTTTTGGGCTCATAAAGAGCATGAACGCTTCGGAAAAGGTGTCAGAAAAGACTCTATTCGGACTCTTATGGCTTGCTGGGATGTTTATACAGAGCACTAAATTAAAATAACATATACATTTACATTTCAAATTCAAAAGAATAAAATAGGTACATTCTTCCTGAACGTTTTAATCGCTATATACATAATTCACTTAATTTAATTTTCATAATTTTCACAAACAATTTTACATAAAGATAATAATAATTTCATAATTATACATTTATGTGGGTATTTAATTTCAGTTGTTTACAAAACACATCTGCATTTGTAAGTTGTTAGTGTTGTTGTTGTTAAGTTTTTATGGAGAGTTTCCGTTCTAAGTTGTTTAAAGGGTTAATAATCATATACCTGATCCACATACATACATATGTATGTATGTGAACTCTGAGTTCTTGTTTTTTTTTAAAGGTAAAGATAAAACATGGTATGACCTAATTTCTATCAAGGTACATAATTTTTATTATTATGATTCCTCTTTCATTTACGAATTAAAAAAAATTCTAAGGTAAAGTTTTTTCTACTGCTGGGTCTTGTTCAAACATTTGTTGTCGTTTCTGTTTTTTATTTTAACATACGGTTAGGTATATTTATTAGTATTTTTGTTGTTGAAATTTGATCCTCTAATGATAAACATAATCACGTGTTTTCAATTTTGATTTACTGCTTTTTATTTTTTTATAGGTACGTATGTATCTTGTTTTCTTGAAGTGTTGTTTAGGTCTCCCCTTTTATATTATTAATTTCTTCTGGCACATTTTTTTTCTTTTCTCCCTCAAGTTTGTTGTTTATTACATTTCTTTCTTTAATTGAGTAGCATAACAAAAACTGACCTTGTTAGAAGTTTCAAATTTCAAAATAATAAAACCAAAATCAAAATAATGAACTCTCAAGCCAAATAAAATTTTCTGTAATAATAAATATCAAAAGTTCAAAAATTTTTCATTAAGAAAAAAACAGAAAACCTTTAAAAATTATAATGAAAACAAATAAATTTTTCACTTCACAAGTGATGTTGTAGTGTCGTAGGAGTTGTGTGAATTCACAATAGTTGTACAAATGTTGTTGGTAATTTCTGTATAAATATTTTGTACAACACCTACGACATTTTTACATACATATGTTTTTCAGATTGTGAATGAAAGTTTAAGTTTTGCTAAAAGTATCTCAACATAAAAATTACTTATTTTAGTTTAAACATGTAAGAGTGTTATATTCGGGTGTGCCAAATCTTATATACCCACCACCAAATCAACTGTTATGGAGATTTATAAGAGATTTATGTGCATTTAAGTGATTTGCGCAACTCGACTTTATTTGGGGAATACGGTGAAATGTAGACCGTTCATCATGAAATTTTGTACAACAATTTAAATGTATATTCTGGGGGGTTACTCTCTATTGCGATGCGAAAGCAAATGCGATGCAATAAGCGTACATTTTGTATGGTTATCGCATCGCAATTGCTTTTGCATCGCAATAGAGAGTAATCCCCCTGATTATGTTTGTCAAATTTCGACTTGTTAGTAATTTTGATAAGAGATTTATGCGAATTTTAATAATTTTCGGAAGTGAGGTTTAAATTGGGGCTACGGTCAAATATGGACCGAACATCATTTAGTATGACAATTTAGATGTATATACGGTTTACTTGTCTTAAATTTTGACTTGTTAGTGATTTTGATAAGAGATTTATTTTTATTAAATAATTATTAAACTTGAGGTCACTTTTTGTTTTTTATAAAAGATTTTTTATTTTTATATATAATTAACTCGATATTTCGATTTCTCTTGGAAATCTTCTTCAGGAGTTAAACTTTAGTGCATTTGCATATTTTAATAAAGAATATCAAGTTTAGTTCTTTTTTAAACTGTTAATAATAAATTTATGATTGGAACGATTTTACCTAAATTAAAGTAGTTTTAAAACCGTTTAGAGCCTTAATTAAAGGCAAGTTTATACAAGTTTTTTGTTGCAACCATTTATGCTTAACTTGTTTAAAAAATCGGCTGTCACATCAAATCTGAATCTGTAAACATAATTAGAAACAATGCCACCCGCTGGCTGGCTGTCACAGTCTACTGCATTCAAATAGTTTAGTGCATTTGCATATTTTGAGAATAACAACAATAAAGCATTCATTTATTTCCAAAAATATGTATGGCCATTAAAGACATAATTAAAGCTACTATCCTAAACATACTGCAATGTTTTTGGGCAAATTTATCATACATACGAGCATTATTATGTTTTCCATAATACAAACACACTCCTTCAAAAGAAAATAAAAAAACGATTTAAAACCAGTTTTATGCATTTTTTTGCAGTTAAAAAAGTGCATATTTTTCACAGTTCATATACAATAAGTGATATGATGGTGTTTGTTTTCTAAAATACAAAAAAAATCGATTTTTTTATTTTTTATGTTTAAGTTTTGAAAAAGATTTTCGCTTTTATTTGCAAAACGTGTGCAGAAACGCAAAAATTTTTATACTAGTGGTCGGCACTCATAGATTCCAGGGGCAGAACTTGAACGACACTATTCCCAACGAAGTTTGTAAATAAAATAAAAGAGAAACAAACGTAATAATCAATAGCTGGTTGGATTACAGCAAAAAATAAAAGTTATTTTAATCCATGTTCTCTTTATGTCGTCCCCTGATTTACACACTTTTAAATTTATACACATTCACCTATACAGACGTACAAAATGCAATAATACTTTATGGCATGACAACCCTTTTCCTGTGTTGATTTTCTTGTTTGTTTTCGAAAAAATGCATCACTGCAATAACAACAACATTTACTATAAAATTATAACTAAATCGGCAGCTTGCTCACTGTTTTTATGCTGCATGCATCATGCATGATGCATGTATTACATGCAAAGCTTTTAGTACAACAACAATAACATTAAGTAAAAAAAATTGCATTATGTTCACTTTGTTTGTTATTATGTTATTGCTCGTTGTTGTTTTTATATTATTATTTTTCGGAATTTATTTGTGTTGGGGATAAACATTAGGGTGGCTCTTAATTTTCACTTTTTAGGTTTTCAATACTTCCAGTGTTTAAAATTGTTTTCCGAAAACTAAATACTGAAAATTTTTGTAAAATCGTTTAACGTTTAGAATTGGCACATTTTATTTAAAGTCGACAAAATTGCCGCATTTGGGCTTCTGAAAATCCCTCTTAAGAAGCCTCTTTGTATTGTCATTGTATTGTGCGCTCTGTGGTCTGGGGCGTGATTGATCCAAATTATTTTTTTTTCGAAAATTCGGATGGAAATGCGGTTATCGGTTATTTTGACTTCTTATTGATGCTATGGATATCACTGACATGTGGTTTTAACACGAAATGCAATGAATTTATTGCAAATAAAAATTCCCGATCGCATAATTTCACTAATTCTTGAGATTTAACACCACTGCATTATTTTTTTGTGGGGTAATGTTAAAGATGGTGTCTATACAAAGCTAATTAAATTGATTATAGCCTTAAAACTCAAAATCCAAGATGTGATTAAAGAAATGGACCTTAGATGTCACCAAAATATGAGTATGTATCAACTATTTGATACCATTTTTCATTTATAGTTGCCAAAGCAATGGGCTTTCATATAAATTCTTTGTTTTATTCTATTTTGAAAAACAAAGTTTATTATGGGTTTCTGGAATGATTTTAAATTGGCGGATTTTGGTTTAAATTTAGTTTTTGTTCACAAATTTTTACGAGAAATCTCGCAATTTCAAATACAATGTACAATCTCAAATATTTATAGCATTTGGTTTTTTAATGGCGGAGAACAGCATTGAAAATTCAAAAAATGTAAAATAAGCGCCACGCTATTGATTATGTTTAAAGAAATAATGATGATGACGATGTTGATGATCATCATTATCATTAGCAGACATCATCAATGTGCAAAGCATATGCTGGCTGCATGTTGAGTTTTTAAAGCTCATACGCGTGTTTAATTTATCTTCTTGTTTATTTGCAATTTTTTGTTTCTTCTTCTTTGATACACCCTACACCGTATAGTTTGAGAATTTATTAAGTTGGGTCAATGGTTTGCTCAAATTTGTCTCGATACTTCTTAATAAGCACTAATAAAATAAAATAAATTAAAAAATGTTAAACTATTGTACCGATTTGAAATTGGTGAAATTCTACAAAATCTAGGTCACGAATTTTTTATAATTAATGTTTGTTAACTTACATATGTAAAAAAGTTATATCATTCATTAGCTATTTATACTAAATTATTTGTATTTAAGAAAAGGTAAAACAAGAAAGAGCTTAGTCGTGGCAAAACTTTACTGAATTGTGATGACTGACTCAAGATTTTCTACATAAATTAATCTTATTCTAAAGACTTTCTATATGAAACAGTGTCATACTAAAGATTTTCTGCAAATCATTCTGAGTGTAACGCAATTTGTTTCTTGTTTCTGTTATTATACTGAAAATGGTTTGAAAGTATTAAAAAGAACGTCGCGACTTTTAAATAAAAAAGTACCTACGTTTTATTTGTTCTACGGAAGTTAAGCTCTTTTTATTTAAGGATTATTTGTGGGATAAGCAATGAATTAAAAATTTTTCATTTTTCTGTTTAATGCATTGTGGCAAAAAAAAAAAAGGATTTTAGCAATGCAATCAATATTCTTTTTAATTAGAATAATGATATAATTTAAAGTTTCTATTCTATCAAATTTAAATATTGGGTAGCACCACTCGTATTTTTTTAACAGAACTCCATGTATGTACATACATACATATGTATGTGCATATGTTTGTACTTCTTTAATTGATATTCATCAGTGATTGTAAAACTGTTCGCCAAACTAGTTTTAAGGCCAACGGCACGTGAATTAAGTCGCTATTAATATCTAACTCCAATTCTTTATTTAATTAAAAAAGAAATATTAAGATTTCTGTTAAAATAATAGTGAAAAATATAAATTAATTAATGTAGTTTCATATTAATAAAAAATGTTATTGAAAAAATGTTATAAATTGTTTAATATAAGTAGTATGTGTGTATGTAAAAAAAATGCAAATTAAAATAAAGTAATTTTGTGAAAGTGTAATTTCTTATGCATTGATTGTTTTTGTTTTGTTTTTATCTATGCTCATTATTCTTCATTGCTCTCTCGCTCTTTTTTCCGTTAGAGTGGATCAATAAGTAAATAGTTAATTTTTGTCTTTTCTTAGTTATACATATATATGTAAATAAAAAACTCAATTTGACTGGAAATATTAAATATTTGTATGTACCTACATATTTAAAATTAATATTTACATAATTGTGAAAAAAAATAAAATTAGCAAGAGGCTAATTAAGTGAAAGAAATCAAAAAAAGGCTTTTCAATCCAAATAATAAAAATATTGAATTAGTATATACTGCAATATAAATGTCAATAAAACTGTTGGAAAATAATGGATAGGTGGGGCAAAAAGGTAAAATTTAAATTTATGATTATGATAAGGAAAATAATGATCGTATTATTTATAGATAATAATTATTAAGTCCGATCTGTTGCATTTATAAATTGGCTGAGAATTATTTTTACTGCATTTATGGAAAGTGATGCAGTTTTCACGCAATATTGCATTAATTATTTTATTTTAAACCGTCCTCTTAAATTAGGCAGCTGCCACAGCACCAGCAACAGCGGCACCAGCCTCAATCACAGTTTTAGCTTTATTAACATCAGAGACTACTTTAGCCGCCTTCTTGACACCCTTGTCCTGTAACAAAATTAAAAATAATAAAAAATAATTCCTACACTTTCTTAATATTTGTTCAAAATATTACCAATTCATGTCCTATTCTGCCAAAATGATGATGATGGGCTTCAGTGGCTTGCTGACCCAAAATGCACAAGACCAAAATGGCCAGGAAAGCGAAACATTTGTTAAAGTTCATGGTGTAGTTGCTCGTAAAGAAATGAAATCTTAACTGATACTATTTATCAAGAATGTCAAGTTTATATAGAAAATGTTTACAAAATACATAAATAAATTTTATATTTTTCTTTTTTTGAACATTTTTATCAATTACAAAATAATTAATCAAACATTAAGTGTACGATATCACTATCTTCACTTGAAGGCTTAAAAAGTAATTAACACTTCTTCCAAATTGTGCGTAGTATTTTGTGTTTCGAGAATTTTGTTGCAATAAAATAGTATTGCACATTGTTTTAATGTCTATTGTTCTGCCGATCAGAAATGTGTTTTAATAAATTACAATCGAAATGTACAATATTCATCAATTACAAATAATTTGAATTTCAAAAATCGCTATAAGTAACTGATAAGGCCTATAATTAAAAAATTTCCAAATATTTTTGTTCAGCGAGAAATAGCTATGTCCGTCCTTGTCAGAATATTATAAAAACGTACATTTAAAAGCAAAAAACTATTTTTAATTTGGGCCAATAAAGCTGTTGTGTTAAATAAATCTTTGAAAGGCGCTTAAGAAGATTCTTCCTGAATACGTTTCTCTTTGAAAAGATCTAATAACATATTTTTTAAAAAACAAAAAAAAGAGTGAGTGAGACCATGGCTGTCAGATATGGCGATTTCTCGCCAAACGTGGCGATTTTGAAACGTGTTTGGCGTCGAGATTTTCCGTTTGGCGATTTTTTGGCGATTTTTGATATCACTGGCGATTTTCTTGGCGATTTTCAATCGGAATTTGGAATTTCAATCGGACAGCATGGATGCAGGAAGCATGCATGAAAAAATGTATTGTACACTTCTTATGTTTTCAACAAAAGTTTTCAAACCTTCTGTTTTATATAATACTGAAAACAATGAAAAATTTTTCAATGATTTACATGCAGCTATTGATTCTTCAAATTCATTTTTGCCTCTAGATGCAATTGATTTTGCAGAGTTTGAAACAGAATTAAGAAATGCGAAATTGAGCGAAGTAGAAATAATCGTACTTAAAGAAAACTGTTTTGTGTATTTAAAAAAACTTTTAAAAGAGATGATAAGCAGATTACCAGAAAAAATTAACTTTTTTAAAGCTTTTGGACAATTTTCTATTTCAAAGTGTGCGAATACATTATCTCAAACTAAATTTGGCGTTGTTCAAGAAACATTAAGACCATTTATGGATCCAAATGTAGCAATAGGCGTGTATGAAACTCAATGGGGAAAACTTCCGTTCATAAATTGGAATAATTATTTTAATAATGAAATTCCAAGAAATTTACTTGAATTTTGGCCAAAAGTGTTTGATTATCACGATACAGTAATGTCTGCGTTGAAAGAGTCTTTTCAATAATGAATTATACAAAAACTCGACTACTGCAATTCGTTTACACCGACTAATGAAATGATAAAAAAATTCAATTCAACTATGTATGAAAGTCAAGACTCTAGTAATCGCTGAGAATGAAGTTTACGAACTTTTAGACTTATCTACTTAATTTTACTTTTTTTTTTAAATATGATCTCCATTTTTATCTAATTTAAAACTCTCTTTTAACAAAGTTTTGAAATTTTTTAAATAGTAAAAAATACAAAAACCGATATAAATGTGTATATGTTTTACTAAAATATTGTTTAATAAGTAACAATTAATGTATTAAATAAAAAAAATTTAACAAAAACTAAAAAAAAAATATTTTTGGCGATTTTTTTGATTTTTCTCAATTTTTAACGATTTTTGACTTAAAAGTTTAACTAGGTCTTTTTGTGTAAACAAAATTTATTTCTTTTAAATAATAAAACAAATTAAAAACTGTTAAAATCGGATTTTGGCGAATTTTGGCGATTTTTTACATCCGTTTTGGCGACGGAGCTCAAAAAAATCTGACAACCCTGAGTGAGACGAAAAGAAAATCAGTGTAAGTCAGTGCTGCCAGTATTTTATTTAGAGCTTATCCCCAATTTTTGATTTGTCATCCCCAAAAATCCCCTAACTGATTTTTTTTGATTGAAATTTTTTTTGCATAATTTTTATTTTATTTAAAAAAATAATTAAAAATAATAATAAAAATTTATTTTTATCGATAGCTACATATATTAGCATTCAAACTAATTAGATTTGTAATTATAAATCTTGTAAAGAAAAAATTACACATAATTTAATATATAGAAGTATAAAAAATTATTTACCAGAGTTTAGCATTTCAAAAACTTCAGAATCAAAATCTTCTGATTCATCAGCCTCAGAAATTTTGTTGTACATATTGCTTGTACTAAAAAGCTTTAGTATTTCAGCAGATGGATTAAATTTCTTAAAACAAATTTAATTATTTTTCAAGTATGTGTTTATTCTGAGAAGTGCTTCCAATAATTTATATTGCATTTTGTTACGTTTTTTTGTTTTGGTAGTATTCATTATTGAAAAAACGCGTTCAACGCAAGCGTTACCCTTTAAAAATATACTCATATATGTATATTTCAAACCTTTTGCCTAATCTTCGCGTTCCCAAGAAGCATTATGATTTTTGTTAATAAAATTAGTATTTGCAGTCATTTTAAACAGTAAAAAATATAGTTTTTTTTAATATATATATATAAATAATAACACACATTTTTAGACTTGCCAGACGCACATTTTTTAGCTCCTAAATCATTCTTGTTACCATCACTTTTAAAAAAATATCCCCAAAAATCCCTTAAAATGGTGTTGTCATCCCCAACAAATCCCCGGATCCCCAAGATGAAATTTTTATCCCAAATCACGAAAAAAAAAATCCTCAATTTGGGGATAAATCCCCTAAACTGACAACGCTGCTGTAAGTAGCTCTTAAAATAATTGATCATTCTAATAACTGTGTAAATCATTCAAAAAGATTTATAATAAATAAAAGTTATTGCAATAGTCAGTAATGGTATTGCATTGATTTATTTTTTTTCCTTAAAATATTTTAAACGTTAAGCATTTGATTTCGGGATCCTACTTAGGAAGAAATTTCCGTTAATTCCAGATTTTAACTTTTAAAGTTTTCTTCTCAAAGATTCGGTGTTATTTGTTGCAAGTCATTTTACTTTTCCAACATTATAATGATTTAAAAAAATTAAATTAAAATTAAAAACAAATACAAAAAACCTTTAGTTGATTTATTTAATAGATACAAATATTGATCTGGATGAAGTATGGTTACAGTGTCCGGATGTTTTACATTAAGGAAGTAAGGTAATGGTGCGTTCATGCGGCCTATGCCAATAGTATTCTTTTCATCACCATCAGAAAGCAGTCTTGGTCGACCCCCTTGGTCATCATTACATTACGCCGTTTCTTATATCATTTACCGTGGATTTACTTAAATTAAATTTTTCAGCAATTTTACTGCATGAATAATTATTTTGTAACAAATTTATCACATTGTTTTCAATCAGTTGGGGTTTTTCTCATTTTTAAAGATATTTGTTTTTTTATATAAATCAAGTTAATCACTTTACAGGTCAAACAATAATGCACAAATAGAGCAATAAAAGCTTGATAACGAGATCGCAACAAACAAAAAAACCAACGGATCAAATACCGTTACATTTTAACAGAGCAATATCGTGTGCAAAAGTGTCCGAATAGGGATTTTTTTTGTTTTGCGGAAAGAAGGGCATAAATAAGTTTTCATTATTCAAAACTTATAAGAATTTTTATCATTAAATACTATAAGTTTCCGCTGTTTTTTTTTTAGAAAATTTTCATAAATTTCATAAATTCAAATATTTGTTTTTATACCAACAGAAAGTTTAAATTCGTTAAAAACAAAAATAGAATGAAAAAATTGTGAATAAGTTTAAATGCAACGAAATCTAAAGTTAAAATTTTAAATACCACATGCATTCTGTATAAATATTGAGATAATTTTTGACATGTTATTGACAATACATATCAATAATTTTTTATTTTTCCTGCTTTGACATGCAATTGTTAGCGATCGCTTTTTCTATAATTAACAAATGTATCACATCACAATTTTTCTTTCAAACGAAGAAATAATAATTGTTTTTATTTAACTTTAAATATTTGCCGAAAAAGATGTAACCACTAAATAAAAAATATTTGAACTCGTTTATTTATTAAAATAAATTATTTAGGACAAGACACAACAAATATCTAATTTTAATTTATTTGATGCTGTTTAATCTTGCAAAACTCTTGTAAGAGTAAACAGTGGTTACGCTTTTTTGAGTAAATATATGCCAAGTGTGACCATATCTTAAGAATTGAAAACTAATTCGATACTCTTTGATAAAGTGCAGTTTATATAAAGAATTTTATAACTGGTGGCGCAATTTGATTTGAATATGCGTTTTATCAATTTGGTAATAATTAATCAATTAAGAAGTGAACAAATGACTACTTTCACTTAAAGGCTTAATTAGAAATTTTCAATTATTTCAATATTATTTCATTATTTACTTTATGCAAAAATAAAAATATTAGGTCGTAGGTGTTAAATACTCAGTGAAAAGACTTAATTGAAAGTAAGTTGCGCTGCTAGATATAAAATTGTGTATATAAACTCCCATTTACTAAAGAAATATTATCAGTTGAGACTTTAATTCTTTACGAGCAACTACACCATTAACTTAAACAATTATTTAGCTTTCTTGGCCCTTTTGGTATTGTGCATTTTAGGCCAACCGCAGCCCTTCATCATTACTTCCAATGGCTTCGTTCTTGGTTCGCCATATTTTTGGGGGGTTTTTGTCTCCAAACTTAAACTTTCTTTCTTCGGTGAAAAGAAATTCAAATATTTGGTTTGGTTGTTCTTTCGTAGCAGTTTTCGTAACATTTGTATCTATTTTTACAACACTAGATGTTGGATTTGCTCTAACTTCTTTTACTATAGCTCTTACTTCAGTTTTTGTAAGACGCTTTGCTCGTTTTGCACCAGGCAATGTAATTGTCTATAATTTTTTTTACTGTACAGTGATGCCTTCCAACGAGTTTCTCTATTTGACACAGTAACTTTTCTATGTAAGACTATTATGATTTGTTGAGTCTTAATTGATGTTTGTTTGTCTTAACATTGCAATTAATCTCTTTTGATGATAAATTATGGAACCTGCAATTATTTTGACCGGCACTTTTATGTTTTAGTTTCAAAGAAAGAAAAATTAAAAGAATTGCCACTACTTTTGAAAACACAGGGCTTTTTTGCATAAGGATGATGCACTGTTGACTTTACTTTGACGCATACAAATTTCTCTATCTTAAAAAGAAATCAATAAAATGTCTATACGCTTTAGATTTTGTTTCTTATTTTTTTGTGAATTCAATGTTACTTAAATATATACGAGTACATATGTACATAAAAATGAAATATATAATTGTTTAATATAATATTATTTATATTATTATAATTAAGCTTTTCTTTGCTGTTGACTTTATTTTGATGCTCACAGTAAGTTCCCGAAAAAAAACTTGCATTGCCTAGTATGTATCAATTATTATTGGCGTTTTTAATCATTATCTTAAAACGATAGTGTAACTGAAGACAATTATTTACCATAACTGCTTATAAAAATGTCATTACTTAAATATCGCATCTAATGATTTAAATAACCCATTGATAGTTTGGCCTTACAGAAGAAAAACTAGAATTTGCTCATGCAAATGTCTAGAAAGTAAGCAGTTATATAACATATAACGAATAAGTCATTACATGATTACATCTTGGTCATAAAGACGGAATTATAAAGTAAGTTAATCTGCTGCTTTGATTGTATAGTGTTTTAAAATATGTATGTATAACGTAAATATTATATTATTTTCGGGTCTGAGTTGTTATTCTCACTATCTGAAACAAATCAATCACATGTAAATAAGTTAAGGTTAAATAGGTTATTCTGTGGAAAATTTTCCAGCTACCTTTCTGACAATAAATGATTTAACAAAACAATTTTTTGTTTAAAAATAAATAACTGATGATAGATAAACCTAAAGTTGATGATTTTTTAAGCCCTGTAAGGGAGGTATTCGTTCATTTTTATTTTATTTAATTAATTATTCTATAGTAACGATAAATACGATACAAAAAATAACAGAGTTAACGAAAATGTCTATATAAACTGAGGTGTAATTAGAAAAAGTTATCATTTGAGTTTTCCGTTCTAAACCTATAGGTTATAAGCACCATGAACTTCAACAAATATTTGTTTTCTTGGCCGTATTGGTCTTGTGCATTTTGGGTCAACAAGCTATCGAAGCCCATCATCATCATTTCGGAATGAATGTTATTAGTGTAGATAATAATTAATTTTTATAATTTTATGTTTTCTTACAGGACAAGGCTGCCAAGACAGTAGCTAAAGTAGCTTCCAATTTTAAAAAAGTCAAAAGCGTGATTAAAAATGGTAAAATTGTGATTAAGGCTGGTGTCGCTGTTGCAGGTGTTGTGGCAGCTGCTTAATTTCGATTAAATAGTTTGTTAAATATGTAAAAAAATTAAGTTATCATTCCCTTTTTCTAGTAAAAAAGTACCCTTCTTGCGCATTAGCTTTATTTGTTAAAAAGGGATATGGATCCATAGAATAAATGTAAATTCTAGAGCTCTGTAATTAAATTTCAAATAGAGTGGTAACGAATTTAAAAAGTCCACACAGTTGTGTACATTTTTAAATATACAAATTTACATATAAAATTTTTATTTGTACCAATCTCTCAGATTTGTATACGTTCAACTAAACCCTGCCGAAGTGGACCGTATTTGTTGCTCTCCGAATGTTTGCAAATTGCTTTACTAGAACGGTATCTATTTGTACTGAATTTTTAACAACTGTTTGTACTGACATCTCGAGAATCATAGCGGTATTAACCGGCCAACAATCTTATGTTAAACAACCTATCAGAGACATCAAGTATTAGATGGTGCGATGTATCAACCTAAAGATTTTCACCACCCAGTTTCAACAACAACGGCCTTTTAAACTCCTGCCTTTCGTCTTAAATTTGTATGCGATATTCAGCCTGTGTGGTTTTTAATAAATACATACATATGTACATTTCATTACATTTCGTATTTACATATGGTGAATTTCACGTCAAGTGACCCAATTTTAAAAATCGATGTCTTCCGATTTGGATGAAGTTTGCACCAAGGTTACTACTATTGGATAGTAGGTCAGACACCAATTTTCAGCTCTAGCAGTCTAGAAGTGCCGGAGTTAGAGGGGGTCAAAGCTGGACATTTTGGTCATACAGGGTTTTTTTTTAAAATGAGTGTAACTTTTCACCTATTGGTCCTAGCAAAAATTGTCCAAAGGACTTTAGATAGCTATTTCTTCAATCATTCCAAAAATATTTTTTAAAATTTTTTTTAATTTTTTGTTTAATTATTTTTGTTTAATTTTTTTTCCAATTTGGGCCCTTTTTTTCTCAAAAGAAAGCTATACAATTTACTTTAACACCTTTATAATCGCTTAATGGAATGCGAGTGGGATATCTATCAAAAAAATTATTTTTTAACTCAAGAATAGGATTTTTCAATATTTGGCATTTGTATCATTTTCATGGCATATTTCATCCAAATCGGAAGACATCGATTTTTAAAATTGGGTCACTTGACGTGAAATTCACCATATGTATTTCCTACATTAAACGATCAGTTCAGTTCTTACTAAATAGAAAAAAATAATTTTCAATTTATCCTTCCATGTAGAGTATTTCAAATTCGTACACTTTGCCGAAATTTAGCTTGTTTAACAAAATACATAACTCCTTTTTGTTGTTGCTGCTGCAATTGTTGTTTGCTGTTATATTGTATGTTTGTCACAATCACGTTGTTTGTGCATGATGCATTTTCAATTTATGCAATTTGTTTTGAGTTGCTTTCTCTTCTTCCCCATTTTGTTATTTTCGTCTGCTCATCACTTTTTTCATGCTGCTGGCTGTCAGGCTGTTTTTATTTCATTATGTGCTTTTGTTTTTTTTTATTGTGTTCTTGCCATGCAGTAAATATGTCGATGATAATGTGTTTTATGTTTTTTACTGTTTGCATTTTTATTATGTACTTGTACATATTGTGTATTTTCTTCTCTTTTTTAAAGTCTGCTCCTTAGACCTTGACCACTAACATAGAAACACAGCAAAACTGGCAAAAACATAATTTGCAAACATAAAATATAAGAAAAAAAAAATAAAAAAGCGAAAACAAAATAAAAAAAATTAAATGTTGGCAGTAAAAGTAAATGTTGGCTGAATAAATATTCGAATAGTTAAATTTATTGTTAAAGTTTTGAAAATTTCTTAGTCAAAATTATAAATGGTTGCACTTCTTTCAAAGGTACTGTAACATTTCCAAGAATTAAAACAACATGTCTCTTATATCTGCTTAGAGTCAGCAACTAGTTAAACAGACAGTCAGAAACTAGATAACATACTATACAAAGACTGCTAAATACCGTCTGCATTACTTAGAGTTAGTCTAATAGTGACTTATTTGTTATAGGTATACAGTGAATCACAAAACTATTTCGCCTACTAATTTTTAGAAGAAATTTGTTTTTCATTCGTACCTATACAAAATGGCAAAAAACATATAAATGTATTATATTTTAAACAAAAATTAATTTTATTGGAAGTTTTCCAATTTACAGTGCACTCGCGATAATATGAACAGTTGAAATTTTTGGGAGTTGGCAGTTCAGATTTTGGGATTTACAACTGGCACACAATTTTAATAAAACCAATAGTTTTTCTTTTTTCAGCTCCGATGAATGCATTGTTGATACATTTTGAAATTGGACTTTTGTACTGTGGACTTTGTCTCTCCATATTTCTTTGCTAAATTAGTAACACTTGCGCCTTTTTGTAAATGCCCCAAAACTTCATATTTTTCCTTTAAAGTTGGAAATTTATGTTGTTTTGTATGCATATTATACAAATTATTCACTTTTAATTAACACTTAAAAACCAATTATGCGTTTGCGTCTGCGAACATGTAAAAACTATTTAATTATTTGGCATTCAAATGTTAATAGCTTGGGGTTTCCCCTAATTTTATGCATATTATGTAAATAAAATCCGTTTCAAAATAAAAAAATAAATGTTCATATTTTAAAGCTTTTGTACAAAGTTCATATTTTGAATGGCAAAGAAAAAGTGTTTATATTTTTTGGGGTGTTTATATAATAGGGTGTTCATATTTTTGCGTACTTGTGTTCAAAGTTCTTAATATTACTATTTGTTCCATTTATTAAAGAAAATATGAAAAAAGTGCTTTAAAATTAAAAGATCAATCCTAAATCTGCGGGGTTGTCATCAATAAATTTAATTTTTTGCAATCATCGTTGCAAACATAGATGACGCCATATGACAACCCGTTTTCACAAAATTGCCAACAATTTGGACAATTTTCACAAAATTGCCAACAATTTGGACAATTTGACAACAATTTGACAACAAAAATGACATATTGAAAACGCGCCCTTATATTAAAGAATTTTTCGAGCAGCAATTGGAGTTAGAAATATTGCTCGAGAGTTTGGTAGTTTAAGCTCAGCTGTGAGTGAAATTACAAGCTTAATGAAATATGATTAAGATGCAATTAAATTTCAATGCTGTTTTTTACAGACGAAACAAAATTAAATTGATGAACATGATTTTAGATACTATTGTTAAAATTTGAGAAAAAGAAGAAAAAATAAAAAATTTTAGATGGCGGTAACCAAATAGTTTGGTTTGCGTTTAGCTTAAATAGAAACCTGTCTTTTGTTAATGCATATCTTTCAGCTAAATGCAATTCTTCAACTGGAATGAATACTTTAAAGTACTGTTTACCTTTAGAATTTCAACTGATTGATGTGTGGCATCATGTATTTTAAGCAAAATTCTAATTGATTTTTTTTTTAATTTTGAGAAATTGCACCTAATTAAGCAGAATGTAGAATTAATGTCACAAAAAAATAAATAGCAAATGAATAGATTCCTTCGGCTCACTGTACCACAACAAAAAAATAAATGAATCCCTAGAAACCCAAATAACTTGAATATTTAGATAAACAATGCCAAGGCAAACATATAAAAAAAGCTCTATACAAAAAAAAGAAAAAAAAGACTAAAACAAAACAAATAAAAGATGTATGTATGGATATGAAAACAGCCCTGAAGGAAACCTGGGGACAAGTGTCTCCAAGTCACCACTTTTGTCTACTATTTTGGTGACGGTTTGGCGACATTGTCAGCAGCATTGTCACAATGGTTATTATTATACAATTATCTTTTTTCAATTGCGAGCCCCGATAGACTAGGCGACAGTGTGCCGGACATTCATTCAGTGGGTTGCGGGTCCGATTCCCGCCAAAGACTCTGGGTGTATTCGAATTTATTTTTTATTAAATATTTTTTAGTATTTTATTTTTTTTTTAATAAAACTCCACAAATTAGCAAAAAAAATGCATTTTTATTTTCTATTTCAGAAAAGTACCAAAAGTGTAGACAATGTGGTCTCAAAAGAACTACCTTGTCAATAGTAACTATGTCAGTAGTGGTTTTTCAATGACACGCACATGTTAAATGTCTATAGTAATTAGTATTGTCTGGGGTATACTAAGTCACTAGTACTGGTGACTGTGTCAATAGCAATTCAGTACTGTTTCACTATTGACATTTCCTGCAGGGAGGGCAACAAAAAACAATAAAACTCAGTAAGTACGGAATGCGCATGTGTGGCTGCAACAAAAATGAATTTTATATACCTACAAATACTGGCATAAAAATACTTTATGCATGTTTATGTATTCAGGAGTATTTATGTACAATATATACATAAATAAAAATATGTGTCTTATTATATGCTATAGTGACCTATTAAACTAATATACAAGCAGGTCTCTTTCTGTCTATTTAAACCTTGAAATCGAGAAGAATACTGCAGCAACAACAAAAAACCTACCCAACATAATAAAGTTTTTATACACAAAGTCCTACATGATGCCAGATAGACTCATAAAAAAAACTGCATAAGAAATTGCTTAAGAAACTAAAAATGTTTATATAAATTAGAAGTAGGGGAAGAATGAGGGAAAAATTGTATGTTTAATAAAAGGGAAGAAACAAGACAGTTTTATGAGAAATAACAAAGTACGTTTTTTTACCTTTTTGCATTTCTGGTTTAAAAATTTTCATACACATGTGAACAGGGAGTTATGAAAGCTCATGTTATTTGTTATTAGAAATTATAATTTCACTACTAAACATTAAATTTAACCGGTTTAATAAAGCATTTTTTACATAAAACCTGTAAATGGCTTAAGTTTTCTGTAACAAAAAAGTTGATTGAATACATTTGAATCTCAAATTGATACTCATTTATTAATTTTTATGGATTGCATTTAATGTTGTACAACATTTAGGTATATCCACCTGCTCTGCAGATTCATTCTAATCCTTACAAATTTTTTTTAAGCCAAAACTACAGTACTACTCCACTTTAACTTTCTTTGACAATATTGTTCAATTGGCAAATGCTGGGAACAATTGAGGGCGTTTATATATTTTTCTTTTATTTCCAGCAATTCATAGCAACTTTTTAATTATGACATTGAGCTAAAACCGACCAAAATTATACTGAATGCTCTCAAGACCTCATTTTTACATTTTTACAAATACTATTTCATTAGCTGCCTTATAGTGAAAGGTCAATGTAAGCAATGCGGGCGGCAATCAGCTGTTCTTTTTGTCGCTTATAGGCAAATGAGCCCAGCATATTTCAACCGGCAAATGTCAAAAAATTAAATTGATTTGTTACCTATAAATAAAATCAACAATTTTACAAAGAAAAAAGTTGAACCAAATTCAACATTGCCACGCGGCCGCTTCTCACGGCAAACTTCAAACTTTTTGTTTGAATAATTTTATAAACAAACAAAACTTTTATTCACTGTTTTTATTTACTTTTTTATTGAATTTCGTTAAAACTTTGTCCTCGAGTACTCGTATATGTACGTACCCGTTTTAAAGCAACACCATAGCGATTTTCAATACGATTTGAATATTTATAATTGCACGATAGGTTACGGTATTTACACTAATTTGTTTACCAAAAACGTGGAATAATAGGAATGTTATATTTTACTTTTTGTAGAAGCTTGAACAATTGTTGCAATAAATAAAATTTCGTTCTACAATGGCTGTAGATAATTTTTTCAATTTGGGCTTCTGAAAATCCAAGAGCAATTGTTGAAAAGACTTTGAATGTTGAACGTGTCACTGTATGGAGCGCTATGTGGTCTGAAGGCGTGATTGTGTCTGGAATCACGCTTTGAATAAATGTTACCCACAAAATGTTGGCCTACTATTGCTAATATGGATATCCCTGATGTGTATTTTAACATTACTAGATAACATTTTCCGGATCTATTTTAAAGATAGTGTTTATTCAAAGCCAATCGAAATTGACCCGCCATTTTGCCAAAATATTTTTATTTATTATTTATGTTTATTTAATGTACATATCTTCATTAAAAACGAAATAAGAATAAGTATTTCAAATCTTATATCTAATGACCTTTATTTCTTTAGTCCAGCTAGTGCGAGACGAAAACTGTTTATCTTCTGTTGTTTATATGTTTTAAGTTGACAGTCTCCCTTCTTGTGTCTGGCTCAGTTACGCTGCCAAAATAAGATTCAACATTTTGATAAAAGAATCGTCATCTGCATGCGTGGTTATGGTGGTCATGCAAAACCTTATTTTTTCCAGTTTGAATAACTTTCATATAATTTATTAGCTTTATAAAAAAAAAACAAAGTTCCTAACAGAGATCAGTTATGAGTACTGAAAAAGTGAGTATACTTGAATCATGACTTATAATTTGTTATACTTATACGTACTCATATTTCTCTCAATATCATCAAACCAATATTCATCTTTAAAGTTTGAAGTACGCATTATATTCAGACTTAATCTCATGTATGATGTTGTTTATTTTGACTCTCCTTAACTCAATGTACGTAGACGATAAAAAAAATAAGTATGACTCGCATACACTCATGCGAGAGTCGTTCATTTTTACAGTCCGCTTATAAAAATTATATAAAATAATAAATTTTATAATTTTTAAGAGAAAAGTTTTATTCAGGCTACTAGTTCAAATAATTAAGAATACTATTGTATTCTTGTACGCTATTTCTCAAAAAACGGTGAGTTAAATAGATGATATTTACATAGTGATAGTGGACAATGAAGATTGCTGAAGACGCCCTTGTTGGCCGGGTAGAAAATGCATTCCAATTTGCCAATTGTTCCAGTACTTTACAATAGTATTCTTAATTATTTGAACTAGTAGCCTGAATAAAACTTTTCTCTTAAAAATTAAGAAATAGTAGTTCATTTTCCATCTCTAATTAATAAATTTTATATTTTCCCCAATATGTTTTCCTATAAACTTACTTGTATGTTTTTATATTTCTTTTTTACTTATTTTGTATAAATACCTAAAGGAATATGCTGAAATTTTTTTTCAATGACTTAACTGAGTTGAATACTCTATGAGTATGTGAGTATTTTTCTTAAGATGTAAATCTAAATACCGTTGTTTATGAATCAAACATATTGGGAATCGTATGAGCTCGATGTCGGCGTTGTAGTCATACTTATATCCACCCGCATTTATAAGTCAACGTTGTTGTGAGTTTGAGTAACTCAGAGTAGTTAAATTGCAATGATTTAAAACCACTTATACTTAAAATGTTATCAGTAGTTGTGAATCGTAAAAAAAACGATTCATTGCCGATCTCTGGTTCCTAATGAAAAACCAGTTAGGTGAAGAGGTGATCCTCAGAATTGAAAATTGCTTACCAAACCATTATCTTTTTACGAAATTTAATTATATTTTGGATTGGCATCCCCTCAATTTTCTACAACATAAAATGTTGGTCTCGCATCAGTTTGAGGTTCATTTTATTTATATTTCATCAAGAATGCGTGCACGTTTTATAGCAGTTCCATTCTGTTTTTCACTACGATTTAAAAATTTAATTGCACGATAGGTTTGCAAACCATAAACCACACATATTCTTCTTGCGATACTTTTTCCTTTTGCACGTTTGCTTCCATCGTTTTATAACATTATTTTGCATTAATTAAAAATTAAAAAATATCTGTTTGGAAAATTTATCAAGACTTGATCCATTTAAGCGAACAACTTTTTTGATTAACTAAATTTGAAAGATATTTTTAATATCGAGGAAAAGCTAGAAAAAAACTTTCTTAATAATTGTTTTAACACCTCTTATAGTAATACATTTACATTTCCACTTCGTTTGTGACAGCATTGAAGGTTGTTAGCAATAAAACAGAATATTTACTCACTCGTACAACAAAATTGTTTAACAGGTTCCTTATTGTCGTGTTTTATTTTTATCTCTTCTATATGGAAGATTTTTTATTTTAATTTTTTTTTTATTTTTGAATTGTTGTTTCAGTCTTTTGTTTTTCCACTGCCTGGCAATTTGACAAGACATTTCTTAAAGTTTTTTTTTTGTTTTTCTGAATAAGACAAATACTTCTTTCTGTTTTTTTACCCTTCTTCATGATGATAACAATTATTCAGCTATAAGTTTGTCATTACGTATGACATTTCTGCAAAATTCTAATCTATGTACACTGCAAATACTAAAATATAGGGAATGATAGTCTGACTATCATTCTGATCATCTGTGTAAAAATCGGTTGGAATAACGTTTTAAAAATCCCCAGATCTAAATGTTGCTTTTATCAGATATGCTTTAGATTTTATCTTATTGCTATTTAGTATCAGTTAAATTAAAAACGCCAAAATGTTTCAAAATTTTTTTTAAGATTTCTTTTATTCGTTAGTGCCGAATATAGCGCTATTTCGTTTTTCTTTTTTTTTCTTTATAAAAAATTAAAGTCTTTTTTATTTCTTTCTCAGTCTGTTTATCATCAAGTGGAAATTTATTTGTGTGTAGTTTTAAAATAAAATACCCTACAAGAGAAGTGAGCACATAATGCGCCGTAACAAATTATCAAAAATTCGCAAAAAAAAAAAACTTAGAACAAAATATTGGTACAATTATTCGGAATTTATAAAAATATGAATTTCACAATATACATACATATGTATGTATGTAGAGAATTTTTAAAAGAACGAAGTTTTACATCTACATCGCTATTTTTAAGGAATCGTTATTAATATCGTTCACTAACCTTTGAGAATGAAGGTTTTTCTGCCCAAGTCGAGCGGCAAGTTAACATTTTTCAAGGAAAAACTTTCGAATAAAGTTCGATAGCGATAAAATGTTCGAATATTAAGCTTTGTATAGACGGTTGTCAGATCTTACAACGTTGTCCGAAAAATGTTCAGAAAATATCTAACAACCGTGTTAACTTAAAATTTTTGTCTTCCAACGTTGTTAGAAAAAGCATTGAAAATTTACATTGCTAGCACATTGCTAGATCTGACAACATTGTATGATCTGACAACCGTCTATACGTAGCTTTAGCTTAGTTGTTGTTTCTTATTTCAACTTAATACTTTACGCACATTCTTGGAAAAGGTTTTATCTTGCCTCAAGTTTTTGCGAATTAGTTTTTTAAGGTTTCCGATTCCATTTCATTTATTTATTGTTGGTTGCAATTTGCTTTGTATTTTATTCTAGATTAAGATCATTATTGCTGTATTAATTCAAAGAATACCATTGTAAATTAATTTGAACAATTTTAAAATTGCGTTATCAGAAATATTACACATCCTTGATCTATTGTAAACATCATCAATTTAACCCACCATTATTTAGAAATATAATTCGAGTTATGTGGATTGTGTTAATAAACATGTTGCAATTATACTTCTTTTAAACATTATAGATGCACGAGTTATTTGGAACAATTTAAAAATAGTCCAAAATTTTAAATATACAGTTTTATTTAAATTAGATTTCCTTTCGGAAAATTCGTGACAATCTAAATTTAAGAATTAAGTGGATTCCGCGCCAAAAGAACTATTCTGTTCTGAAATGAAGCTTATATTAGAGAGAACATTCTGCTTTGATTGAATAAAATAGTCAGAAGATAGTCAAAGGTCTGGACTATAAGGCGGGTGAGGCAAAACTTCTTAACCACTTCTTCCTAAAGAGTTTTTAACAGATACGAGTATACTGCAACATGTAGCCGAGCATTCTTATGATGGAATATTACGTTTTCATGACGCATATTCTGGGCAATGCTCGCTTCAAACGATTCAGTTTTATTGGTAGATAGAGCCCTCTTGATCGCACCAAATACAGACCATTACCTTAGTGCTATGGATATTTGCTTTCGATTCGTCTGGTTTGCCGGGGTTCACAGACATACATACGATCTCTTACGCTTCATTATTATTAATAGATCCATTTTTTATGGATCTAAGCAGAATTTCGGTCACTCAAAATTGTGTTGTTTTGCATGCAGCAGGATGCTTGCAAAATGTTTGTCAATGATTTGACAATAATCTTTATGAAGCAATGTTTCCAATTCGTGGTCTTCAAATTTTTGTTCCAAGTTTGCTTCAGCAGTTGTTTTTTTTTTTAATTAAAGAATTAAAACGAAATTTAACGCATATGACGCTTTGTTGGTTTAAAATTTTTGAGACAAAAAATAAAACGTTGTTTTTTACACAATAATGTTTAATAAATAATTGGGAATAAATGACTGATAGGTACCCTTCAAAATGACATAAATTTGCTAAGAAAAGAAGATACGGCGTTTGTTATGCAACCTGCATTTTGCACGTCCTTAAATCAAATTCCAAATTTTAGTTCTCAAGTACAAAAAAAAATTAAGAATCCTCATATAGAATACGGTATAGTTGAAGGATAGTCTGCGATAAACTGAAAGGACAAAATCATTAATTACAGAAAGTTCATGAACTAATGACAGTATCCATTTTCGGAATACTGGATTTGCAGAAATATCTGCGTTCTACATTTGTAAAATGAAGTGGAAGTGAAAATTTCATTAAGTTTGTGTTCTAATATTAGTGAATATGATTTGAGAAGTAAAATGTAATTTCCAGTTTGGTTCATCTTAGAATAAAAGTATCACTCGTTTTCTAGAACGCCGTGAAATTATCTTTGTGAAATTTAAAACGGTTTTAGTTTTACTTCGCAGTGGAATATATAACCTAGGCGATAGTCGGTTTTTCTATTACCAAGAGACATAGTGCTGTAGGGCCCCTCTAAATTAACGTCGTCGTTAAAAGTGTAGCACACATTTTATTCGCATTTGATCATTTAAAAAAAAATTGCGAAATTTTTATTCAAGTTCTGTATAGTTGCTTTTGTTTGCTGCTCCTTCATCCAACCGTACAATCACATGTCAATTACTCACGATCATCATGATCGTGCCTTCTTTTTGCCAGTAGGATTTTTGTTTGTTTTATTTTGAGTTTGTTTTTTTCTTCATATTTCAAGTTTGAAGGACAAAGAAATTAAATAAATATTTGATAACAACAACAAATGCCTCTAAATAAAACCTCTACAAAACAGAAAAAAATGAATTACAATTCCTATTCACTGTCGTTTTCTTTCTTTCCTCATACAACGTGACTTATCACTTGGAAATCTGTGTTGGCTTAAACATTTATCACCCTGTTGTAAAATCACGAAACGTGTAAAAATCCATCTTTTTTCGTTTTCTTGTTGTTTTATTTTATTTCATTTTCCTCACACAATTTTATGGTTTTAATGGTCATTCATTTACTAACTGGAGTGTAATTCCTGATTTGCTAAAGAAAACTTGATTTCTATCGTGATCTTTTGTTTGTTTTTTTTTTTTTTTGGGGAAACTTTTCAACGTCATTAAACAATTTTCTTATAATTTTTATTACTCTATTCAAATTTATTCCAGTTACTTTTTAGAGTTAAATTTACATTAAACGTGTTAGTGCATTAATTACTGAGTTTCCTTTAGCTGGTTGTTGATGTGACAAAAAATTAACAAAAATTCATTTATTTTTAAAAAATATTTTTTTTGATTAAGACATTTTTCGTGTGCGTTATTTCGTAACAATTAACAAAAAATGTTGTTTAAATTAATTGAAGGTGCGAATTGAAGTTAATCGTTTTTGTATTTAAATTTAAAGAATTTTTGCTTAAAGTACCAACAAAAAAGGTGTTAATTGTATTGTGATGTCTTAATAATGTGTCATCAACAGCTGAAAAGCTTATCATTTAAAAAATCTTTTTCTTTTTAAATTATAATGGTTTGTCATGAGTTTGTATACATACATACACATTTACCCTATGTGTTGGCCGAGATGTGTTTGGTGCAGAACTTGGTTTGCAAATATTGTACATCATAAATTACAGTGGCTCCAATGTATAATCGTACAACTGATTTAAATGTGCTCTGAACAAAGACAAAATATACTTTAATTATTGTTTTATGCTATTTACACTATACCTACTTATATCTATTAATAATAACAATAACAAAACATTTCTAACGATAACTATAGTTTTTAAGAGAAAATTTAAAACAACTCAATTTCTTTTGCTCAACGAATAATCGGACAAAGCGAAGTAGAAATGATTAAAATACAAAAATCTAACATATGCTTTGTTGTCCAGAATGCTCTTTAAGCTTTTGAGAATTGACAAACTTCCGGTTCTATGGAGTTCCAAGATTCTAACAAAGCCTCCTTTAGTCCGCTTTCATACGCTTCAATTCAATGACTCTTTAAAGCGAGTATTTATGGTAGAGAAGGGTATAGGGAATAAAAGGGGTACAAACTTGACGGCACTAGTCAATTTTCTTATTTCCTTTTATTTTTTCCGTTTATTCTACCTGAAGTTGTTTGCATATTGATTTGGATGAAAAAATAAAAGTTTGATGGTGTAGAGCACGAAAATTGATGATACGCATGTGAATAATGTGGCAAGTTCAAAAGAGAATCGAACAAAAACTGATCAGCTGAACTATTTTGTTACACTCTTCTGGCCAGTTCCTCTCAAAGATGCTCAATTACATTGAGGTCTGAACTCTGTGCAGTGGTTTCGATCAGTTTGGGGCAGTTATAAATCGACCAAAGCCTTGCAACTCCTGAAGTGTACTTTCGTTTTCTTTTTGCATTGTTGTATGTAAAGTGTAAATAAAATCTAAAAAAAAACAAAAACTTAGATACTTTTTGTCTTTGTTCCGAGCATATTTAGATCAGTCAAACTCTTGTCCAATAATGCTTTGGAGCCACTGTATTTTCCTCTAAAATCCGTTCACATAAATATTTTAATGTATTCAATAATATGGCCGGTTTTTATAGTCTTATTTGGATGATTTTTCTATCAGAACTATTCAGAAAGTATCTTGTCAGTTTTAATTATTTTTAGTTTCTTCACGTTATCTGAAAGCTTTCCATAATTAACTTCTATGACAGATGTCCATTTCGACCACTCATACAGATGTTGATTTCTTTTATCAAAATGTTCAATCAAATACACTTTAAAGCACAATAATAACGTCGAGGAATTGATATGTATTTGTATTCACTTAGGTCGTGCAAGTCGAGTCAAATCGACCAAATTCTTAATAGCGGTCTCAATGCTATTAAGAACGAATATGTTGACCGAAATGTAGCTTTTACAGATCCATCATGCATCATCTGTTAATTGTAGGTTAGGTTAGGTTGTTCCCACACCATCACCCAGAGACCACTACGGTCCATTGTGATGCCATCAGTTAATTGTAAGAACTACTAAACTCATTGACAATTGATGTATAGCATTCATGTTATTCGAATATGCCGCTGTTGGAAAACAATGTTCTTGTTGAAAATACCCATTAAATTTGTTTCTTATTTCAATGACAAACCGTTTGCTGTGCATATTCATCAGCAATTTCTGTTCCCCGGATTCTGCCATACTAACTCTACTAACATTACTTTTCGCTCCCAGAATTACATTCCCATGACCTAGACCATTAAATTAAATATAAAATGATGTATGTAAGTATGTATTTCAGTAATAAATAAAAAATTCTTGATTATTTTTATAAATTTGAAAATAAAGAAACCGAAACAACTTTCCATATGTATGGCTCTAATTACGTATCAAAAATAAGATTTGTTTATTTTAAAATGCTTTAAAAGAATTTGTAGCTTTTGACATGTTTTTCCAACGAAATTTAGTTGACTTGTTGAAGTAACCAGAAAAAATATCAAGAAAACAAAATGTAAATATTTTAAATGAAGCGCAAATGTTGTGTGTCACATTTGGTTTGGCATGCCAGCCAGCCACTTCGATTGTACTCGATATTCAAAATTAAACAGAACAAAAAAAAAAAAAAAAAAAAAATAGGGGAAACAAAATTTGTATTTCAAACATAAAGTAATCGGCAAGATCAACATGTGTTTAGACTATCAAACAATTCAAATGCAAGTATTGGTGGTTAAACGAAAAAAAAATAAATTCTTATTTGGAAATTGCGTTGTTTTCGAAAACAAACAAAATTATTCCAAAAAAAAAATTCCTAAAATGACAAAATTATAAAATAAATTATAAACAATAGAATAGGCCAGTACAACCCCCCGAAATAATTACGCAACAATTAAATGAGATGATTTTATTTTGGTGGAATTTGAAATAAATCATGTGTCCAATTTGCTGTAGCAGTACTCGTATTAAGATAAAGTAGGAGTCTTTAACATTTAAAGAATTTTTACTTTCAAGTTTAGAAAAGGGGAGTCTTTTCAACTATATAGTTGAATGAGATTCCTAGAAATTATATGGTTTCTTTCTTACTTTAATTTCCAACTCCTTTTTTTTGCTGGCGGTTTAGTTTGTGTGCTTTTTATTTCTATAGCATTTTTCTGAAAATACTAATTTGGTATTGTTGTACGCGAACAATTTTGTTTAGTTTTGTGTGGCATGTTATGAACTATTAGCTCATGCTATTATTGCACCACGGAGCAGTAGTTGTTGTGAAACAATTCCCGAGAAACCTCCTGCCTTACTTTAATTTCCAACTCCTTTTTTTTGCTGGCGGTTTAGTATGTGTGCTTTTTATTTCTATAGCATTTTTCTGCAATCTTTTTTTTTTTTTTTTTCTTTTTAGAGTCGTAGTGCTGACACACTGGCATTTACTATGAGCCAGTAAATGTGGTTCAATGTTTGTCTGTTTACATGTGCAAATATTGTATAAATGTTTGAATGTGGTCGTATGGGCCACCATTAAGAGATTGCAACAATATTTGTGGTCTGTGACTAAAACGAAAGCAGAGACGTGGGTGGAGGCATGTACATATTAACTTTCGCTTCAATTTGGTTGGCTTGCAACAGCGATTTTGGAACCGTGTTCGTATGCCCATTTAGAGTCAATAGCATTTTTACATAAAGTCTTTACTGGTGCCATTTTTTATGCTGTTCTCAATACAGTTTCCCATTGCGTATTACTCTAAGGCTAAAAACTTTGGAAATACCAAATTGATAGTGGAATCCGATTTACGAACAGAGATTCTGGAATTGAAGTACACACAGAGAAAAATATAGTAATACACGTTTACCACAAAAATGTCAATAATTTTACAAGTTGTTCAACAATGTTATGGTCATTGTAATTATTTATATGATTGCGGTAATCATATATATATGATTGTAGCAAATGTGGATATATTTGTTGGAATCATGTATATGATGAATCCATTTATCATAATTTGTTGCTTCTGATTATGATAGAGAACAACATAATATGGTATAATCTTTCATCATAAACTTGATCACCATAAACATTGCAGAATTGTTATAATCATATATATGATATTGCGATAACTAGGTGAATGGCAACTTAACCATATCATGGTTGCACAAAACATATAAATAATTACAGTGACTATAATATTTAAAAAAAATTCTTTAAAAATATTGAAATGGTTGCGGTAGACATGCACAAAAATATCATATATATGATTATAGCAGTTATGTAATGTTTATGATGAAAAGCAAAACAACAAATTATGATAAATGGATTCATCATAAACATGTTTGCAACAAATATACATTGAATAGTAAACTTAACCATATTATGGTTACCGCAATTATATAAATAATTACAGTGACCATAACATTGTTGCAAAACTTGTAAAAACTTGTATGTTTTCTCTGTGTGTACTTCCTTACTTACTTAAAAACAAATTGAGAACCCTTCATCTCTTTGAAATCTATTGACTCCTTCTCTTAGAGATCACTACGCCTGTGGCTTCAAATGAATATGTACTTGCGAATGAGTACACTCATATTTTGTACATAAAACTATTTATGTAGAGTAGTGTACAGAGACGAGTAGAGACATTGAAAATCACCAGGCAGTAAATGTTGCACAACGAGTACAATAAAATCGCATATTGTTGCTGCTGCCACCGATTGTTGTTGTTGTTATTCCTTATATTCAAGCCCTTTTTTATGTTGATTATTGTGCAATCAGCGAAGCATTGAAAGTTTTTCAAAAAAGTGCAAAAAAAAGTATATAAATACAGATCACTGTTATGGCTTTTTATAAAATTTACGTTTGTTTTTTCGTTCGTACTGAATGTACTCACATGCGAATAAATAAAGCGGCCAGTTCTTTTAGTCGAAATAATCATTATAATCAGTTTTGCTAAAAAGAGACCTGTTTTGGCAACCTTTATGTGCCAGTTTTAGTCATACAATTGTTTTAAATTATTTTCATTTTAACAGCAAGTAGCCGTAACTCATTGACAGGAACCCATTAGTAATGATGATAATTACAGTGATCATCAGCATGTTTTTTATGTATTTGATGCGATCAGCTGAAACTGCTGCAATAAAATGTAAATAAAAATTATTAGATGTTAATGTTAGCTGGACTGTTTATTTTGTTTTGTGGAATATTTTAGCATAAACTTTGTTTTATGATCTTAATGATATGATTTTGGCGGTTGTTAAAATGAGATTAACGAAAAAAAAACATGAAATAAATTTTAATTTTATGGGTTTACTAATTTAGTAAAGTTTATATACGGTAAGATTTGAGGTTTAGAGTCATTCTAAAGGTACGTTCTCATTTGGCAAATATTTACTCAAAAAAGCGTAACCAGTTGTTTTAGCACAAATTTGTTTGACGTTGTTTACTCTTACAAGAGTTTTGCAAGATCAAAAAAGCATCAAATAAATTTAAAATAAATATTTGTTGTGCTTTGGCCTAAATAAGAAAAGATTTTTTTAATAAATAAACGAGTCCATGTTATTTAGTGGTTACGTCTTTTTACAAATAATTGTAAATGTAAATGTCTAAAAAGCGGTCTGTAGTGTGAAAGGACCATTCTTTAACTTATAATTTGATAAAAAGCATATTTTTTCTTTTATAAATTTTAAATTTTCTATTAAAAATAAAAGAAACAACTGAAACTCGAAGAATAATTGTTGGTTTTCTGTTTCGGTTTAGAGCCATGAAAACTTTCGATTAGTCTTAAACTTAAAAACCATATCATGAAAGATTAAAATATTCTTGAATGTTTTCTAATACTATAAAAACTAAATTCAATAAATTAAATTAGAATTCAGCTGATAAACAAAAATCAATCAAGGAATAAATATAAATAGACCCACCCATAATTGAACATAGTGATGTTTGAATATGGTTGATAATTGAACCACTACTAGAACATGTTCTGTGGAAGAGAGTTTATTATTCTGAAGAACTATTTTCTAGAAATCAGTTATTTGCTAGATAAAATTGAAACTTACCTGTACACATTCTTGTAAGGAAGAGAGGCTAAATTTCCGCTTACAACCTGCTTCCAAAAGTCATGACTTGAAAGCATGTCTTTGTAATACAACCTGCTTCTTTGTAAGATATTAAAATAAGTTCAATAATTCTTTAACCTGTTCAGGATATTAGTAAGGTTTTCATTTCTTTTCGTTTACATTAATACAGAAATCATTTCAATGGCATTCGCTTATTTAAAGCTTTTAAATAAGGCTTCTCAGTAAGCGAATTCGAGAGCAGTTAAGTCCCTTTGTGGCTTCTTAAAATCTTAACATTTTTCACTGCACTGGCACTAACAATGTCTTAATTGTTTACTATTTATAAAGAATGAGTTGTGGAATTATGTACTACGATATTTTTGGAGAAACTTTAAAAGGTGTAAATTTTAATAATTTCGAAAGTTTTTTTTTCTCACCAAACTTAATGTCGATCAACAATGTGGTTAATTTGCATTTTACAATAAAATACTGCATTTTTGTCATTAACGACAGCTGTAAAATGACAAATTTTGTGGTTGAGAAAGGAGAATGCAAAAAAAAAACTCAACAAGACAAACTTTTCATTTCAAACATTTTACAAGAGAAAATAAAAATATTTCAAAATAAATAAAAATAACGACAGAAAAAACTATGTGGTCAAAATGCAAAAAAAAAAAAACAAAAAACAGAAAGAGAAACATCAATAAATAAATAAGAAATAATATTTCACAAGCCCAGAGAAAAAAAGAAAACTCATTTAAATTCAGTTAAGGTAGCTGCTACTACAAAATACAACCATCAATACCAAATAAACTAAAAATTCTTATCAAAATCTTTAAACAAAACAAGCAAAAATTACAACTGCATTTCAATAAAGCAGATGACCATGAAAAAAATACAGATTTTTTGCATGATTATAAATATTATTGGAACTCATACATAAACTAACCATACAAAAAAAAGTATATATACATATAAAAGCATAAATGTTTATAAATTTTATTAATTTTTTTTATTGTTATTTTTGATATATAGGATACGTCAGATACATACATACCTCCTTATGTATATTAAAAGAAACATAAATTTCAAGGTCTCCAATTCATATTAAAACAAAACAAAAAAAAATATACAAAATAAATTCATACAGACAAGAAAAAATTATAAAAAAATGAAACATATAAAACAGGAATGAAGTTTTTACGAAAAAACAAACAACAACGAAAAAAGTACAAAGCGATATCGTTCATTTTTTATAAGGCATAGAGTCAACAAGTCAGACTGTCTGGAAGCTTTTTATTTTTGGCCAAATAAGTGAAAAAAAACAACTGCAACAGCATTAAACCATTGGTTGTTATTTCTGTACGAGTATTTATGGTTGAGTTGTGTGATATCATCAAAAATTAAAAACAAAATAAGGAAAGACAACATTTATTTTGTCAGTCAGTCAGTCAGTCAGTCAGTAACAATTTGAAAATATAGAGTCTTATTTAAACAAATGCATTCATTTTTGTGTTGTACAAATAAAACACTTGTGAAACAAGTAAAAATATTGCACCACGATTGTGTAAAGACAAATCTTTTAACTGGTACTTTACACCAGCAAACTACGTAATTTATGCCACAATTAGATTATCTTTTACAAGGGCGTTTCAAAATCTGATATACATATAACTTTACTAATGATATTTGCATTGGTGTAACTATACAAGGTGAGTGTAAATCGGCAACAAATACAACACAAAAGAGAAACAATAGGCATTTATTTTGTTTGTGTAAAATAATGTACTACTGTCAAAAACACTTGAAAAAGTATTACTTTTGACATAAGTAAATTGGAAACAAAGTCAGTCAGCTGTGCTACTGCACTCACCTTGTATAGTTACACCATGGATATTTGAATACAAAAACAGTCAGAAAAAAATTCTAAAAAATCAGCATCTATGAAAAATGTCTCAGAAAATTCAAATAAGTAAAAATATTACACTAAAAGAATTTTTTGAGAAAGCTTTTTCAAAAAAATCCCTTTTGAAATTTGAAAAAGGATTTTAGTCCTATTCTCACAATTATTTGAGAGTGGGCGAAAAAAAAGTATTCCTAGTATGGTCTAGATATACTCAGAAGTTCTAACAGTTTGTATTTTTTTTTTTTTAAATTATAAAGGTTTTTCGAAAAAACCTCTTTTGAAATTTAAAAAAGGGCTTTAGCCCTTTTCTCACAATTCTTTGGGAGTTTTTTATGCTTTACAGAGACCATTTTAATATAAAAAACCATTTCCACATTTAAATATAAAAAATTTTTCAAATATGTTGCCCTTACACTGTTCCGAATTTGATTTATTTTTTTTTTATCAAAATTTCAAGTTTAGGCAGGCCATTTGTTTTAGAATTCCAAAGCTAAGATTGCAAAACGGAAACACTTTCGAAACCCTTCATGTATTTCTTATTTACCCTTCAAGTATTTTAATAGCCCTGATAGAAATGTGGATCTTATGACCAAAATTAAAAAAAAGAACCATTCTTGGGATATTGGTCTCGTTTTTTAGGAGTGCGGGATTTCCTTTTATACTTTTGTTAAATTTTTATAACTTATTTACCCCTATTGTGTGTAAAAATTCCACATTTAATTTGTTCCCTTTTCACACTTTTCCTATTAAAATTCAATGTTAAAAAAAATATAAGGGAACAAATTTCATGTGGAATTTTTATTCTAGCTTTCTGCCCAGTTGCATGACAGTGGAACCCCCTTCTTTCTTAATCTTCTGTATAAATTTTTACATTAACCAACTTTTCTTTAAATTTACAGCCATGTCACAGAACTTAATTCCGATCGAAAGTGATTTTTATTCCGCAAATTAAGTCTTTAGAAAATGAAGAATGCATTTTTTTTCGGAATGAAACCTAAAGTTTTTTTCTAAAGTTTTTTATTATTTCATTGTTTTGTTTTTAATTATCTCATTAATATTCAAATAAAATGTTGAAAAAAGTTGGAGTCAGTAACAAGACAACTTTTGTCGTTTTCAGATGCATCCCCTAAATTTCTTCTTCGTAGCTTTTCAACTGCGTCTTGATGTCTTTCTTCAAAAACAGCAACAATAGAAATTCGGGGATTTTTTTAAGAATTAAATCATATGCTTTTTGTTAAAAGCCGAGATTTAAAATTTTTTTTGGGAATAAACAAAATCGATCGGAATCTAGAGAACGGAAAGATCGATTTGCCAATACGGAATTGAAACCATTCTGATCGAATTGTGTGACATGTCTGATAATAATAAAATTTGTATAAATACATATCAAAATTTCAAATGTTGAACAACTTTTAATAAAAAACCTTAAAAGATACCAAAAAAGAAAAGTTAATTTATTTTTGTACTTCATTAGCGATTTGTCGCAATAAATTGTAAAACTAATTTCCGTTTTAGTTTTTTTTTCCCGTTTTTTTTAGCAGTTTTTTCGTTTTCAACTCCTTAACCCTTTGATGTATGGGTTTCTGTCTTAGAGTGTGTGTCAGTCAGTGTTGGTAATAAAGGCCAGCTAACAACCCTTAAGGGCTAACAACGAAACAACAACCGTAAAGCGTGTTTCCAAATTAGTTGAGTTTGTAAACCTTGGAAAAAGTTAATTTTTTTCATAAAATTCAGCAAAAAATATGTTTAGTGTTTTGTTTGCAGCTAAATTAGAAAACCCTTTTGGCAGCTAATTTAAAGGAAGCAACAACACAAGCTTTATTCTATATTGAATATTCATCCTAAAGGTAATTATAACAAATAACAACAACAACAAAAATCATTCATTTATAGGATAAGACGTACCCCAGAAGTTATGGGTTGTAGTTTTTTATGGTTTTCCAAAATTTTCAACGCTTTTTTTTTTTTGCTGTTGTGTCACTTAAATTAAGGCTTCTACTGTCAATGCATTTGGTGTTGGTGGAAAGCCATGCGTTTGACATTTCCTTTAAGTTTGTTTATTAAACAAGAAGAAAAACTCCAAATCAGTGAATTTTTAGACATGGTAGTTAAGGTCCTTGAAATTAGATTTTTTTTGTTCTCCAACTGTTTTACCGGGTGTGATGATGCAGTACATTTTCCACTTGATGAAACCACAAAAAATTTTATTTTTTAAAATATTTTCCTTATACACTTTTTAATTGTAATTATTTTTCTATATTTTTTGCCTACATTTGATTTACATATTTTCTAATTTCTATGGTTTTTTATGCATTTTTTGCGTTTATTTTTTTTTTTTGTGTGTAAAAAGTAACAAATTTTGTGTTGTATCATTTTAAACCCTTTCCTTTTTGTCTTGTAGGCAGAAAGACCAGACCGTTTTATTACAACTCTCTGGGGTGTAATTGATCATTGTTTTCATTTAAACTTTAACGTTTTACAAATATTTTTTTTTATTATCAAACAATTTGTTTGTTTATATCTGTGTGTTTTTTTTTGTTTTTTTTTTGTTTTGTTTTGCATTTATAATTAAATCATAAATACAGCTGACGTCATTATTATCAAAAAGATGCTGTAATGATTTTTTGCATTTTTTCTAAATAAATTATAAAATATTTGAAATTTTTATTTGGGGGTTGAGTGTTGAAAGGATTCGTAACCTAGATTTAGTTAATGTCGTTGTAATATTTGCTTACATTTTGTGTTTTTAATTAATTTTTAATGATTTATTGTTTTATTGAGAGAGGTGGCGTTTTTTATATTTATCTTTTGGTGGCTAAAAATGTAAAATCTGTTGTTTATTTTAGTAGGCTGAAGAACGAATATTCCATTGTATATATACTTGCACATTGTGCTCGGACATAACAAAATTTTGACTTTTAAAAAAATAATTGTTGTTCAAAAACCTTTAAATGTGTAAAATAAATTTATCGAATTTATGACGCTTTTCAAATCCCCAACTTTAGATACAAATCCCCAAGTCCAGTTCCTAGTTTCAGCTTCTAGAAGATTGTTGAGCAGTGATGGAAAGCCAACCAACCAAAAACTTGTCAGTCAGTATTAATTTTTGATCTACAACCTCTAACTTGCGTGTTTGCTTCCTAGAGATCTAATTTTTCCTACCATTCTATCAAAATTTACTATAAATAAATTTTATGTCTCGCTGGGTCCCTAATAGCTGTTGCCGGCAATCTTCGCCATACCGCATTGCATAGCCTAGTTGATAATCGATCCATTATTATCATAAAGGCCGGCTTAGCCGATGTTTTGGGCTTTTGCAAACACAAGCATTAATTGAATTGCTTTTTAACTAAACACTCTTAGTACATGTCATGTAAATTGATTTTAAAACGGGGTCCCTACGACTCTACTTAAGTGTTCACACGTAGTGAACTACCACGTAAACCAACATGTCATGTAAAAATATCAGTAAATTATATTTTCAACAGGTTCAGATGTTACAGTTACGTTACATTTTATCACTATAACATGTTTCGATATTTTAAATATAGCTAAAATTATCTTCTGTTTCTCTATGTAAGAAAACAGCCAGATTCTCTCTGGTTTTACTCTGACTCTGTCATCACAGGCTAAGCATAGGTTCTTGGTGAATGAGACAGCAATTATTTTCCGCCATTTACTTTCTTCGATGCTAAAGGCTCACAATGAGTTTCCCCTTGAAATAAATCCAACAAAGGTCGCAACATTCAAGATCAACCAGATGACCAAAGTCAACATCCGTGTCAACTTTGTCCTGCATGATGTCAAAAGCTATTTAACCAAATCTATTACAGATACCTGACCAGTTGTAGCGCAGTAGGTTCAGTGGTACTGAGACCTGTTATCTACAGCTCAGAAATAATCTATGACTATGTATATAAAAAGTTTTTCTCTATATAGATATAATATAGACTTTTTTTTCATTATTTGGAAGTACATATATGGCTTTAACATAGTACATAAATAGAAAGCCGCTGCTTCTCTGAAAATAGATGCACATCAGGGTATTTTCCGCTATGAGTCTGGCACATGCTGGGTTTAGAATAAGTAGTATTTATGGACTATACAGATCCAGACCAACCGCCCTTAACATAATTAACTGGCACTTGATAGTGTAGCTCATGGTGAAGTCATTATTAGACTGATGCCATAGTCACGCACAGAATGAGTATGAGAACACTAATGGAGATCATTTTTCTCCCAGCCAGTCTTAACAAATGGCACAAAAGCAAATCCTTGTAAAGGAGTTTTCAACAGAAACTTTACTTTTCAAAACAAAATAAACCAAAGAATTTAAATCATGAAAATCATTCATATTAGTATTGTATTGGAAAGAGCAACAATTACACATGAAAAATGATATTAGAAAGCTGTCCACCACTACCACTCATACAGACGTCGCTTCTTTTACCAACACTTTGGAAAATAAGCGGGTCTATTTAATAATGTCACGGATTTTGACTGCTGTAATTTAAGGCTGTAATCGATTTTATTGTCTCCTTAATATAGCCACACAAAAAATAATGCAACGTTGTTAAATCACTAGATCGGGGCTGCCAAGTAACAAGTTAATTTTGTTAAATTATACAATCGGGAAATTTGGTTTGTAACAAATTCATATAACAGTGATATCAATATCATTAATAATATGCCAAAATTTAGTTAACATATTTACGGCAACTTCATTCGCCATTATTCTTTTCGAAAATTCGACAGAAAATTAATTTACCGTAAAAGGATCCTCCTATCAAGAGATGTTAACTAAATTTTGGCATATTACTAATGATAAGTCCTTAATGATAAGTCCTCCAGACCACATAGCGCTTCATACAGTGACACGTTCAACATGGAAAAGTTTGTCAACAAAAATTTAAGACGATAGACCTTAAACGCTATAAAAGGAAATCAGTATTGCACCAAATCATTACTTAATCCATTACGTTAATCCGAAGCGTAAAAGAACCAGACAACCAGCTGAATCGCTATGAAGCCAAATGTATATGGCGCTAAGGTAATGCTCTGTACTTAGTGGGACCAAACAAGGCGTATCTATTTTGAGCTACTAAAATCTGGCCAGACTAACACAGAAAACATGTACCGAAAGCAACTGATTCGTTGGCCGAAAAACCACCAGAATATGCGGAATATTCCACATGTTGCAATACCTGTTCAAAAATATTGTTTTCCTAACCCGCCTTATAGTCCAGACCTTTCCGGCTACTATTTGTTTCGATCGATGTAGAGATATATTTCACCTTAGAGCGATGAGCACGTTCAGAGAGATGAGCAGTTCTTTGGGCGTGTAAATCCATAGCTAGCAATGACCAGTGCTTTGACTAAATTTACATTGTACAAATCTTTGAAAATAAAAGCTAAAAATTTTAAAAAATTTAATATTTTTAACTTATACGAGGTCTGATCAAAAATTAACCGTTATTTTAATTTTTTCAAAAAGCATTTATTTATTCCGGAATAACTATCTTGTCCCCTTCAAAGTAATCCCCCTCAGATATAATACGCTTATGCCAGCGTTTTTCCCAATCTTCGAAGCACTTCTGAAACGCACTTTTTGGTATCGCCAACAGCTCCTGTTTCGTTTTTTCTTTTATATCCTGAATCGTAGCAAAACGCTTTCCTTTCATAAGTGTCTTCAGTTTTGTGAAGAGGAAATAGTCAGCGGGGGCCAAGTCCGGTGAATACGGTGGTTAAGGCATGATAAGGGTTTTGTTTTTGGCCAAAAACTTACGCACAAGCATCGATGTGTGAGCTGGTGCGTTATCATAGTGCAAAATCCATGATTGGTTTTCCACAATTCTGTGCGTTTCTGACGAATTGCTTCGCGCAAACGGCGCATAACTTCCAAAGGTAGTATTCCTTATTGAACGTACGACCTTGTGGCAAGAATTCATTATGCACCACGCCATTGCAGTCGAAGAAAACAGTGGGCAAAACCTTCACATTTGACCGAACTTGACGTGCTTTTTTCGGTCTTGGCTCTTCTGGACGTTTCCATTGGGATAATTGGGCTTTGGTTTCAATGTCATGATTCGTCACCAGTTTTGACCTTTTTAAGGAAATCTGGCTCGTCGTTGACGATGTTCAACTGCTCCTGAGCGATGTCCATGCGACGTTTTTGCTCAAAATTTAGCAATTTTAGAACAACCTTCGCTACCGCACATTTCATGCCTAAAACATCCGTAATTTGCTTGGCATGAGCAAAACGATATGCCAACATCATCAGCAACTTCTCTGATAGTGATTCGACGATTATCCAAAATCATTTTCTTCACTCGTACAACCAATATAATGCCCTGTTGGTTTTAGAGAAATAGTAGAAGTTTATGTATTATTTATTAATACATACTTCATTATTCCTTTCCTTTGTTTTAACTATAAGATATTTTAATCAATGCCTGTTTAATTATCTAGGATCATACTAGTTATATATATTTAATAGTATTCTGAATATATGTCTTGATAATACATATTGAAAAATCTGTGTCTCTAGCTGCTTGTACTAAAATAACTCCATGATTATAAAATGAATTATTGCTTTAAATCCCTTAGCCTTTTAAAAAATAAACACAAACTAAACCAAAATTTTTTATAGTGATTTATGAAACTTTCTTTAAACCTTAAAATCAAGCATTTAATTGCCCTGTAGGGGACAAAGCCGTTAATAAATTAAACAATTTTCTCTTTTTTGTCTCACATTTGCCTCTACCAAACAGGGTTTTGGAATTGTCTGTGATAACTTATTTAACGCAGCATTTTTATGGCACGTTTTCTGTATTTTTTTTTTTGCATTTAACATGATTCTAAAATATGATTTTTTGTTACAATATTAATATTAAACATATTAAGAGCTTAACCCTTTAATAATAAAAATGATTTATTGCAATTATACATTTCAGTAATATGCATAATTTTCATTAAGTTTAAGGCAATATCTGAACAAAATGTGACTCCATAACAAAATTAAAGAGAAAAGGGGTGCTTAAAAATTTGGGTTTAAAAAAAATTAATTATGCAAATTAAACGCTGGCATAAAGAAATGTTTACTTGAATTCTAAACTGAAAGAAAAAACTCGCAAGACAAAGCATTCTAAGAAATTCTAAGAAAATTTCATAAATCTTATGAAATGGGCTCTTCAGCTGATACTCAATCTCATATGTACATACATACATACATATATAGTATTTGTTTACTTGAAAGTGTGTGGTTTTGTTCTTTGTTTTAAATATTTTTAAAATTTTCATCGTTTTTCAATGACATTGAAACCCGAAAACAATTGCTTAAAGGTACGGTCACATTTGACAAATATTTCCTCAAAAAAGCGTAACCAATTGTTTTATCACAAATTTGTTTGACGTTGTTTGCTCTTACAAGAGTTTTGCAAGATCAAACAGCATCAAATAAATTAAAACTAAATATTTGTTGTGATTTGGCCTAAATAAGAAAAGTTTTTTTAAGTAAACAAATGAATTCAAATAAATGTTATTTAGTGGTTACGTCATTTTCGGCAAATATTTGCCAAATGTGACCGTACCTTAAGTTTTTGTTTTTTTTGCATTTTTTTTAACATCATCACATTTGTGGCATTATGGCATGATGATCACAATGACGACGCTGATGATGATGATGTTGATTTGAAATGACTTGAAATGTTTGAGATTAACTGCAGCGAATGAACCGCTTGTTTATTGTGTGGTTTTGTTTAAATTGCTTGATCAGTTTTATGCATTTGTTTTAAAACACTTATAAGTTGTAGTACTACTTATAAGGGCCGTTATTGGGGCCTTAAGCTAAATTTTTAGTTTGATATTAGAAAATTATTGAAAATCGTAATGGCACCGAAATCAGGCAGAACAAGAAAAATTGCAAACTGCACTTTAATTACAAGTTTTGTAAGCAAAAAGTAAAGGTATAGTCTTATTTGGCAAATATTTGCCGAAAAAGACGTAACCACTAAATAACATATATTTGAACTCGTTCATTTATTTTAAAAAAATTATGCTTATTTAGGCCAAAGCACGACAAATATTTAGTTTTAATTTATTTAATGCTGTTTGATCCTGCTAAACTCTTGTAAGAGTAAACAACGTCAAACAAATTTGTGCTAAAACAAGTGGTTACACTTTTTTGAGTAAATATTTGCTAAATGTGACCATACCTTAAATCATAGCGTTCCCTAAACATTTTTATAATACTCTTATGAAGGTTAGGTTAGGTTAGCAGGCAATCGTGCAATACACAGCTTACTTAAGGCGGATTCGTTCCGAACAAAATATTTGTTCGGACAAAGTTCTTTTCATATGACGCCTTTCTTTTCAAGAGAGAGAAAATATTCAGATAAAAAATCTTTGTCCGAACAAATATTTTGTTAGGAACGAATGGGTGAATCCACCTTTAGGTCCATATGACTGGTCCTTTTGTGTTGCCTGTAAAGATAAGAAAGAGAAAAAGGTAAATAGAGATAGCCAGTAAGTTAGATGGAGACAAGAGAGAAGATGTCGGGTCCATAAAATTAGCAGAGAAAATATGGAGTAATCACTCCTAGTCAATTTAATGATCAAGTAGATCTACCATAAGGTAGCCAATTACTTTTTCTGATGAGGTTATCATCGCTCTAACGTCATATCTGATATTTCAGATAGACTATTAAATAAATACTCGTAAATAGTCTATTCGTATGAAACTTTGGAAACATTCCTACAACTCAGGCCCAAAATATTCCTTTGAAACCCTGATTTTTGCAAAAATGTTCTTTTGTAAACAACACAACCACAAAAAAAAGCACCATAAATTGTGAAGTGCATTTTCTGTTGATGGGGTAAAACTACATAAAAAGAGGAAGAAGAATTATAAACAGACAACTGCAACAACAACAGCAAAGGCAGCACCAACAATATACTACATACTGCATAATCTCTGTTGATCCCTCTTTGCCTCCCAAAAAACCTTGAAATATCAAAGGTACTTATTCTCTTCTTTTTTTTTGTGCACACAAACAACATCAAGAAAACGTAAAATGAAAGAGGAAGATCTGAAAAATAACATTGTTTGCAAAAATAAACATTGTTAAAATAAAATAGCAACAAAAATAATATAAAAAAATCTTGACAATCATCTCCTTTCCCCCCCTGAACAACAACTACACTCTGTTAAGTCTTTAGTACTCCATTCTTTAGAATTCGACTCAATTGGGACAATATTTACACTCCAGACACGAACACTTTTTATGGGTCTTTATAAGAATAAGTATTTTTATTTTATTTGTATCACTCACACAGTTACACGAATTCAAACAAAGACAACAAGGAAAAGGTGAAGAAGAGAAAAACGTAGAAGTAATTTATGTATGGATTTAGATTAGGAGGGTCCCATTTATTTGAAGCAAAATGTTTTGTTTTGTATTAAATTTTTTATTGAGAAAAAAAAAACACCTGAAAATCAGATTGATTGAGTCCTGACCCGATCAACAGCACGCAACAATACCTGCACGACAGCCGGTTCTACGCACCGGAATGACCCGAGATCACTCGGCTAAAGGCTGTCAACTCAGCAATTACTGCTGTTACAACAACAACAGCAACCTGCAAATATTTTTTTTATATAATTAACAAACACAAACTGCAAAACTTTATGGCTTATCTGTAGAAGACACCCAGAGTCTTTGGCGGGAATCGAACCCGCAACCCTCTGACTGATTGCCCAGCACACTATCGCCTAGTCTATCGGGGCACCCAAATAAATTCTCAGGAACAATTTCTCCGTTTCTGTACTCCAATTATGATTCATCGCAGCAGTAGCTATTTTTATCAGATTGCAATGTGTTGCACAATTTCCTGCTAACCGGGACTCGCAAATAACTGAAAAGGTAGATCCGTTTAAGAATTGTAAATTGAGTATTTTTATTGTTACCACGAAGGATTAACCCGAAAAGGTTTGCATCACAAACTGCCAGCAAATCACATTGGAATCTCCCACGAGATGTGTCCAGAAAAGCATTCTCCTGTAAGAGAAGAATATGGTATTTGAAAGTTCTGTGGGATAGGAGCTCGTATATTAAATTCAGTGTCACAATGCACCACATGAATATTATATTTCTTTTTGCAACCAGTAGAATATATTTAAAGGTAGTTCTTCCACCTTAGCGGACTGCACAGTCCAACTACATCGTTAACCGCCATAGCCATTAATATTTATCGGTGCAAGTAATCGTTTCTCTATTCCAATACGATAATTTCTCTGTACTCCTAATTTACAACAACCAAAAGGAAGCAAACACAGTCAACGATCTTCTAGTATCTTGCAGTTTACTCTTAGCCGAGGTAAAGTTTGCCGAACACTCAACTTCGTCGTTTCGCATCTGGTTATTTTTTTTTTGGCACAATTCCCTGGTAAACTTGATCGCATGTTGGTAAATTATTAACTTGATTACGGTAAAACTGTTCGATTTTTCTATATCCTTACAAAGAATGATGGACACGAATAATTTTGCAAGATATTGGATGGCAAGATTATCTCTCGACAAGACTATTTTAGTCGTGTTATTCCCACTTCAGAATCGTCAATTAAAAACATCTTGTATTCTGCATGTGCAACGTAAGGTGCCAAGCAGATCTTCTTTTAATAAATAATTACTAAATAATCATCTTGGGACCCAAACTATTCTACGACATCCTGCAGTGAACAATAAAATATGGATCTATAATTATTTGAGTGCCTGTTTTAAAGTAATGGAAGTAATTTCTTATAGGGATCGATTTAACATTATGACGCATGAATAATAAACCTTGTTAACAGCCTATAAAAAGATTGGTTGGTCAGCTATTAATTATGCTTTTGAAAAGTTTCAAAGGTGACTTCATGACTTTCCCAGGCAGACAACCCGAGGAAACAATAACCTACTTTGAACATATTTCCATGCTATCAAAGTGGATGATCCAGGAGTGCGATCAAAGGAATACAACATCCTTGCAGGTTTTCTCCAAAACATGATAGGAAAAAGTCGCAAAGTTGCTGCCAGTTACAGACTATAATCTCCACAGGTCAGTAGACGATCCAGAAAAACGATCGAAGACATCATCAAAACTTCGGCTTACTTGTAGTTTTCCCAAAGACACGATAGGAAAACAAGTCGGAGCGTATAAAAAACAACTCAAAAGTATCAGTAAAGACATTCGTTAGTACGATTAGGTATGCGCAGTATCCAGTAAATCATGGAACGTACATGGAAGTCTTGCACGGTGATCATAGAGACACATTTAGTGTACCAAAGCAAGAGTAGCTAAGACCTACCCAATATATGCTTAAGATCGGGTCAGGATTCTCATGATATGAATGAGCAGGTAATCATTTTCTTTACCTAGTAGTTTTTTCTTTTCTTGACCTCAATGTGAAACCATCTAAATAACTCTCTCGTTTTAGTATTAGCTATGAACAATACAAATTGAGAAACAGGATGCTGAGCGCCAAAATTGTGAAAGAAATTTTGAAAGACTATTTAGTAAACAAAGTTCAACAAAATTTTAAAAATAATTACTTCAAAAACCAAACTAAACATTAATTTTAGTTAGCAACAATGTTATCCCCGGTTTTTTGGACCATCCTAATGTACAGTCACACATACACGGAACTTACATACTAACATGATATTTTACTAACACTTTCAGTACAGAGGATCATCATCATTATCATCATTTGAAATGTAAAAAAAAAACAAGAAAACAAACACACGAGTATAATGATAATGATAATAAAGTGTTATGTTCATAATACATACAAAGAAAAAAAAAATTACAAAAACAGACGACGGACGACACACTCTGGAAACCAGTATCCAGATCTTTCATGCCCTGTTTCTACATGGTTGAGAATAAACATGAACGGCTATAAATATGTATTGTGTGTAATAAACACACTTACTTACACACTAACATTTTATGAATTCTTGGCCTTGAAAATCTTTAAAGTTTTTTTTTTTTGAATTTGTATTGCTGCATGCACACTTATTTACTTACACATGAAAAAAAAGCTTCATGAATTTTGTTTGTGATAAGGAAGCTTTTTAATTAATTGCTTAAAGCTTGAAGAAAATTAATTTAAAGGATGTTTGTAAAGGAGTTCATGATAACGGATAGGCTTGGATGTGTAAAAAGCTGGCTGGAAACTTTGTGCTTGTGTAAGGAGTTCAAGCTTTGAATTTTTGGTTTTAAATGACCTGAAATTTTCGAATTTGTTTATCATCATAAATTTTTTTGTTAAAAATATTTTCAAAGAAATTTATCTAGAAAGAAGAAATTCACAATTCTTTGCTCGAATAAATGGCTTGAAAGCTAAAAAAAAGCCTCTGATATCTATAATTCGATTCTTTTCCTTATTGTGAGAACTTTTGCTTTTGCAAAATGTGTTAGTAAAGTTAGTGAAGATTTCGATATTTAAAAGCAGAGTTCACATATTGACCAATAATAATGTGATGACCTGAAACTAGAATTAATTGTCGTATTATTTCGATAGATATTCTATATACCCCATAGATATTCTATATATTTCATGTTCAATAAATGCTGAGTCAGGAGTTCGACTTTTTAATTCTCCCCTGAACAGACTAATGAATTGTCTGCATAAATAATTTACCCCATTGTCTGCTGAATTCTGATTATTATTAAAACGGAATTAAAATTATTCGATGAGACTAATAACTTTATTTTAAAATTATGTTGCAAAGAAATGTTGGCATAAATGTTTTAACATATTTAGACCTGAATATCTGAATCTTTTTTATTGCCTGAAAGAACAGCTTTGGACATTTAGCCATTTAGCTGTTGGTTGTCTGTTTTGAAGGTATAATTTTCTACCATTCTTTTTAGCATTTCTACTAGTATTTACGACACTTTCCATTGCTACCGGTATTTCACGAATTACGACTTTGACTGTAAATAACCAACAGGCCTCATTATCCAAATATTAAAGGAAAGAATCGATGAGTCTTAGAACTCTACGTCTGGTAAACGACACAACAATAGTTCTGGTCAGGTTTAACTTCTTTATTAAGCTCCTTTACTTCCTCCCTGTTTCCAAATATTTATTATTATATTATAAACGGAGTTTATAATTTCAGTTTTGTCGAAAGTCATTTGAAGAAGAATAGGATATAAATAATTTTTATTTAATTTTTTTTACAAGGAATAACCTTGCTATACATAACATGATGAATAGTTCCATATGCGTGCTGTCGAAGTCATACGGGTTGTGGATTTTCAAGGAATTTGTGCACGATTTTTATTCTATTTTCATTTTCCTTTGCTCAGCAATCCCCAGTGGCTTAGAAACTATTTTTAATATACTCGATAGCTATTGCAGATAACGTAACAAAACACACATGATTGCATATGGTTGGAACTGAAGTCGGATTCGGTCGGATTCTTAGGCACAATGGGGCTAATTGGTGGCCCCTCAAAGTTGGTATATTAAAAAAAAAATAGCCAAAAATCCATCTAAAAATCCATCAAAATCTAAATCCTAAGAACGAGTTCCAAAAACTGAGCCAATTGTCTCATTTTTTTGACGTGTGATAGTTAAATATTTTGTATGTGCTTCTACATGGATCGATGTACTTATTTACATGTTCCAACTTTAGACAAATGTTCTACCCTCCGAGGCCCGACATATCTAAAAGGTCAAATAAAGATCGAAAATAATAAACTTAAATATCTCTTGAACTAAAAGAAATAACATACACATGCGAGTATATTTTTTGTAGATCGGCTCTTTAGGATCATAAATGAATTTAAAACAATGTAAATTTGACAATTTAAAAAAAAAAACTAGGACCCGCGGTGACAATTAGTTTTCGGTTACTACCAGGAGAAGTTTAACAATACTGCAATTAACAACATTTTATTACATTTGATTAAAATTGACCCTGCAATTGAAAATTTAAAAAACTACAAAATGTTGAAATACGCCACTTAACCAATTGAAACAATAAATTATTTTAATTAATATTAATTTACTAAATCCCTATAACATTTTCTTTGTTCTCATAAATAAAGCAGCAGCATAAACTGAGTTTATTTACTTTTAAGTTTGTGTAATATTTAAGCACTCTTCTTTGAATTTAAACTCTAGTACATCAATTAAAGGGGTGGTTAAAACTGCCTTATTCTTTTAAGTTACCGAAATTCAGACAATTTTTATTACATGTTGATGGGTTTTTGGATGGCATATGTGTAACATAAAAGAAATCTGCACTTAATTGGATTAAATTATGCTTCAGTGATCGAGAAAGAACGAAAGAGTAGAATTTAATAGACTAATAAAAGTCTAAAGATCCCAAAATGAAAGCAAACAACACAATAAAAAAGAAATTAGCTCTTTACTTGTTTACTACAGCAGCAGTCAGGAGCAGTAATATGAAGGAGTGTAATTATCAAATAATAAGAAGATCGTAGGATCACTTGATAATAAGCTAGATCTTATATATCATATGAATATATTTGAGGTGCTCAGTACAACTTTTAATTACAGATGCTTGTTTCAATATTCTGGAACTTCTTAATTTAGAATGATGTCATATTTTAATATACATATAAACTTTTTGGCCAATTACGAAACATTTTAAACTGTTATAATTCGAGAAATATCGTTGGCACTTTTTAGAAGAATACATTATTTCACAATTCTGTCATCAGGCCAAAGCCCACAAGTTTATTTGATAATCTTGTCATTAAATAAAGAAGAGAAAACATTTTTTGTTTTTTTTTTACAAATTTTAAACGACACAATAAACTGGCTTTCATTTCATTTGATGTCTTATTATCGGAATATCCATTGATCTTCCCTATAAAATTTAAACTAAAATCATTCAAACAACCAACCCAGTATAAAAACCAATCATCTGGCTGGAAAAGAAAACAGGGGTCGTCATGGATAGTCGTTGTAAATGGTATTAAATCGTTAAAATGTTACGCATGCGTAAATTCAAATCGTAATGTTCACTATCTATTGAATGGTTTGTCAATACGGATTAAGGTCAAGTGTATAAAAGAAACAGAAACATAAAATTAGTTTATAAAGGCAATTGTTGGATGATTAAACGAATAGGGATCATGGCTTTATGTTTATAAAATAATAGTGATATCAAGAAATACTTTTTACTTACTCTTAAATTATTATAAAGAAATTCTTTGTACATTTTTTTCACACAAGTAATTTGTAAATAATCTTTTGTGTTTTTGGCTTGAATTTTTTATAATTATTTCTTTTCTGTTTTTTTTTTTCTGTTTATAACGAAAAATTCATGCTTGTATTAAGGAACGAAAGATGAGAACGCCCTCCCACACATAATTTAGTTTAGTACACTTAAATGTCAGACTGTTTTATATTTTTACAGGAATTATAAATCATTTTACTTTGACTTAATACATTTGGCTGGAAGAGTGAGTGAGGATAATGCAAAAGAACACAGAGGTATTAAATCAGAAAAACCTCTCAAGCAGGTGGGAGAAAAATTTGAAATAAGTGGACAAAAGAATTAGTGTTTATTTATTATTAAGAAATATTTGAAAATTATTAGGAATTAAGTTCTTCCATAGTGCGTCCAGGTGATGATTGCCTAAATGAAAAAAGTTGTAGCACAAATTCTTAATGCTTTCAAATCTTGGTAGAATGAGGGACATTAACTTTTATACAGTTTTTTCTGTGTTACTTTGGGGTAATGTCGTTATTCGCAAGATACTTGTAGCAATGCTGAAAATAGTGATTGAAAATAAGACCTTTGGTATTTATATATGTGATAATTGGACACTCCCATTTGTCGTCGTGAGAATATAATTTGTTGGGCAGCATGCTTAACGACTGGTTGTTGAAATGTTGGCATCTCTTATGCCATTCACTGTTGTTGGGAAGGAAACAAATGATCTTAATCGACTAAAGGTACGATCACAATTGTCAAATATTTGCCGAAAAAGACGTAACTGCTTAATAACATATACATATCGTTGGTCTCATGTAGAAAGGCCCTAACTCGCTGTTTTTTCGAAATTAGTTTTTTTTTGCGATTCTAATGCATTTAACGCAAATACACCTCCTCACAAAAATTTATTGTAATAGTGTAAAAAATAACGCTTTTATAAGCAGTTGTACAAAAAAAGTTACATGTTGAATATTACAGTTTCTATTATGTTTTTACCTTCTCCTGTAAAGTTTCAAATTGCGAGTTAGGGCCTTTCTACATGAGACCATCGATATATGAACTCGTTTTTTTATTTAAAAAAACTATTCTTATTTAGATCAAAGCACAACAAATATTTAGTTTTAATTTATTTAATGCTGTTTGATCTTGCAAAACTCTTGTAAGAGTAAACAACGGCAAACAAATTTGTGCTAAAACAAGTGGTTACGCTTTTGCCAAATGTCAGCGTACCTTAAGCTGTTTCCAATTAAATGTTAAAATTACCAAAATGTCCTGAAGTATGACAGCCGCCCTTACTTAACCCATTACTAAAATTGTTACACTTCTATCGCGTTTTAATTGTGGCATTTTTATGATAGAAAAGTAACATAAGAATGTTTCTAAAAACTGTTTTGCCAGCTCTGCTGTAAACCTTATTTAAAGTACACCTTCAAGCTAAAAACCTTCTGTTAAGATTATAGATGGTGGTACCTCCTGACTTGTAGTGTTTTTATTTAATTTTTTCAGAAATTTCCTCCACAAATGAGAATGTGTTTATGTGTGTTGGAGTTTGAAAGCTTATCTTGATTAACAGCCAACCAACCGACCAACGAACCATCCAAGTATACAATTCAGCTTTTGGTTTGTTGTTGATACTACTGAGATACTTGGCAGTTCGTTTAGTTTGAAGTTGTTTTTATTTCTGTTATTATTTTTTTTTTCGTTTGTCTCTTTCGCTGGCAGTTTAATGCAGTTTTCACGGCTACGAATAAGACTATTTTGCATACAGCTTAAAGTACGTACAGGAATAAAAACCTAACTAAGGCTGAAAAAGCGAAACGAGTTAAGTAAAGGAAACAAACTTTTTTTTTCTTACTTATTTCAAATGCAATCAGTTTGTTCAGTTTGAGGATGTACGAATGCGAGGAGTTCGAGTGCAACTTATAAGTATCTGTGCATTTATTTTCAAGTGTTGGCGTCTTTCTGCCTTGTCTTCTTAACAGAATAACAGAGAAAAAAGGTTTGGGTGTATGTGGATTTTGGTAGATTATTTTTATTATTTTTTAGAGTTTGGTAAAGTTTCTCTGTATTAAGAAACATTTGTGTTTAAAGCCTTTTACTTTTTTTTTAACTGACTTTTCAAAGGTTTTGTTGCAACTAAATAAAAACCATCATCGTCATCAACATTTACTTCATGCATGCATGCATGCTTTGCAAGATGCATTCATTCATTGTCTGAGAGTTTTTTTGTTATGTTGTTTCAACTTTGAAAACTTAAAGCTGCATAGTGTAGCAGGTATGAATGTGTGTGTGCGTTTTAATACATACATGCTTGTTTACTTTGTTGTTGTTAATGATCTCTTGAACTTGAAACTAATGTTGCATTGTTCTTTCAACCTTTGTCTCGATTTGATTGTTGCAGGTAGTGTTGTGTTTTTTTTAGTTTATGGTAACGATTATTTGGTACAACGAATAAAGACTACAGAAAAAATAAATATCACTGTTCGGTATAAGTTTAAAATGTTTTAAGAAAGTGATAATTTTTCTGTTAACAAATATCACTGTTTGGTAAAGTGATCCTTTTCCTATAAAAATATAAATATTGCAGTTTGGAAATGACAATATTTTGATATAATATTAAAAATATCATTATTTAAGAAAATTATTGTTTTTATAATGAATAATTCATAATAATTCACTGTTTCTTGCCCAATATCGAAGATAATTTTTCTCTACTGTCTATAAAGCCATATTCAGTTTGTTTAAACAAATCTGTATGTTTTCATTTCAGCCAATCGACTACTGGCTAACACTAAATGCAAAATGCAGCAGACATTCCGTAAACAACTCGCAAGCAAAACACAACAAACCACGGTAAGAAAAAGATAATAATAAATGTTCTATATTGTCAGAATCGTCTAAGTTCAGGGTTAAGTTCAGAGGAGGCCATGACCAAAAATCAATGATATTTAATATTGTTTTTAACACTCATCTTTCAAGTTCAGGCTGAAAAATGTGCAACACAATACATATGAGTAGATTTTGAATACACACGTTTAATATTTTTTTCTTTTGAAGAAAAAAGGAAAAAAACTACAGCAAACTTTAATGGGAATTTGTGATACAATGCGAAAATTGATTGCAACACCTCTGACCCAAACCGATTGAGTTAGGTTTAATAAAACTGGCTACAGTGTACAGCAAACAGGCTTTTAATTTATTAAAAATCAATATAATAAAAGAGCTGTAATGACTAAAACAATTGGATAACCATTGGATAGTTACAATTTAACTGGTTATATCACACATTCTAAACGAATGCTGTATGTAATAAGTTTTCATTAGTTTAAGTTAATTACAATGGGCAGCACAAACGAGTACATGTTTGTACTTTTAAAGAAACTAAAAAACATTTTTTTATTTTACTCAATTTTTCATCATACAAAAACTTTAGGGAAAGATAGTAGTTTTAATATTTTGTCCAAAGGCAGTTATTTCGTTAAACATTTTTTTACTCATTTTGGCATACTCTCTACTTATTTTCCAATTAATTCATTTAGAATTTAAAAGCTAATACTGAAGAGTGTGAAGCAGGACTGAATAGCACAAATTTATGGGCATTCCCTTTTAGTACATACAATCAAATGAACTTGTCATAAATTTCTTTACATCACTTTTAAACTTGAGCTAGATTTACACGATTGAAATTTTCTTCAAAATTGCTCTTCAAAATGCTTCAACGCGTGTAAACAGCAAAATTTCTTCAAAATTTATTTATTTAATAACTATTAATATTTTGAAGAAAATTTCAATCGTGTAAATCTAGCTTTAGTGTGCATATCTTTTTTTTCTCCAATAACTATGCTTGTGTCATTTTATACCCTACACCACAATAGTGGGGAGGGTATATTGAATTTGTGCTGATGTTTGTAACGTCCATAAATACTGTTCCAAAACCCACATCAAACTGTAGCGATCGACTCAGAATCACTTCCTGAATCGTTTTAACGATGTTCGTCCGTCTGGCTGGCTGTCCATGTAAAGTTTGTGCGCAGAGTACAGATCGCAATTTTGAAGATTTTTCGATAAAATTTAGTACGTGATAATTTTTCCGCCCAAGGACGGATGGGATTGAAACTGGTAAATTATTTCACCTGGCCCCCATAAAAATGTCCTCCCGAAATAGTAGTTTAACGATCATAAACGTTTGAATTATGTAAGTATCCAAACAAATTTCACAACAAGTGTGTAGCAAATGAAGCCAAATCACATTTACATATTTTGTAAAGATCGATCCATAATTAATCATAGCTCCCATGTAAGCCCCACTTCAGAAAATCCCTTTTAAGAGCATAACTCTCTTAACAATGTCCAAATAATATTGAACACAAATATGCTTCGTATCAGAGATCGGCAATGAATCGTTTTTTTACGATTCACAACTACTCATAACATTTTAAGTACAAGTGGTTTTAAATCATTGAAATTTAACTACTCTGAGTTACTCAAACTCACAACAACGTTGACTTATAAATGCGGGTGGATATAAGTATGAGTACAACGCCGACATCGAGCTTCTACGATTCCCAATATGTTTGATTCATAAACCGCGGTATTTACATTTTAAGAAAAATACTCACATACTCATAAAGTATTCAACTCAGTTAAGTCATTGAAAAAAAATTTCAGCATATTCCGTTAGGTATTTATACAAAATAAGTAAAAAAGAAATATAAAAACATACAAGTAAGTTTATAGGAAAACATATTGGGGAAAATATAACATTTATTATTTTATATAATTTTTATAAGCGGACTGTAAAAATGAACGACTCTCGCATGAGTGTATGCGAGTCATACTTATTTTTTTATCGTCTACGTACATTGAGTTAAGGAGAGTCAAAATAAACAACATCATACATGAGATTAAGTCTGAATATAATGCGTACTTCAAACTTTAAAGATGAATATTGGTTTGATGATATTGAGAGAAGTATGAGTACGTATAAGTATAACAAATTATAAGTCATGATTCAAGTATACTCACTTTTTCAGTACTCATAACTGATCTCTGCTTCGTATACATACAAATAATATTTTAGAATTTTATGATGGTCAGATCATAATTAGTGGTAGCTGCCATAAAAGGCCCACTTTCGAAAATCACTTTAACGAGTTTAACGATAAATCTCTTAAAAATATTGTTATCCAAATAAAATTCAACAAAAATAAGTTTCATATATATAAAAATGATGACACTTAATTTTATAATGGTTGGTCCATAATTACTTAAAACTCCCGTATCTATTTATTATTTTTATATAGATAAAATATAACACACATAATATTTATATTCACGGAAGTCATGGCACTAAATTTTTGGATGATGATCAGTCCACAATAGGTTATATCTCCCATATAGCGCCTATTTCTGAAAAACTATTTTATACTGGGTGTAGGGTATTATATGGTCGGGCTTGACTGACTATACTTTCTTACTTGGTTTACACGGTGTTTTTCCACACGGGTTTCCAGGAACCTACTACCGTGTATTTACTTCTAATTGCTAGCTTCAAAGAATATGATTTTGACAAAAAACATTTCTAAATTTACTTTATTAGTTTTATTTTTATGCAATTTAAGGCACAAACCCGTACTCATTTGTGCTCCCCACTGTATGTATTAGCAACTCTCATAACAGTGCACAAATACATAAAGAATATTGTTATTATCGACTGATATTTCAAAAAAAAAAACTATTTTCTTTTTCTAGATCAATAACATTTATAATTTATTTAGTTTTGTGGGAATAACAATTAAGAACATATAAAATTATTTATTTAAAAACATTTAACCCATGGCAGCTCCAACTGCAGCACCACTACCAGCCACTACAGCTACATCCTTGGAAACATTGGCAGTTTCTTTAATAGTGTGTTTAACTTTTTTCTAATAACAAAAATAGTAAAAATAATTTGAAATACATATTTCCATACATACACGAGTATAAAAAAATAATTATCATTTTAATTAAATTTATTCACTTTCAACTTACCACCAACTTGTTAAATTTTTTGCGAAAACCGGCCTCTGTCTGAGGCATAGTCACACACAAAATCACAATGACCAGAATCATCAAATATTTATAAAAATTCATTTTAAATAGTTTTCTTTTTAGTTACAACTGTGCGTACAAATTTTGTAGTAATTATTTGAGCAAAATCTCAAATATGAATGATATGTAAACGTTTTGCAATTTCACTATTTATACAGCTGAAATAAAGCGGAAATATTTAGCGTCTGCCTTCTTCTTATCATTTGACAATGATTAAAGTGTTTTGAAGTGGGACTTCAATAAAACTGACGAACGAAATGCAAACAAAATTTTGCGTCAATTTAATTTTAACATTTGTTTTAAATAAATTTTTATCTAAATTCAAAATAAAAATGTAATAATAACAATTGAAGGGACTTTTTTTGTCGGATTTTTATTAATTTTCTAAAGAAATAATACAACAACTTTAATAAATACTGTTGCAAGTCTTTAGGTAAATACTTCAATGTATTTCATTAAATGTTTCGTATAATTTCTTTGAAGTTTTATTATCTTAAGTTTGTAAAGAAAATTTAAGAGGATTTCAACCGAACTGAGAAATTGCAAAAAACTTCAGAGACACAGAAATAAACTTAATATACAATTTATTCGAGGTGATTTTTTTCTAGACCAGATGGCTGGTCAGTGTCATTAAGTCATTGCATTGTACATTATCTCAATAATAAAAATGTAAAAATTGATCACTGTTGAGAAATATAATAATTTTTACAGAGAATATGATCACTGTTTGCAAAAGTGATACTTCTCCTTCAATATGAACAGTTTTTTTTACTATTAGGAAATAATAGATAATAATTAATAATTTTTTATAAAAAAAAAATTCCACAAAGTCATGACTTTCGTAAAGCAAAACAACAATTAAAAAAAATATAACTGTTTAAAAAAGTGATAACTTTTTAAAAATAAATTAAAGCAAAATATAGTTATTTTTTTAATGTGTGAAAGTGTCAATATCGTATAACAACTTAAGGCAGAATTATGCTTGGTTTTCACTATGATTGCAAACATAGATGACGCCATATGACAACCCGTCTTCATACAATTGCCAACAATTTGGACATTTTGACAGCAAAAATGACATAGTGAAAACATAGTGAAAACGCGGCCTAAGCAAACTCAAACTGTTGCTCTATCCGCTTATAACTCTCTTCCAGTACCTCTAGTGAACAAACGTTTAATCTGGTAGTATTATAGCTTCGTCTGCATGTATAATAATAGCAGGAGTAAAATTGTAAGAAACTATAATTATTTTAGATTTTTTTAATCAGCTCATTATGCTAACTTCTATCCTGATTTTTTTTTAGAATTATCTCCTCTTGAATACACTTGATGCCTTTAGTTTTCTACGCAATTCAATTAATTGGAACGTCTGTTATCCTCCCATCGTTTTTTGAGCCATTCATTATAACTTGATTTTGTTTTATTTTTTAACATTTGTTATGTTAAACAATAGCTAGCAATTTAATTCTGCTAATTTCGAGAGCTCATCAGGCCCGTCTTCTCAGCTTTGTAGCAATACTTTCTATGCTTATATGTATATCTTTTATTTTTCTCAAGTTCCACATTAAAATAAAAAAAAATTTTAGTTTTTCAAAAAAAATATTCTAACGATAGCGAACGTGACACACTTTGAAAAATAGAATAAAATGTTGAATGTAATTTGCAAATGCAGTAACTTTTTTTAATAAAGCCACAATCTTTTGAATTGAAGTAATATGTTCAGCCGCTTTAATAGAACCATCATGAAGTATTGATAACAAACGATGATTGTAGGTACTAGGGGCATACAGAAAATAATAAATTCGAAAGAGAAAATGTCACTAAATATAGTTAAAAAGCAAGAAACAGTATATTTTCAGTACTTTGGCAAAATTGTTTATAATAGTAACTACGTTTAGCTAAAAAGGATAATCCCGGTATAACAAATGATGTGATGTCTGGGTTTTTCAGAACGATTTTAGATTAGTACACCAATATTTATTTTTCTTTAATCAAACTCAATATTATTAACAATTTGTTTCATCTCTCCAAAATGTTTTAAATTGTAAAATAAGTTGTCAAAATCCTTAAAAATCTACTTTCAATTTATACTTTAAAACAGCTCAATAAAAAGTGTTAATTGGAGAGTCTTAAGTGAAAAGAAAGGAAAGGCTTAATATACTTTAAATCTGAAGTAAAATACAAATATTTGCTCACTCCGTTATATGCGATTTTTATTAACTCGGTATTCGTTTTACTGAGTTTTGCCTTTCGATCTGATGGCCACTTTTGTGAAAATGTCCATTTCCTAAAACCCACAATTTGGAAATGTACTGCGCAAGTCCCTGTAGTGGAATCGCTGGAGCTGATTACACAGCACTCCTACTTGTTTTATTTGCAATTATTTATTATTCTACCACATCATGTTATTAATTAAAGCGTTGCAAATGTATTTAAAAATCACCTAAAGGAATTTATATTTAAGGCGGCATCAAGTACAAAAGTCAAGAACTCTTAACACAAAATAAAACAAGAACAACATACGATTGCAACAATAACAAAAAAGGGTGAAAACTCAGCAAATCAGCAAAAGAGAAAAATAAATAAATTAAAAAAAAAATAATAATAAAGAAAAAAACGTAACAGACATGCTGATAAACGAAACAAACTGACAAAGTAATTACAACACACACAAATAGGGGCCATATAAGTCAACTGCAACAATGAACAACAAATAGCAACAACAGCAACAATAACAGCAGAACCATTATGCCACAAAGACCACATTATCATGTTCCCATATGCAGGGAATCAAGTACAAACAAATTGTTCATAGAATAGAACAACAAGAGCAACAAAAAAGAATTTACAATTGTTACATACACGTACATACTACATACATATGTATGTATGTATGTATAGGTATGTATGTACATGACGACTCCCTGCCAACATTTTCTATTGCGGAAGTGACTCAGAAGTGACGCTAAGAAGTTGAAACTCATCTTCTGCGATACCATTTTCTGATCGTAGAAGTGTCTTCCGTATTGAGAAGTTGTACCCCCCGGAAGTAACTTCCAGAAGTCACTTCAGCGTAACTTCAAGAAGTCACTTCAGCGTAACTTCCAGAAGTTATTTTCTTCGCCTCTCTTTTGCTTTTGATTTTTGTTTGCCTTTACAGATAATACACTCATATTGATTATGGGATAACAAATATGTAAAAACTACATCAATAACAATAACAAATCGAAACCACACTTTACCACTGACCGACCAGAGCAAATGACAAAATAAAACTAATTTCTATGATGTCGAAAACTTCTTTTTTGCATTCTTTTCATTTCATTTATAACGGGACATGTCATTTTCGGCTGGTGTTGTAAACAACAATCTTCCCAACATCGTCTGGATGACTAAAAGACGACTGCAATGTAAATTGTTATTGTTATCTTCCAATTAACGTCTGGAAGTGAGTAAGACGTAACGCCTTTGACGATGGACGATGAAAGAAACTTCCAATTGCTGGCAGGGCTTAAAGATGTAAAAATTTAGATACGCAAACAGAAGAAAAATACTCGTACTATTTTACACGGTATACTTGTTAGAGATAGAGATGCATGAGGCATATATGCATCACACAGACACAGCAGCAGTCAACAACAGCCAACAACGATAACAGCAGGCTGGGCTTTTCATTTATTTTGCATTCTAGGAAGGAAATTTGTAACGCACTTGCAGGCATATTTCTACACCTTCTTAAATACACATTTACACTAACGAGCTGCGTGGTCTCCACTCCACAATTGGAATGATGCAAATGGTAGCTTCTCCTCTCAACTCCCCCTATACCCCCTTACTGGTGTATTTAAAACGCACTGCAAAAATCCTCTCGTCTGGTTTTATTTCTTTGAAAGATGATTAAGTATGATGAGAAATGATGTTGATGAGAACATGTTGAAAAAAGAATTTACTTACTGCTAAAATGCATACAATACATTCAGACATACATACATACATTTGCGCATACATAGTGGGAAATTTCCTCAAAATTACAAGAAGAAACAGCGATGCCAACTTAGCCCTTTTCGGGCTAGATTTAGCCCGTTTTGAGTCACTCAAAACGCGAAAAAAGAAAATTGGCCCGAAACTAAAAAACGCGTAAATCTAGCACTTTTTACAATTATCTTTTAGCCCTTTTAGCCCGTTATTACTTTTTGCTCGACATTTTAGTTTTTTCGTACTTTTTCTTCCTTTAATCTAATAATATCGAAATAACGTTAGTTTGCTTTACAATTTATAAAAAGAAGAGGAATCTAAAATAATCTACATACATATATTTCTTTCAAATTGATGTGCTTTGAAAATTGTTCTACAAATTTAACCGTCATAATTGAAATTAGAGCAAAACTTCCATCCAACATACAAATATTTAAAAAAATATCGTTACTAAGTACTGAAAATATTTTTTTCGAATAATATGAAAAGCCTTCTACCAAGCTTTAAAAAAGAGTTTATTGTTGATGATAAAGAAATTGATTGTTTAGAGAATTGTCTTCTTAGTTTAAAAACATGTGAATGGAATAATACTGAAAGAACTGACAAGTTTTGGATCGGTGTTCATAATTACAAAAATGCTATTGGTAATTAAATTATCCAGTTTTGCCTTACACATATTGACATATCCGTACTCAAACGCAGAAGTTGAGAGGAGTTTTAGTATCATGAATTTATTCAAAAATAAAATAAATACGTGTAACAGTTTAATACACATTAAATATAGCCTAACAAGAGATAATGTATGTTGTTCAAACTACAAAATACCTGCCGAAGTGTGCATTAAAATTAATTCGAACGAAACATGTAAAAAATCTAAATTTTTTATTGATAGTGTCTTATGGACTGAAAATGATGATGAACAAGAAATCGAAATTTTGTTCAGTAACGACCAATTTTAAATGTATACTATTTAATCTAGGTATGTTCCTTAGTTATTAAAATGTAATATGAAATGTAGATAATTTAGATATGTATCTCATTATAGTAATTTTTTTTCTATTGTTTTTTATGTGTTATGTAGACCTTTAATATTGCTAAAAATCTTTTTATTAAGTAAAAATATTTTTTTTTAATAAATTATTTTATAAAAAAGTCTTTGTTGTTTTGATTTTTAAAAGAAACATTTATAATTTAGCCCCTTTTCGCACGTTATCGAAAATTTTGACAGGATGTGGCTTTAAATGATTTTTTTTCAATTTAGCCCTTTTTAGCCCTTTTTTCAAAAATTTTTACGCGTTTTGAGTCTCAAAAGTTGGCATCCCTGAGAAGAAACAGCAGCGTAAAAAAGCTTGCTTCTGTATTTAAATTTCTTTGCACCATGATGAGAAGGGCATCATCACCATCATCATCATCTTTGCAAGTTGTGTGCGTATACTTACTCTCGTACTTGTACTCGTATTGTATATTTATACATATGGAGTAATTAGCATGCAGAGAAGTAAATTGTTAAGAAAATATAGGAAAAATACACAAAACAAATATAAAATTCACATAAACTCAATAATGTGCTAAAATATTAGTTTTTAGATAAGTTGTTTGCAACTAAATTAAAAGAATTTCTTTAATGAGAACTATTGTAATACAAAAATCATTTAAGAAAAATATTGAAATTTTATAATATTTTGGGAAAATTGTATGGACACAAACAATATTCATTTGTAAATTTTTCTGAGAATACTTGTTTTATTTAATACATCATAATTCGTTTTAAATATTTTTTTAAAAACAAAAAATATTTTTTATGAAACCCTTTTTTGTGACCTGATTTCTTTTTGAAAAATTCGTCATGTACATATCTCCGAAATTTGAGCACAGTCTTAATGTAATGTACATCTAATCGTCGGTTTTGCTACTGCCCAATTTTTGTTTAAATTGTATTTGTCTAAAACAGAAATTTGAACAGGAATTTTAAATTTGCTCGAATAAATTGATTACATATTTAAAATTAAGAGAATATTTTGAATAATTGAAATACAGTACGATCTCGATTTGTGCAATATAATGAAATTAGGACCGTTGCAAACAGCAAAATCGTTTTTCGCCTATTTCAACTTTCCAAGTCATACACATTATTACTAATCAATGTCGTCATCACTAACAATGTCCTAAGCTGATATTTTGATTTTGAAATATAATTACATCGTTGGTAATATTGCGACAATTGCAATATTTCAGTATTATGGCAGGTGCGTAATATGTACCCAATAATTTATATTTCGAAATTCATTCAAAGAAAAATAACGCAGAATTTTTAGGAGTTATGGGACAACTCATCTGCAAAGCACAGTCGAAATTTGCAGACCACTCGTACAATTGTTTGTATAATGTAGTAGCAAATTTCCTACTTTACATTGTTTCTTCATATCAACCTTTTACAATTACTAACCAATAATATATGTATACAGTCAATTTCAGTTTCAACAGTAGGCCTTTATATAGTCCAATTATTGTTCTTCATAAAGTCCAATTTTAGTTTTAATCATAGTGTTTATATAGTCCAATTATAGCTTTTAATGCAGTTCAATTTATGATTTCAACCGTAAGACCAAATTAAAAGTCTTTATTGTGTTTAATTTTTGAATCATAGTTGTTTATACATTAAATTTTAGTCTTAGATGCAGTAAAATTTTACGATTTTTTTAACTATGCCACACTAGGGTGGCCCTTAGCTATATGGGAAATTTTTTTTTATTTATTTTTTCCACCATCACCTCCCAGTTAGGTGACTTTTAGTAAAAAAAAATTATACTGAAAAAATTTCAGGTCAATAGGTTGGGGTTAAGATTGCCGCAAGTCCGCTCAAATTTCGGAAAAATCATAATTTTATAGAAAATCTGATTTTGAAGTAATGTTACGAGAAGGCTATAAATATTACAACAAACCAATGTAAGAAATAATTATTAGCCATGAAGTTTCCAACACTTGTTACTTGAACAAGTTTTCTCCTGGTCTCATATTTAAAAACTTAATTGAAAAAAAAATTGAATTTAATTTAAAAACTTGAGAAATTTGGGTGTTATTGTCGAACAAATTGTGTTATATATAATTCGAAAGTTCATGAAAAACATGGAAAGTGTATATTATGTCTGATATTTCGTTTGTAATAAATCAAAACATTGGTCGTAGAACCAAAAACTATATATATTATCGGTCCTTATATGATTCTAGGACTAGTTAGCCATGTCCGCCCCACTGTCTGTCTGTGGAAGACACGATAGACCTTCAAAATTAGAGCAATGAAATTTTTAAATACGAGTACATACATTTTTTGTTTCATCGAAATGTTTGATATTGCAAATGGGTAAAATCGGTCTAGTAGGATCCTATTTAAAGACCAAAGTTTCAGACAATCTCGATATTTTTTTTAGACACTTTTTTGCTATTTTCTTCAAATATAATGCAGATGATATCATGAAATCTTTGAAAAAATTTTTTTAAATTTGACAGAAATTATCTTTACTAAAATCGTTGTTGTACCCAATTTCGTGACGATCAGTTCATATTTCACCATAGCACCCATTTAAAGTAGACTTTCGAAAATCCCTTAAATTTGTATAAATATCTTATCAACATCACTATCATATGGTGGTCGGGCCATAATAAATCATAGCTCCCATATGAGGACGGACAACTTCCGAAAAACTCAATAACCAACGTAAATATCGTATATATATATCGATATCGAACCGAAATTTTATTAGTTTTTATATTTTTTGTTCGATAAAAGGTGATTATTCAGGCATGTGACGGAAATCGAAAACGAAAACCAATGAATTTTAGAAGTCAATTTTTTCGTAATATTTCTGTATTGAAAAACTTTTATCACATAAAATATAAAGATATTGGGCTACTAATGAAAATCTTAAAACAAAAACTTTAAAAATTAGATTATAAATGCATTAAAATGCATTTCCAAAACTGACTCCCTTTCGATTTCGATTTCCATCACTTGCCTGATTAGCTAAAGAATCAACTTATTAATTGTTTTATTTAAACTATAAATCCACAACATTGCATTATAAAAAACGCTATCGTTTTTCGCACCCTTAACAAATATATGTATTATGAATGTGTTTGTTCTTCTCTTATCATTCCTTGACTGGTCTTCAAGGTTCGTAATCAAGGAGGTGCAAGCATATAATCACTATTTAATTACCACAAATAAATATTAACAATTGTTAAATATTGATTGATTGATTTCAACCACACCTCTAGTTACATTTACAAACTCAAATGTGACAACAAACTTCCAACTGCTGCGAGACTTGTAAATAACATTCATTGTTTTTTTTTCAAATTATTTACTCTCATTTGTTACATAGCAACACACTGATATGTATAGGTACTTACATTATATTCATATATGTAGATAAAATACTGTGACTAAACACCTTCAGTTTTATTGCCAGCTTTTAAACGTTGACAAATTATCAGCTGTCATCGAAAGTGCATTGATATTTTGAGTAGCGCCGACTGACCAGTTATTTGTTCAATATAAATATTTGGGAAAAATAATAGCAGGCTGTAATTTTATTTAGGTTTATAAAGATTAAACAGAAGATCCAAAAAATCCTCATATTAAATCCTTATGTGACGTTTGTAATACTTATAACTTGATCTATTAACCAATTCTCTTGCAACAAATTCCCGATCAAGATTTTAAAAAACATTCAACTAAAATTCTAACCACTACTGTATATCTTAGATTTATTTGTAAGTGCTATGCAAACCTAACAATACAATCAACAACGATCATATACAACCATACGAACACAACAGATAGACAGATTGTTATTAATGCGATAATGGTTGAGAATGGTCTTTTTAATACAACATTGTTTGTTGTTGATTTTGGTGTTCATTTTTTTATAGGCCCGCAGAATTTAATCTAAACAAATATTATAATATTTATTTAAGTTTATTTTTTGTTAATGTTTTCTTAAGACACATAATATTTTGCAATAAAGAATATTAATAAAAGTCTGATAAATGCTTGTTTTAATGTACGTAATGGTTCTTGTGGTTTATAGCAAAGAGGAAAATTTTAAATTCTATTTGCTTTAAACTCTCATAAACTATAAGACTACAAATATAGACATTTGTTTCTATTTAAAACGGGCCAAGAGTTATATAGTCCATGTACTGCATTTTAAGAATAAGTCATCGTGTATCCACCACGTACATTTGAGAGCGATAGTCAACGATAAGAAATAATGTTGTTTTAAAATATAAAAGTCATAACGCTTTCGCTAGTTGCCTTGAATAAAGTACACTGTTAGAAATTTTCAGCCTTTTGTTAGTGCAATTTTAAATTCAATTTTATACAGTCCAATTTTAGTTTATTCAAAATATAGTCCATTTATAGATCTTTATACAGTCTAATCGTAGGTCTTTATTTAGTTTAGTTTTAACGAAAGTGTTTATATTGTCCAATTATTACTTAAATCACCGGTTTTTATATATTTATTTTTTTAATTTTTCATTATAAAATGAGTTTAAATCGTAGGCTATATGCAGTTAATTTCAAATAATCAGTTTAATTTGTAGATTTGCAATACAGTTCAATTTAATTGTAAACTTATGTCTATATATAGACAAATTTTAATTTCAGGCGTACTTTCAATTCAAATTTTAATTGAAGTCTTAGAAACAATTGCAGCTCTTTTTACAGTACAATCATAGACATTTATACAGTACATAAATTCGCTTCAATCGCAGATCTCTCTGCGGTCTAATTTTAGTTTGATGCTTAATGCTTATAGAGATCAATTTTAGGTTCATTTGTATGATAAAAATATTTCGTCCAATCATTAAACAGCCCAATTGTAGGAATTTATCTATACCAATCATAGATCCAGCCCAATTATAGCAATTTATTCAGTCCAATTGTAGATCTCTATACAGTGCAATTGTAACAATTTATTCGCTCTAATCATAAATCTCTATACAGCCGTAGCAATTTTTACGGTTCAATCATAGATTATATTAAGTTCACTTGTATCAATTTCTTAAGTTCAGTCAATACAGTGGCGAGCATAATTGAGTGCATGTTCACGAAACTGAGTTTCGATATCCATGAAAACAAAACCATACAAACATATCAACAAAAAAAATTATTTTATTTTTATTATTTTCTCCGTAACAAATAGAAGTAAAGAAACAATAATTAAAAAGATGAAAACTCAATTTTGCACGTTTTATGAATTGCACCTATTATCGCTCGCCCACTTCTCTTATCACCAGAAATTATGCAGATTTAACATTATGTTTGTTCATGTTCGTATTTCTTGCTAACGAAAACAGATTTTGTCAATTACTGTCATATTTGAAATAAATTGTTGATTTTTGGCTTAAAAGTTAAAAAAAAAATTAATAGTGTTGTATGCCTGACCGAGAACAGCTGTTCTTCACGTATGTACTATTTCCAATAGGCTTGGTATTAGTCAATTAACGGTGATCGCAGCTCAAAAGAGACGAAATGTGGCTCCCAAATCGCAAGTCAGAGGTCGCAAAAAATTATTAACGGACTCAGACGCTCGGCTAATGATGTCCGAAATGAGCTGCTATAAAAAAAATCGTAAAGGCATGGATTGGGACACAAAATTTTAAATTGATAGAATCAAACTCAATCCGATTTAAAATCTTTGGTCAATCATGAAAAAACGCCTCGGGCAGTACGAAGCAGCCCCAACAAACATCGGCAACCTTTGGGATTGCGTAAATGCGGTATGGAATCGACGTTATCGAAAATTTGGTAGAAGGCATGCCAAACCGCGTAAATCAAGTTATTTCTAATAAGGGTCTATAGACCAAATATTGAAATTGGATTAGTTATTAATTTTCGTGAAATGTGCACAATTGAGTTTATGCGAGTTATTTTATTTTTTTCTTTCAAACTCTTTGATTTCATCTCATTTATAATTGTTTCTTTACTCTTGTGTGTTACAAATAAAATAACAAAATTTTTTTGATTTGCTTGTATGGTTTTGTTTTTATGGATGGCGAAAGTCAGTGTCATGAACATGCACTCACTTCTGCTCGCCACTGTAATAAAAATTTATTATTTATTATTATTTCAAAAGTATATTTTAATAGTGGACAGTATGTTGTTTCATTTGTAGATCATAAATATAGTCCAATTTCAATTTAATTTAATGGTTTTTATGCACTCTATTTTTTTAGTTTAAATCGTGGGTCCTTAAGCAGTCCAATTTTAGTTTTAATGGCTGGTTTTCTAAAGTCTAGTTTATTTCTAATTATAATTGTTAATACATTTAAATTTTCAAATAAACCGAAGGTATTTATATATATACAGTTAAATTTTAATTCAAATTGTAGGTCTTTTTACAGTCCAATTTTAATTCCAATCGTAGAATATGTAAATCTGTTTGTACAGTTTGTACATGGTCCAATATCAATTTTATGTATTGTTCTTTATGCAGAGGGTCGCTACACAATCTTATTTTAGGTTAAATTTTAAGTCTAATTGTAGGTGTTTATACAGTCCAATTTTATTTTCATTTGTAGGTATTAAAAACCACTTCTCACTTCTTAGGAGTTTATACACTCCAATTTAAATCAAATGTCTTTATACTGTGTAACGTCGAATTTTAGTTTCAATCGATTTAAAATCGTAGCTCTTTATACAGTCTAATTTTAGTTTCATTTGCAGGTAATTCAATTTAGTTTCAAACCTCTTTAATTCCAATTTGTACCAAATCAAATTGAATTAACATCGTTTTTATACAGCCTAATCTTTATACACAGTAACGTTAAGACGTTTATCTTTATACAGTAGAATTTTAACTGCAAATTCTTCTGTGTAAATTGTAATAGAAATAATATTTGCTTTTTTCCTCAGTGTTCAGTGTTTATTTTTATATTTATAGTTTTTCTTTAGAGGTTTTTAAACTTTCATGGTCAAATCAACCATCTATCTCGTCATAGTCAATTCAATTCAATTTGTTTTTTTTTTATTTTTTTTCTCTCTTGTGTAATTTTCAAAAAAAAAAAAAAAAAAAGTCGCAGTCTGTTGTAGTTATTGGCTGTTGTCAACGTCATAGTCACAAACATCTAAAAATTCACATATTTTCTACGTAATGTTTTATGTGTTTTTAGAATTTTTTTTTTTTTTTTTAATTTTTTTGTCATATTTACACAATTGCAATTACGAGTACAAACAATTGTTATAGTTGGTCGTTTAAACAAAGTTTAGTGCATTTGGCATTTTACAATTTGCACAACTTTAAGTCTTTTGGTTTGTTACTTGAATAGTTGAATGTATGGATTGATGGGTTATATGAATGGTGTGTTTGTCACTGACTGGTGACAATATCATTGTGCGTTATTTCTTAGGCATACATTTTATTATCATATAAATAGCTACGCCACGCCAAGCCCTTTTTAAGACCTCTTACCACAATTATTCATTAGTTTAAATGTCTTAACGAGTACTATTGTCTGGCCTTTAGTTTGTTTGTTTAACTATATTCATCTATGTATGTATCTGCCAGCCAGTTTTTCTGCTGGTCCGTATGTCCGTCTGTCAATTTGCATTTTTACAACTTTCTTATGCGTGTGACTTTGACTTTGTTGTCAATGCCAACCAGCTCTCATTGTATCCATCTTGCAAGTTTTTCTTCTTTAAATGCAGTTTTGCAAAAACTCATAAATATGCAAATGCATATTGTGCCTATAATTTTAAAGTTTAAAGTTCTTTTGAAAGAAGCATTTGCTTATCTGCTCTGGGTAAACATATGTACATATGTATGAATATTTTTGTATTGTTTTGAACAAATATTTCTCAAGTTTAAAATTAAATTGGTATTCTGCAGTTTGTTAGTTAAGTGACAAATTTGTTTTTAATTATAAAGCTGTCATGTTGTTAATATAATATAGGTTTTCACAGCAATAGTTTACTATGTACTTAAACATTCGACGGGTATTCTTTCAGCTGATTCGTGATGAGTTTTAGCTATTTCCGAGAAACAGTTTTAACAAAATATTAAACATTAATTTGCTTCAATTTTCAACATTGAAAAAGTGACAATCTAATACCCTCTACATGTATAAAATCTAAAAATCATTAAAAAAAAATATCAAATTTAAAAACAAGTAAGAAAGTATAGTTGGTCAACTAAGACCTTATAATGCCCTATTAGGGACAGATCATCCAAAATTATAGCGCCATGAACTCTTTGAATATAAATATTATGTATGTTAGACTTTATCTCGATATACATAAATACTTTTAAAAGATTTATGGAGTTTAAAGTGAATTACGGAGAGATATGGGAGTTTCGTCTAATTATGGACCGACCATTATAAAATTAGGTTGCTTTTTCTTTGAAACTTTTTTGGAACTTATTTGTGTTGAATTTTATATGAATGCCAACATTTGTAAGAGATTTAATGTCTGGACCATTAAACATACCTGTAAAATTAGAAAACTTGTATTTTCAAATGAAATAAATTAATGAACCGATTTTATATTTTTTTTCTTTGCAAATTTTAAAAGATAAATAAAGTAACATATGTACATTTTTATAAAAATATAATACTTTGAAATAAAACGTTTTTTTTTTGTAATAGAAAATAGGTAATTCCAATAAAAACAAATTTTTTCCATGAAAACAGCATTTTTTTAAAGAAACGTACTGGCAATAATAAAATGTACTTTGTAAAATCATTATAATTATATTTTAAAATAAATCCAACAACAAAAATTGATTATTCAGCCTCAAGAAAGCATATGCACCGTTTTTTCTATGAAAGTCTACAAATAATAACGCAAATTGTATGACAGCGCCACCTAGCGTTAGTTTTAGGTAAAACATATTATCAAAAATGGATTCCCCGACCCCATAAACATAAATATATCACATTTCTCCCGGATAGTAAAAATATATAGCCATTATTTTATCAAAATTGTAATGAGTTTTTCTCGTTACCCAGGGTTCCAATATCACAAATTTCAAATGTTAAAAAAAAAAATTCTAGCACTGAACTAAAAAAATCCCTTGGAGGTTTTGTTATGGACAATGCCAGCTATCATTTGTATTTGGTCTCATCCCATTCGGATTCCAAAAGTTTGATTTTGTGTCACAGTGTTATGGGTCGATCTGCACAAAATATGTTGATGAGATTAAGCTTTATGTACAACTTATTTCTGTCGAAATTTGTCAAGTCAAAGATGTATGACCGATGAACCCCTATTTCTGGAGGGCATTTGTATGAGAACTATGTGAAATAATGGACCGATTTCCACCAATTTCAATCTCCTCCGTCCTTGGGCCGAAAAAATATCACATACCAACTTTTATCGAAATATCTTCAAAATTGCGACCTGTACACTGCGCACAAGCTTTACATTGACAGCCAGCCAGACAGACGGACCGACGGACGGATAGACATCGTTAAATCGACTCGGGAAATGATTCAGAGTCGATTGGCATACTTTAAGGTGAATGTTGGACGAATATTTATGGTCGTTACAAACATCAGCACAAATCTAATATAACCTCCCCTTATGGTAGTGTAGGGTATAAAAAGCTTAAAAAAGGTCAATTAATAAAAATCTAAAAATTTTCAACATAAAACCAAAAACAAAAATTAATAGACCTAAATGTTAAATTATTAAAGATTTTTCGGTTTCTTAAGAAAAATAAAAAAAAAAAAAAAGATTTATAAAAACTAAAACATTTGTTTGTATAATTTAGGCAGGCATAGGCAATAAATTCAATTGTCTGTGTGCCTAAAACAGCACAGATTGCCCACAAAATACAAATTTCAACTTTAATATTTTTCTAACATTAATTAATGGATGAATGTTAAAAAATAGACCTTAAAATAACCACAAATAACAAATATACAGCAATAAAGTAACAAGACCTTTTTTTAATCACTTAAATTCTTTTCTATTCAAATGTTGATCTGTAAAATGTTTTTGATCTGCTACAATGCTGATTTCTTTTAATTTTTAAGGGGAGATCTCTTTAGTTTCGCGGAATTTAAAACGGAAATCTTTTATTTATTTAAAAATATAAATTATTGTAGCTGAGAAGAAACCAACTGAATAAAAAAAACTTAATTTGCTGACTAATTTATTCCTGGAATTGTTTAAGCAATTTTTAAAGAATCTGTTGATTTTTATTTTTTTGTTAATTTTTATTAAAAATAATTATGTATTACAAAATTCCCATGTAATTCATTAACGATTTCATTTGAGCATAAAGAGAGAGATGACGAAAATTGTCCCCTTTTGTAGGTATTATTTATTTATAATTTTTGTTCTTTAAATTAATCATGATGTAGAAGAATAAATGCATATGCATGTATATGCAGAAATAAAGCTATTCATTAATACGCTACAAGTAAGCATTATTGAAATTAAGTTTATCAAATAAATTCTCCTATTCACTTTTGGCAGACAATTTTTGCGTAAAATTGTCAAAAATATATATGAAAATCGGCAAAATTGGCAATATATGTATTTTTAAAATCGTCAAAAAATCGATAAAACGAAAATAAAAAACTTTTTGGAATCCAATGTACTGGTATAATTAACATACAACTGATGTTGTATGTTGTAAAGGGTGATAAAATTTTAAGGGGCGATATAGACTGTGAACCACACCTAAACGTCAAGTTTTTTCTGTATTTCATTTGACATTTCCCTATTTCAGACTAACCCATTTTGGACCATGGAAAGATCCACAATCGAGCAACGCGTTAAAGTTATTCAGGCTTATTATGAAAATGGGAGTTCAATCAATTTTTTTCTTTATTAAAAATTATATTTTCTTCAAGCTTAAAGTCACAATTTCTTTTATTTATATCTTATTTCCTTCATTGAAAAATAAATTGTGAACTTTCTTTGGAAGAAATAAGATATAAATTAAATAAATTGTAACTTTAAGCTTTTAAAGACAATATAATTTTAAATAGTTTTAGTTAAACAAATTTAAAACGATAAAATTTGTTATTTTTTCTCACATGTTGACAAACAGAGACTTTTATTTTATTACTTATTACATTATCTCATTACAAAGTGACATTGACATTTGAATTTTACAAAAATCGTCACTTTGAGGGTAAACATCGTCAAATAGCAATTTGTTATTTTTTTTAATAAAAAATAGACGAATTTGGCAACAATGATCCCATTACTAATTTATGTATGCAATGGATTACAATAGCTGGTTTGAATTTATTTGAAAATTAAATTAATCTACTAAAGAAAAAACTAATTTAATTCCTAAAAAATATTGAATTTTCTTACAAATGACAAATATATTTTTTTCAATTTCCAAAAAGAAACAACTTTTGTTTTTCTTTTCATTTGTCTTCCTAACAAAAATTTTGTCCGCAGAAAATTTTTTTACTGAGAGTTTTTTGCAGCACGATTCACTCATTTTACAAGTGGCATCACAGCGGCCATTGATTTATTTTGCAAATATTAAATTAGTTTAAAATACTGTCTACTCAAAATGAATGAGAAAAGAAAGTTGCTTTTGCTGATGGCCATGGAAATACATAAGGCATTATTATTTGTATAAAAAATGTAAACTATTGGCAACCAGGGCTGCCAGATGAATTTCGGAAAAAATCGTCAAAATCCCGATAAAAAAGAAAAAAATCGTCATTTCGAATTTTAAAAATCGTCAAAAAAATTGGAAAAATAAAAAGTCACTATTTCTAATAGTATTTTGAAATTTTTATTTAAACGAAAACATAAAAATTCAATTTTATATAGTCTCTTGTACAATACATATACAAATGCATAAGTTTTAACTTTTTACATAACAAATCAGAAAAAATATAATATTAAACACAACTTGTGTAATATTTTTATAATATCTTAGTCCGTTTTCACTTCTGACTCGTCAAGGCAAGTATTTTTGGATGAGAAGGGAAATAAGAACAAAAGGGGTACAAAGTTGACGGTACTGTCAATTTTCTTATTTCCTTTTGTTTTTTTTTCATGCATGTTGATTTACATTAAAAAGTACGAAAATTGATTTAACGTATGTCAGGAAAATTTATTTTATTAAGTTTTAAATATCATTTTGCGTATAGAATTCAATTCATCCATCATATACGAGAACAGATACTTATTTTCAAAGAATTTCGTATTTTTGTTATTTAAATTTATTTGGCTGAATATGCTTTCGACATTTTGTTAAAATAGGAGAAGGTTTTGTAGAAGAATTTTCCCGTTGAAATTCAGAAATTGTTTCCTCTTAAAATTTTAGTTCATGGAATTCAGTATTTAAAATTGATTTTTATGTTTACAGATAAATAAGTAATTTCGACTATCCTGTCTCAATATTATTTGGAATTATTTTACTTGAACTTAACAACAATAATTAAGAGAAACACTACTATCACTTAGTTTTGTTTTTGAAATATGTCATGTTATTCTTAATGTTTATGAGATTAAATGAGAACAATAGTTGTTGTTTAAAAAAAAGAGAGAATTTGGTAACAAAAACATTAGTAAAACTAACAAATGATAGAAATTTTTAATAATTCAGAAAATCGTCATTTTCAATGAAAAAATCGTCAAATCGTCATTTTGCTATTTTTGAAACCAAAAATCGTCAAAATGACGATAAATCGTCAAATCTGGCAGCTATGTTGGCAACTCAGTTCATGAGAGTTGAGAGTTGTTCGTAAATAATATTTTCTCTCTCTCAAAAAGAGAGACGTCAAACTTCGTATGAAAAAAACTTTGTACGAACAAATATTTTGTTCAGAACAAATAGGTGAATCCATCTTTTCGGAAACTCGGTTTCAACTAGTATTTTCCTCTATATAAAGCACAAGCTTACACAAACCGAAAGTTTTACAAATTAATATTATTCACGCTGAAAACATTGCATCCAAACTTTAAATAATACTAAAATTATTCATCTGAGAAAATTCTTATTTGATTAATTTAAAAGTTAACAAGCTCCATACAATTCTGAAGTCTCATATGATTTTTTCATATCAATTTAGAACGCCTAAGAATTGCAGGTAGAAACAAGTTAATTTGATATATTATTTTAAAATCAATATTCTTAATAAAATGTTCAGATTTGAAACAAAAAATACTGATCCGATTGACGCATGCAACAAGTTTTTACACCTCGCAACTCTTAAGTTACGGTCACATTTGGCAAATATTTACTCAATAAAGCGTAACCACTTGTTTTAGCTCTAATTTGTTCGACGTTGTTTATTCTTATAAGAGTTTTGTACGATCAAACATCATCAAATAAATTAGAACTAATATTTAATATGTCTTGTTCTCAATAAACGAAGTTTTTTTTTTAATAAATAAACGAATTCAAGTTAATTTTTTTAGTGGTTACATCTTTTCCGGCAAATATTTGCCAAGTGTGACCGTACCTTTACAAATGTTTGAAATAGTAACAAAAAATTAAAACCCAAAATTAATTAAGAATTGGCGTTTTTATTATCATCGTAAGGATTTAAAGTCTTGTAACCAGTCATTACTTACATATTTCCAAGTAGTGCTTATGGTGTGTAGTAGGCATTACAAAGTTAGTTATCTACTAGTTTGCATCTAAAATCCAAAACATACCATGTAAATGCAACAAATAAATTTGCATATTTTCTTTTGCACTAACATTCATTCATAATCACAAAAAAAGTATTGTGTATAAAATTCTGTGCGTCAGTCAGTCCCATTATCCTCCTTCCTCCTTTTTTTCTGCGGCTGTTGTGAACTGTTTCTTTTTTTTTGTGTTTATTTCATTGTCATTAAATATCATCAGTCATGGTCTAATTACAGACTTTTTTTGCCAATCGTATTATAATTTTTTCTGGCAATTACCGCACACCAAAAAAAAAAAACACACACAAAATCTGAATACAATGTTACAAAAAGTATCCATTCAAACACCAGGCAGCAGTGAGTGAATATTGTTGGAGAGTGTTCCTCTATATGTGTGTAACTGGTAAAAAGATACTGATGAATTTGATGTATGATTTTTTGTTTGTAATATTTTGAATTGCATTAAAGCAGCTTACTGCATACAGCCATACATAACAAACAATGTTGAAAGGGAAAAAAGGTTAAATTAACAAGCCCAAACCTTTTTTAAGCCACACATCAATATGTTCACTCTTCTATGCATACATATACATACAACTCATTCATTTGGCAAGTCCGCCAGACCAGACCAGGCCAGCCAGTTGCTAAGTCTGTCCATTATTCCTTCTATGGCCGGCGGAATAACTGTTCGTCCGTCTTTCTGCATTGTCCATCAACGGATGTAACGGTTGACAAATAATGCATCAAACAAAACCAACTAAAAAGCTCTCAAAATTTCACTTACAATGTTTTGTGTCTCTCATCACAGTAATTTTTTCAGTTAATGTTTCATTTTTGTTGTGAATTTTCACGCCAGTAGTCAGGATTCCCATTTTAGCACAATTATACTTTCATTTATTCTCTACTAATATTGGGGTTTTATGCATTAATCTCTCAGGTCTATTGGCCGGGTCTTGGTTTTACGTTGTTGTTTTTTTGCGAATATATTTCCACAGTTGACTGATTTTTTTCGCATTTTGTGCACGGTTTTAGCAAAAAAAAAAAGAAGTAACTTAAAAAAAGCAGCAACAACATCTGAATTGCAACATCAACAATGAATGAGTTTCATAATTGATTTCAGTTTTTTTTTCTTTGTTTGTTACTGATGCATTTGTATCATTTGCCAACAAAGAGAAAAAGTAGCTAAATTAACGGAAATTCATATTAAACGAAAAAAGGGGTAAAATATTTCTGTTAACCAAATAACGGTTCTTTCAGTTATTTTGGCTCTACAATTAACGTGTTCAATCATTGGAACCTGGGAACTTTGAAAATATCTCTTTGTAAACGAACAGCTTTTTAAATAAACCATAAACAAATAATTTGAATAAATATTTATTTGTACAATATGTGTTTGAAACACCAACAGCTGCAAGAATCGGAAGGTGATTTTTTTTTTAACGAAAGCTTTCCGCCACAAAGACTGAACTAGTTCTTAGGGAATCATAGCTTTATTATTTCAAATTGAAATGTACATATATTTATGCCGTTAAAGGTTTTTTTTAAATAATTTCCAGCCAAAATTAGAAGTAATCCCATTCCTTCAGTTCCGTATACTTAAGCTGGTTTTAGACGGTATGTATTTTGCAGTGTACTTGTCAGTTGTACGATACATACAAAATATGTAAATGTGCATGTCTGTCGTCAAAATTGGCAATTTACAGACAGTTTATAATTTTTGCTTTTTAAATTCATGTGACATAAACTACAATGGAAGACAACAGCTGTTTATACCCTACACCACAATAGTGGGGAGGAGGGTATATTGGATTTGTGTTGATGTTTGTAACGCCCATAAATATTGGTCCAACACCCACCTTAAAGTATACCGATCGACTTAGAATCACTTTCTGAGTCGAATTAACGATGTCCGTCCGTCCGTCCGGCTGGCTGGCTGGCTGTCCATGTCAAGCTTGTGCGCAGAGTACAGGTCGCAATTTTGAAGATATTTCAATAAAATTTGGTACGTGATATTTTTTCGGCCCAAGGACAGATGGGATTGAAACTGATGAAAATAGGTCCATTATTTCACCTGGCCCCCATACAAATGTCCTCCCGAAATAGGAGTTTAACGATCATAACTGTTTGAATTATGAAAGTATCCAAACAAATTTCACCACAAATGAGTTATAAATGAAATTAACATTTACAAATTTTGTCCATATCAGTCCATAATTAGTCGTAGCTCCCATATAAGGCCCACTTCCGAAAATCAGTTTAACGACTATAAATCTCTTCAAAATGTTGTTATCCGAATAAAATTTAATAAAAATAAGTTTCATATGTACAGAAATGATGACACTCAATTTTATAATGGTTGGTACATAATTAGTCAAAACTCACATATAAGACTTAAACCGCCATAAATCTTTTAAAACTATTTAGATCGATATAAATTATAACATACACAATATTTATATTCACGGAAGTTATGGCATTAAATTTTTGGATGATCGGTCCATAATAGGTAATATCTCCCATATAGCGCCCATTTTATTTAATTTATATACTTGTTGTAGGGTATTATATGGTCGGGCTTGACCGACTATATTTTCTTACTTGTTTTGTTATGATTATTTTCGCGGCAGTTTTGTGTTTTGCAATAAGCAGCTTTTATAAAATATAAAAATAAAAAAATTAAGCAAGAAAAGCGAGCCATATGGAGCCAAAAATGGTTGATGAGAAGAGATAGTGGACTTAACTTCGCTTCAATGGTTATGGACGCGCTGCCAAAGTGTTGCAAAATTTTTCACGGATGAATTATAAGACGTTTTGCGAATTGCTTGAAAAAATATCCCCAATTATTTCAAGACAAAATAGTAACATGCATGAAGCGACTTCTGCAAGTTGGTTTCTGCCAAGTACTTGTGGAATTTGTGTGAAATAATGTCCAATATCCTTCCTTTGTTTAGATTACTTTTAACATTATGGTTTTTAGCTACCGGATCAAATTATGTGCAGTTGTCGTATGGATTTCGAAATTCTGTAGCGTCTATAACACACACTAATCACTTGTAATTGTATCTATTTCAGTTAAATAAAAATAAGTATGTATGTATTAAAAACGTTTTTTCAATAAATATTTTAATACAAATTTATTGTTTTGTTTAATACAATTTTTTGAAATATAAATTTGCTAAAACTATGTTCTTGGCGCCATAAACAATTGACTTGCAGTTGCTTTGTCAGATGAAAATAGAACATGTTCTAATTGAAAATGTTGCACTGTAAATGCAGGATGACATTTGCAGAAGCATTTTTTTTTTTTTGCTTTTAAGCGACGTAAATATATTTTGCAGTGAAAAATTTGACAAGCACACTGCAAAATACATACCGTCTAAAACTGTCTTTAGTTTGGTTATTTTTTTGTTTGGATTATTTGATGCTTGTGCGTCTTTTGTAATACAAAGTAATGGTTTTATAAGATATTTTACACATTCCTGGTAATCTAGTGTTGACTCAATTGTCACTTTAGAGAAAACCTAAGTAAGTTTGAACTAGCTTGTTTTTTTCTCATCATAAGTAATCTGCAGACTTAATTGTGCTCTGAAGAGCCGACTAATAAAATATTTCCTTGCAGCTAGTATTCTATTGAGTTGAACCGTCTCTTAGTAGCCTTCCTTCAAACTGCCTAGCTGCAAGGGACCAGTACTGCTTAAGATTGCTTGCTTCATCCCGACCTTAGTTATCTCAGAACTACTCTTATTTCTCGGTATTATATTTGTCAGTATTACATTACCTATATCTTCCGTAACCGTGAGAACATTAGTTTCGTCATGAACATTGGATATCACTCAACAATAAATAAAAAAAAAACCTGGAGCAGCGTAATGCGCCGAATGATGACAACTGAAACAAGTTGACTTTTAAATTTATCGTCGGAATTTTATTAATTTGCAAAATGTTTTCCATTGACATTTTTAGTGATATTTGCAGGTGACGTGCATTGTATTTCGCTGAAATAATCAAGCCCTGCTCTCATAAGTTAGAATCAATATGACCCATAATCATAATTTTATTTTCGTCCCCTTTGGAAACTACCAAAAGTTTAAATACTCTTAAGTTATACAGCCAAGTCGTTTTTTGCTTCTATAGAAAAAGCAAAACGAGAATTTTTTTCGGAACTTTTAATTTCTAAGCATTTCTAGGTTTCATTCCGAAAAAATTGTTCTTTTTTACTTTTTCTGTAGAATTAATTATATATAATCAATAATACTTCCGAACGAAATTAAATTCTGTGACATGGCTGATAATTGTCTCCAAAATCTGAAAACGCCAATCAGATAATTCATGAGCAATTCCTTCAAATTGTAACATATTATGGACTAAAAGCTGGCGATGGAAGCCAATCCTTTACAAGGTCTTGTTTAAGGTTTTTGAGATCTTAGTGTCTATGTGAGTTAATGATGATGGTGGTGATGTATGATGATGTATGCATAAGACGCATATTATTTATTTAAAACAAACTTTTTCGCAAGCCTCTTATCTTCTTCTTTGGGTTGTAGAGACAATAAACTATGATAACTGGCCAACTTCCGTACTTAAGTAGCTTCCAATAAGCTAATAATATATTCTTCAGGTTATTACCTGTTAATTTCATTACTTGTTTATTGAAGATCTAGGGTCCTGTTGTATTGAATCCATGGAAGGCTATGTAATGCGGGCGCACAAGTGGAAGAGAATACATTTTGATGAACAGAAAACATTTAGCGAGAAAATATGGGAAAATAAGGCAAATCAAATGTGGTGGAAAATGATAATTTTTGTTAATATTTCAATAATAAAAAATTCATATGTATGTATGTATGTATATGTAAATTTCAATCACACACATCAATAACATTCCATTACCCCTCTTTTAGCAACAAATTTGATTTTACTTAAGTTGCTGGAATAATAATAAGAACAATATATTTTCTTTACCATTATTTATAACTTTCTACCAATCTACAATTTCTTTATGTCTAACATAATATTAATATTTAGTTGAACATTCATTGCTTTCCCGAGATATGGAATTTCATTCCTTCTAGATTTTTTCACACATATGATGTTTGCTTTTAGGTTTCTAAAAGCAAAGTTTTTCATTTGTAAGTCTTTCATCACATCATTGGAAATGCAAGAGCCGTTCTTGTTATTTTTTTCAACACTGTTTTTGAAACTTTCTTCTATGAACGTATAAGTAATATTGATTTATCTTAACTAAATAAGAAAATGTTATATGTTGTGTTAAGTAAATTTGTTATGAATATATAAAAGTCTTTAAATGGAACCGAATCACTGTGTGTCGTTTTAAATTGTATATATTTATTCTAAGGGCTGGGGTGTTTGGGTAAATGTGGGACCAATGTTAATTAAAACCTTGTGTGTTGTGTTAATTTTTAGAGACTACTGTTTTTCTTAATGAAAAATCGTTGAACTTTTGTATTTAGTATTACAGAAAAATTCTTATTATTTCGGCTTGAGTTTATTTTATAATTAATAATTAGAAGAAGTTCAACCATTTTTCAGTAAAAAATACAGTAATCTCCAAAAATTAACAAAACACACAAGGCACGGTGTAAAAAGTTGTCATCCCATCTCCGGTGTTTCATAGTTGCAAAAAAAAAAAAAACAGAGAATCTACCATAAAGGAGAAATGTCAATAATAACATATATTGCTGATATTGTCAACCAACGGTGGATGTAGCAATAAAAATAACAACAAATTTGTAGTAATACAAAATATGTAATAATAATAAAGAAGAAAAATAAACACACATTGTAAACGTATGTAAATTTCGTTCTAACTCATAAACATGTGATGAGAAATATGAATAATTCCCGAAAACTATTTCTCATTAATTGGAGAGTTAAATAGATGATATTTACAAGTAGATCATGGACAACAAACATTGCTGATGACGTCTTTGGCAGGGTAGAAAATGCATTCCAATGTGCCAATTGTCTATAAAATGATAACTTGACAATGGTATTCTTCTAATTATAATTATAAAATGAACTCAAGCCGAAATAATAAGAATTTTTCTCTAATAGTTAATTAAAACCCTTGACATAAAAAATGTTAAAATCTTGGCATAATTTGCAGCATATGGCTAAAAAAATCTTAATATTTATTGCAGTTTTACAAATTACAACCAAATTTATTAAGAAACTATTTGCCTTGACAAATAAAAAGTAGGTGTGGTTAGCCCACTTTCACTTACATTACAGCAAGACATATATATAGGTACATATGTATATGTATGTAGTTTCAGCATTAAAAACATCACAAAGCTTTTACTTTTTATAACAAAAAAAAAAAAAACCCCAAAAAGAACTCACATCGGTATATACATAATTTATTTATCTATACCCGTACAAGTTCCATACATACTTATATTGATGATACTGGCACAATGCAATATATAGAGCATTATGTTGAAAACTTCATGCAGTGCAGAGATATACAATCAACATTTATAAAAAGAAGCCATGAAAACAGTCGTACATTTAAAAAAAAAATACATTAAATAGTTAAATAAAACGTTTTACATGATGGCACCCACCATCATCACTCCAGTGACTCCTACTTACACAGCTAAACACTTCACATTGGGCCGCCATCCATCCATCCCTATTAAAAACAAATTTGTTATTTACTACACACTCCAGAAAAGACAAGCAAGTTGGAGGAACATACATAATTACACTCTCACGGCGCAAAAGCAGTTGGGAGCCGAAAAATATCCATACACATGCATACATACATATATATATTATATTATACAATATAACAAACACAAACAAAAAATCAAAAAAAAGAAAACATAAATAAATGTTGCCACATAAAATTCATATACGAGAATAAGGCTGATAGAGAAACGTAAAGTTCTGCAATTTGGGCTGACAAACACACCCAGATTAAAAATGTATACATATTGCAGTTGGATGTATTATATTCCTAGTAGCTTTAAAATTCCATGAGAAGAATCGGCATGGTCTTTCCAAGAGAATAAATAAATGAATGGACGTCTCGTGCAGGCATACATAGTTAGATACATATAGACAAAAAGTACTACATAGTGATAACCACCATATGCAAGCAAACAAACTGACACAACTCCATTTATAACTATATACCTATTATACATACACACACACACTCTCTAACTATGTATGTATGTATATAAGTACATATGTACATACATAAATAAGTATTTACATATAGATATACATACTCCTCTAAAGAATGTTACACAATGTTGTATCAGTACCAGTACCAGCACCAGTTTGTGTATTTGTGCGCTGAAAACAAACTAAAAATCATGGTCATGACCAAAGCGGAAAAAAGCAGTAATATCGCATGTTGTGTCTGTATGTCTGCCTATTTGTAGCATAATCTCCATGTAGCCACCAAACCACGTTCCAACCAACCACCCAACCCAACCTACCTACATAATACCCAGCTATCAGCTTAACCCGCCTTGCCTCACTTTACCTTCCAGCCAGCCTACCTTTCATCCATCCATCCATCCATCCATCCACCCATCTATCTATCCATCTGCCAGCCGCAACATAACTTTACTTTATGGTTGTGTCGGTTTGTCTGTCTATTCGGTTTTTGTATTTTTTTTTGTTACGTTTCTGTTTGCAACTCTACTTGTCTATTTGCAGAAAGTTACGTGTGTGCTTTATTTTGTTAGTCTTCTTTGGTTTTTGTTTTTATGCCTAGAGTTCAATGAGTGAATTCTATCCCGGATTTTTAGGCAGCTTGGGAATCGGTTTTGCATTAAAATGGTTCGAAATGCTTGTTGAAATTTTAATTCAAAACCTATCTAAAGCCGCAAACTTTTCATAATCCAGGATAGATATCATTCATGACACCCCATGCAAAGTTCTCCCTTCTTCAACTCTTCAACTATGACTTCAGACACGTTTGTTGTATCTTATTAGACGTCAGCACACTTCACTAAAGTTTTGCGCTGATTTAGCTCTCTGTTATTATTGAAAAGCTTTAATGGATTGGTATCAAAGGAATCGGGTCAACGTAATAGAAAATGAATATCCTAAATTGTGTATGAACATCCCTAATTGTTCCCAGCTTCAAACAATTGAACAATATTGCTATTCTCAAAGTCCCCATTTAAACGACGAAAATATTGCAGAAGTATTGCTTACCTTTTAGACATCGGAATGAGGGGAAGATAAGACGAGTACACACTCAATTGTACTACCAATTCTTGTACTAGTTACATACGAATGAGGGAGTAACGAGTAAAGCTAGATTTACACGATTTAAATCTAGCTTAAGGAGTGATTTAAAAAAAAAATTGTGTTGTGTAAAAATAAAAGAAATTTTAAGAAAATAATTGCATCAATTATTTTTTTCGTGTAAATCGGGACAAAGGAAAGTTGCAGCAGAGTGCTTCAAAAAAAAAAATGGCGATTTCGAATAAGCACACAGCTCAAGGGGATCAAAATATTGTGCAGCAGTTAATACAATCCATCAAAACAAAAACACAGATTTGTATAAGAGGAAACTTATTTTATATTACTTTTTTTATTAGCAGTTCTTAAATATTAATAAATGCGTATCAAGTTGTGGTTTAAAAATTCGTTTGTTTTTGTTACATAAATATTAAAACAATTATGTTAAAGCACTTATGCTGGGAATGGAAACGTTCATTACTACAAATTTCCATATAACCTAGATAAAAAGATCAGGTTTTGATCAAACTTGCAAAATAATACTAAAGTCTGTTTTCGCTACATATTTTTATTAAGATTCTGTTGCCAGAGCAAAAACGGTGATACTGACTTTGATTTGGTGTGTTTTAAGAAGCGATCTTCGTGTGGAAAAGTTCTAAGTCTTCTAGCTCAAAACAATGTTTCTGGTCATTTGTTGGAAGAGTAAAAGACTCCTACGACTCTTTTGGAAATATTGGTAAATTTAAACTGGAAAAACTATAACAATTTCTCAATGTTAGTACAACATTGCTAGCACATTGCTAGATCTGACAATATTGTATGATCTGACAACCGTCTATACATACTTAGCTTGAGAAGATGGGTTAATAGTTTTTAACGGGTATTGCAACATGTGGTCGAGCGTTGTCATGATTGAAAATTACGCTTTCATGTCTGGCCGCACGCATATGCTGGCTGTTTCTAAAAATTAGGAAAGCTTAAATGACTACAAACATATATGTATTATACATTATACGTGTTTGTGATTTTCTTGGATGTAATTGAAGCTAATTTATAAACGAGTAACTAAGTGAATCATAACAAAAAATAAACAAATTGGCCATCTTGATGATCTTAGGTCGAATAGTCGATTTAAGAATCTCCGTCTGACATTTCGCTAGGCTGTTGGAATTACTTTTTATTTTATATCGAATATGATTAGAAACATTCTGCTATTGAATATCACTAAAATGGGATAATAAATTGATCTTTTCGAAATTTCCAGAAAACGTTCGTAGCAAAATCTGGTGCACACACACATACCATACCAGTCCTAACATTTTGCTAAATATGTAGGTGTTTTTTTTTTTTAACTCCCGGAAAACAATCGTACCAAAATCTTGTACAAACATACCAGACCTTCATTATCTATTTTGAAAAATCAACCGAATTTATCCATAAATAACTAAAACTAGTCATTTATATTAATTGCAAATGTATGTACATTAGGGCGGGCCAAATTTTTTGTCGATTAGAGCCGCCCCCTAGGATGATTCTATGGACAATTCTAAGCAACTTTGGTGAAGAAACCATGGGTCTATCTCGATTTTCGAGTCTCCCACTTTTCAAAAAATGAATGACTTGAAAGCAAGAAAGACTTTCAAAAATAACTTATTCCGCTTTCTTCCACTAAATAAATTTTTTTTTACACATGTTCTTATTTTTTAGGTTGAATTTCTGTTGAAAAAAAAAAATAAATATCAATTTTACCGAACATTTTTTCTCGGAAAATAGACGAAAAATATTACAAATATGCATGAAACGCCCTCTGGTGGTGTTCATAGGTAAAAATAAAGATCAAAAATGAATTTCTCGACCCCAAAAACCCCCCATATACACATAAAAAAGATAATATAACGATGAATAAAAAATCGAATTTCGAATCAAATTGATGTTATAGGGAAAAAAATCATTTTTTGAAAAGTGGGAAACTCGAAAATCGAGATAGACCCATGGTTCCTTCACCAAAGTTGCTTAGAATTGTCCATAGAATCATCCTAGGGGGCGGCTCTAATCGATTTTTTCGGCTCCATACAAATTGGCCCGGCCTAATGTACATGCAATATTTTATTAAAATCCTCCTTTAAGAATCAATTCCTTAAAACAACTGCTGCGCATGTTGTAACAGACAGTAGAAAATTTATAAATAAAAAAGAAAATCAACTTCTTTTTTCCATAAAAACTTTCCATGTTCTTGATCATGAAATTTCTATGCTACTGGGCCTTGAAAATCCATTTTCGTAGCAACAACACAGTGGAAAAACAACTTGTACTTCGTGTACGAGAATTTTCGTGTTGTCTAGAATGAACAAGAACGAAGTAAAAAGTTTCTGCTACCTATAGATGGAAAAACTTTATACTCGTATGTACATACTTTTGGAGTTGTACATATAGAAATGGAAAATAAAAGAAAATCTCACATAAAATTAGAATTCCATAGATAAAAAGACAAGTTTAGTTTTTTTTTTCATTTATTTATTTTTTTTTTTTTTTGCAAGAAAATCTGACGTAATTTTCAATGTTTTGTTTTCGTACATAAACGATGTAGAGTATCGTGGTAAAAGTAAAAGGGAATTTATTTAGTTTTTTTCTTTTCTTCATTTTGTGCAAAACATGTAGCCAAACAATTTCTATAGAAAAGATGTTAAGAAAAATGTTTGTTTTTGTTTTTTGTGTGTGTGCTTTCAAGCCAAAGTTGGTTTGCTATTCTAAAGGTAAAAATTTTGTTTAGTTTGAGTTGTTATTGTTGGTATGTGGTGTGGTTATTATGTTGTAAGGCTTCTTTAATTTTTTCAGTTCTTTTTTTTCGTTTGTTTTTGATTATTTTTTGTTAATATTGCTTATTTTCATGTGGGTAGAGGATCTGGCCATTATGTTAAGTTTATGTATGTGAGTGTTTTTCTAATAATATTTTAGAAGTTGGCTTTTAAAGTGTTTAATTATAATAAGGAAAATACTTTAAAGACAATTTTTGACCGATTTTCCTCAAAATTTTAAAATTTAAAAACAAACGATTTTTAATTTGAAAGTTGAAAAAATAATAGATTTTTGCCTGAATTAAGAAATCGAATTGAAAGTTTCAAAAGAAGAAGAAAATTTCGAGTCCCAAGACATACGTAGAATTTGAGGTCAGCTAAACAAGATTAATAAGTCAAGTCATGGAAACCAGTTGCTGTTCCTAAAAAAGGTTTAAAAAAAAGGAAACCTAATACGTGCCGGGAAATAACAATGAATCTCCTTTCACGATTTACCGAATTTACAATAATCTTCGCCACCAAGTTGCACAGTTGTAAACATTTTAGTTTAAGGTTTATACTTGTGATCATGCATCTTTTAAAGTGTTTTTTTTTTTTTTTTTTTGGCCGATGACATCATTAGTCCCTACTTTTTTAAAAACGACAACGGTGAGTACAGCAGGAAACAACAAACGTCGCATTCTGTACATTCTGGACTCTCTCGGATGTGAGTTAATTTTACCTCACCAAACTTTTTCTTGCCAGATTTTCTAAAGTCAATGTCAATGGAAGTTTGAATTTTTGATCTGTGCTGTTTGGACAACCTTTAGTAAATTCGTTTGTGGTAATCTACCCACTTTTTATTTTAATTACAAATACAAACTCCTAATTGTAGAAATGCTACTCATTCTGTTTTAGCCTTGACTTTAATGCTTTCCATTCACTTGCTCCTTTAAGTTATTTAGCCGCAATTTTCTTAAATATTTCATAGTTTTGTCGCATTTTTGTAATTCTGCTGTTTCATTTAATTCATTTGTTTGCCTCTGGGGCTTTTGGTCCTTCATTCTTTTCCCTTCTCATCACTTTACACGTGTGGCATATGTGTTTGTTTCGCCTTGTTCTGCCTTCAACATAATCATCATTTATGCGTTGCGGATTTTATGGCAAAACACATTTTATTTTTACATTGTTTTTTTTTTGCTTTTGCTTTTCTTTTTCAATTTCATTTTATTACGTTTCATTGTAATTACGTATTGAAAGATTTAGTAGAGGAAGCCAGCAGATGGGAAACATGTTTTAATTTAAATACGGCTGACATACTCACAGACACAACACACAGTTATGGGAATTATTCTTGCTTAGTACATGAGAAAACCAATTGAAAGGATTAATATTTAACAAGAACACGGCACCATATGAAAAAGCTTTAAAGTTAATTAAATAGTTCGGTATGAAAAGATACATAATTGTAGCAAAAGTAATTGTAATTTAAACATTTCTTAATGATTACAAAGCTGTAGTCACTTGCGGTTTTAGGTAAAAGTTGATAAATCTTAAAAAAAATACGACATGTTTTTGAATAAAAGGTTTGCGAGTAGCAGGATTCGTCCAAAGACAGGAAAATTGGGTAGCAAACATTAAAGCGTAATATTCCATCATGACAACTCTCGACCATAGGCTGCAATACCTATTAAAAACTATTTAAAAAGAAAGAGTTTGAAAGTTTTGCCCTGCCAGCCTTATAGTTCAGACCTTGCTCTGTTCGACTACTATTTGTTTCGATAAATGCCTTAAAAAATGAGCAATGGCCAGAAAGATGAAAAAAGGTCATATCTAACAATGGCGGATACTTTGAATAAACTTATGTAGAAATATTGTAGTAATGTTTCAAAATAATATCTGAAAATTTGAAAAAATCCTCGACTTTTAACCCCCTGGCTCACGATGTCGAACGATAACGTTCGCTTAGATAAGACTTAACATACAAACTTGATTGTGGAATAAACAAACTTGATTGAGTAAAAAAATAGATACGATAAAAAGTTTGTGTCTTAAGTCTTATCTAACCGAACGTTATCGTTCGACATCGTGGGCCAGGGGGTAAGTTAGTAAAAAATGTGTGCCATATTTCATTATACATATTATCTGCATTATATTTAAAAAAAAAATAACAAAACGTGTCTGAAAAATATTAAAATTTTGATCTATGCTTCTGGTTCTACTAGACTTTGTGATCATCGGATTACAACCAGGGATGCAAAATAAGATTTTACAAATTGTACTAAATTTCAAGAAAAAGTGTACTTTTTTCAGCCCAATTGTACTAAATTCTATTATTATTTTTTTTGTATTTTTTATTAATTAAAATTAACTAAAAACGTAAATGTTTTAATGTCAAATGGTACATAAAGACTATAAGTTGTTTAGATCTGAATATAAAAGTATTGACATACTTCTTGCTAACAAATTCTTACTCATTTCTAAATTGTAGCAGCACGAATTCGATGACTTTAGAAAATCCTTTGTTTGGATTAGACTGGAGATAGTTGAAACAAACAGTCTGGTCCTCACTTTGGTTTATATTATATTTTGATACGAAAATATCCTTTCCACATTTGCAGATGAATGGGGAATGGATAATTTTAAATAGTGCTAAATTAGTCATTGCGGTTGGTGCTACTGTACTTTCGACTCTCAAATAGTGCTAAAAAAAAGTAGAATTGTACCAACTTTTGCATCCCTGATTACAACAACAGTGTCACTTGCAAAAACTAATAAATTTTTATATCCAAAACTGGGCTCCTTCATACTGGAAAGAGAACAATGTTTACCAGCTAAGCAAATCATCCTTATCGGTGAGTTTAGTCTAATGTTCTGAAAATGTTGGAATACCAAACATACGTTCTAAACTCGTTTTAAAAAATTTGTGCTAAAATTAATAGAGATTCGAATTTAGCTCGATTTAAGTTGAAAGTCTGTGAGTTTTGGTGAAACTACAGTAGAAGCTTTATATAATGCCACTCTTACAATTTATAAATTTGTGAAAGAGTTGAACACCAACTAAGTCTCATTAGCTTTTCCCACCAGAATTTGATAGAGATTGTCCAGTTTGGTAGGATGATAGTAGGTTTGATTTGAAATAGAATTTTTTTTTTGACATTCAAGGACAATTTTTAAAATTCCTTGAAATAACTTTATTATTTCTGACAATAATAGAAAAATGTATAATTTAAATAGAAACATTGGCACCGCAAAATTAGAAATTAATATTTTAAGTTCTTCAATATACATACATAAATATGTAAATATTATTGAGATAACTATAATTGCAGCATCTGAGGACATTCGTATTTCAGGAAAGTAATTGTAATAATAGTTAGTTTAACTTATTTTAAAAACAAATGATGCCAACAAAATTTACATATGTACACTAAATACAATATGATTTCGAAGAGTTTTCATTCGATAATTTGCAGCTCCTCACAGGCATTTGATTCAGTTGTTTTAAATCCATTTGTCTCGTAATATGTAAATAGAAGACTTAAATTGTCCAATTGTGGCAAAAAACAATTTATGAATGAATTTTAAGCAAATTTTTATAAACAAATTTTATTCCAATTTTAATTATGTACTTAATATCTAAAAGAGAACAATTTCCTTTCACATTATCCAAATGATATGAATTTACACTTTTTACATTTTCTCTATGCATCTTTATATCAAATGAAAATCGTGTGACTATTTGTACAAATCCTAGACACGCATATCTTTAAATCAACTAAGAAAAAAAAATTTAGTAAATTTTTGGCTGGTTATAAATATGTTGGTAGGTTTTAAGCGGACTTTGTAAATTCTTGGGAAAATTTAAGTGGGATCAAATATTTTCTTTGTCGTAAAATTTTTAATTTTCTTTAAACGTTGAAGAATTCTTTGACAGTTGAATTATTCGGCTTTTGGACTAGTGTACTTTAGATATCATAATGGACCAAGATTTTTTTCGGATCTGTTAACTGTGCTTTATTAATATGTCTTTTACTCTGTGAGCGGGCTTTAAGGCGCAACATACAAATATCAGTTTGATCATCGGTTATTGAGTTATGTCTGGGCTGCACGGCAAATCATAAAGGAATATTTTTTTAATTTCGCCACTTCCACATCTTTGCTTCATTGAACACAATTTTAATATAAACGAAATGTACTGCATAATTATATATTATATTCTATCATAATTATGAGAGTCAGTTAGAAAGAACATTAGCATATATATTTTATTGAGTAATTAGGCGCCAATTTGGCAATCCACCAAAAAATTGTTTAAGGACTTATTTAATGGCAACATTAGCTTTCGGCTTAACGCCAGTGGTGACACTCACTCTCTGCAATAAAAATATGAAACACACATAAAATTTGTAATAAATTTTGACCTGTTAAAAATGCCACCTTAACACAGACACATTATTTAATATTTCTACCAAATTCCATGCTACTTACTCTTGCCAATAATGATTAACAAAAGATTTTACATGCAACAGTCATGCAGTGAGCGCTGTGTATATACAACGCCCTAAAAATACTTGCAACAATATTCAGGAAAGTTCATGAAAATGAAAATTTTATGCATGAAAATGAAATTTTTAGCACATTATATAACAAACGTTGGAATAATACCAAACAAATACAATGAGGAAATAAATATTCTGCCTTAGAGTTGGGGAGTAGGCAAAGAGGTAAAAATAAAAACATGCAACATACATACAACATTTTACCTCGGCAACAATATTGCAGTAACCATTAGTTACAGCAGGGGTTTTAAAACTCTTTGCTGGCGCTTCTGTTGTCAGCACTATTCGCTCTTTTTCATTTTTAAAATTCTCTCGCTTGTTGTATTCAGAAAATCCCAATACTAATGCTGCCATTATCATAGACTTCTTTAGAACATTGTGGTAGAATTTAGTTTGTAGGAAAGCAAGAGGCATAAAAACCATAATTCCCCCATTATTTAATATGTATGTATATCGCAAGTATATAATCTGGAAAAGAACAGAAGTTTTTAAGTTTGCTCAGGGAGGGGAGTTCGAGTATAGTGAATACGGAAGAGGATGAGGAGGTAAAAAAACGACAAGATAAGTTAAATTAATATCATGATGTGACTGCATGACTACTGACTGACTGAACTAAACTTGGCTTAACTCAACTAAACAACAGACTCTACAGAGATAGAGAGTCAGATGAACGAACAATCACACAAACTGACTAAATAACAGACTAACTGACTGCTTTCCTGACACTTGAATGTTCTATGATGACAGTCGTGCAGGCAGTTATAATGGGTCGTTTGATTTAACCCATCTAACCCATACTTAAATATAAATGATGAATAGTCAAATGTTTTAAAAAAAAATGTATCCAACATAAATGCTCTAGAGATACAGACACACATACATACTGCTACATACACTTGTATTTATTCTAAAACAACTACATAGACATGCAATTATCTAGAGAATTATCAGAGTTTCCATGTTGAAGAAAATATGCAATTTTGGGTAAAGACTATTCCTTTTTTCATAGAGGGACAGATTTTCTGTATTTATAAATTAAGAAACATTGTTCAATTATATAAGTTTCTCTGCACAGAAATAGAAGCATTTTTAATAGAAAAGTTCTCTATAAATTAAAAGAAAGCAATTTGGTTTTATCACAAATTTGCCTTCTTAAAAAGAGCGAGATGAAGACATTTTTCAACATCTCTCTCCATAAAGGGGGAGACATTTTTCTCTAGAAAAATTCTGTCTCCATAACAATGGGGATACTTTTTTATAGAAAACTTCTCTCTGCACAAAGACGGAAACATTTGTCTATTGAAAAATTCTCTTTCCATAATGAGGGTGACATTTTTCTATAGAAAAATTCCGTCTCCATAAAGAGGAAGATAGTTTTCTAGGTTAGGTTAGGTTAGAAGGCCGGTGTGAGGTTGTCCCCACATCATCACCCAGAGACCAATACGGTCCATTGTGATGAGGTAGTTTTCTATACAAAACGTCTCTCATTTTTAGAAACATTCTTCTATAGAAAACTTCTCTCTAGACTTACAACAACAACCCACCTTTTGTAGAAGCTGTCACAACGAGGAGGAGGAGGAGACAGTCATCCACTTTCTCTGCGAATGCCCGGCTCTATTGATGAAGAGGGAACGGATACTTGGGCACCCTTTCTTCCATGTTTGGGTGCACTATCTACGATTAATCCAAGATGCATCAGCACCTTTGCTAAGGAGTCTGGATGGTTCGACAGGGAAGCAACCGATACGGTTTGAAATCGATAGGTCGCCCACCAACGGGTATCACAATGGGACCAATATAATGGACCCAAGTGAGCTGTTTTAGAAAACGGCTACCCATGTAACTCAACCTAACCTAACCTACAACCCACCTTAATTTTTATTATAACAAATAATATACCCATAATTTTTTTGAATCTAATAACTCCGAACCATCCATTTCATTTGAGATTCGTCAATACCAAACAGGAAATCAATGCTGCCACACATAAGCAAAGGTTGCATTGTCAACTCTGTTTCGATTGTTGATGGTATAGATATTACAGCGCATTGAGAATTGAGCAGCAAAAAAAAAAAAAAAAAAGAATAAACACGAATATGTATGAACACGAAGCCAACGAAGCACAAGCAAGAGCAAAAGTGAAAAATTTGTTAAATTTTCAAGTGCAAGTCCAAGGGCAACATGGTGGTGAAAAAGAATTCATACACATGCAACGATACTGCTTGGCTCTCGGTTGCTGCAAACCAAGTAAACAACAACTTCACATTAAACTTCACTTCGTCAAACAGCAGGAATGTTGTAAAGCTACAAAACCAACAACAACAAAAAGCTTAAGCACAGCAACTAATTCTGATGCCTCTTAAAGCACCATTTTGCAGTCTGCAATGCGGTGATAACTGCTGCAGCTTTTCAAGCAACAATATTATTATCAGCTGCTGCTGCTGCTGTTTCTGTTGTTTCTTCATTTTTTTTTGCTGATGATTCTCTGCTTGTTGTGTTTGTCACTAACGATTACGTGGCATGCTGATTGTTGGTGTGTTATGTTGCATGCATGTGCGCATTATTCCAGAACCAAACATTCAACTAAATAATAAAACCTGTGCCTCACTAGCAACTGCAAAAAGTGTGCAGGAAAATCAGCAACAAAAAAAAAGAAGTAGAAGTTGAGAATGAAAATTGAAATGTAGAAGTTGTGAACGAGGAACAACGACGTTTGCTCGCAACATAAACAATATCGAAAGCAAGAGAAGTCGTAATCCCAAACCAGACCCAGACCTTGAAAACAACTTTTCTACTAAACGTATACGTATTGTTGTTGTTGTTGTTGTTGTAGTTGCAGTAGTTGCTGTTGTTGTTGTTATGTACACAATAATTCCAATTTGTGCAGATTATATGTATGTCGCAAGTATTGTTTTTTCTGCTTGCTTGCTTGCTTGCTTGCTGCAAATTTTGCATGTGTATTTGTAAATATTTTTATATAGAACCCGTATTATTTCTATCAACCTTTCCAGCATATTCATGTATTGCCAGCTAAAATTCAACCATCCAAATTATCTAACCACTCTCGTTTTTGTTTTCTGTCATAGTGAAGCTTTGGCTGACTGCCTGCCTGCTTACCCGGCCAGCTCTTGCTTTTGTCTGGCTTCTGCAATTATTCTGCATTTCTTGTTCGGTACATGTATTTGTTTTTTCTGCAATTTATATATAATTTTTACTGCTCTTACACTTTAGCTTCATTCTAAGCTTGCGGCATTTGCTGCAAACAACAAATTTTACTTTTGTTTGTGTCAGTATAAAAAGCAAAAGCATTATAGTCACATTAAATAGAAGTTGTATATAGAAGACATATTTAACCATCATCCGAACAGATCCACAAATAATGATTTCTTTTAAAAGTTTACCAATAAACGATTTTTTTGCCTTCATCTCAATTAAGAACTTTTGTATAGATTAATGTCGCCTACAAACTTTTTAGTTTTTTAAAGATAAATCGTAATCAAGAACAGTGTATTTTATAGAGTTTTCTATAGAAAATTGTCACTTTCTTTATGAGGAAAGAATTTTTAAAGGAAAAAAGTTACATTCTCTTTATAAAGATATAATTTTACTATAAAGAATTATACTCTGTAGTAAATAAAATTACTCATTATCTCTCATTATGGAAAAACTTTACATAGAAACAATGTCGCTCATTTTATGAAGAGAGAATTTGTCTATAGAAAAAAATGCCACTGAGTAGAGGATATTTTACATTAAGAAATATAACTCTCTATGTGAGGAAATAATTTTTTTGTAGAAAACATCACTCTCTTTAGAAGGAGAGAATTTTTACATAGAAAAATATTACTCTATTAAAGGAGATGAACCAGGGATGGAAATAGCTTTTTGGATTTAGCACCAACTATATAAATAAAATGTACTTTTTAGACATCCACGGTACCATTTTTAATAATTACTAAATCAGTCCCAATTTACACGAAGCAATTTTTATTAAAAGATTGATACAATTTTTTCCTTGAAATTTCTTCGGGTTCACACAGTATAATTCTTATTGCTTAAATTGCTCGTATTTTTATTGAGAGTATACACACATTTCTATACACATATGCAATACGAATAAGGGAGTAACACGAATTACTAGTACAATCTAGTGTGTACTTTTATCTTATTTCCCTCACCTCGATGTCTAAAAGGTAATCAGTATGGCTTAAAGAATTGCTTCGTGTAAATTGTAACAGTGTAATACTAACAGTAAAACTTAACTATAAACGTTAATAAAAATTCAAGTGTATTTTTCACCATTTTTTGAATGTGAGTATTTGTTCCCAGCGGGAAAAAGATGCAAGTAAAAAGGCCTTTCTAAAGATCTTATTTTGCTGAAACAAGGACACCCAACCGTATTGTAAAATCAGTTTAATTTCACACTTAATGCCGCATAGAATAACTACAGGGTACTCCTTTTTAAATACCAGAAAAATATATCTTAGCAACAAGTCTCAAATCTTTTAAGAGGTATATTATGAGTACCAAATATTTTAGAATGTGTAAACTGTATTTTAGAAGGCAAAATGTCTCCTTTTCTTTGTGGAGACAGAATTTTTCTACAGAAAAATGTCCCTCTTGTGGCGACAGAACTTTTCTATAGAAAAATGTCTTCCTTCTTGTGGTGACAGTACTTTTCCATAGAAAAATGTTTCCCTCCCTGTGTAAACAGAATTTTTCTATAGATTAAAAAATTCACTCTTTGTAAATGATAGTCAAAGTCTCTGTCAAGAAATCGTTTTCTAGAAAAAATTTCCATTCAACCATGAATTGTTTAACAGTTCTGTTAAATGTTGTTTTGTGTAGCTCCTCTTTTTTTTAATATTGTATTTGTATTATTTTTTTTTTCGTTAGCTTTTGTGTCATGTTCGCCCACTTTCAGTTAGTTGTTCTTCCTGTTTTTATTTACTTCTTTTCCAATATCCTTTTTCTGCCAACTTCGCTTTCCTGTTTTCGCTGCTGGACTTATGTAATTTTTATTTTCAAACTGGTGGGCTTTTTTTCACTTGATAACAAAAAAGAACTTGTATTCTACTTTTATGGTGTTTATATGTAGATATATTGATGTATTTGGCAAACATTTGAATTTGGAATATTTGCCAAAAATATATTTCTTTCTTTTTAAATTCGTTATTAAAATTCATATTTTTCAGCGAGATATTAAAAATTTTGGGAAATTGTTTGTATATACATATTTGAACACTGCATGGAATTTGCTGAGGATTTACATAGTTTGTCAAAATTAATTTATTAACAAAAGACTTATAAAGAACAGAAAATAGACAAGTGCAAAGTATTTTAATAGAGCATTAAAATTTTCAAATATTTGAATTGGAAATTATTAAATAATTATTAAAATATCCAGGATATTTAATAGGAACAGATGAAATTTAAAATATCTAAGAAAATGCAATTGTTGTTTCATATTTCATAAATTAAGGCCAATAATTTGGTGTAAAGTAATTTTCATTTGTAAAAATATTTTACCATTTTCAAAGACATCTTTGTTGTTAAATAATCATATTGTTTGTTTTTATTTTAACATAACTTGGACATTTATTATGGTATAAATATTAAACCAACCAAACAAAACACAACACAACATGGCCAGCGAATATCCTTCCTGTCTGCATGAAAAATTCTATACCCTTGTGTATATAAATATGAAATGAAATTACAATACAACACATACATATGTCCATATGCAAGTACGTACTGGTGCCAGCAAATATAACATTACAACCATATTTTACAATTATTGCAACAAAAATCATAACAAACTACTGACTGACTGAATAAACATTCTGTCATTTTGTACAATCATTCAACCGACAGCTACAACTCACAACTAGATACAATACATGAAAAATGTATCTGACAGACTGAAGATGTAAAAAAAGTGTATTGCAGACAAAAAAAAAAAATAAAAATAAGGAAAAACAAGATTTATAATTAAATTTTGTAAAATGAGGTGACGATGACAAAAATTGAAATCAATGTCAGGATAAAGTTTACATTTAAATCCTTTACTGGGATAAAAGCTTAAACAAACACATGTAACTCATAAAGTATTGGAAAAAGATACAAATACATATTGGAATATACGTATGGATGTTTATTAGGGCGGCCCTGTTTATTTGTTTGTCGTTGTTTGAGAAGAATAATTATCAAAAATTTACTCTGCGTTGAATAGTTTTTCATAAAACACATAAAATCGGATGTTATAAATGTGTTGATATTTTTGTAACAAAAAACGATTGAATACTTTTGAACCAAAAATTTATACTTATTTATTAAAATTTGGGAAATGCTTAAAGAACAAACAAAATATAATTTCCTTTTATAAAAATCACTGTTTTTGTGTTGATCGCAAAACTTTTTGCACAACATATCACTGCACTAAAGCTGCATACTTATTCAAATCCATAACAATTTTTTATTGCCGAAAACTACAGTAACACTCTGCTATAAATTTTCTTTGACAATAGCCCAATATAAATTAATTGGCCGAAGATGGATACAATCAAGAGATTCATATATTGTTCTATTACATAAACCTAATTTCTTCGATTCCAAATCATTGATAAGGAGCTAATTTTGCGAAGCTTTTTGGCTTATCTGCAGAAAACACCCAGAGTCTTTGGCGAGAATCGAAACCGCAACCCTTTGACTGATAGTCCGGCACTCTATCGCCTAGTCTATCGGGGCACCCTAAACTTTACTAAAGAGTGGTGTCGTCTAATAAAAGACACCAAACGTTTCTGCAGTCATTTTTGTATATAAATTAGGGATGTTAAACGGGACTGTCATTTTCTCTCCTCATTTTTAAATTTACTAAACCACCGTTTACGAAAACTTATTAGAAAAACTCTACTCATTTGCAATTAGCATTATTGTTTACACAGGACAGTGAGAGTTCATTTTCAAAATGTTGTCAAAGAGTAAACTTCAAACGGCAGCTCTATTTGATATGCAATTGCATCGAAGGCCTTGCCTTTCAAATCGTTCCTCCTATATGCTTTATCACTTATAACCCACAGAAGAGGATGGGAACGATATATGTAAATGTCCCAGCTTCAACATATCCAGAACCCGTATATTTGGAACAATAACTCCAACTAGCATCCTCAAAAGCACATGCAAGGAAAACATAAATCTAATCAACATATTTTTAAGACAAAACTGTTTACATAATCTCATATAAAATATAAAAATCGAGGCGAAAACCTAAGATGTTAGTACTCACTTATTCTTTTGTAATTGTAATTAACTTATAATTATAAATTATAAATAAAAAAAAAAAAAAATTAATTTTACTTCCATTTTTTTTGAGAAATAGAGTTACCAAGTTGATCACATAAAAATTTTTCATGAGGGATAATATTCATTAACAATATGTAATTATTATGATTTTAATGATATTTATTCTCCAAAATTAAAACATTTTGTTTATCAATATTATTTGAAAGAAATTTGTTTACAATCACTCATAAAACAAACTAAAATATCAATTATAAATATTACATTATCCACTTTCTATTCATTGGAAAATATACATGGCAACATTATTTTTTTTTTGACATTTACTGGCATGAGAGTATCAAACATTCACTCGTATGCAAATGTAGCTGCGAGTAGCTCTGCAAGTGAAAAAAATGTGAGTGTATTGAGTTTTTCGAACTGTTACTCGCATGTGTAAATGGGGAGTAAAAGTTTATTAAGCTAATTTTGTATTTTATAAACAAAATTTTATAAACCATTAATAATTTATAAACGTAATAACATTACATTGAAAATTAGATAGGGAAAAAGAATATGTCATTTCGCCTTTAATTTCAATATTCATTTAAAAGCAATAGAATATAATCGTTCGACCTTAAAAAAGCTTTTTAGAAATATTAAGGCATCTAAAGTAAAGACAATCTTGATTGAATTTTGTCACCAATATATGACGCTGACGAAAAACATCGTTCACATTCAACGCATGTTTTGCTATTCTCACCCTCCGAAACAAATAATTATACATATTGCTTACTCAATATTTGATTCCATATCATTACCGGCATTATAAGGTGTTGCGGGGGGCTTTTACATGTTTCAGTTACATTCATTATTTCATTCGTTTCGAAATCAAATTTTTAATTTATTTCTAATAACAAATATTTCTATTTCTTTATGAAATTTACTCTTCAATTTTGGATTTTTTTTTTCAAAACAAAAATTAAAAGTCTTGAATAAATCATCCTTGAATTCTGATTTCACCAGTTCATCGTTTAACATGCAAACACTTTTTGTTATGTATCTCTTTGAGCCTAAATAAAAGTGCAACATCGGCAGATATTCATATCACTGCGGCAAACGCCTTCACTGTTACTTTAACCGCATTTAAAATGACAACTATTTGTTTAAGTAACTAAAACAGATAGTGCGTTTCAGTTTGGTAATCCATAATTAATTTTTATTCTTTCACCTTCATTTCTTTGACATACTTTTGTAAAATTTTAATTTTTGTTTATGACTTTGTAAATAATTTTGAAACGTTTCTGACCTTTGCAGTTTGTGATTTTACCCTTGGCCAAGATGTCGAACGATAACGTTCGCTTAGATAAGACTTAAGACACAAACTTGATTGTGGAATAAACAAAATTGATTGAGTAAAAAAAATAGATACGATAAAAAGTATGTATCTTAAGTCTTATCTAAGCGAACGTTATCGTTCGACATCGTGGGCCAGGGGGTTAATGTGGAATCTGTTTATTTTCTCTCAATAAAAATGCAAAAAAATTTAGTATTTGTGTTAGCGCCAAAAAAAGCATATAAAAACAATTATACTGCACTCGATCTTTTACACAAATATAAATTTCTGTAATTTATTAATCCCGAAAATTCCCGGGATTTGTTTGGCAAAATTCGGGATTTTCTTTAGTATAAATATTTGAAATCATAGTTAAGGAGGTGACAAAACATGTCAAATGGATACCAAATTTATCCATTTTTCTATGTTTATATATTGGGGCGGCATTCTCTCGTTGCGTTGCAACATAAAATGTTGGTCCTTGTAGTTGTTTGTGGTCCATTTTTCTACATATTTAATCATTCATAATAAGGCAGTTGGTGAACTTTGTTAAACCTTTGGCATAAAGAATGCGTGACACCATTCTGCTTTTCAATATCATTTGAATATTTAATTTTACGATAGGTGTGAAAACCAGCCATACGTATGGAAAGTATTGTTCTTGCAGTACTTAAACTACTATTATATATATTTACGCGTTTATTATCGTTAAGACCCGGATATTGTGTTATTAAACTCAGTATTTTCTTTTTAAGTACCTGGGGGGTTACTCTCTATTGCGATGCGAAAGCAAATTCGATGCGATAAGCGTTTTTTGTTAATAACATTTTTACTTTATTTACAAGCAATGTCTTAAGTTTGCCTGTATCGTTTTATAATATAAATTTCAATCATTTGGCTTTTTTGCAATCATTTATGTTATGTTTTAAAAACAAATCACTGAAAAAAAACGAAAGTGTTACAACAGATTCTAAAAAATTATTTGTAGTGTGGCCGAATTTTATCCGAGCACTACTTTCAATATTGGCATCATGTAAAAGATCCTTAAAAGGTTATTTTAACGCAATATCTGTAATTTTGATGTAAGTTCAACAATATTTAAAATTACGTACAGTAGTGCATGAAGTGCATTTTTTGTTTTCAAAGCTTCATAAAAATAAAACCAAAAGGAACTTAAAAAAGAAATTGGTCTCATTTAAAAGAAGAAAGGTTATAAAAAAACAAAAAATGCTCATTTTTTACATCACAGCTTATTTTATGCAATCAATTTCTAAATATTGGCAAAATTTTTTACTTTTTTTAAATTTTGACATCCTGTAGTTACTATTGGGAATAAAGAGCCATTCGGTCTGAAAGCTGTTTCACTTATCTTCAGCTTAGAATAATACATCTAAATCCGATGTTTAGTTGACGACACCAGATACAAGAGGGTCTAGCTACTCTTCGTTTCCTTCCCTGTGATTTTAAGTCGATTGCAATTTTAGCTATATCATGTGAGAGGCCTGCACAGAGTGTTTAAAATTTTAATATCTGTTGCTTATTCGTATGCTGTTATGCAAGAAAACTTTAAGAATTCTTCAAACACATCGATTAATAAAAACTTGAATTAAATTTCCGTCGTGTTCTGTTGTATAGCACTTCTAACATACATACAGGAACACTGATTTGACACAAGAGTTGGCGATACAAATCTTGGTGTGTCAGGATATAACAGAAGTTTTCCCTACTGATCGAAGGATATCGAACTCTTGGTTATATTATCTGATATAAATTCATGGTGCTAGATAACCAAATGACGTCACTTATTCTAGTTTAGCAATTTTTATCATAAATTTTCCACTGTTCACGAATTGCAGCTCATAATTTTACTCTTGCATATGTTGATATTTACAGATTCTGTTTCGACAGTATGTGAAAGAAGCCAGATTTATAGAGAAAAAAAGTTTTAAAAAATTCAACAACAATTTGAATTAGATTGAATTTCGAAAAACGGGAAAAAACCGATTCAGTGAACTTATAATGTTTTCACGTATTAATTACTTTCAGATACGGCATTGAAAGCACTTTTCACATGACAACAATACGACTATTTGATAAATTTACGATAAATTTAAAAAAATATATATAAAACCCCAAAAAAGACAACAAATTTTAGAATGAATTAAACTTTTATTTTTGTTGGAAACATTTACAAATTGCTTTCGGGTTCAGCCTAATGCACATATTTTTATATAGTTTTTACTATATTGCTGTTCCTAAAAAGATGTCTGCATAAAACATATAACCCACAAATTCCCTTTCAATTGTAAATTGAAAGTTAAACGAGAAAAAGACATACAAATTCATTTATTTATGAAATTATGTCTAAGAAAACCCGCATAACTTTTTCTATGTACATACGAGTATATATATACTAAGGATATTGTACATACACGTATATGTATATATAGTTATTTACTTACATACAGTATACTATTTACTGAATTGTCACGCCATCCATGGATTTATGGCATTTTCTCTGTGAGTGCTCTTTCGTTTTATGGATTATGTACATAGACAAATTAGCTCCACATTTTTTTAATAAACCCTTAAATGGAAATAGAAAAAAAGTGATTTTTCTTACCACAATATAAATGGATTTTGTAAAATACACACCGTATTGTATGTATAAATGTAAATATATAATAAATTTGTTTGCTAAAAAAAAAAACCTTATCTTTTATGTACCACTCATGTATGAAACATGTTACTTTTATTTCTACACTCACAGAAAATTTTTACATAAGTTTAATTTATATAATTTCTATATAATTTATATATTCAAGGGTGTCATAGAAACCAATATTGTCAGAATTGGTTTTAAAACCGACAAGAAAAAATTCTTTGTTTTCATAGGTCACTGCTACACGTTCAATAAATATCGTGATACTAGAAATATCTCTATATTTATTGAACATGAAGCAGTGCCCTATGACACCAAAGCATTTTTTCTTGTCGTTTTTAAAACCAATTCTGACAATATTGGTTTCTATGACAGCCCTGATTATCTATAACGAAATTAAGCCAGTGAAATCCACTGATCAACCCCTTACAACTTTTCACTTTCTCTGTCCTCGTTTGAATCAACTGAGATAAATTAGTTTCCCAGTGGCAATCGTCTAGTCGAAAAATGATTTTGTGTTTCAACAACCTGATAGAAATCACCACAAATTACGTGTCTGCAGAAAGGTTACTAAAATCTTTTTTTCAACAAGAACTTTGTTTCCTAACAGTAACACGAAAGTTTTGATAATTTACTTGTTGACATGTCAGTAGTAGACATTAAAATTAATGCAATCTCGCTCAAAAAGTCAATATGAAAATAGTGGATATTATTTTCTGAGCAATTTTCGAAGAGCCTCTTCACATTTTTCTGGCAAAATATTTACTCGCTAAAAGAACTGCTCGTCGTTTTAGATAAGTCCCAATGGAAAAATGAAATAAATCCCAAAACTTTCTCCATACAAATTGGGACTTATTTCATTATGAAATCCTTCCGCCCGACCGTAGGCCGGCAATACAGGGAATCTGTACTATGCGAAGCCGGTGTTCTGTGTACCATGGAGGAGGAAATTCTTCCGCCCTGTAAAATTTAATTTCTGTCGCTCAAGCTTTTTACGCGGTTAAGGCACGATATAACTTATTGTGAACCGATCATCCAAAAATTTAGTGTCATGATGTGTGTGAATATAAGTATTATATGTGCTGAACTTTATCTCGATATAAATACTTTTAAACGATCTATGGAACTAAAGTGAATAACGGAGAGGGTCTTATACGGGAGTTTCGACTAATTATGGACCGATCACATTAAAATTATACCGTATTATTTTTAGACATATAAAATATATTTGCGTTAAATATTATTTGGATACCAACATTTTTGACAGAGTTATAGCGTAGACAGACGACACAGTTAATTTGCATTAACAATCTTAATTCAAATTAACTTGTGAATTATCCATTTTTAATGCGCATTAAGTTAGACGTAAATACACAAAATCAAACTGAATTTATACTGCATTTAGCTATTTCAATATTACAACATCGTCGAAAATCAATAATATGTTATCAAATTGTTTACTATTCTAAAAGAAGAAGAAGAAAATTGTAAAATTAAAATAATAAAAATAGATTTCCACAATTGCCTTTCTCTTATTTCAGAGTGTCCCACTGCGGTCCCCACATGTAGCAACACGTTCAGGTTGATGGTTGCTAGTGCATGAACAAGTTTTGCATTATGAAACAGTTTCAGCAAAAGTAATTTCAGCTTTTTTTCAAAGAAATACTGTTTTTTCAGCAAATGCCAAACAAATTTTTTCATAATTAAATAGTTGTTGACAAACAAACAGCTGTTACCTAAATGCAGTTTAAATGCAGAAACTGTCGTCTGTCACGGTAAAATCTTAATTCACATTAGTGAGTTTTTAATGCGCATTAACTCTGTCATCTGTCTACGGTATTATGCTCTTTAAAGTGATTTTTAGAAGTGGGCCTTATATGGGAGCTACGAGTAATTATGGACCGATCTGCACAAAATTCGTAGATGTGATTTGGCTTTATTTACCACTCATTTGTAATGAAATTTGTTTGGATACTTTCATAATTCAAACATTTATGATCGTTAAACTCCTATTTCGGTAGGACATTTGTATGAGGGCCAGGTGAAATAATGGACCGATTTCCACCAATCCCATCCATCCTTAGCCCGAAAAAATATCACGTACTAAATTGTATCGAAATATCTTCAAAATTGCGGCCTGTACTCTGCGCACAAGCTTTACATGGACAGCCAGCCAGACGGAAGGACAGACATCGTTAAATCGACTTAGAAAGTGATACATACATTCGTATGTATTTTGCCCACATTATTATTTCCAGTGCATTTATCGAAAATTACTACCATTTTAACATTTCACTAACAAACAAAAGTACTCAACCATTATTTTTACATACAAACCAAAAAAATAAAAAGTAGGAAAATAAAGAAACCTCAATTGTTTTGATTTGCGCCATTCTTGCGTGTAATGAAAATTTTCCAACATAACAAATCTTTGGTTGAATGAATCGTTATAAAGATAATAATGGTGATGATGAGTATGAATAGTAAATAAACTAAATGACAGACAAATGGAATGGAGACGGGCTTGAACAGAGACATTACCAACCAATAAACTAAATAACTGGTGGAGGTGGTGACTGACTGACTGACTGGATGAATGAATGAATGGATGACTAACTTGACTTAACATGACTTGACTTGACTGACTGACTGAATAAATGAATACACATACTATTTTACTTTTAGTTGACTCTTTTTGTTTTTGCGTTTTTTTTCTGATAAGCGGATAATGTGGGAGGAGTTGGTGTGTGTTTTTGTTATTTGGTCGTCTTCTTTCCTTTAGATAATGACACTGAAAAGGATGTTTTGTTTAATGATGAAATAAAATTAAACAAAAAAAAAAAAAAACAAATATAATGGAAGCACACACCAACCAGCCTTTTAGTAATATCAACAACGTAATCGACGTCATCAGTAACTTTTCGAAAGAAAAACACATTTGCGAGATGAAATATGCTTCAAGAGAACAGGTGAATATTTATAATGCAACATGTACTTGTATTTATTTAATACACACCAATTCCATGTACTCTAGTATGTTGGTAGTTTTTCATCCTTCAATTTGTACCTGTTTCTTTTAATTAATGGCGCATGTACGCAGACATATAGACGGACGGACGAATGGAAGGACAGACAGGCTGTTTGGCAATTCCCTGTTAAATTTAGTTCGTTACATTATGGAAGAATCGAAAACTTTTGTTTGTACATTAATGTTTGTCCTCCTTTTAAATACTTTGTATCCAATGTTATTATTACTGAGTTGCTTTTTATTAATAATTTTTAATGTTTTCTTTGTTTTTATTTCTATTAAAAATTATTTCATAATTTTATTCGTTTTATAATGAAACATTTTTATTGCTGGCACAGCAACATTCACAGACCGTGAATAATAAACAAAATGTGGAAGTCATTTACAATTTGTTTTTAAAACTCTTGAGACATTTAATGCGATCAATAAATTATTTCATTTTATATTCGAATTCTGAGATATACAATTATTGTTAAGCGTTGATTATTAGTAAATTGTATAAGTGATTATTTTCTTTTTTAAATAAATTTCAGAAAATTTTTAAATTTCTTGAAAATAACCAAGAATTTTTATACTAGATTAGCTGGCAAATGCTAAAATCTATTCAAGTGTGGTTGGAGGTAGGTAGTTTTATCTATTTTAATGGGCAATGATCAATTCATTGAATATTATGCAGACTCAATAGGAAATTAAAATAGAAAAAAATTCGTTCACAAATTATTTGAAAATTAGAAATTGTTGTGTTCACTGATTGCAAAAAAGCCAAACTTTCAAAAAGTATTGTAAATGATGCTATAAAAAGATATACATATGTAAGTAAACCTTAAGCACAGATCGGAGAGAAAAAGGAAGCAAAAACGTAATTAAAAAAATGCGGGAACTTACAAAGAATAAATAATGCAAAATCCTGGTCTCTCCAACAATAACCGCACACAAAATTACAATGCCATTCTAAGTACCAGAAGAAAAATGCGTAAAGAAGATTCTTCTCAAACCTACCGTGCAATTTAATATCCAACTCGTAGACAAAATCAGTCTCACCAAGCCTTTCAAAATGCAACAATTGCCTTGCTATGAATAATGAAATATACACCAATACCTCATTTTGAGTCGGGGTTACGTTCCAAAAAACAAACCCCGACGCAAAGTGAATTAGAATTTTCTATAGCAAACCACGTAAAGATCGAATATAGGTTCCAGAGTTACGAAAATACTAAGTCGTCAGCTTTTTTTCACAAAAAATTTATCCAATATTTGCTGAACAGCTTTTTTCAACGTAGCAAATGTCTGTATTACTACAACTAGCATTATCGTTGGATAATGCTTTACTTTTTATTTCAGCAAATAAGCTTTTTGCTTTTGTCTGAATTACCATTTTACTTAATGGCATTCTCGCGCAACTAGATTTTCAATTCAAATAGAAGTAATTTCGATCATCCAAGCACTTCTTGTACGGGTCATCGTTTTAGCGTCTAATAATGTTGCAGGTTTTGCAAAAATTAAAAAAAAATTAAAGACTCGACCCTAAACGTAAAAATTTGTTAGAAAAGTTATTAGAATATTAGTACTAATTAAGCTGCAACGCAACTTCGAAAACCGGTATCAACATTTTGTGTTGCAGCTAACAGAGGAGATGCAGACCCTAAATATTAATACAAGGAAATGGTTTAAAAATTAATTTGCAATTGTGGTTTAAATTCGAATATTTGCAATTTTGTTTTGATTTAGCTCCCTGACATTATTCAAGGACTCAAACGACGATCAGTTCCCACTTGCAATATTGTGAACTTGGTTTCCTCGGGAGACTCCCAAATCTTGTCCTCTCTTAATATTTTCGTTTAAGATCTTTTATTTCACAATAAACTCTTAATACATCAGTCTGCTTGGTTTCAACAGCAATTAAATGACAAAGATTTTCTTCAAGTACATACATATAATATGAATTAGTATGGAAACGTATGCCATTCTGTAATACCTAGCCATGACATAATTCCGATGCTTATTTTTGCTAATTATAAATTTTCCTAAACAATTTTGGAAAACTATAAATATAATATTCTAATAAAGTTTAAGAAACGTTGCAAATTTGTAAAAATGACAATCTCCGAGCACTTTTTCAAATTGAAATTTCTGTAGATGCATTAATCACTTAAAATCCAGTGGCATACCAAAAGATTGAATACTTTTGTACTACAAATTGATACTCATTTATTAAGATTTAAGAAAATTTAAAAGCAGAATTTAAAATTAAATTTCTCTTATAAAAATCCACGTTGTTTTTTTGATGGATCGCATTAACTGTTTTTCAAAACATTTTTTATTGTCAAGAACTACAGCTTTAACTGTCCTTTGACAGTAGTCGAACATTGTTCAATTGCCTTGAAACAATTAGTTGATTCATATATTTGTATATTGCGTCGACTTGTTTTCATTGTTAGCAAACCATTGCAGCTTACGCATAAGCTCCCTGTAATTATACAAAAGCCGTAATGGGCCAAAACTTTACTGGAGAGTGGTGATGTCTTGTAAGATGTAGCAAGCGTTTCTGCCGGCATTTTTTATATAAATTTTCGGAGCCATAGTTGAAAAAGGGACAGAAGAGGTGCTCTTCAAAATCACATCTTAAAATTGCTTTCCAAACCATTGCGTTTTTATAATATTTATTAATTTTTTTATGTTTATATACTTGTTTCATTGCAAAATAAAATGTTGTTCCAAATCAAATCACTGAAAAAAAAAAAACTTTAAAATGTTACCGCCAGGTACTTAAAACAGTTATAGTGTGTCCAGACTTTATGTTAACATTAAGGATATCATCACTTCTTGATATGATGATATTCTCTTCATACAGTGGTGGACATGAAGTTAGCACCATAGGTATCTGTTGCCAATTAAAGCAAATATTTCCTGTTGTTTTTTATTTAACTCTTTATTTTTCAAACGTCACCCTAAGATCACGCCACTCCATTTTGATGGTTTTCTTTCCAGAATACAAACACCCACAAAAAACCCATGGACAGTAATTTAGCACTAAATAAAAATTTTATTCACAAAACCAAACAGAAAAAGAAACAGACAAATATTTAAATTCCAAAATTCAATTGTCTAAATAAATATAACTTTACAATGGTATTATTTGAATTATTAACTAAAATGAACTCAAGCCGAAATAATAAATTTTCTCTAAATCCCTAAATTTAATTGGATATCCTTTAATATTAATAACAGCTGTACATCTTCTGGGTGTACTCTTCACCAGAGCTAAGTAGAGCTCTTTTGGAATTGTGGATCATGCTTTTTGGATTTCCTTCCACAAATTGGCCAAACTTTTTGGGTCTGACTGCCGTTATATATCGCTCCACTTCATTAGATTGAGATTCAACACATCTATCGTATTCTGCTCTAAGCAACCCCTCACAGTGCGTATAGTGAGTTTTGGGTCATTGTCGTGGATTAACCTAAGTGGCATATTGTCCAGAGCATTTCGAATCATTGAATTTTAAAGTATACTTTGATAAGCGTACTGATCCATTCGTTAATCGACCATATCCAGAAAATTCTGCCCACACTAGAGGATTGTGCAGCAAATTATTGGGTTTTCTAAATGCTAATGGGCAAAAGAAATGACTGTAATTTTTTTTTTTTTTGGAAACATGTGGCTTATGCTAAACAATACATTCACTTAAGTTTCTTTTGAATTTTGTGGAAATATCTTTCTGAACGCTGAAGCTCTTAAATGGATTTACCACAGAGTCTCTGTATGTCCCATAGGTACGAATATATGGTCTAATACGTTGTAGATCATCTTTCTGCAGTAAATGAAAATACTTGAAATCTTTTTTTTTATGAAGTTTTGGTGAAGAAGTAATTTTTTTCTCTCCAATGTAAAGAGTGTTGTGCCCCTTAATCTTATGTTTCACAAAATATTTTCAAAGCTTATAAATTCCTAAAAACTAACCGCGAAAAACTAACAATATATATAAATCTACTTTCATGCTCTAAATTATTGTCCAGCTTAAATTGCCTAATTAACATAATCATCACACCATGGGCTATATGACTGGTTAAAAATTTTAGTTAATATTTGTAATCATATATGAAGAGTGCTAAACTCATGTCCACCACTGTATGTTCCTTCTTAGTACATATTTTGATTTTAGTTTAAAGTTTTTCTATGTCTTTTAACATTTTATATACTGAATACAAATATCTAAATAAGAATTTAATTTACTCGTATTTTTGATAATTAAATTAATTCTTTCTATTCTTATTCTCTTTTCAGTTTTTGGTAAGTTTTACTAATATTTGGAAATAACTCAACATCTTTATTTGAAACAAACACGATTTCATCAATTAAACGGTTAAACCAAGCAATTATTTATTTGGGCCTTTGAAATTAATTTTTGAAAACTTGGAAAAGAACAAACATATGTTTATTTATATTCCCAATAAAAGATAAAAAATTATTCTAAGATGATTTAAAACTAAAGTTAATAATGTTAGTAATTACTTTTTTACATTACGAACACAACTATCAATTCAATGAAAGGATTTTTAAAAATGAGGATCACACTTTCCAACCTCAAGCCTGTTCTAATAAATAAAAATACTATTTTTCTCTGTTAAATATGGAAAATTGCTTCTAGGGAAGTTGTTCACTGGGAAACAACTCCTTATTAGCAATAGTTCCATAACCCAGTAAGAAATCCCTAAATAAATACGTAGTAAAGTAAATAGTGCATAAATACTGATACATACAAAGTGTTGGGTATGTACATACATACATACATATGTATTGCAATAAACAACAACTCACAGCTAAATACACATAACAACAAAAAAGAAAGTCCTTTTTTGTTGGTAACGCTTTCACTCATAAAATTTAAGCAACAAAAAACAACATGGATGATTGTTTGCAACAACTACAGCACAAAACCAAAGAAGAAAACAGAAAACGAAATATTACAAAATGCGTGCGTACTACTTCGTACTACAGCAGAAAAGACATGAACACCACAAATACACAAGTTTATATTTATACATACATATAAACACAAGTATATAAGAATTTATAAATGGATGGATGGATGTATGTATGAACATACGTATGTATATATTGGCTGTATATAGAATTTTTCAACAAATAAAAAACGTAGAAAAGAACACACAAACTCATGCGGGTACACACTGTACGACTTACTCACTTTATTAGGTAAAATTCTAATGCCACTTGTTTCGCTCGTTCTCTTTCGCTCCTACCCAGTATTAATATAGAGAAGAAAGTAAAAGTAAAATGTTTGATAAAATTGTGCGTAGATTTTAATAAAATAAAATTATTTATACAAACGAATGAAAGAGCCAGCGAGTTTATAAATAAATACAATGGAATTATGTTCTACCTACAAAATCTGTTGTGCCAGTACTTTTAAAGTATCATTACTTAAAATGAATTTATAGTTTATTAAGTGCCAAATGAAAGTAAAATTTTATTCAATATAGAATAGTTCATCATGTAACTAGTTAACTTGGTAAACCTTACATGTGCTCATGGGCCAAATTACCGCATTCGATTTCGAGCAAGAAATTTAGTACATTTTATCATAATTGCGATATCGAAATCATTTTTCGATACGATAGCTCATTCGATCACGAATGCGGTAATTTGGCCCCTGGTATACAATTCTTTAAAAGTAAAGGCATTCGCATGTATATGTATATACTACAGTAATCCCTTGATTTACGTCATCATTAGTTCCGGAAAATCGAATTTGAAATTCCTCATACTTTTAGGTGGTTTAATATACATATACCCCTATCAATTTGATTGGCTTTGAATGAATGTTATTTTGTTATTTAGTAAAATTAAATTAAAGGCCAAATGGATAACGAGAACCCGATTCGAAAATCATGTAAAGTTGTAAATTTCTGAAGAATTGGTAATTATAACTGATTCAATCTCTGGAGCTTGAGACCAATTCGAAGAGAATATCCGGCAAAAATGCAAGGTTAAATTAGATTAAACAGGCAGCCTACTTGAAATTGACACACGTGTAAAGGAAATTCCCCTTAGCTGACCAGTCTTATTTCAACTAAATCTACCTGATGCTCGGCCGATCCCCGAAGTATTGCAGGAAAAATTGAGCCAGACTTTTCAGTCTCTTGAAAGCCGCACAGTTTCATCATACGCTTCATCATGACAACTTCTGCAGAAGTATTTATAAAGCATATTTAATCCCCTAGATGTACACCCATCAGGCAGTGATCACTGCTACCACATTCCGTCCATAGAGTGGTATATTCTCCAGTGGCATAGTTTTTCAATTTACGCGCAGTTGTGAAGTTTATTATACACCCAACGATTGCACGATGTAAGCGAAATTCCAACCAATCAATTAGTTTCCTTATCCTAGATTGAGGCTTCTGTTTTGGACAATGAAACCGGTATGAAGAATTGTCTAACGAAAGAAAGTCTGGCTGTCTCATTTAGAGATACCCGGCATTTTAGAATCATATTAGATGCCTTTTAGACCCGGTAATGGTTGTAGGGGCGGCCTGGTTGTCAGTGAAAAGCTGAATTCCACTGCTAAAACCTTAAAGGAAAACATTGATATTTGTCTGGTAGGCAGGCGGCTTTGATATTCGTACGATATAAACATTTGATTTCGAGCCATCAGTGATGATCTCGTATAGATTCACCTGGAGGGATTAATCGACTCATTAAAGGCCTTGACAAAAATGGCGGGAACAATGCAGTTGTAAATACACCAATAAACACCATACTAGTACACCAATATTATCGAGCCAGACCGATTGAATATCCTTTATCAACCATGGTGGCACCTACTTGTTTGATAACGCCTTTAAAAAATAATGGGAAAAACAAAAAAATCCACTTAATCTAAATGTTTGATTTTCGGAAATCGACATATACAAATTCATCATAATCGATTTGTAATGGAATAAGTTCCCATACAACCCCCACTTCTGAAAATAGTCATGAATTTCTTCTACTTTGATGTTGGTTTAAAATTATAATTCAGAAGCTTCTATGCAAACACAAATCACTTTTGTATGCTTGAGTCCATAGTTTCCCCTAAAAATGCTGTTCTCCTAAAAACCAATTTCAACTTTATAAATTGCTGCTCAGACAGCAAACAATGACATACGAAATACAATTTACTTCCAAAAAAAATCCACCAACATTATTTAATATTTCAAATGTAAGAAATATGAGAATGTAGGACATTTTTCAGAACAGAAACCTTTTTATTTTGGCACATTAAAATATTTAGCAAGTGCAAATATGGGTATGTATGAGTATGTATTTATATTTTAGCATATACATACAATACTTTACATAACGCGTAAAATATATATCAGAATGTCATTTACAATTCTGTATGTATGCTTTTCCAACACTTGTCATCTGTTGCCCCTTAACGACCCACATAAGACCCCAATGTTTTTCAAGAACAATTTTTTGTGAAATCATTTGTGTGTGTGTGTGTGTGTGTATGTTATTTGCTTTATTTTAGTCATAATTAAGAGTTGGAGATGATGTTTTGTTCCTTTTTATTTCCATTTTTAACATTTGTATTCAACATTATGCTGCACGACGGAACGCAGTGATGGAAATAAAATTACTACACCCTTCAGCTGCAGGATAAAAACGCAAAAACACACACTTTGCCCACCTCTACCATTTACTCCTTTATAGCAAATCATCTAATAACGTTTTCCAGAACCCTCTAAGCTTTATTTTCTCGTCATCAGTAGCAACCATGTTTTTCATTTTTTTTTCATATTTTTTTTTTTTTTTTTGGTATTTGGGTTTTAAAGCCGTTTTGTGATTGGATCATTTCGTTGGTGTGGGAAATTAAAAAATTGTGTGTTTCAAAAATGAAAAATTTCAAATGAAGGTTTAATGTATTTACTTTAGTTACGCATCGTAAAATATTAAATTGGGTTTTATATTTGTGCATAGAAACTTCTTACAAAAAAGGGTGTTTTATATAAAATGTATATAAACTATATAATACTTGTATGTAGCTTTTACAAAGGGTGTATTAGGTATATTTCTATGTGCATACATATGTATATGTACAATATACATATTTACTTACTTACAAATTACAATATGCCTTTTTATGGAACACGTGTATATAATAACACTGTCTAAATATACATATGTACATACCTACCTACATTCATATACATACATCTACTTTTGTATATTTCTATTAGATTTAACACCCATTTCTGTTGAATTTCTTAATATGTATATATGAGAATATGAGCGTTTAAATTTTCTGGTAAACTGATTACATTTAGAAAGTTAGAAGAGATTTTTTAAAGAATTTTCAATTAATTGAACAAGTTTAATTATAATTTTGCAAAGGATTCCATTTAACTTTGGCTTGTAAAACAACTGTAGACATGGCTACAAAGTTTTCTGTAATTATGGAATAAAGATGTGATGTTTATGTATCTAGGGAATGGGGGCATTCGTTGACATTCGTTTTAGAACTATATTTAAGAGTAATATACAGAGATTGTCGATAAGCTACTTGATATTGAAGTGGCTTTCTATTATAACAATTCTATATAAGCAAGTTAGGTTAACATTTACAAACAAGAGAAAAACTTTTCAATTGGTTTTAAGAATGATACCATAATTAGCTTGAAAGGAATTTGTGTTCTATATATTTTTTGGGTTTCTCAAAAAAAAACTAAAAAAAAAGTTAATAATTCGTTCGCTTCCACTATTCAAGGACCACCACGAATTTTTCAGCGCTCATATTTTCACATCTCTGACATAAATTATGGTATTAAATACCCAGACGTCCAATAAGGCAGTGTCCAGTATTAATCAACGAAAGTAATGTAGTAAAAAGTAACCTGGGAACTAATTCTCGCATTCGTATGCGAATAAATTTTCATTCCAACTTTCGAATTTTTTAAAATTTGGGATTCCCTCATTCGATAGCGAATAAACTGTAACCTTGTGAGTTTTTACTCGTAAGCAGAGAAGCATTCGTAATAACTTTTTTTTTAGCAAACAGAAGAAAAAAACAAATAAGAAAGTATAGATTACGGGGAGAGCCATCATTTCTGTATATTATTTGTGTCGAATTTTATTTGATTACCAACATTCTTAAGAAATTTATGATCGTTAAAGTGATTTTCGGAAGTGGGCCATTGATGGGAGCTACGACTAATTATGGACCGATCTGCACAAAATTTGTAGATGTAATTTGGCTTCATTTACCACTAATTTGTGATGAAATTTGTTTGGTTCCTTGCATAATTCATACATTTATTATCGGTCAAGCCCAATTTCGGGAGGACTTTTCTATGGGGACCAGGTGAAATAATGGACTGATTTCCACCAGTTTCAATCCCATCCGTCCTTGGGCCGAAAAAATTTCACTTACCAAATTTTATCAAAATATCTTCAAAATTGCGACCTGTACTCTGCGCACAAGCTTTACATGGACAGCCAGCCAGCCAGACGGACATCGTTAAATCGACTCAGAAAGTGATTCAGAAAGTGATTCTGAGTCGATCGTTATACTGTAAGGTGGGTGTTGGACCATTATTTCTGGGCGTTACAAATATATGCACAAATCCAATATACCCTCCCTACTATGGTGGTGTAGGGTATAATAAAATGTAAGTAAAAAATTTGTTACTTATGTACTTTAAAAAATATCATAATATTAATAATTTTATTACTTTTAGGTCTAAAATATCAAAAATAAATTTCACACAAACTGAGATTTTGGCCGACTTTATGGCAGAACATACGGACTTGGCAAAAAGTATTTTGCCAAACAGTTCCCAAGGAACAGCTTGCAGCATAAGTTAATGCTTCCGTCCGGCCACCAATTAAAGATTGAAGAGTATGGCGCAAGGTAATATTAACAAAAGATAATCTCTTATTTCTTGTAACAATTTTTTATGTACCCGTACATACATGCATATGTATGTACATATGTAGGTCTACGCTGATCAGAAACAAAGCGTAAAAAGGAAGGCATCATTTAATAAATTTTCAAAAAAGTGCACCGGTGGTGGCCCTTATGAGGCAAATAAAAACGATGAATAAAAAATATAACTGGATCCATTTTTAATTTAAAATAATTTCTTAAAATTTTTTTTACTTAAATTAGTTATTGCACAACCATATGTTTTTGTTTACATTTTCTTTTTTTTTATTCAGTGTTGTAATACGTACTTATATAAGTTTTTTACAACACTGAAGCAATGAATCGATTCGTATCGAGGATCATCATTAGAAAATTTAGCACTGTCAAAATCAACTTCGATTCGAAAACAATTTCACGATCACGACTGCCAGAATTAGCCGCCTGGTTATGCTACAATACTTCACCAAAGTCTAGGTTTGCAAAAGATTAGTCACATATTATGTAGATCTATTGCAGTGTAGAAGGTTAATCTGTATTGACATTTCCTTGAATGTCTCCGTAGTTCGGAATCCATATGATTCTTATTTTGATCTGTTCCACCTTCTTGTTTATCGCACGTGTACGGTACTTGAATGTTATCATTACCAAGTATGGCAATTTCAAGGTTACAGTGGCGTTAAGAGAAAATTATGTCGGTAATTACGCTATCAATTCTGAATATCGGAGTGGCTACAGATATTTTACTACATTGCGATTTATAAATTTGATTCAAAATAAATGAAATCAAAAATAATTATTTGTACATTTTTAGAATTTTCATATAAACTGAAAGAAAACATTTTCGAATTTGCAGCCAAAACAATGAATTTATTAAAGAAGAATCGCCCTCATAATTAACTGTGGACCATCTGATTTAAAAATATTGCATTTGCTTTTGTCATAGAAAAAAACATATTGCCGACATTTTTATTATTATTAATATCAGCGAATGGTCTGTTAATATACTCATTAATCTGTTAATATCCAAAACAAATGGTATTTACCTTGTCAGACGACCGTATATACAGGGTGGCGCAAAAGTAATCCTCCTATCAGAAAATGCTATAAATTTTGCGAGGCCCCTAATGTCAGTTCTGTTTTGACATTTGTGTAGTAAACACTTACGCTACACTTCTCCAGAACGCGGAATATTGCAGAACTGACATTAGGGGCCAATCGCAAAATTTATAGCATTTTCCTGATAGGAGGATTACTTTTGCGCCATCCGTTATTTACGGATTACAGCATCCTGTGGATTTTTTTTTTGCTTACAATGGTTCGCAGTGTTTTTCTTAGTTGGTCGTTAAAATCTTATCAGAATAAATGGAAGTTTAAGCGGTTTCCCATGGTAAATTTTAAATGCTTCGGCGACTATAGTCCAATTTATTAAATTGTTGACTACTTGACAACATCTACTAAAGGTATGGTCACACACGGCAAATATTTACTCAAAAAGGCGTAACCACTTGTTTTAGCACAAATTTGTTTTTTACTCTTACAAGGGTTCTGCAAGATCAAACATAAACGAAGTTTTTTAAATAAATAAACGAGTTTGTGGTTACGTATTTTTCTACAAATATTTGCCAAGTGTGACCGTACTTGTAATATATTTTTTCCTTCGTAAGTATTATTATAATTATTATATGCTTACATAAATTATTTTCCCTGTGGCCTTTTTAACGCAAAATTCTTTATACCTGCGCACACACAGTACGGACCAAATTATTACTAATAACAATTGAAAATCTTTTTATGAATCCTTTTAACAAAAAACATTAAGAAATTCCATCATACAATTTGTATGCTTATCGCATCTCATTTGCTATCGCATCGCAATAGAGTGTAACCCCCCTGCAATTTGTGAAGCAAATTAATAAAATGTAACAACAACTGAACAAAAAAGATATTGTTACAATTTTTTTGGGATTTTGAAAATTTCCAAAAAATTAAGAATATACATATTTTTTTATCTGTTTTTTACAATTTTTTCTTAGAATAAAAAACAAATTTCTCTTGAAAATGACTAGGCAAATTAGTTGTGTGACACACTGTACATATTTGCACAGACTGTATTAAAGTTGCTACCCGCAGCTAAAAACTCATCTATGTTTTAAACAAAAATCAGCACACTACGAGCGAGCGCACAACATTAATGATCTTTATTCACACTTTAATGTTAAACACGCATTTTATTTTTAAACTGCGCAATATTCGCAACTCTTCTACACTCAAATAAACAAAAACATCCTTCTATTCTCTTGATTGACGTTTCATTATTTGTTAAGGAATTTCTAAAACGAAAAACAAAACAAACCTGTCTCCTGTTCTACGACGACAACAAACAATTAACCCAGGTATAAAAAATCTAAATTGCGTAATATATTTTTTCGTAAGAAATACCTTCATGATATTGTTGTTTTGAACAAATAACGAAGGTCTAGAAAATGGGAGACTATAATAAAAACATAATATAACAAAAACCAGAACAAAAGTCATTTTGAAAGGATTATACAATCATATACAACATTCATGCAAACATACAAAATATCTACATACGAGTACGTACATAGAGAGAAACAGGGTAAAATATGATCAAAATTATATACATATAGACATACTTATTACTATACTTACATATATAGTTGAAAGAATATTGCATGAAAACAGAGAACATAATAAATGTGTTAGTAAGTGCTGTTTTGATGATCAAGGATACCATGTTTCTTTGTTGTTTATGTTTTTTTTTGTTCCTGCTTCTTTTCTAAATGACCTAATTATAGATCAACCAACATAGAAGGAACACAAAAGGCAAATGCAAAAGATAAATATTAAATTGTGGAAAAATGAATATCAAGGAAGAGTTTTTAGTTGTAGCAAAATGACATCACAGGCTAATAAATGCACCTACATTTAATTAACCCTTTGCCATGTTAAGGGGTTCAAAAATGTTTACACATATGAGAAGTTTTATTAGTGAATATGTTTTGAAAAAAGTTGCCGTTTTACGAAATTAGCAAAAAAAATTAGCAAAGCGGTAATATAAAATTTTGAATCCGCCGTATTAAGTATTGGAAATTATATGGTATTTTTGTAATCTGATTATTGGGTCAGCCTTGATGTTTTTTAGCATTTACTTCTTTAAAAATAATTTAATAAAAATGTCACGCTGCAGGTGGCTATCGGTATCTCGCGAATAACCACTTTTAATTTAACAGAACTTGAACGAAAAACAAGTAAGAAAATACAGGTCAGTCCGGCCATATAATACCCTACATCAAGTATATGGGTAAAAACAGATTTTGAACAGCCATCCAGAAGGACGGACGTTGGTTAATCGACTCAGAAAGTGATTCTCTGAGAAAGCTCTCTTATGCTCAAGCAGCAAGGTTCTCACAGAATTATTTTAAGGACTCTAAAAATTTTTCCCCTGGCTATGAGATCTGAGTTAACACTGATGAACCCATGTGTTTTCTTTACGGAAATAATTACAAAATAAGCCCCTGAAATCTCGCAGGATGTGTTCCAGTCGAAAATGGCAAAACTTGGGCGGACCAATAAATATTTATTTATAAAGAAAGAACTTAGCAGTCTACGATTTATGACTTTTAGAATACCAAACATATTGTGACTCACGTGGAACAGTAAAAAACAGGAGCAGACTTTTATACGGGCATACATTACATTGTTTCCATTGTTTCATTCTGTAATTTAAAATGTTTGAAACTAAAATAATGAATTGTATACAGGATGGTCATAATCTTTTTATAGCCTACACCACCATAGTAGGAAAAGTATTAAGCGTTTTTATTAATGTTTGTCAAAAAATATTATTATAATCACTTTGTGTGCTCAAAGTTCAATTTGGAAGATATTTTAATAATTTTGAAGATATTTCCCTAAAATATTATTGAAATTGTTTGAAATCGGTCCATTATTTCAAATATCCTCCTAAAATAGAACTTTAAAGGTCACAAATATCTGAAATTTCTCCAATTTTGCCACAAATAAGTTCTACAGGAAAAGGTCTATAATCAACTATAGCACACATACATATTGCTTGGATTGTTCTTTTGTCTCTGGTGTATAGTGGTGGGTGGATCCATGTCTCATCAACAGTTATGAAACAACGCTTAAAATTCATTCTATTTTTCTTGAAGCGATCCAAACAAGCTTGAGAAATTTTCATTCTTATGCGTTTTTTTTGTTAACAAATGCGGCACCCATCTTGCAAAAAGCTTTTTCATCTGTAGTTCTTCATGCAAAATTAAATGGACTGGATCATTTCAGATGCCCATGATATTGGCTATTTCACGCACTTTTTTCCGTCGATCATTTAATACCATATCATGCACTTTGGCTACAATTTCCATTGTTGTTGCTGTTTTTGGACGTTTACCACGTGGTTCATCCTCAATGTTTGTACGACCACGTTTAAATTCAGCAATCCAATTTTTTACTCTTGCATATGAAGGAGCACTTTCACCTAACACAATCACCATATCATTATCAATTTCTTGTCCCGATAAAGCTTTTTTATTTAAATATTTCATGACACCACGAATTTCTAATGTTTCCAATGTAAAAAAAATCGCAGATGCGTCTTTTTTGAACACCTGTTTCTATATGAAGGAGTTGCCAGATCGAAAAGAATGATGAAAGTTTCCAAAACCTTTTTTTTTATTTTTTAATTTTTTTTTTTTTTTGCTTTTTTCTGTTTATACCGCGCTTTCTGTTCTAGGCTAAGAAGTATTCGAACCGCCCTCGTAGCTCTTCACTGACCACAACCAGGCGTCGTGTCCTTCTTCCTTATACGCTACTCACTACTTGTATAAACAATTGTGACATTTTCTGACTGTAATACTACAAACTCTTAGCTAGAACCAAATAAATCGCATATTGTGTGAACTTTAAATTGTATTTTTTTAGATTACTTAATCTAATTAGCAATGTAAATTTAATCATAGTCAAAACCCCTCTTTTCAGGCAGTCGGACAATGAAAATTTTGTATTTTTTAACAATTCAAATTGCGAATTTGTAGCTAATATGCCATATGGAAACTATTTACAAACAAAAAAACTCAATCCATTAAGACTTAAACATAATATAATTGCACTCGTATACTTTTTGATCAGTTAAAATATTTTTTTAAAACCGATACCAAGTTCTACTAAAAAGGTAAGTAAGTATGTATGAATGTGGGTTTATACAACTAAATAGATACAAAAATGGAATGGATGGATGATTGTAATTAAATAATTAAAAGCAAAAAAGCATATAATTTTCACACTTGTGCTTTTTGTTTTGTGTTTGTTTGTACAGCAACAAATAATTGTTATGAGTCATCATTTTATAGAAAACTAAATAGGTACAACAAATACAAATGAATCACAAACGCACATAGTTGACCTTAAAAACAGTCACATTGTATAAAATGTTATTGTTCTTTTTGTTTTTATATAAAATTTAAACCACCACAATATTTTCGTTAAAAAAAACAAGTCGTTTTTATTATATTTAGGTACATACATACATATGTATGTATATAATGCACCATGTAAATTATGCACCCCTGTTTTGAAGTAAATACTCTCTGTACATATGTACATAATATAATGTAATGCATGTACAATAAGATTTTTTTTTGCACAATTTAATGAAATAAAAGGAGTGCAAAAGAGTTTGCAAAAAATATACTCGTTGCATGTAATTTAAGAAATGTGTAGAACGTTTTTATTTCGTTATTAAAATAACACCATTTACGCCTGATAACAAACAACTCTCCTCTAAATAAATGAAAACTCCCGCAGGACCAAAATTATCAAGCACGCAATCCGTACAAAAAAATTACTCTTTTACTGTCTTTTAGAAGTACATATACAATGTATATTATACATAGATATTGTAAACTAGAGTGTAATTTAGAGTGACCAGGTGAAAAGTGGCAACTTTTAGAATTTAAAATATTATATAAAATAAAATATTTAAATTTAATTGGCGCCTTTCGTTTGCGTGAAGTCATTAACACAATTGATATTTGTGTAAAAGGTATACAATTTACAGAGGTAATTTTAATAAAAAAAAATGTAAAATTTTCCAAATAGCTTGCCTCTACGCTTTTTCGGATTTTAATTTTTAATACCCGCCCCCAAAATAGGGTGGGTATATAAAGTTTGTCATTCCGTCGCATCGAAATATTGATCGTAGAACCAAAAATGTATATCTGATATTCTACGACGATCTATCTATGTCCGTCAGTCTATTGAAAGCTATATTGCTTTATGTTGGGTTTCGATAAAACCTTAGAACAATAAATTTTTTCCTGAAATTTTTTAGTATTACAAATGGTCAACATCGTTCCAGTAGGATCCGAGTAATAGACCAAAGTTTCAGACAACCTCAATATTTTTGAGATATTTTTTGTTATATTCTTCAAAGCTTAAAAGCGAATTGCCTGTGTGTAGGAGGTTGCTAGTAACGGCATTTCCTAAAAATGAAGAGGCTACTAACCCTTAAAAATATCTCCCAAATCTAATGATGGCACGATTAATCGAAAAACTAGTAATAATCGATTATTTTTCTTTAATTAACGATTCAATTGTATCGTAAATTCTCTTTCGATTAATTGAGTTAATCGATTAATCCAAAAAATAGACATCCAGGAACAAAAAGAAATAGAAATGGTTGAGCGTTTTTCGTGACTGCCAGATGAATTTCAGAAAAAATCATGAAAATTGAATGTTTATCATAATTGTTAAGGAGTTTCCTTCAGGCTAATTTGGTCAAATGTTTGTTTCCAAACGTAAATAAAAAACTTGTTCGATTCTTATTTTTATTTTATTTTCCAAACGTTTCGTTAGTTTTATTCTAACTTCTTCAGGGGTCTCGTTCTAAATAATAGCTTTAATGTTTATTATTATTGTATATTAATTTTTATTATTAATTAGTTACTTATAACTAAAAAGCGGGACATCACGAACAGAATTTTGGTATAAATAATCAAATAATTAATAAAAATATAATTTACAATACACGAACACAAAACTTAAGTCAAGTTTAACTTAAAGCTAATATCACAGAACTCACTGTTTATCTCCATTGACAAGTAACTTAAGAACAAACATTTTGAACCAGTTTCAACGTAGCTTTGGGGAAATGGAACATTCATTTCTACTGGCAGCATCAACATTGCTAGACCCAAGATTTAAAAAAATTAATTTTGAAGACCCCTTAGTTTTATCAACAGTCATGAGACATCTAATAAATGAAATGGCAAAATTGCTCATATAGATGACAGCATTGGAAGCGGCAATGAAACGTCTGCTGTTGGTGAAGTGGAACTTGATTTATGGGCTCAAAATAAATCTTTAGCCCACAAACGAAGAAGAAAGAACAATGACTCAACACTTCCTCAAGATGAACTTTCACTATGTCATTTTTGTTGTCAAATTGTCCAAATTGTTGGCAATTGTATGAAAACGAGTTGACAAACGGCTGTCAAAGCTCCTATTTTTAAATTCTGTGCTAAATAAATGATTTTTTTTTAATAAGTAATAATAATTTTTTTATTTATGATAATTTTCAATTTTACCTAAAAATATCGATTAATCGATTAAATCTTTCCAATTAATTGCAATCAATTATTTTTTCTTTTCAATTAATCATATAACACAACACAGTGATACAAAATTGAATGAAATAGAAAAACCTGGGACCCGATATTATTTTTCTTGTAGGGCTTGTCGAGTAAAAAAAGATTTCAATAGTGAAATATGCCGGATACCCCCAAAATCCGGGTTTACAGTTAAAAACCCGGTTTTTGTACCTTTGCGCACTTATAAGCCTGTAATTTTGTTGATAAAGACCCGATTTTCAATTTCTTTCGAATGATATATAATTTATCTAAGAAAACTTGAGAAATTTTAATGTTATTGTCGAGCAAACACAAATTTTGTAGATTTTTCAAAAAATTTTCAACTTTGGTGAAGTTTCTTCTTTCCAAATCTAGTAAGAAATTGAAAATCGGGTCTTTATCAACAAAATTACAGGCTTATAAGTGCGCAAAGGTACAAAAACCGGTTTTTTAACCGTAAAACCGGATTGTGGAGGTGTCCGGCATATTTCACTATTGAAATCTTTTTTTACTCGACAAGCCCTACAAGAAAAATAATATATCAGGTCCCAGGTATTTTGGACTGTCGCACCGTGTTATCTATTGTTTTGTATGTATGTGACAGCAACATTTTCTATTCATATTCATTCAGTTATAGACCGAATCTTTAGAAGATTGAGGCAATTATTCAAAAACTGAATGATTTCCGCAATCAGGATATAACGACAAACGTTTAAGAGGATCATGTGAATAGGATCGAAACGTTATATTTTGTCAGACAAATGTGGTACATATTATGTTCCTTAATCGGAATTTATGGGAATGAAAATGTTATAAAATCAGAATATTTTGATGTTCTGGTCATGAAACTTCAGTATAATGTATTAAACACATTTCTCAAGTGTAGAATGAAGATTTGTCATAGGAAGTACTTCACTTTAGCTAATCTTATTACTATTAATCTTATCGATGTATAAGAGTTCAAATCGAATTTCCACAAAAACTACTATTGAAAATATTTAACATTTGACCTATGACCTCTACGGTGAAAGTGGTAAATCACACAAATATTAAAGAGGCAATTTTATTCCAGTAATACTGCAAGCAATGCTTAGCAATGCAAGACATTTTGGAAGATATTAGATGCTACACTTAACGTTTGGAAAGGTAACCCTTCCAAAAGAATTTAACTTTACTAAACTACGTATTAAATGATCCTCAATTTAGTTTCGCTCAACTAATAAAAATAATTGCAAACGTTAACATACAATCATGATCATGCAATCATAACTATGGCAAAAATATGACAATAAGTATAATTAGGGAAACCCTTATGATATCAAAATTTAAAAACAGAAAAAAACATGTTTCTTTAGCATGTAAATATAAATATTACAACCAATTACTTGCTGGGCTAAACTAATTTCTCTACTTTGAACCAAAATAAATAATGTTTTGGTTGTTAAATATTTATATTTAAGAAACAGCAACAGCAAACTTAAAAAGAAGTTACCACATTTTTGACACGCAGCCAACTAAAGACCCTGTTATAAAGTCAATACCGTCAGACATTAGTCTGCATCATCTTTACCAAAAACAGGAAGAAACGCAAAAAGAAAACTCCTCGGGATGAGTTGGCATATAATGATGATGGTATTGGTTGATGTTTGCGTGGTGTTTCCAAGACTTCCTGTGTATGCACTCGCATTGTACAAATAATATGCGTGCTCCCTTGGAGAAATTTTGTGCGTGTTAAGGTCTCTTTTATCTTCTTATGTCTTTATTTGTTTGTTTGGAAAATAAAACCAAGATTAAGTTTTCTCTTTTTTGCTGCTGGGGGTAGGGTGTGTATTTTATATATTTTGCCCAAAAATTTACATAATGTACACGCAAAAATCTCTGACAATGTTTACAAATTGAGGATGTTGAGGTACTGCTGTTTTCTTTTTGGCATAAATTAAAATTTTAAATAGTCCTTGGGCTTTTAAAAGTTAAGGGAAGAAAGAAAGTTTAAGAAAAACGTTTCTAGAATAAGAATGTTTTGAATGGGATAGGTTGGAACAAGGTAGGAGAAGTGTGGACCGATGGTAAGTGAATAATAATAACGTTGTTTAATGTAATATAAATATCTGGTCTGATTGTATATTTGATGTGCTAAATGTGTAAAACTTTACTGTCCAATATCAAGCTACCAGAGGTGTGAAAAACCTATTAAACATTTTAACAGACATCAAAATTTTTGATATTAAAGGTAAATACGTAACTCCGAAATGACTATTTAGAATTTTTAAACTTGGTACGTCATCAAAGTAGGTGGATTTTCTGAATATTGTCATCAGATAATTTGATAAACTTTACACATTTTCAGCCCAAATTAATTGAGATTTCGAAGATCACATATTGACATCTCGTAACCAAAAATGTTTTTCAAAAATCTGATAATGCTGGCAAACAATATCTGTCTGAAGTGGGAAGAGTTTAGGTTGAATTGGTAGCTAGCTTTTAGACATTACATTAAGTGTACCTGATATACATATGTGTAATTAAAGAGTATTGGTCATTTACCGTGATAAAGACGGCCCAAGTACGAGTATTGTGGATCTTCTATGAGTGACAACCATAAGCATATATCATATTCGATATCACAACTTAAGGAATGAGAATATATTTATGTATGTATCTGTGAGAAACAAAAACGTTTAAAAATTACCAGTTTATTTATGATCTGGCCGCCATTATTTATTTTAAAGTTAAAAAAAACTGGCCATTAAATTTAAGGAAAAATTAACTAATTTCGTATTTAAATATCAAGTTAAAAATTGGTCATTAATGTTTAATCTCAATTTAAATACAGTGAGTACTCATTACATTTGCAAACGTTTTATTAAAAATATTAAAAATCTTGCAACACACATTTTAAAACTGTGTTGCAGCATTTCCTTGAGGTGGAAGTCATTAATTATTGTTTCAGTTTAAGAAAAAGAAAAAACGTTGCAAAATTACAATTTGAAAAATGTTCATTAATTTAAATAAACAACTACTTCCCATGATCTGACCCCTTTATACATATTTCGGTATTTGCTTACGAATTAAAATGACACTAGGTATAACACTTTGTTATTTGATGTTATTTTGGTCGTAATTTGCATTTAAGAAATACATAAATGTATGAACATGCATTGACAAGCATTGCATTTCATTTAAATTAACCCACTCCAAGGAACATGGATGGGGCACATTAAGAAGAAAAAAACAACCGAAAATTCATGCCGCCTAACCGATATTGTAATACATTGTTGTAGGTATGTACATACATGCATACATATGTATGTATGTGAACAAATATTCACTCGTACTTCATCCCAGTACAATAAACAATAAACATTGTGTATCAACATAATTTAAGCAAATTAATTTTAAAGTTGCAAAATGCAACAAAAACGAAAAACAAAATAATAAAATGAAATGAAAATTGCCATTAAGAAACGTACAACCAACGCCACCACCACCAACCAACACACCATCATCATTACCAACATCAACATTGCCGGCACTACCGCCAGCAATATTCATCGTATACTGGCGCGATCTTCCATCCACTTCCATCGTCCATTAAGCACTCCTTTTTTGAACAAAATTTTTTTCGCATTTCGCAACCAACAACAACATTAACAACATCAAAACAATGCAAAAAGCCCAAAAAAAAAGTTTTTGTAAATTCTTCTTCTTATTTTTCGCTCGCTGTTTGTTGTTTTTTGCTCGTTTGTGTATTTTTCGCAACGACACCATAATTACGTTCCTGACATTCAATGCCAACCATTTACTTTAAATTATGTAGTACATGGATGTGTATTTGGACGTATGTACATACATATGTATGTACATATGTACAATCTATACATTATATACCTACATACATAAATTCATTCCTTGTACATACATAAGTTTTATTGCAAAAACTACAACAAATATGTATGCATGTTGTTGTACTATATACGCACAGTTAAATAACAACTAACTCTACACGTGCCCTTATTTTTTTTCGTTGTTTTTTGTTTTTTTTTCTTTTGTTTTCGGATTCCTTTTTCAATCGTGTAGTCCATTTTTCACTTTTTTACTGCTATTCTTTATTACTGACTGTCATTGTTGTTGTTTTCGGTATTTTATTGTAATGTGTTGCCATACAGCCAAAAAAAGAGCAAGCAAATATAAGACATGGTAACATTTTTCTACAGTTTTTTTGTTGTTTTTACTGGTATAGGGATATTTTAACGGGTGTGGCAGTTCTGTTTTGAAAATGTTCTTCTTTTAAGAAAATACGTTTTGTGTAGAGTTTTTTTAACCAAATTTTTTAAAAATCTTCCGTTAACAAAAAGTTGGACCTTTTTAGAAACCAGGTTTTCGGTTAACAGTGTTTGATAAAGCCGGGCTAACCACTTAACCGACATTGAAAAGAATTATTTCGGAAGTTTTAACAATACACTAAATCATTGTTAAAGCCCAACTATAATATGCATAAGCAAGCTTAAGCAAATTACAAAAGTTAACGAAAAGGCTGTCAAATGCATAACTAGTTCAGAGTTAACTTTCAGGTGGCTACAATGACTTTGAAACTTTTTGTCCACAGTTGCTCATTTATGTTTAAAAAAATGTTTTTATTTGAACAAAAACCCATTAAATGACTATATTTTATAAATATTATTATATTATTTTATAATTAAAAGAAAAACTTCGTACCCGAAACGCATAATTTTGCATTTTTTTAATTTTTCGGCAAAAGTACTAAAATGTACAGCTGTGGCAGCACTAAATTGTAAATAATAATAAACGTTTACATATGTTTTGTTAATTTTCGTATTGTGTTTGTAAAAATGGAGAAAAAACTTAAAAATTTAAATAATATAAAAATATTAAAGTTAGCGCTTGAAGGCCTGTGCACATTAAAAGAAAAAAGTGAACTACACTGTAAAAGAAGAAGACACTCTTGTTCTGTCAGAGAAATAAACCACGACAGAGACATTTTTGTTAAAATAAAAAGGGCCCTTTTATTATAAAGGCACTTATTTTTTCCACATTTTCTATTAAATTTAAAATAAATGTATTTTCTTATTTCTCCATTTTGTTAAAAACACAAACAAACAACAAACAGCTGATTCCGTACGGAATATTCGATCAGTTTCGCTTTTTGCTTAAGCAAATGACAGTTGAGAAACTTAACGAAAAGTTTCGTTAAGTACATTATAGTTTACCACATACAATTTATATGTGTTCGCACGTTTGCTTAAGCTAGCATATGCATATTATAGTTGGGCCTTTAACCAGAAGACCGAAAATAATGGGTCCACTTTAATTTTAGTGGTTAATTGGCACCTTTTACCATTTAAAATTATTTCTTTGTTTTATATTACTGAGAGAGTGATTTATAAGCGAACATTTTAGGTTTCAGGCTGAGAGAAACAGAAAAAAATAACGAAAATAATCAAGTTTATAACTTTTATTTTTGAACTTTTAAAATAATATCAAAATATAAATATCAAAACTTCATTTAATGCAAACCAATGAAACTTTGAATAGGTATAAAATTCGCTTTTTATCCTACTTGTTTAATATCGACACTGCTTTAGTTCATTATCAACATATTCAATTTACAATTTGTTAAAAATTAAAAAAAAAAAAAAAAAATAGGCTATAGGTAGTACATATGTAAGTAAAAGAGAAAGATGTTAACGTTTATTAAGATCAACCACAATTGAAATAGTTTGTCTCTGACCAAAGCATTAAAAAACAACAAAAACTAATAAAAGGCATAGCAAACCATAACAACATTTTTTAAAAAACAATATAAATCACAATTTTCATTTTATGGACGAGTTATTTTCGGTCTCTGTTGTTAACATAAAATCCGAAGCTTTTTAACAGTGCATATCAATGTTAACTATTTCAATCAGCATTTAATTTATATTCGAGATAAGATACGTAAAATATGTGTACATAGAAAGTTACCGTTCGATTTCGTTTCTGCCTACAAATCTGGAGGCCTGGAAAGTTATCCTACCTATTTAAAGCACCCTTGAATCATCTGTGAATTAACCAAACAGTAAGTTTTTCTACAAATCATAGAAACGTTGAAAAGACGATTAATTTCTGATTTTATATCTGTAGCAATGTATTGTAGAACTTTTACTATTACAAATAAAAATTGTAATGTAAACATTTATACCTGTTACTAACTTCAACTATCGACGATGCACTCATCAGAAGTGATTTTAAGTCATAGAATCTAACTTACTCGATTAGCAATAAATTCGGTTGTCGTAACGCAACTATTTTCTCTGTGTATGAGTTTTTAAATAACTTCTCATGTGTTAAAAAATAAATACTAGTCCTTTGAAAAATGGGTCTACAGTGGTCTTGCACAAAAAATTCATTGTCAAAGCGAAAGTGATATACTACATATGTATAAATAAGAGAGATATGGAATTTTGCCTTAATCAAACAAGCGAAATATCAATCATGCCCATAGAGATGGCATTGAAAATCTGCGGTTAAAAGACAATTTTGATCTTAAAGCAAAAATGCCAAAATGATGATCAGATTAGATGATAATTACATTTTTTATCATCTCACATTATAGCATTTATAACTTCTTCCGAAAATATATACAGTGGGAAGCAAAACTGTCCGGATGTTTTGCCAATAGTATTATTTTCTGTGGATTTACTTAAATATAATTTTCAGCAATTTTACGACATGAATAATTATTTTGCAACAAATTTATCACATTGTTTTCAATATCAGTTGGCGTTTTTCTCATTTTTAAAGATCTTTTAATTTTTTATTTAAAAATCAAGTTAATCACTTTACAGGTCAAACAATAATGCACAAAGAGAGCAATAAAAGCTTGATAACGAGATCGTAACAAACAAAAAAACTAAATGGTCAAATACCGTTACATTTTAAAAGAGCAATAAAAAAATGCAAAAATGTCCGAAGGTTCGTGAATTTTTTGTTTTTTTTTTAAATTTGTTTGAAGCAATTTATGTGAGTTTTTGTGCTTTATAATGTAGAATAAGTTTCAATTAATTCAAAAATACAAATATATGATAATATACCTATATTTGTATTATTTTAATTACCTTACTTCCTTAAAGCAATACATATGGACAGTTTTGCTTCCCACTGTACACATGTATGAACTTCCTATTACGATTTCACCTCTTAACTTACTAAGATCCTAAAACAAATGAAATGCGTATTCTATAAATCATCTAAGGGATTGATATCCTTCCATTCCAGGCATTATAGCCATTTTAATTGTTTACAGGTTACCAAACGTGTTTTTATAAATACATTAAAAAATATTCTCAAAAGGACTTCCAAAAACGAAATATAAATACGCCTGAGACTTTGGACAATCCTTTGTTATCAGATTAGAAGGCTAACATTTACACTTATCATATCATTACGAAATAAGTATTCCAAGCAAGATGATGGAATTACACCAAGACAATATATCTACTTGGGATCAATGATAAGCAGAGTCGTAATTCGTAAATTACCGATAGCAATGCTGGAAAAAGTAATCAAAAATTATACCTTGCCAATGGAACACCTACAGCGTAGTCGCGGCCAACATTTGAAAAATTATTTTATAAGAAAATGTCGACGATTTTTTGGGCAATAATAAAGATTACCACATCTAGTTCTATTTTAAATGTTTACTTAAAATAAAAAAAAATGTTGTAAATTAATGACCCTAATGGCCAGTTTTTAACTTAAAAATTAAAGTGTGTTTAAACTTAAGTTCTGTTTACATACCAAATTCATTTTTATAGATCATATTTAAATATAACTTAAATCACTGACTACGTCCATTTAAATACAACTTAAATTTTTCATACTACCACATGATTTGGACAGTTCTGCAAATTATAAAAATTGCGCATTGAAGTTTTTTTATTATTGGATGAAAATATTCAATAAACTCGCCGCGAATAAAAACATTGTGCTTATTATTATCAATATCAACTAAAACAATGAATTTAGATGAAGAGGACACCAATGATGCAGCTTTTGTCCATTTAATTTACAACTAAATATGAAATCAGTTGTTAAATGAAAAAGTTGTTTATATTTGTTCACATTTAATAGTGCTACCATACTTTTCTCATAATTAAATACCAAACTTAATTTGAGACTGAAAAAATGAAACCGTATTTAAATACAACTTAAGTTTAATAAAAAATTAACTAATTTCGTATTTAAATATCAAGTTAAAAACTGGTCATAAAAGTGGGTTCACACGCTGCTATTTGTCGCCTCGACTCTGCTAACCTTCTCTTTTGGTGTCTCTTCTAAATTCATTGTCTGTTCACATGATGAAACATTTGTTGCACCATTCTTGCGACATTTGGACGTTAAATTGTTTGTTTATCCTATTTGGGTCATTTGCAGATGTGTTGCCATATAGGACCTTTATATATAGGAACTTTTACATTGCGAAAAGATACCTGCTCGTTCATCAGAATAAATAATCAAATTATCCCGCAACACAATGAAGTCAAATACCTCGGCATTCACCTCGACCGCCGTTTAACTTGGAAGTCTCATATTGAAGCGAAACTTACACAAATGAGATTAAAAGCAGTGCAACTTAATTGGCTAATCGGCAGAAACTCTACATTGAAATTGGATTGCAAACTTTTGTTGTACAATGCAATACTAAAGCCAATCTGGTGCTATGGAATTCAATTATGGGGTACTGCCTCAGCATCGAACATTGAAAAAATTCAAAGGGGTCAAAATAAAATTCTACGTATAATTACTGCAGCACCATGGTATTTTAAAAATTCTCGAATCCACAAAGATCTAAGCGTGCCATTAATAAAAGTCGAATTTACAAAATATGCGTCAAAGTATGTCAGCAAACTTGAACACCATCCAAACCCACTTGCAAGAGACATCCTTAACTTTAGTGGCCACAATCGGTTGAGAAGGAGGGATACCCTTGCTTTAACTCAAGCGCAAAACAGATGACTGGATCAGTTGATGTAAAATTTTTTAGTATCATAACAATTTTTGTCTAGCACTGGCTGGGCTTATTATTTTCTTTTTAGTATTAAGATTTGAATACTTATTGTCATTTCATATATGAAGATTCAATAAATAATTAAAAGCAAACAAAATATAGGACCTAGTTACATTACAGGTACATTCTATTCTTATTCCTGATATTTCACTATTAAATTTGTTGACCACATAGGCGCATATTCAGAAATCGTAACTAAAGTCGAAACTTATTAAACAGAAACTAAAAAATAGTTCATAAATAGTTAAAGATCTTATTCACAAATCATAACTAACTTAGCAACTGCTTTCAGCTGTTAAAAGAAATGCAACACTGCATTTAGTAGATTTTTCTTGACGAAAAACACATCTCTAGTTTGTTTTTTTTTTTTTTTAATTTTTTTGGTCAAAATGGACACAATTAGAAAAGAAAATAAGGTAAGTTTATTATTATTGTTAGAAAAAAATATGTATTTATTGCTTTGTGTATTTTAGAGAGACTCAAATTGGTCGCCAGATGAAAAAGTACATTTAAATAATTGCTGACCAAATATGTTAACATCATCGACGACAAGAAATAAAATCAATCAGCTGTTCTTTAAATGTATTTGTTAGTTGACATTTAGTTACAGCTTTACCCATAATTAAGTTGTAACTTTTCGTGCTGAAAGTAATCAACTAAGAATAATTTAAGTTGGTACTTAAAAAAGTTTAAACTTAGATAACATTTCTGAATATGCGCCATTGTATTTATTTTAAATTAAACTAAAACAACAATTTTTTTTCTTTTTAATTTACAGTCATTTATTCGCAGTGTTGCCAAAAAAAATTCTGTAATCTCATAAAATGAAATGTCATCCTGGCAACACTGCTGGTAAATGAAATAAAAATAATGCAAGAGAAAAGAAAAAATAACAAATTTGTCGGGTTGTTTCACAAAACCTGCGTCATTAGCTGCCCCGTACTCTCCACTACATATTTCAACCATAAACTCGAATCGCAGGTAAAAGTGGCAGCGTGTGAACTCCCTCTAAAACAACAAAATTAAAAATTATTCAGACTGCCACAAATGAGCAAAATCGAAAAAAAACTTTCACATAATTTTGGAGAAGTCGCACTTTTTCGAATAGGTTATTCCTCCTTGATATTACTCAATCTTAAACAGATCAATATCAATGAGTTATCTTTAAAAATCCATAGTATACCTACATACATACCTACCTACCTATAATATGTTTATGTTCAACACCCAGTATTCTTTAAAATCCCATACAACGTCATCTCATGTACGATCCCATCATTTGGTAGCCCGTTTTTTTCTTTTTTGTTTACGAATTTGTTGTTAAATTTTTTTTATATCTCGTTATTTATTTCATTTTTTTCATTCTCAATACTCTTCCCTCCAAAATAACAAGCCATTGAAATTCAGTCGACCATGGTGAAAAAAATGTAAGATTCACATACTCACTCTGCAACATACAAAACGAGCCAACTTTTTTTTTTTCTTCTTTTTTTGGGATTATATACAAATATTTCGTTTATATACTGAAATATATAAAAATAAATATAGGTGTGTATGTATATTTATATAAATAGTTGTGTGTACATACATACGTACATGTGTATATATGTATGTATGTAGGTAAATTTAAGTATTCGCATTTGTTCTCCTATACGAATCGAGTATATTCCCTGGGATTGAAGCCACATAGCATGTGCTGTCAGTTTCGTTGTATTTTTTTTTCAGTGTCTCTATATATACAAGCACATACATTTCTAATATGTATATAACCGAAAAAAGAAGAATAAAATGGAAAATAAATATATGTACATACAACTTCTATAGTAAAATGGAAAAAATTTTTAATATCATTCATCCATCTATCCGTCCATTTGAAAAATCATCCAGCCAGCCAACCAACAAATAACAATCTATTCTTTTTGGTATTCTTCTGTTGTTTTCATCTTTTTTTTTGTATGTGGCACTACTAATGTGTGATAGTTGTGTCTCATCATCTGCCGTTGTACGTACCGCCATCAATGTAGGCATCAGGTAATATTTTCACTACATACATACATATGTATGTAGTATGTAAATACTTGTACATACACACGAATAAATTCTTTTTACTGCAGCATAGTGTTGGGGTGTTTTCTGTTATTTGGTTAGATGTTGCAAGTAGCACATATGTATGTATGTATGTATTGTATGTATAATTGTTATTATATACATTTTGTTTTAAAATTCAATTGTTTAACATAATTACATATAATGCGTACGAGTTTGTCTGCTGCCTTTTGTAGTGTCAGTGTTGCGTGTCACTCTAGCTTTCTACCTACACAACACGCACACAGCCAGTCATTCAGTCAGCCAGCCAGCCAACAGTCATCTATGCAACCAATCATCCATCCATCCATCCATAGATTCTTATATTTATGTTTAAGCGACAATTTCTACAATATGGGTTAGTCAGCCATTTTTGATTTGTGTTTTTGACTATTTTCATTTCAGTTCAGTTGATTGAATTCGGCCACAAAAGGGTTGTCATGCTTGGAAAGTGTCCACAGCTGGTAAACGCTGTTAGTTTCGTATTAGATCGTGGTTAGACAATTTTCTAATATACACACTCTTTTATTGTCCATGGCACTGTCAAATGCCAATTAAAAGTGAACTAGTTTAAAAAATAAAAACTCTGCCATTTTGTTAATTATGGAAAACATAATATGTTATTATATACATACATATTATGAAGTTTTATATGGAAATGCGAAAAAAAATGGAAGCACATTTATATTCAAAATTTAAATAAATATTATAGACTACAACTAATCTCTATAAGATTTGTCTTTATAGAATTCGCAGGTTCAAGATAAATCCAATTTTTCAGCTTCGACAGTTCGATAGAATATTCAGATTTACAGATTTTAAACTGATTTATACTTCTTTTTAATAAGTTTTCAAAAGCTCCTAAAAACTGCATGTCTCCTACATCCCATTCCCGAATAAAACTTTAATGTTCCGAATTGCTACTAAGCTTTCCAAATTGCACCATTTTGAATTGTAGTTCAATAAATTCCAATTATTTTTCAGATATTTTTAATTACAATTTCTAAAATTTATAACTATAATTGTATTTCAGACTTTTCTATATATGTATACATACATATGTATAAGAATTTTCTAGTTGTGAATTTGAATTCCCCAATTGTATTTAAAAATTTTCTATTAGTGTTACAGACTTTATTCAGAGAAATAGATTCAACCAATCTATTGCAGGGGCCAAATTACCGCATTCGTGATCGAATTAGCTATCGTATCGAAAAATGATTTCGATATCGAAATTATGATAAAATGTACTAAATTTCTTGCTCGATATCGAATGCCATAATCTCAAATAAGAAAATTACGATCAATTTTACACGATATCGAATGCGGTAATTTGGCCCCAGCTTTTGAATAACGACAAGGGAGCTAAATCGGGCCCAAACTTACGTATAAATAAAAAGTTAAACTCAACTATCGACTAGTTATCTAAGACTCTACAATAAAGTACACCTTAGGACAATTTTTTTTTAAGAATACCACTTAAACTACGAGTATCGATGTGCTAAACAAGCAATAAAATCATGATAGAGCTACGAGAAAAAGACCTAGAAATAATTCTCTATTTCACCGATGTTTGTTATTGAAAATGGCCAACATCGGTCCGCCAGGATGCGAGTCATAGACCAAAATTTCAGGCAACCTCGATATTTTTTTTAGATATTTTTTGCTATTTTCTTCAAATATAATGCAGATAATATCATGAAATGTTGCACACTTTATTTGTATTATAGAAGGAAGAAGGTCCACGATTTCTCATAGCCCCCATATAAATGTCTTCCCGGAATATGGATTTATGGAACATAAATGTCTTTAGAAAAGCTGTATACATACAAAATTCAGCAAATATTAGTTTTACGTTAAGATAAATCATAAAAGTGTATTTTTCCATATTTAACCATAGCTATCGTTAAATATGGATCGATAATGACTATGTATAGCCCGTAAATAAAGGCCACTTCCGAAAATCACTATCAAGATAAAATTGAATAGAAGTAATCCACATATATACATAAATTAGCGTACCGATCATAAATATCACTATCGAGTTGAAATTCGACATAAATAATCCACATGTATGTATATGTATATAAAACACAGTTCCGAATTTCCTGACGATCGGTACATATTTGACCATAGCCCACATATAAAGTCCACTTCCGAAAATTTTTTGAATGAACATACATATTATTATAAACATCCTTATCAAGTTAAAATTCGACAGAAATAAACGACATATATATATAAAGCGCAGTAAAATTTATAGTGATCGGTCGCTAATTGATCATAGCTCCTAAATAGCCACTTCCTAAAAACAGAATATTTTCCGTAAATATCATTTCTATTTTCAATAAATATCGATATCAAACTGAAATTCTTCACCGATCAGTTATATGTAAGTAAAAATTTTAATATTGTATTTTGTGACGGTCAGTATGCACAGACCACACTACTGATATATCCGTCCATTCGGAAGATCCAATTTTTGATTACACTTTTCATCATTGCTACATCACAAGTTCTTGGCGGCCAGTAGATAGGTGTAGACCGCGAAATTAGCTCACCAACATGATTTATATACAAAACCATTGTGTACAAAAAACTTTTCTTATAGAACGCTGATCTTCGTAATACAGAGACGTTGGATTTGTTGTGGTGTTAGCCTTTTCATGATGAATTATCAAACGATGCCGAATATAAATAAGACGACAGGCACGTGATCTGTAAAAAAAACAAATGAAAAAGATCTATATTTCGTGTTTATTATCTTTTCTTTTTGTAAAAAGAAACTACAATGGACCTTGGCGATTCTTTGTCTACGTTATACGATCAAAACAAACCTACTAGATACTTCAGTAAGCAGTATGATTGAGTCCTTGTGCCAAATTACCGCATTCGATATCGAGTAAAATTTATTGTAATTTTCTTATTTGAGATTATGTCATTCGATATCGAGCAAGAAATTTAGTACATTTTATCATAATTTCGACATCGAAATCATTTTTCGATACGATAGCTAATTCGATCACGAATGCGGTAATTTGGCCCCTGATCTGGTACTACATTTCCATTGGTTGTTTCGATCTTGTCAAAACGAGTATACTTGAGTGCTTGCGTACAGTTACCATGTGAACAAATCAACATTAAAATATTTTTTTATTTTCCTGACGGTTTCGGAAATGTGGCCGATTTTTAGAGATTTTAGAAAATGCAAAACATTGATTTGTTGCTTTAGCTCTGCTGAGGACTTCTTTGAAATTTATTTAAAATACGACATTTCTTCAATTGCTTTTTATTTGGAAACACTGTTAGTTGTTTCTCTTTAAATAATGAATGGTTCTAGAAAAACTATTCTCGGTTATATTGTTGTTAATCATGACAGTATTTTTTGAGGGTTACAGTAAACGGTCGATACTGTGTAGTTTATCTAGAAATGCTGCCATAATAAAAACGTCCCACTAATCGTTCCTGTGATTCCTATGATTTACTTCCAAAAAAGCCAATACTGCTACATTAATGAAATGCTGTATCATAAATAATGGAAATGTTTGCTATTTTTTTTTCTAATAAAGCTTAGTTTTGTTCTTTAAAATAAAACGATACCTTCATTTGGAATACCCAATAACTCAACCCATCATTTTGTTCTTTTAATGTAATTAAAATAAAATATCTATAAAGTTGTGTTTATACAGCTTTCCCCCCGTTAAACTACAAAACAAACCATTTCATTAAATTCAAGTTCTTTTATTTAGGTATCTTTTTTTTTAGAACGCAAAACGGCGCAAAATACTGAAATACAAACTACGTATTTAATAATATCACAAATATGAAATACCTTTCGTATTGTAGATGTACGACGGATTGGAGCAAAAAAAAAACACACACACACAGAAAACGCCAACTTACAATCTGGCAAGCAAAAAAGAAATGAGGAAATGGAACTTAAACTTTGTATTACAATGTCTGTAAAGATAATCAAATTTTATTTCATTTGATGTGTTCGTTCATTCGCGTGTGTTTGTGATTTTTTTTCAATTGCATTGTATTGAATTTTATTGAAGTAAAATCTTGTAAAAACGGGGTCAAATGTGGGAATCTGTTTAATACTTACAACTGAATTGACAGTTAACATATAATTTTGTTTTCTTTTTCCAAGTTTTTAAAATACAGATACAGATATTTTATCGTTTAAATGCACTAGCGAGTATTTATAGGAAGTTAGATAAAAATAAAAACTCATTAATAAATTGCCTGATCTTTTTTATTTTTTTTTTTTTAATCTTAGCATACGAGGCTCTCAGTAAAAATTATTAGAAAAGTTTATTCAATCAAATAATTGGCCTCGAGCTCGAAAAAACTTTTTTATTTTATCAAAAAAAAAAAAACAAGGTCGAAGAAATCAAAATTTAATTTAGTTTATTCAGTGCTTTATTTTTTTCACTGAACTGAAACTAAAATTAATTTCCTCTAAAATTCTGTGCTTTTGTTTTAATGGATCACATAATTTGTTACACAATATTACTATCCAATTAAAAACTGTGTGTCATATACATACAGTATCAGCCAAAACCTAAGCACCCCCTCAGAACATTTTTTAATGATAATTTTTTTAAGAAAAGTGGTTCCCGAAGAATTTGATAGAAGTTCTCCGTTGGCCTGACCAATCCCCCGATCTTAACCCAATCGAGAATTTGTGGGATATCGTTAATTTAAAAATCAGCCGAGAAAATTGCAAAACCAAAGAAGATTTACTTAAAGCCGCAAAAATAGCCGGTGAAGCAATATCACCTGATATAATTAATAATTTAATATCCTCTATGCTTAAAAGATGTGCGTGTTTCATCCAGAATAAAGGATTCGCACCGAAATATTAATTTCAATAGTTTAGTCCGCTTAAATTTGCGACTTAAAATATTTTTTGAATTTTAACTTTTTTATTAAATTCTGAATTCCTTAAGTTTGTGTTTTTCAATAATAAAGATATGAATAAATTAAAAAAAAAATAATACCTTGTTTTCTTAAAAATATTATCATTTAAAAACAAAGGTTTTGATCGATACTGTATATGTCCTATAGAAAATTCAGTCTCCCTTGTTGAGGAGACAAATTTTCTATAGAAAATGTATCTCCTCATTAAGGGAAACTGAACGAATTGCATTATTTTTGTAGTGTGGCCGAATTTAATGTGAACAATGATTAACATACAAATTTTAAAATTTTCTCTTCCTTGAACCACCCACTAACATCTAGCATGAATAATTTCAGTCACTTCTAAAGCCACCCACATCCAAAGTCTTTATCATTATAATTTATTATATTATGAAGCTCAGCTTAAACTCGCGTCTATAAACATTTTATTGAATAAAAATTAATTCTGCTTTTGAAACTTATTTTTACAACTTGTAATAAAAAAAAATGGAAAATATGCCTCCTTAATTTACAATGTGCAAGAGCGAGAAAAGAAAAAATACATTTAAAAATAATAATAATAAATGAAAAATGTACCCGTTTTTGTACCACACAACTGTTCCTACTACAAAGAAACATTCATTGTTGTTTCCATAACGAACTACAAGTTGCCTTAGTTGTAAACATAAGTTTGTCATTCCGTGTGTAACACTGAGAAATATTAATCTGAGACTCAACAAAGTATATACACATATTATTGATCCTAATGGAATTCTAAGTCAATTGAGTTATGTCCGTCTGGCTGTGTAAAACACTCTCACGTCCAAAAGACACAACCAAAATCAACAAAGTTTACAAAAAACTGTTTATGGTACCCCTAAGCAGTTTGGTATTGATAATCAGCAAAATCGGTTTAGTAGAACAAGAGTTATGGACAAAATTTTTCTTGCAATTTTTTTAAATATATTGCAGATATTCCCATGATATTTTGTACACGTTACTTTTATGATAAAAGAAGAAAGTGTGAGGAAAATAGTAAGAATCGGTTCATAATTTCTTACAGCCCCCATACAAAAATCTTTCCGAAATATGACTCAATTATAAATAAATGTCTATAAAATTGGAATATCAATACAAAATTCAGCAAAAATAAGTGTCATGTGAAAAGGAACCGCAAAACGAATTTTTTTTTTTAGTTTGGTCCATGTTTGACCATAGACCCCATATAAAGTCCACTTTCAAAATTCACTTAAATACGTATAAAACTGGTATAAATAATGGTAAAAGGTAAAATAAATTGTTGTACAAAATTTTATGGTGGTCGGCCCTTAATTGGTCATAGCTTCCATATAAGGACCACATCCGAAAAAGCCATTTATCTTTATCCGGACTCAAAACTTTATATAGATCATTTACTAAAATCATTCCACAAAATTTTGTGAATTTTGGTCCAAATTTGACCGTATCCCCCATATAAAGCCCTCTTTTGAAAATCTCTTCAATATTTATAAATCTTTTATAAATAACGGTACCGATCCAAAATTTTACAAGGAGCAGTTACATATATGCCAAAATCAAACTGCTGGATTTTGAGAACATCGGTCTTTATTTGACTATACCTCCATATAAGATCCACTTCCGAAATTTACGTTAATACTAATATGTATCTTAAATATACCGTTATTATGTTGAAATTCGACGTGAAATATTCTCATATGCATAAAATTCACTGTTCCAAAACTTAAGAAGATCGGCCCATAATTCGGCATAGCTGCCATATAAAGACCATTTCTGAAAAACAATTTAACCCACAAAAATGTCTAATAAATATTGATATCGAACCAGCTTTTGTACAGATCCGAAATTTTAATCCACACATCATACTAATATCGGTTATAGGGCAATTATGCTACAAACTGGATTTTGTAGCTGTCAGTCAACAATTGGCTCCCGAATTAAGTCCACTTCCGAGCATACCAACCATACAGCTCTTGCAAATAACGTTATAAAGATGAAATTCAAAATACATAGAAATCACATTAGTGGATACTGGATTTAGAAGCTATCAGTCCATAATTGGTCGACTATGTCACCCATAAATCTCTTGTAAATAATGTTATTGATATCAAATTAAAACAAAAAAGCCTCACCTTATATCCTTTTTTATACTCTGTTTTATACTCTGGTTCTTAACTTGTTGTGAATATGGAAAAATGTTCTTTTAATTTTATAAATTGTTAAATTACACTAAAGATTATTATGAAAATCAGACAAACTCTGTAAATTAGGGTGAGAGTCAGTAATTACATCAATTATAAATGGTCAAAATTAGATAAATTTTTAAAACATTTAAAATAAATTATGTTGGTCGTAAACTTTTCTTTCAAACAATATATAAAATAATAATAATAATGCGGGCACCGCAGTGGTGCAGAGGGTGAGAACGCAAAGAATTCTGATGAGAGAAAGTGCTGTTTCTCGAAACATATATAGATTCAATCAACCAGGTTCGAATCCTAAACAAGAAAAAATTATCAATAAATTTTAATAATAATTTTCATGAACAATTCCTACCTTCAGTAAAAATAATTTAATGAAAAATTAAATTTATTGAACTCGAGCCGAAATAAAAGAAATATCAAAGATTTAAAAATTAACAGTTCAAATAAAAATAATAATTGTTCTTAATAATAAAATTTGCACTAAGATTGAAGACAAAACCAGGAATAAGGATATTCTACTCCTATAACCAGTGTACTTTTTGCATTTCTTATAATGTTTAGGTGGAGGGTACTAAAGATTCGGCACAGCCGAATATAGCACTCTAACTTGTTTTTTTTTTTGATAGCGCTTCAACAACCTTCTTCATCTAGTATCCAGTTCAGTTGAGTTTTCTTTTATTTTTTGAATTTCTTGTTCATCCAGCTCTTCAACTAGTACCAGCCGGAGGAGTGGATGTATGGTATGGAAGTAGTTGAAGTCAGTCGTTCCATTGCCAATGCCAATATTTCTTTATTTTTATCAAAGACACACAACGAATCATTCATTCTGTATAAAAACAGTTTCATAACGACTACGACTACTACTAAATAGATGAAGATGATGATGATGATGGTGCTAGCTGTTGATAATGATGATGATGTGAATGATAATGAATACTTGTACATTGTATGGAGTAGAAGTACATATTTAATACTAGTGCTATGTAGACATTTATAAGCCTAGTCTGCCTGTTTTTTCTTCGTCTTCTTTTTCTCTGTGTTTTTCATTTTAAATAATGAAAAATATCTGTTAGTCGTTCAGTTGGTCGTATGTTTCACTGATTGCTTAAGGTTTTTTTTTTTATTTCGATACCCTACAGTTAAATGTTTATTTTCGGTGACATTTTATGTGTAGTTCATTCGATATTGCAAAGTTTTAGCGGTCTTAGCTTAAGATTTTAAAAACCTGGGGCCAAATTACCGCATTCATGATCGAATGAGCTATCGTATCGAAAAATGATTTTGATATCGAAATTATGATAAAATGTACTAAATTTCTTGCTCGATATCGAATGCCATAATCTCAAATAAGAAAATTACGATCAATTTTACTCGATATCGAATGCGTTAATTTGGCCCCTGATCTTGTTATACCATTCGTAGTACCAATAGTAAAAAACACTGACAGAAATTCTAAACTAAGTGTGAACAGCAATTGTTCACATTAAAGACAGTCACAAAAATGTTTTAATATTTATGTAAAGGCGATTTGTTTGTATTTAAGAATAGCTAAAAGTATAAACTAAAACTCATTTCCTTATCGCAAAAAAAAAATATTGTCAAGAACTACTGTCCGCTTTAACTGTCGGCCGGGGGGCCAGGTGTAGGTGTACACACCACCTAGACCACACCCCCACTACCGGCCTAGAAATGGTTACTAGTCCCATGAACTCGCAAGGGTTCGAAACTAGATAGACTGGAATCTGGTTTACCAGAGGAAGGTCGCTGTGGTTACTAGTCCCATGAACCCGCAAGGGTTCGAAATTAGGTGGATACTAGCTCCATGAATTTGCAAGGATTCGAATCTAGATAGAGTGAAATCTGCTTTACTAGAGGAAGGTCGAAGCCGACCGGAGTCTTTATCTGGTGCTGCGGGATCAGTTATTGCCCGGGGACGTATCCCTAGTTTTATTATTAGGGTGACCGTCCCCTAACTGATGATTGGTTGAGGTCACTTCGGTGTCCACGCAGTGGCTGTGGTTTAATACCCAAAGCGGGGAGAATGGCATTTGATTAAAGGTCCGATGTAGGAGTACTTCAGACTATCAATTTGTCCTAGGTGCTGTTGCCGAACTCAACAGAGCCGCTAAAAAGTGGCGGAGACTCTTAACTGTGTGCTCAGGAAGTTATGGAAGGCTGGGCTTTCGTAGTAGTTGTATCGATCGGTCTTTGGACTTGGTTCGATGCTTAGCAGATCATAGTCCTTGACTCTCATATGATCTGTGCACTGCTGCGTTAGTACTATGCTTTTCGTTGTCCTGGGCTATGTTAATTGTACTTCGTCACTGGCGGCAGGGATTAGATAGCCCAATCTCTTAAGCAAGGTGATCTTTACTGTGATCTTGCAGTCAAGTATTGAGAAATTGCAAATTGTGTGACCCTGGTAAGGCACACAAAGTAGTCCTCCTATGAGGCTATTCCTGTGTTTTGGTAGGACACACTATGCGGTTGACGGGCCGAGTCCGTCCTGCGTTTGAGTGCGCCGTGAAGAAAAGCCATTTTGGCAGGTGCTTCACGTTAAACTTGAACACATTTGTCCGCTTTAACTTTCATTTAATTTATTTAATGCTGTTTGATCTAGCAAAACTCTTGTAAGGGTAAACAACGTCAAACAAATTTGTGCTAAAACAAGTGATTACGCTTTTTTGCGTAAATATTTGGCAAATGTGACCGTAGCTTTAGTTGGACGAGTTATTTTTTCAAAATCAAACCAATTTATCCCAAATGTTTAATCATAATAAAATAGGTTTCGATATCAAGGAAAATATTATCTAGTTCTAAAATTTGTCATATTGTAGGTATTTAAATGTCGTTACAGCCGATAGTCATAAACACTCTTACTTGCATCATTTTTACATTTTGTAAACTTCCGGAGTTATATGTACTCTTTGTATCTATGATTGTACTTTAGTAAACATGTATGCATAAGTAAATATCTAGGAATACTTTAGAGTAAATATGTCTGTTTGTATGATTTTTTTTAATACTTTAATGCCTTGGCGTCTCCTTAGTATTTTTAGAGCCCGTTTATTTTCGTTCATTCTGATACGGCTGTTGTAGTACAAACTCGTATACAAACAAAAATGTTATTTTACTGCGTTGACTTTTGTTTTGTATAGGAGTAAAAGCTGGAACAAAATACAAGTCCATAAGTATATGTTTTGGAATTATAGTTGATTCTTTTTACAATATTTTCTTTCGTAACTCTCACGTATAGGTTTTTTCGCTGTAGTTTTTTTCGCCTGTTTTTTTTTTTTTGCTGAAATTTGTTTTCGTAATATTTTGATAACAGTGGAATTATTTGAAGGAAAAATAATAATAAACAGAAGGAAATAAAAGAAAACTAGTTTCAAATAGGAATTTTATGCATCCATACATATTTACCAGTTTCTGAAAAAATAATAGTTTAAACAGGAATTCTTGTGTAGACATCAAAGCGGTTTTAATAATTTAAGATTTTTTTTAAACTAGTTTCAGCAAAGCATTATTTATTATAGTTGCAAGAATTTACATTCTTCATATAAATGATTATTTTTTGCACACAGTTTATTTTATTTAGTACGGAACTAGTGTCTTATTATAAGAATATTGTTAAAGATAACACCTTCATATGAGGTCTGATCAAAAAATAACCGTTATTTTCAAATTTCGTGAGTTATGCTTGGTTTTCACTATGTCAGTTTTGTTGTCAAATTGTCCAAATTGTTGGTAATTTCATAACAATTTAGACAATTTGACAACAAAACTGACATAGTGAAAACCAAGCATTATGTATATTCGAGTTTAGCATTTTTATTCTGTTATATTGGTACACATATTTGTTATAAATGTTGGTAATATCAGCCATTTTGGACTGTCAGTTTGTTTTTGACAGATAAAAAGGTTAGTCGTGTTTTGGTGTGCTCTTCGATTTATTACTATTCGAAAAAATTGATCAAAGAAACTGTATTAAGTTTTGTGTAAAAAATTAAATTAAATGCGCAAGGACATTTGAAATATTGACTGTGGCGTTTGGTCGCCCGAGCACGTCAAAAACCAAAGAAAACATTGAAACAGTGAAGAAAATGATTTTGGATAATCGTCAAATCACTATCAGAGAGGTTGCTGATGATGTTGGCATATCGTTCGGCTCATGCCAAGCAATTTTTGCGGATATTTTAGGCATGAAACGTGCGGCAGCGAAGGTTGTTTCAAAATTGCTAAATTTTGAGCAAAAACAACGTCGCATGGACATCGCTCAGGAGCTGTTGAACATCGTCAAGGACGATCCAGATTTTCTCAAGAAGGTCATTGAAACCAAAGCCCAATCATCCCAATGGAAACATCCAGAAGAGCCAAGACCGAAAAAGCACGTCAAGTTCGGTCAAATGTGAAGGTTTTGCTCACTGTTTTCTTCGACTGCAATGGCGTGGTGCATAATGAATTCTTGCCACAAGGTCGTACGGTCAATAAGGAATACAACTTGAAGTTATGCACTGTTTGCGCGAAGCAAATCGTCAGAAACGCACAGAATTGTGGAAAAACCAATCATGGACTTTGCACCATGATAACGCACCAGCTCACACATCGATGCTTGTGCGTGAGTTTTTTGGCCAAAAATAGAACCGTTATCATGCCTCAACCTGACTTTTTCCTCTTCCCAAAACTAAAGACACCGATGAAAGGAAAGCGTTTTGCTACGATTGAAGAGATAAAAGAAAAATCGAAACATGAACTGTTGGCGATACCAAAAAGCGCGTTTCAGAAGTGTTTCGAGGATTGGAAAAAACGCCGGCATACGTGTATTATATCTGAGGGGGATTACTTTGAAGGGGACAAGATAGTTATGGATGAATAAATTACAAACTAATGTAATTTACAAGTAATTCTATTTAGAATATTAATCATTAATTAATTAATAAATACATAATAAGTTTGGTGGTGGATTTATTTGTTTGTTAACTTTATCTCTTAATATAATGAAAAAAATCCTCTTTTTTATACGCTATAACGTTTGATTAGTTCATCACTAATCTTGCCATCGACTGATATATTTGGACTGCAAATAATTAATATCGGAATAATTATACCAGTTAAGCGGTCACCCTATGCGAATTTTATTGGTAATTTATATACAGTATACGGTTTGTGCAAAACAAAAAGTTCATTTCGACAATTAGTAGTTAATTCAACGTGTTGGATTATAAAATCTTGGATATAGATTTTGTTGGCTAAATTTGCTTCTTAAGCTTTTTTGAAAGGGAAAATCGAACGGTTCATGACTATTTTCATAATGGGTTCTACATTATGTGCAAGTTCGCTCTAGAATAATTTAGTTGGATCATATTCCAAATTTGATATAACTCCGTTAGAAAACTTAACCGAATCACTTCTCGAAACGAAATTGCAGTCCCTTGAAAAGGACTGGCACTCAGTTAAAAAAGTCTTTGCAAACGCGGTTTTGGCAAATGAGAACGTAGTTTCGGACAGTGACAAATTTAAATCAATATGTAGTAAGATTTGGCTTTGTTAAGGATGAGTATCAACGTACCAAGGGAAATGTGATTGATCAATTGAAGATGCACAGATCAAATAATCCAGGTCTAAGGCAAGATGAACCTACAAATTCCCCATGGTTCAATACTTTGAACATGTATTCAATGAATAATACATTTAGTGATTCTGAAATTTGCATCAAGGTTCCACCTTGTGATACTCAAAAGTTTAACGGAGGTTATGAGGAATGGCCAGCATGGAAGTTTGCCACTCAATTCATTTAATTAAATTAGATTACTGATTGTAATTATATAACATTATAATTAATAATTAATGAATAAATATTTAATTAACACTGCAAAAACTTTCACAAACAACCCAATTCTCTAGTAATCTATCAAATGTATGCAAGTCCTTGTTCGGATAACATATAATTTGTGAAATTTTTACACATAAATAATGAATGCCAAAACTTCCTACCAAATACATATATAGTTTATTACAGTCTAGCTTAAAAACCAAATGCAAAAATAAAAAAACCCACAACATCAAAAAAAAACAATTAAGAAAATATAGTCGATCAAGCCCGACCATATTATACCCTACACCCCACAGTATTTGTGTTAAACAATTTTGCAGAAATGGGCGCTATATGGAAGCTATGACCTATTATGGAGCGAGCATGCAAAATTTTTGGCACGACTTCTGTGTTTATAAATATTCTTTGTGCTAAATTTTATCTCCATATAAGTTCTTTATACATTTTCGAAGAGATCTTATATGAAAGGTTGGACTAATTATAGACTGACCGTTATAACATTAGGTGTCATGATATCTAAATATATGAAACTTATTTGTGTTGTACTATTTTATTTAAATTCCAAAATGTTTAAGAGCTTTATGGTCGTTAAAGTGAATTTCGGATGTAGCACTTATATGGGAGCTATGTCTAATAATGGGCCGACCATCATAAAATTTAGACGAATGATTTTTGTATGTATGAAAGATATTTGCATTGCATATGAATGGGCCTGGGCAATGGGCCTTATATGGGTGCTATGGTCATTTATGGATCGATTTGCACAAAATTTGTAGATGTGATTAGGCTTAATGTACAAACTATTTGTAGCGAATTGTGTTTGAATATGTACATAAATCAAGCATTTTTGACCGATAAACTCTCATTTCTGGAGGACATTTGTATGAACAGATTGCAACCAATTTCAATTCCAACTATGCTTGGGCTAAAAAAATATCATGTACCAAATTTTATGGAAATATACATGGACAGCCAGCCAGCCAGAAGAACGGATGGACGGACGGACGGGCGGATCGGTATACTTTAAGTTGGGTATGGAACTAATATGTATGGACGTTACAAGCATCAGCACAAATCCAATATACTCTTCCCACTATGGTGGTGTAGGGTATAAAAACTAAATATATGTATCATAGTAAATTCATAGAAAAAAAACTCACTTTAACTCACTCCCAAATGTACTCTAAATAACAACTTTGAAGCATCGAACCATTATGAATGCTGGCTTTAAAACACCATTCATACATACATACTTGAATTAACGTTCCTTTCTTTCCAAATTCGCACTATTATTTGCCATAAACAACAAATAACTTATGGATACAATACCACATAGACTGTGGCTGCTACTATCTGATTTCTCCCCAACCCAGCAAAAAGTTTACTTACCAAATATTCTATAAAATTACAGGAACACATTACATTACAGAAACACTACTCACATATTGACTAGAATAAGTACTTATAGATATTTAGGTTTATGGTTATATCCCGAAATGAATATATCTTAATGCGGTTTTAGAACGAAATTGAATTCATAGCATGATATGTCAACAAGTAAAATGTCAAAACTTTCATGTTATTCCAATATGCACCTGTTGGAAAACAAAGTTTTCATTGATAATACCTTGTAAGAAAATACTATCTGATTGCGCCTTATTCACTAAAGCATTGTACCCACAAAATCCGGTCACCTTAGTGTTTTACTATTAATGTATCAAAAGAGCGAATCAAAAAAGCCAAAATAAGAAATTAATTTTATAAAAATTCTTGTGTGTGTTTTTGATGGAGCGAAGTAATTGTTGCACAACCCTTTGTTTCTCCTGCGCTGCATACTTATTCCAAATCGCTAACATTGGATGATATTATTAATTCCTTACGGAAAGGAAAACTAAGCGGAAAGAAATATCGATCGATATGTAAAATATAATTATTCATTGCTGCGTCATGATTAGTACTGTCTGTGTAGAGATGATACCGCAAAAAGAAAAATACCACAGCAACGGAATGAATAATTCGACCCATTATTTTAAGGTCAAGAACCACAGTACCACTCTGCTTTAGCTTCCATTTCACATTGGGCCAATATTGTGCAATTGGCAGAAGCTGCTGCAAGCTCAGCGTGTCGCCCTCGGCTCAGCTGAGTCAACCTACATAGTTTTCAGCGTCTAACCAGACGGTTGACTAATATTGTTGACTCTGTTCGAGAGCCACCAACCGACCGCTCTTTCCACAAACTCTCCTCACTTTAATATGTTTCAATTTCCACCACTACTTTCAATTGCTTTGTTGGTACGGAAACGGCACCCCGAGATCATTTGGGAACAATTTGGGGACAAGTCCCCGAGCTAATAACCGCTACCTGTGGAACCTGATAAAGTCTTTGGTGAGCTGCAAGATAGCAGGAATAAACAAATAAGCTGTATCCGCACAACCCATGTTCTAACCAGTTTCCCACATCAAGGTGTGGGAAATTAACTATGATAACGTGCCATATATTTATCTATTACGTCGACCTGATTTCTTTCATACCAATCTGTTGCAGCTATTAAAAAATGCCAGTGAGATGAATTGGAACAAAACTTTACAGAAGATGTTTGATATGAACAAGAAATCGTTTCGGCAGGCATTTTTTTTGTACAAATATCCGAAGTCATAGTTGAAAATGTAACAAAGGAGGAATACGAGTATTTATTTTAAATATACACTGCAGCTTTTGCTGGGATATACCTTGTTGAGTTTTGGCATTTTTATTGCTTAAAACATACCAAAACAAGAATTCATTTATTGAAAAAAAGAAAATATGAAAATATTTTATTTCTATTCGCTGAAACTGTGAATAAATATGTTTTTTTTTTTTTTTGGCTCTACACACTCTCGTAGGTACTTACTTCTGGAACCAATATTTGTCGTATCTACCGCAATTTCTTAATTTTCAAATAAACAACACTCGGCGCTCAAATTGGATCAGAGCCAAAACATCATAAAATGATTGAAGTTGTTGTTTATGGCATTCTTGGAAATATTTTTAATCTTTTTAGTTTTTGTTTGTTTTTTCCCTACATGAGGATTTTTCTATTTGTTTAAAACGGAATTGTGTTAATTTTTTTTGCACGTCTCTGACAAGAGTTTTTTTGTATAAACAAGTGAGAGTTATGAGCTGTAAATAATGTTGAATTTTTAGCTCTACGTTGGCTAAAGATGTATAAGTTCTTATAGGAACCATACAAAACCATTCAGAAGAATATGTATAAGGGCAAAAAAGCAAGACATGCATAACACGTTTTATCATGAAGTTAATTTCAAGGTTTAATCATGAAGTCCTTTTTATTTAAACCTCTAATATATGACCGATATAGGATAAAAATGCTGGCGATTATGATAACAGTTCTTAACTGGTAATTGGTAATTGATAATTGTTCTTAATAGCGCATTTACACTTGTAATTTTCAAACTAGTTTATTTTATTTTACCGGTTATTTTACCGTTTACATCAGCATTTTTGACAGCTAAGTGGTTTATCTTTGACAAGTCATAAAACAGCTGACATTAATATTAAAAATTTAATAAAAATATGGACGTTGTTGTGAAAAAAAAATTTAAATTTGTTTTTTTCATCCAGGATGAATAAAATTGAATTACAGTTTCTTTTTTTAAAGAAAACTTTTTTTTTATTTTTGAGCAAATGTCAAATGTGTCCAGCGTTGCCAGAAAAATGTTGAAAAAACAGAGTTGCAGTAGCAGAAACTGGTTGTTTGTAACTAGTTTATCGCAAAAGCTAGTTACAAAACCTGTTTTTGATTTGTATGAATAAACAAGTTTCTCAAACTAGTTTATCACCATAAACAACTTATAACTAGTTTATGGCGCACTATAACTGGTTAATAACTAATATACCTGTATTGGCGAATGAAATAGCCGCGATGAAGCTAAATGCGATAAAAGAATTAAAATGTGGAAATTATGGTCGATATGATTCTTTCAGCTTCTGAACCCCTTTTTTTAATTTCGGTTTTATGACAAATAAATCCGCTTTTGACAATGGCCTCTACTTTTCTTAGAGTGTTATCAAAATATTCACTGACAGTTAAAGATAACACTATATAAACTGATAGCTAAGCGGCCCTAGAAAGTGTGTACATCGCCTCGAAAATCTTCCAAGAACGCCGGGTGTTTTTAGAGAGATACTTACCCGTTACCCTCGTATGGGTTCCTAGACTCGGGACATTGAACGACTGATGCACTACCAATATGAATGAATTAATGCGGCCAATATGAATATGCAGAGAAGACGATTTGTGATAAATTTCTCTAGAATCCATCATAGCGGTCATTACTGGACACTGGCTTCCAGAAACAAAAATAACTAATAAAGATTAGGAGACGGAACATCTTATCTGTAACTGCCCTGCATTTGGGTAACTGAGAAGTAGAATTATTTGGCAACAAATACTTATCAACAAAACCAGTCCATTAAAAGATGATTCAGGTTAAAGCAACAGGATGGCAGGAACATGAATTCATGTTGCACCGATTCGACTTCTCTTCTATCCATCTGCTCCAGGCGAAATTTTTTACATAATAATTCGTCAGTGATTTTAGTACAATTACTTGTAATGTTAAGCGAAAATCTTTATTTAACAATAGCAACTTCTTATTTGAGTTAAAACAAAATTGTATATTTTGGATAGTAACATATTGTCGATATCTATACATATATCTTAAATCAACTTAACCGAACAATAATTCAGTGTCATTGATAGAGTGCTTTATGAGTTGCAGAAACCAGTGTTTTTTTATGATTTCGACTTAATCCAAACAGTAGCTAATTTGCATGCGATCATGTGCAACCAAATAAACACAAACATACACTGGCTAACAGATGTATCAATGGAAATTCATACATAATATATTTATAAGAATTAATTCTTGTTGATTATCATGGATCTTGTTGGTTCTCATATTCTCATTTTTTCATCATCCACTGCCAGTGTTTACTTTATACATAAAGAAATTTATTTTTAAAACTCTTGTTACTCTAGTGCTTTTTGTTTGTTTTAATACAAATTCATTGATGATCATTCTAGAATAAAATCAAATAAAAACATTCAAGGTTTTTGTTCAAACTTCATGTGTTACCCTTTTCATCCTTAGCGAATAAATAATACATACATATTTTTCTTGCTGTGCCCATCTCCTCTCAATTCCTATTAAAGTGCTAAGTAAACAATGTTCGAAGAATGAGACAAAAACAAGTGAGTCGTGCCCTTCGATGGGACTGTTTGGTTTGTTAGTTGGTCGGCATGATCTGTATCTCATTGTGGTGTTCGTATTAGTTTGATCGTATGGTCTTGAAAATCTTTTAAATATTTTGTTGTTCATGTTCGTTCGTTTTTAGTCGTATTGCAAGTGCTGGTGATTTTATTTAGTTGTTGTTTTATTTTTCTTAATCACAATTTTGCTGTTTTTTGTCTACTATTGTTGTTTATCAAGCTTGAGGTTTATTATGTTCTTGACATTCTTCAATGTTGTTTCTTGTACATTCTATGGTTTTTTTGCAATATTTACAGAGTTTTAAAGGAACAAACACATTACATATTTAAATACATACATACATACAGTGGCCGACAAAAGTCTACATACGACCCATATTTTTGCAATTTGGGCATTTTGAAACCATAACGAAGAAAAGTAATAATACAGTTTTGTTTCAGATGTATTTTTAATAGTATAACACAAAAAAATCTAATTTTATTATAAACTTAAACTTTTATTCACAAAAAACTAAAAAAATTTAATGACAAAAGTTTACATACGAGCTGTAAATTAACATAAAAAACTTTGTTTGGGTATTAAAACTTATTACTTTTTATTAAAATTAATATTTCGTTGGACCACCATGGGCATCTATAACAGCTTGTAAGAGTCTGGTCATCGAAGCAACTAAATTGTCGAGTTCTGCGGATGTTATGTTTAGCATTGAAGCTTCTCTTTAAGCATTGGGGCACTAGTAATAGGAGTTTTGCGAATTTTTCGTTGTAGAATATTCCACACGTGCTCAATAACATTTAAGTCCGGCCTTTGAGGTGGTGTGTACAACTGTCGTGGGGCATTGTAGAGCAGCCATTCTTTGACAATCTGAGCCGTGTGCCTCGGATCGTTATCTTGCTGGAAAATCTAACTCTGACCAAGATTTAAAATATCAACCGAGGGTTTCAAATTTTGTTCCAAAATGGCTTCGTACAGATAGCGATCCATATTACCCTCAATAAACACTAACTTTCCTACTCCAGAAGTAGCGAAAGCACCCCAAACCATCACGCTGCCTCCACCATACTTAACAGTAGCAACTAAGTTCTTCGGCTCCATCGCTGTATTTTTTGTTTCGCCAAACTTTATCTCTCCCATCACTTCCAAATATGTTATATTTAGATTCATGAGTGAACAAAACTCTCTTCCAGAAATCCTTGTCCTTCTGAATATGGTTTTGTGCAAATTCCAAACGAACTTTGCGATTTTTTTCGCTTATGAGAGGTTTTTGCGCGTAGATCGGCTATGATAACCATTATTATTTAAAGTTCTTGGATGTACAATTAATTTAAATCATGCAGCGATATCTTCGGCTAATTTTGTGGCATTTACTTTGGGATTTTTGCCCACTTCTTTTAAAATGAAGCTAACGTCTCTACGACTAAGTTTCTTTGGGCGACCTCCACGTGGTTTGTTTTCTACTGTACCAGTCTTTTTAAAGTTACTGACTATTGTCTGAACCGTAGACTTACTTAAATTAAAAAGCTTTGACATTTCATCAAAATAGTTTTCCTAATTTCTGCACTTTACAACAAAATTACGGACATCAATTGATATTTCTTTTCGAGAAGCCATTATTTCTATTAAAGATTTATTTATCCGCCTAAACTTGAACTGAATAATATTTTAAGAAACCCCTTAACACAACAAAAAAAGTAAAAAATAAATAACGGCATTTTACCGTTTGAATTCAACAACAAAATCCCATACATGCTGGTCGTATGTAGACTTTTGTCAATGGTTTTTGTTTGTTTATTATGAATAATTTTTAAAGTTTACATTACAATAACAATTTTTTTGGGACATATCAATAAAAATAGATTACAAACAAAACTGCATCATTATTTTTTTATTCCAAACTAATGTTCTCATAATATGTCCAATATTGTGGTCGTATGTAGACTTTTGTCGGCCACTGTACATATTTTAATAAAATACCATTTTCATAAAATAAAAATAGTTAATCACTCCCATCTATTATAATACATATCTGCGGAATTCTCATTACAATCAATAACTTTCTAGAACGAAATAAATTTAATGAACCGAAAGAAAATAAAACTCATTTTCAATGAGGTACAGCGTTGTCAACTTTTGAAAAAACGCACCAAAATGAAAAAAGAAAACGCACCAAGCTTAGAATTTCTTTATATCCTTCACCTTCATGAGAAGGGTATATGTATATAAGTTTGTCATTCCGTGTGTAATTTCCACAATATAAAAAATATATATTCTGGATCCTTATAGATAGCGGAGTCGATTAAGCCATTACCGTCTGTCTGTCTGTTGAAATCAGTTTTCTGAAGTCCCCACATATCTTCGGGATCCAAATCTTCAATAATCCTGTCAGGCATGCTTTCGAGAAGTTTGCTATTTAAAATCGGTTTAGGCCACCCAGAGTTATTGACCAATATGTGAGACAACCTCCATAAAAATTTGATATGTTTTGTCCATTTTATTGCAATATTTTGAAATATATAGCAGATAATACCATGAAATTTTGTATACGTTGTTTGTATGATAAAAGAAGAAAGTGTGCGGAAAATAGTAAGAATCAGTCGAACAAAGTTTCACAACACAGATTTTATTTGAGGTCCATTTGTCTATCGAGGCTCCTAATTGAGGGTAAATAGTTTTTAGTTATAAGATATGAATACTTATTGTAAGGTCTAGGAAGTAAAGATACAATAAATAAATAAAACTAAAAAATACAGGATCTCAAATTGAGAATGCACTGGTAGCTCCATGATTTCTTTGAGCGAGTCAATCGTAAACCTTTTTAGATACTAATGTGATTAAATCAGACTCAGACCAGGATGCCGCACAATTTATGCCAGACACATCCTGGATTTGTAGAGGGACCGAACGAATATACCCTCAGTTAGGCGAAAACCTAATCTGACCATAATTATTAGCCCTTGGTAATTGAGCATTTACGTTTCTCGCAGCTAAAATCCGTCAAAATAACCATAAATCCTTAAATCTGGCAACAGTTATTGTGATATTTCTCTCAATATATTATAGCACAATCTTGTTTTAATTTCAGTAAACTTGTTTTATTTTGATAGCATTCTCTTATAAGAATAGCTGTGGCAAAAACAAACGAAAAAAAGTTTAAATTTCATACAATAACAAAAATAGCAATATCAACTAAAAATAAGAGGAAAAGAACGAAGAAAGACCAAACATCAACAAAACATTCATGAGTTAGAGCCATTCTAAATATGCTCTAAAAAGAACAGCAACATAAAAGAATTTGTATAAGAATAAGAAAACCCTTGATGGTTGTTTTTATGGAAGCCGATATAGGTACATAGTATGTATGTACTTAATGAACATATAGACGACATTCATATGTATGTACCTCCCAGAGATGGCAAATGGTTATATTGTTAGATATTTCAAAAAGCGTATATATGTATGGATGTACTAGTACGTAACAACGGCCAATATGTATTTGATAGACATAATCTTCAAAAAATAAATGAAAAATAATGTTCTTTCAAATGATATTAAACATTCCCCATTAAATTTTAATTTTCTGTGTTTTTTTTTCTTTAAAAATGTAGGGAACCTTGAAATGGATCACGCTTTACAAACCAGTCACAATAATAATGAATATTATGATACTTTAGGCTTAAGTTCCCCACAAGATATTAAATCAGAAGTACCCTAAGGTAGTATCCTAGGCCTCTTTTTATACTTGATAAACATACATACATATACTTCTGATATGCCACCAAACAATCGTACTCGCATATCGACATCCGGGGATGATATTGTTATTCAAAGCATTTTGGAAAACTCAAAAGAAGAATGTCGGTACTTACAGGATCATATACATATGTACTTCAAGTAGAACTAAGAGAATGGAAAATTAAGGTTAATGAGTAAAAACTGCATACATATAGATAACTTTTACATTGCTTAAAGAATTATACTCTCCTATACAATTCAACAATCAAATAATAACTTAAATAATAAGTTAAAATACGATATAGGTACATATGTACATATGTACCTCTCGATGGTTGTCTTACTTGGAATTGTCATATACATAGATGCAAAATTAACACAAATTAAATTGAAAGTAAATCACATCTAGGAACATGTCCATTTAGACAAGTTTTTTATTTGTTTAGTTTAAAAACACATGTGACTTCTTATTACTATTCAGTATTATTATTATTTAGTATTGGTTAACAATTCATCATAGAAAAGCTCATACGGCAGTAACATCTACAATTTATTCATCTATATTACGAAAATCATCATTCTGTAAGAAATCTTTGAAATAAAAAATTACTTTATTTAAAAATATGTTTGTGAACAGCTAATTTCACGATACGCATCTGTCAACTGGCCGCCGAAATCGCGGTTTTTAATTTTGTCAGTGAATCTCTACTTAAAATAGTAACCAAAAATAACCAAAATGTTTAATGGTAATAATTTAACCAAAATGTTTAAAGCACACCACTAGAAATAGAGAATCAATTATTTGAAAGAATTTTTAAATTAAAAAGTTTTTTTTTAAATCTGAACCTTTTTGAACTCAAAATTTTATTGCGAATCCCAAAAACTTTAGAACGTCAAATAATAAAAAAAGATTGCATCAACTTATCCATCTCTGATATCAATCCAATCTATCACACACACTTACAGCCATGCAACGACAAACAACAGCACACTCGAAAAAAAACTACCAGGAATTCAATTAAAAAATTACGTAATTTGTGTTTAGGTTAAACTTAACAACAAAAAAAACAACAACAAAACTTCAGCAATAACAAAAATTGAAATGGGCCAAGCAAGGAGCAAGCAAGTGAGAAAGATAGTGCGAGAGAGTAAGATGTCAGTAGAAAAATAAAATAATAAAACAACACAAACACACATACACTCTACACACGAGCATTAAAGAAATCAGGCTATTGTGTCATTTAAGAATATTACGATTTATTTTTTCCATTTCTTATTAGTGTTTATGTTATTGTTGTTGTTATTTTTATTCTTAATTTCTTCTAGTGATTCTTATACAATAAACAGCGTTGTTAACTTGGTGCGTTTCGCACCATTTTTGGTGCTTTTTTGCGCTTTTTTTTAAATTTTGGTGCGATTTTTTATTTTTAGTGGCACCAAAGCAAATTCAACACAACTTTTTGTTTCAGTGTGAGAAAAAATCTTTCTACAATAAAATACACTTGTACCATTTCATTCAACACTGCAAAACTTTTTTTGTTGTTTTTTTAATAATTCATAACTCATGAAATCTATACGATGAAAAAATGTATTTTAAATACGAATGTATGATAAATGAAATCAAATTCTTCAAAAATATTTGTTTGAAAATTAAATTAACATTTTTAACATGTAAATAAAAATTCTTGTATAACCTTATGGTTTGGTCTACTGAATTGTAGATAAACAACCAGGGTTAGAGTACCAGTGGAATCCTAACAAATTTGTTTGGAAAAAATCAGATAGAAGTACATACTTTAACTAGAAAACAAATATATATGTATAATAATAAGTACCAAATATGTACTGAAATTAGCTTTTTTACTAATTAGTACCTACTTTAGTTCCGAATATCATATTGTGAGTTAAATTTTGAGTGGTTAAATGCTTATTTTATCTTTATTAGCTCATTTATTAAAAAAAATGCTTTTACTATTATTACTTTTACTAATAATCGTTGATAAAAAGTTTTTTATAGAATTTATGATATTAAAAAATTTCAAATTAATTCAATAAATATTTGAAACAAAAACGAAATTCTTAACTTGGTGCGTTTTTTTGTAAATGGTGCGCTTTTTTCCACATTTTGGTGCGTTTTGAAATTTCAAAGTTGACAACGCTGACAATAAATATTCGAATGTTGTTGCTGTAGATTTTCTCTTACTTGATGATCTGCTGGATTTATTTTTAAAGGGATCTCTTTAATTTACGTAATTGATTTAGTTGCCACTAAGTATGTACATACATACGAGTATTTTTGTATTGTCATGATGACCCAATTGCATCAATTGGCACATTTTCTGGAGGCTTTTTACAAATTTAGAAATATGTAGCTGTTTGCAGCTACATCCATACATAATAGAAAGAAAGTATTAATTGCTAGACGACTTTAACAATAATGAAACTAACTACAAAGAAAGCAACGTACTAAGTAGACACCAAATAGCCTTGAAAACATTAGAAAATCTACAAATATTCCAGAGCAAAATATCAAAGACCAAATAATCCTTTAAATAAATCTAACTTCTCAACCTCTTTACAACATATCTACATATGTACATACATATATTTTGAAAGCTAATCATTGGCGACAAGTATTTCTTTTCTCAAGCCAATTCTCAAGATTTAGTACAAATCTCTGGGTGATAATCTGGAAAGTGTGCTGGTCGAGTAATCAATGAATGAATTCATATACATACATACTTATATATTTCTTGAACTTTTATATCAAAATGTATGTATTTCCAACGATCTAATTCATCAGGTTTGGAAACACTAAATAGTTTCAAGAAGAAACATTTTTCAAATGTGATTGATGGTGGATAAAGTGTACTAGAAAGACTGTTTCGTTTATTGAATTAAATAAAAAAAATCGAAATTCGGCGCCAAAATTATCTTTAAACTGGACTAAAGTAGTTTTGGAAATAATTTATTTTCTGGGCTGATTTCTAGTAAACTATCAGAGACACATAAATAATTAAATAGAAATTTTTTGTGATTTTGCAAAAAAAAAAAAAAATTATTTCCAAAACGACTGCTCGGTTTAAAAAAATTAGATTTTAGTCCTACTAAAAGATAATTTTGTTGCCGAATTTCGGTTTTTTTTACTTAATTCAATAAACGAAACAATTTTCCAGTTACACGATTAATTATTGTGCAATCTCCTCCATTTTTTAAATAACACTATATCTCGAAAACTAGAGCTAACCTAAAAAACTGTTACCACCACTGGATTCAGCGAACTCGATTTAGTTGTACTCACTAGGTACCTACCCCGTTTGTCGGTACAAAATGTCAAAATCGAGCACAGTGTAATTGTTCACAGCATTTAAAAATCTCCATTTTCGAATAACGAATAATTCAATTAATTTAATGAAGAATAATCGAATAAAACAAATAAATATGTTTACGTAAATTTGTCGTTTCTGTTTAAAAATTTTCATAATTTTATAATTAAAAAACTCATAACAACATTTGAGCAATTATTAAAGTATAAGATTAAAGTTATTAATCCAGCTAAAACAATTCCTATATGAGCTTCTGAAGAATAAGCAATTAATGCTTTTAAATCAGTTTGACGCAAACAAATTAATCTTACATGTAGCAAAAAAAGCGACTGAAGCCACAAATAGATATTCATTTATTAATATTTAAAAAAGGCTCAAATATGAAAGTTAATTGCATTCATTTTTCTATTAGGTCGATCAATCTACTATAGCTTTTGAACAATGATAGGGGCCAAACCTTTACTAAAGAGTGGTAACGTCTAATAAGAGGCAGACCAGACCAATTTTATCCATATTATTCCGACTGTATAAATTTTTTCACAAAATAATATGTACGTAGTTATTTTTAAAAAATAAATCAATGATAACAGGAAAGTGTTGCCAGCAAGCCGAATATTATGTGAACAATTTTATTGATGTGTTTAGAACATTTTTCAATAACTCACAAGTCTTTTATGCTTTTTTCATTTTCCACATTGCATAATTTATGGTTGTAGTTTTTGATATGTTTTCTTGATCATTTTTTAGATTCTTATTTTATTTGTTTCCTTCGTTAGTTAGACGTTGGTGTGCTGGATCAAAAGCTCGTTTTTAGAAATGTAAACTTTACTTTTAATTTAAAATATCGAGTAAATATTACATATGTATGTTTCTTTTCTGTCTATTCGTTTATATAGGGTCTCCCAACGAGAACGCAATTTTTAAATTTTAAATAAAACACAGATATTTAAAAAAAATCGTGAAACTTTATTATATCGTAACGTAGACAGAATGAGGTTATGTACGGAACAAGATATCATGCAGATAGCCGCCGCGGCTTTGCTGGCACACACGCGATCTTTTAATGAAATTTTCAATGACCTTTTTGCATAAATGCTGCCGTATTTCATTAATGCCGCGTCCAATTTCCTCTTTTAAGACTTATTCGCGTAAACCATCGACTTCAAAAAAGCCCAAAGAAATAAATCTAAAGGTATTAAATCGCACGATCCAGGCGGCCAATTCTGGTCTCCAAAACGCGAAATAACACGACCGGGAAATGACTGATGCAGAAATTGAATTGTTTCTCTAACTGTATGACATGTGGCGCCGTCTTGTTGAAACCATTCATTCATTTCTTCAATTCTAGGCAAGAAAAAACTGGTTATCATTTCACGATACCGAACACCATTGACTGTTTGCGCTTGACCTGCCTCATTTTCATAAAAAAAGGTCCAATGATTCCTCCAGCCCAAAAACCACACCACAGAGTGACACGTTGAGGATGCATTTGCTTCTCGTGAATCACTCGAGTATTTACTTCACCCCAAATGCGACAATTCTGCCTATTGACGAAGCCATCAAGATGGAAATTGGCCTCGTCACTGAAGATGATTTTATCGGCAAAATCAGCATTTTCATGTTGTCTCTCCAATACCCAATTAACGAACTCTCTTCGCTGTCCATGGTCAGCTGGCTTCAGTTTCTGAATCAATTGAACTTTGTATGCATGAAGATGCAAATCTTTTATCAAAATTCGCTGCATAGTGGATTTGGAGACACCAATTTGCTGAGCTCGGTGTCGAATTGAGGTGGATGGAGCGACATTATCACGTACAGCTGCGACGTTTTCGGTCGATCGACCTGGTCGAAGGCGCGTTGTTGTCTTTACATCACTAACATACCCAGTTTTGGCAAATTTATCCATTAATCTCTTTACAGTTGACTCTTTTGGAGCATTATTGTGACCCCAAATTGATCGCAATTTGCGAACTTTAGCCGCAAAACTATCACCATTTTGGTAAAACAATTTCACAATGAGAATGCGTTGTTCATTCTACTAGCAAACAATAACAATTGTTCAAATGACACTTCGAATGGCGCCAAATTTAAAAATTGCGTTCTACAAGATGGCGCAAAAGTAAACTTCCGATGTTTTTTGGATGTAATTAAAAAAAAATTAAAAAAATAAATAGTCAGCAATATTCCGCGTTCTGGAGCAGTGTAGCTTAACATTGTTTATTAACGTGTATTTCGCATATGTTTACTACACAAATGTCAAAACAGAACTGACATTAGGTGCCAATCGCAAAATTTATAGCATTTTCTGATAGGAGGATTACTTTTGCGCCACCTGTAGTTGGGACACCCCTTATTATACTCTAGAACTTTAGATCCAAGGAATATGAAAATGAAACTATGAAAATGGGAGTTCAAAAGAAAAAACACATTGTATGTACATATGCATGTATGTATGTAGTAAGATAACCATAGAATGCAGGTTGAGGCAAATTAATTGCAAAATGTTACACCATGCAACACTTACAAAGCAGATAAGAAACAGAGGAAGAAAAGAAAAAAAGATATGTATGTAAGTATATTATATTATATACATATTTACAGTAGCTCCAAGCGAAACTCGTACAGCAAGATTTTTTCTATATTTCTATTATTTGTAGGATAATTTCAATATGCTCGTACCTATACATCTAAAGTTTATTCGTGGGATTAATAGCGAAACAAATACCTACATACATATGCATGTACCTACCTACTTTATTTAAATCAAATACAAATTAACTTAAAACCAATGCAATAATATGTAATAAACGGAAATAAAATTATGTACTATGTACATGTTATAAATTTGGATCAAAGCCAAACTCGTACACTTTTAATAATATATGTATATATGTACATATATATGTATGTATGTATGTAGTAAAAAAAGACCAGGGGCCAAATTACCGCATTCGTGATCGAATGAGCTATCGTATCGAAAAATGATTTCGATATCGAAATTATGATAAAATGTACTAAATTTCTTGCTCGATATCGAATGCCATAATCTCAAATAAGAAAATTACGATCAATTTTACTCGATATCGAATGCGGTAATTTGGCCCCAGTACCTAGTAGATATTTCATAAGAAGATATTTGCTTTAATATCCATTTTTTACTTGCTGTAAGCTTGTCGCTTTTGATAGCCGTTTTCGAATGTTTTACATGAGAAATTATTGAGAAAACTTTGATGGTGATTTCATTATCGACAGCCGTGGTCAAGTGGGTAGTAGGTATTTCATAAGAAGATCTTTGCTTTAATATGTATCCATCTCTTACTTGCTGTAAGCGTAACTTTACTAGAAAATGGGGTCCTACTTTTCTCCTTCCTCTGCAAGAATTCGCTTTTAACGAAATGTGTTGATTTCTTATGTTGGCATCGAGATAACTCCAGAATTTATCGATAAGGTAAACGTAGGTACTCTCTGTGAAGGTGACTCCATAACATGCGGACAGTTATACAAAAAACATGACCTCAGATTATAAGCTTTATTCCACGGATCATTGTCCTGGTAGAAATTGTAGTTGATGTTAAGACCCAGCTTTTCCTTAAATACATACTGTCAAATTCGATTGAAAAGTACTGAAATTCACTTGGATCTACTGTATGTACATACATATGTATGGATGTATGTACATACTTAAATGTATATGTATGTACAAGGAAAATGAAGCTGAAAGAACGGCTTTTATATATGTATGTAGGTATAGAAGCATGCATGTATGTACATACATACATATGTATGTACATATTTCACTTTTGTTTGCAAATTGCATTACGAAATAATGTGCACGCAAAGAACCAACATGCAACAAAATACACAAAGTATAAGGAAAGAAAAGAAAGATTGCATGCACTTTTTATAGCGGACCATGAAAAAGAAAGATGCGAAAACATGCAACACTGCACTGCAAGTACAAACACAACACACACTTGCACTTGCATGTAAAACTTCACATTCACTCACTCACTCACCCATCCATCCATTCATTCACACAGTGCAGAATTTATATTTAAAAGAAGAAACACTAAACTTACTGCTAAATAATATTTCTGCAAAGACAAAGCTACCGGCTATGCGGCCGACGATACTGCTGCTTTTTTTCTGGTTTTCCTTTTCTGTTTTACATCTCTTTCGTTGCTTTGAAAAGAAAAGAACAGAATAGCAAAACAAAATTCATACACACAGTCTGCACACAACATGTGCGAAGTGTTTGAAATCAAACGGCCGGCTTTTTATTTGTGTTTATTGTTTATTTTGCCGGCTGCGTTTTGTTTTGCTTATTCGTGCTTTTTATTTATTGTTGAATTGTGTTTTTTGTGCTGCTTTCGTGCTTTTTCTCAGTCTGCAGATTTTCATATAACGTTGGCGTGGCGTGTAGTTCGATAGTATTTTTTTTCTTATTAGCATTAGTCGAACATGTTCAACGTCGTTTTAGTGACACAGCAGCTGCAGACTTTTGCTGCTGCTAATGTTTTCTTCATACTGCCCTGGTTGCAGGGGAAGTGTATGTGGTTGTATTATACAAGAATGAAAGTGAATTTATTTAAATATTTGTCATTAATTTCTTCTCCTAGTTGCGTTCATGAAAATGTGCAAGTTTTTGCGTTGCATTAGAGAGGGTGGTAGTTTGCTGATTATTGTTGTTGCTGCTTGTGGGCCGTGTAGCACTAGTATGGGTATATTTAGTTTATCGTATTGTTATCATTACTACATAATTTTTTCTTCATTTTTATAGGCAGTATGGCGGCTGTATGCGAATGTTTTCTTCTTGTAGTATTTTTATTTGTTTGTGGGTTATTGGTTTAATTGACAATTTTTGTGTGGATTAGACAGAATATACTAATTTTAGTTATTTGTGTTATTTTATAAATTAATTAATGAAAGGTGTTTAATGTTCATTAGTGGCATGTTTATTAAATGGAAGAGTATGTATTATTTCAAAATAAATTTTATAAATAAGCTACTACTATGTGGTCATGGGTTCTTGTAATTGATGTTTAATTTCATTATAGGGTATTAATTTATTTTTGAAATGGCAGGTACTTGTGCTGACTTTTACCACTATGCCTATATAAAATCGAGCTTTATGAAATGCCAGTATGACAAAAGCCAGCAGTGTTTTTTATAAGTGGTGAAATGTTGTAACCCCGCAATCTATTGAAATTTTCAATACTTAGATAACGCGTTGATCTTATATAGATTAAATTTGGTAAAAACTAAAAATAATTCTAGTTAGACGGTACCGTACAGCAAGGCTTTGCAGAAATACTACCCAATCGATACATTATAAAGTCAAGAATGCCTATAAAGTCAGTCTCCTATAAGATTTTGAAAAATCTCGATATCAATTTGTATAGAATTTGACATTTTGTTCAAAAAGTCGGTATAACGAATTCCGAAATAACGAAAATCGTCTACAACTTTTAAATTTAACCGATATAAATTTTGTTAATTGAAATCCTACAATATGCAAAAAGTTGTTATTCCAACAAATTATTGACAAATATGAATAGGGAATAAAAACAAGTATGATTGAAAGACAAGAAATCTGAAATTTTATAAAATTACACATACAGCCATGGACAGAGAAGTAGCGCAGTAGTGTATTATATTGAAATATGAAATGATAATAAGGCCTGCCATTCTATATATCGAGAATTGAAGGTGTCAAAAATTTCATAATGTAGAAATAACGTAGTAATATTTAAATATTTTATATTTCCAATATGGCTATAACCGTTCGAAATTTTGAACTTATTATTAGCAAAAATGAACTAAAAGTATTTTTATAACAAATTTTTTTTAAAAAAAAGTGTATAAATATGTTCTATATACACAATAAACTGAAAATGATTTGATAATTGAAACCCATTTTGAATAAATTGACGAACATTATTTTAAAATCATGATTTCAATTGCGCCAGCTGAACTGAAATGAAGATTTTTTTAATTGTTTTTTCAGATTTCTCCTTTTTCAGCACGATTTTCGCTTAAACGAAATATCCATTGTATTGTACATTATGTATTTTCAATATTACAAAAATAAAACTAATTTTAAAAAAAAATTAATGCTCGATATAATGAATGTAAAACAAATCAAAGAAACGATTGAAGAATGGCTTGAAATATCTTGATCTCTAAAGGATGCCCTGATGAAAAATCTGATTTATTATTGGCCAGAGTAAAAACCATTTGGCGAATTCATTGCAGCTGATGGCGCTGGCTTTATATATTAAAAAAGTGCCAGATTTCTTAAAGAATCGTGATAGTTGTTATCATACCAAACTGATTTCTCAAAAAATAATAGTTGAGTACTAAGGTTGTTATGATGATATTCTTAATGTAGACTAAAGTGTTTTTTTACTGGAAAATGCTACCTGTTAAAACAAAAGGAAGAAAGTTATTAAAGGATTGAGTAAACATTTTACTTTGCACTAAAGCATCTGGAGCAAAGAATATTAAACCTCTTCGTACAGAAAATTTTCATAACAAAGTCTTGTCTGTAAATTATCATTATCATTTATTTAAAAAAAATATTTTTAGAATTCCTGATAATGACAAAAATAAAACTCCCGAAGAACAATAAGTAAAAACTACAAAAATAGACAAACTTAGATTATGACTATCGCTTAAAAGTTATTTAAAAAAAAATCTCGATATAACAAATTTTTAGATTTAACGAAAAGGGCTGACAATATATAATTCGTTGTACCTAGATTTGCTTGTACTTGAAATTAATATCATTGAAGACACTATAATGTAATGATTTTCCAAAATTTCTCGTCTGGTATGGTATTGCAAAAAGATTTAGCATATTTTTGTTCTACACTAATAAAATACATAGCAAGAGCCAAAATATGCTAAGCCTTTTTGCAAATGCAATAATGCAATACCATTTGCACATGACTGTGAATTCCGCTAATAGCTAATAATAAACCTATTCAACAATTGAATTGTAGAATAAATTAAACAAAATCAATGAAGTGTTTGTTTGTGGACTTAAAGTTTTGAAATTAAAATTCATTTTGCACTTGCCAATTATTTTTTTCTCTAAACAATTTATGGCTAAGAATGTTTAAGTTTTGGTATTAAATAAAATGAAAATCAGTTTGTGCAGAAAGTCATACAGAAATTGTAAAAAATCGGGAAATAAATTTCTAAAAAAATTCTTTAAAATCAAAATTATTTTAGAATATGCTTTCAAAATTAATATTGAAAAATTTTATTGCGAAAATTCTACTGATTCTACCATTAAGAAAAATCAATGCTTTATTTGACGTAGATAATTAATAAAAAATTAAATAATTAAAAAAAAAAAAAAATTTATAGGTAACACTTCGTTATGAAATGAGTGGAGTTTCTTTAATTTTCCTAGAAGATGTGGCTTTATAATCTTTGTTTCAGATGCATTAGCGCAAAGTGAAATTGGTACTATATTCTTTGAGAACTTTCTTTGTGGAGCTTCTGTTTCTGCATTTTCCAATAGAAAAAAATAACTTTCTCATTAAAAATAATACTAAGAGTTAGATTGTGGTTATCGGTATTTTTTTGCATAACTTCTCTCCTGATATTAAAAATTAGGTTGTTCGTTTAATTATGTTTTATTTTAATCGGGCATAAACTTTTTTGAACATTACTTATATAAAATAGTTCATTTTAATCATTTTACTATACATTATATCAGATTTAAGCGAAAGAGAGACTCCTTATACCGGCCTTGATTTGTTAGTGATAATTTAAAATATAAATTTGTGTTTATTCCGAATCAATTTTAAAATCAGTCAGCTTAACTAATAATAAATATTTTTATTTCTTAATACTTATTTTAAAAAGCACAAGTAACCATAATTTTTCCTAAAAAAGACAAAAACTTTTGAAACTAAAAAATTCTTTAGTCTTCACAACAAAAATGTACGTATTTTATTTCAACAAGCAAAATTGAGAAGCAATATTATTCCTAATTTTCACCACCAGCGCAAATCCATACGCTATCACAGTCAAACTGTGACTGAAAACGCAACATAATCAAGGGATTTGCCAAACCTCGCCAGTTGGAAAAACCACCGAAAAAAAGAAAGTTTTTCCAACTACACAGTTCAAAAAGGAAAACTGAATTTAGCGCCAAAAATTCACGACGGCAGCAAAATAAACTATAGAAATGATAAGGGAACACACCACATCAACCAATCCATCCTATAAAACTCAAACTCCAATAAGAAACCTTGAACTACAAGGAAAAATCCTAAATATTCAATTTTTCCTAAACTTAAATTTGAAATCTTAAGGGTGAGTCATCGAAAATTGTGAAGTGCCACCCTTAAAACGCACAGAAATATTGAAAAAAAAAAACGAATTGGAAGCAAACACCAATAAGAAAAGTAGAGTGAGTTAAGAACCCCCAGTGCCAGTGGCAGAGAATTTGTCTGCACCACAAAAAACAAAACAGCAAACACCAAAAACACAAGAGAGAGAGTGAGAGAGAGCTTTGTTTATTTTTTATGTTTGTTCGCTCGTTCGTTTGTTTGTATTCGCAATACAAGTTCGATTTAAAGACCGGCGCAATACACATGTTTGAAGGGAACCTTTGGAAACGTAGCGTTGACGTTGTGCGGTTTATACGAACCTTACTACTGCTGCTAATGAATGTAGTTGTTTTTGTTTCTGTACGTTCTTGTTGTTTCGTTTTTTTTCTCCTCTTCCATTCAAGTTGCTTCGGTTGTAAGCGTTTGCTGGCTTCATTCACGATTTTTCTTGTGTGAAATTTTTAGTCTGAATTTCGCTTTCTGCTGAACAAGTTGTATCGAATGTGAGAGTTCGGAATAAGTTAAAAAAGAAAACAAAAAAGTGTTTTTTTTTTTGTTCAATTAACTACTCTTGGAGTGAAGTGCAAAAAACTAAAGAATAAGAATTTCATACTAGGAATTTTTTGTATAGAAAACGACAAATTCTTGTTTATTTTTTCTGACAAAAAGTTCTTAATTAAAAAAGAAAACAAACGAGTAAAAATTAAAAAGCAGTGCTTTTTACCTTAACTAAAAAAAACAACAACCAATAAAATACAAATTCTGTTTTTTTATAAATTATAAAAATTAAAACGAAACATTTTTATACTATATGTTACAATAAAACTTTTATAATGAAATAATTAAGACCATTGTGCAAAATCTACAGAAAAAAAACAAACAAAATAATTGAACAAGTTTAATTTTGTCTAAAAAAGAAGCAGAATTATTAATATAAAAACAATTATACAACAACAGCTAGTATATCCATACAAAAAATAACTGTAAATTTATGACAGAGACTGAGCAAAAGCAATAATCATACCAACAACGACAACTACTACAACAACAAACACATTAAATAACAGCAAAGTAAATAATTGAGAAATAAAACATTAAAATTGTTTTTGGATGCAGTCATTGAGCACAAAAAAGAAGAATCTTAAATCGAACGAGAAAAAAACTCGCCATTTAGTTTTTTTTCTCTTCTTAAATTTGTTTTTCGTAAAAATTTGTGAACATTTTATTAAAATTTTACAGGTATAAGCAAAATATTTATACATATGTATATGTAGCTGAAATTAGGAAACAAATTTAAGTGGGAGTGTTTACCAAAAATACTTATGTATGTTTTGTTGTATGGAAAAAGTGTTAGAAATTTGTTTTGCAAGTTGCAACATATGGCAAGTTTATCAATTATCAATAATAATAAAATAGACTTTTTAATTAAAATAATTAACATTGAATTTGGACAAATAATTACATATATAATAATACTGTATTTTAATAACGTTTTTTATTGAAAATAATCTTAAGTTTCTTTGGGGGTAATTTTATTTACACATTGGCCAATAATATTTTTTATTGTATGAAAACTATTATTTTTCATTAAACATATTAAGACTTTTTCTACTCATTTAACTACTTGACATACCTACTAAGTATTGTTATGTCAACCAATTTTTGATTGCACAAATATAAAATAAAAATTGTACCGAAAACCAACTTCAATTTAAATTTGTTTATCTTTTAAGTAACTGAAATTACATTATACCTATTTAGTTGAAATTTATTTTTTTCCAATTTACAAAAGTTTAAATTGTAAAGCAAGGGTTTCAAAAGTTTTTATAAAACATTTTAATATCTCTTCCAAAAATTTTAAACTTTGAGACTAAAATAATTTGTTTATTGTTTATAGGTAGGTAATCCTTATTATTATTTTTAGATTATAGGTACTACCTAGGTAAAATAGTTACTTAAAAAAAATCTGTTCAAATTGTCAATGTTTCATTTCAAATTTAATTATTGGAATAAAATAATTATTACCTTTCTAAAGGTCAAACATTCTGGAAAACAAAAATTTGAAAACTCCAATGATTTTAGAAATTTTAATGAATTTACATAGGCATTTTAAAATAGTAGGATAATTCCTAAGTAAAAATGTTTAAACTTGAAAAGAATTTTCAAATAAAAAAGTAAAATTTCGATAAAAACACTATGTATGTATATACCTACCTATTTCTATACAAATGTTAGTAGGTATAAAAATATGATTTTGTTTTAGAAAAACAAATTAAAAGAATGACAATAAATTTGGTTCAAAGATTTTCAAAAACGAACAGAAATATTGTGAAACAATTAATAACTCGGTACATACTTTCATTAAAAAATAATAATCAACTGTGTTCTACATTTGTTAAATGAAGTGGAAGTGAAAATTATATTAAGTTTGTGTTCTAATTTAAGTGACACTGATTTGAAAAGTAAACTACCTATAACATCAAGTTTTGTTCAGCGTAGAAAAAAAGTTTCACTCGTTTTCTAGGTATACACGCCGTGAAATTGTTTATGTGGAATTGAAAACGATTTCAGTTTCACTTCGTAGTGGAATATAGGACCTTGGCGAATGTTTTCAAAAATTTCAAAACAATTTTTTAATTTAAGAAAAATATAATTATTTTATTTTAAAATCTTTACTTAATAGGGTAGCTACCTACGTACTAAAAACAAAGGAAAAAAAAGCATCCAAAAACAATTTATTTTAATATTTCAAAATTTATAATTCATAAGTCCTATTGCTTAACTCTAAAATTGCTAATTTTCTATCTTCTTCATTAAGACTATAGGTAAACAACTGAAAAGTTATGTTTTCGATATAAAAGAAAAAAAAACACCCAAAATTAAAAGTAAATTTTCAACAAACAACAAATAAATCCAACAATTCTAATACAAGAATTAACGAAAATTTAAAAACTTCTTTTCCAAAAATAAACAAATCTTCAAAAAAACTAAATAATTTCGAACGATTATCAACAAAAACAATTTAAAAATTTTAAACTGAAGTCAAAAATATCGAACAAATGTGCGATTTTATAATTTCTATAAACAAATTAAAAAAAAACTGTTAAAAATTATTAAAAACTTTTTAAATACAAATCATCTGAAAATTAAAAATATAGCTCAATGTATTGTGCTAAAAACAGTGAAACTAAAATTTTTCACAACTCTTAGCAGCAGCAAATAAAATTTTCTTAAATTCTTAAAAAAAAGAAAACACAAACAAAAAAAAACGAAAATGTAAAAAATCATTGATTTTCTTGTAATAACAAAAAACTTAAGATTTCAAAAATTAATTTGAAATTAAGCAAAAACAAGAAAACAATTTACAGTGAAAAATCTAATATAATATTAAACAAATTAAACAACAATGTTTTCAATTTAAGTGTTAACAAAAATTTCCATACAAAAAACCCCATAAACAATTTTACAGCAACAAATTTGGAGAACTTGTATAAAAATCTTTTGAATACCTACTAGGAAATACTAAAAATTAAATGCTACTTATGGCGCCACGTCGCAATCACAATACTGCAAATATTGTCAATCAACAGCCTAACCAGCAACAACAGCAACAAACGAATACTTTAGCAACATTTGTTAATACAAATTCTAATTCCTCCGGAACAGCAACAATATTCAATCATCAGTTTTTTAATTTAAACGAACATCAAGAAATAAATAGTTCTAGTAGCATTAACAGTGGCAATAGCTCCAGCAGCAGCTTCACTATGTCACCCATGCAAACGACCGTAAATAACAACAATAATAACAACAACAACAATAACAATGTGACTCCGAATCATAATAAATCAGCAGGAGAACAATTTGTACGTTGTTGTTATCCCAATGGCGATTGTTTCAAAACGGATTTGATTAATCTGGAGGATCTAACGGAATGCATTAAGGTGATTTGTAACAATGAGAACTGCAATGTGGGCCAATACATGCATCGAGAATGTTTCGAGGCCTGGGAGCAGACAATATTGCAAACTCTTAAGACCATGGGAGGCCGGGCACGTGCCTGGTCGGATCGCCAGAAGGTTCAAAATTTGTGGACTAAGAAGGGCTATGATTTGGTGTACAAAGTGTGCGGTTGTAAATGTTCCAGAGGACATTTGCGCAAAGATTTAGAATGGGTGGCTCCCAAGGCGGGCCAATTTGTAAATGGTCAAAGAATAGTAAATGGCTCTAACAATCAGGAAGATGAGGACAAAAAGAAAAAGAAGAATAAACGCAATCGACAGCAGCAACAACAGCAGCAGCAGCAGAATACTAAAGCTCATACTCCTTTGCATACAAATGGTCATGTCAATGGTCAAACTCAGCAAATGAATGGCTCTAGCAATTCCACCCCAGAACCTTTGCAAATCAATAAAACTCTTAACATAAATGAAACAACTACCAATAATCTTAACACTAACCTGTTAAGCAGCAACAATCACAACAATGTGGGTGTCATCGGTTCAGGACTACATCAGAATGGTTCTTCACAACAAAGTTCCCAAACATTTAATCAAAATTCCTCCAATGCAGAACTACCAGTCAATGTGGTAACCTCTCTTAACAATCTGATAAATTGTCAAAATAATATCTTGGGCTTGGATCTACGTCCTCGTACCAATAGCATCTCCTCAGCCTCTAATAACAGTGGCTCCACTTCTCCCTCAGCCATTTCATTCTCCTCGGGAGATCTATCAACCGCTCAAACTACTTCCCTAAATACTTTGCAAAATTTCAATTTAAATGGTTTCTATCATGTTACCCAAAATGGTATAACAGATCCACAGCTGCAGCGGCAACAACAACAACAACAGCAGCAACAGCAGTTGCCCCAACATCAATTACATTCAAATCTTTTGCAACAATCTACTGTTAATGCTGTTTCTTTGACTAAAAACATTTTAAATGGTCTGCAATCGTCTGGTTTGTTGGGTAACAACGCTAACACCAACAACAGCAACACTATTGCAACAAACGTTTCCAACAATATCAATAGCCATGCAATAATTACAAATGCTTCAGCAGCTTTACTGATTAAACAACAACAGCAGCAGCAACAGCAATGTGCTAATATTTTATCAAACGGTGTTGTTGGCCTGAAACACCCATTAACACCATTCGAGCAACAACAATTGTTGCTACAGCAAAAAGTTAAAGAAGTAGAAATCTATTCCGAAAGAGTACGGTAAGTTGATTTAAAGTTTTTCTCTATATCTATTTCTTAATGTTATTTAAATTTATTAGTTTTTAGACAGAATTTTTAAAAAAAAAAAATTTGTTTGTCAAATTTTGTTGTCACACACATTTTGAATATTATTTAAAACATGTTAATATAGATGGAAATATTTAATAGGTTTCTTTTTATAAGCAATAAGGTCACTTGAATTTTATATAAAAATATTTTTTATAAAAATTTTCTTATTCGAAGATTTACTTCTAGTTAAATATAAAAGAATTTGAAATTTATTTTTGTATACCTCTGTTATATTCCACATTAGCCTTCCGTTGGAAAGCATAAATGTAAAATCATAGAGAGATATACAAAGAGACACTAGCAAAATGTAATGCATTTTCTGGCCTGCTAAAGCCTTCGTCAGCATTCTTTGTGTCTATTGGTGTTAATTTTCAAACCTCTTATATTCAACTTTTTGAACTGACTAAATGAGAATTTTTCCTCTTGCGAGTACTATTGTAAAACTTTTTATAAAAATTTTCTTATTCGAAGATTTACTTCTAGTTAAATATAAAAGAATTTGAAATTTATTTTTGTATACCTCTGTTATATTCCACATTAGCCTTCCGTTGGAAAGCATAAATGTAAAATCATAGAGAGATATACAAAGAGACACTAGCAAAATGTAATGCATTTTCTGGCCTGCTAAAGCCTTCGTCAGCATTCTTTGTGTCTATTGGTGTTAATTTTCAAACCTCTTATATTCAACTTTTTAAACTGACTAAATGAGAATTTTTCCTCTTGCGAGTACTATTGTAAAACTTTTTATAAAAATTTTCTTATTCGAAGATTTACTTCTAGTTAAATATAAAAGAATTTGAAATTTATTTTTGTATACCTCTGTTATATTCCACATTAGCCTTCCGTTGGAAAGCATAAATGTAAAATCATAGAGAGATATACAAAGAGACACTAGCAAAATGTAATGCATTTTCTGGCCTGCTAAAGCCTTCGTCAGCATTCTTTGTGTCTATTGGTGTTAATTTTCAAACCTCTTATATTCAACTTTTTAAACTGACTAAATGAGAATTTTTCCTCTTGCGAGTACTATTGTAAAACTTTTTATAAAAATTTTTTTTTATTCGAAGATTTACTTCTAGTTAAATATAAAAGAATTTGAAATTTATTTTTGTATACCTCTGTTATATTCCACATTAGCCTTCCGTTGGAAAGCATAAATGTAAAATCATAGAGAGATATACAAAGAGACACTAGCAAAATGTAATGCATTTTCTGGCCTGCTAAAGCCTTCGTCAGCATTCTTTGTGTCTATTGGTGTTAATTTTCAAACCTCTTATATTCAACTTTTTAAACTGACTAAATGAGAATTTTTCCTCTTGCGAGTACTATTGTAAAACTTTTTATAAAAATTTTCTTATTCGAAGATTTACTTCTAGTTAAATATAAAAGAATTTGAAATTTATTTTTGTATACCTCTGTATACAAAATCTCTGTAACGATTCCATGATTCGGTGTTTTTTCTTGGGAACGGTGCTACCTAATATTACGGCCGTGCTCGTCGGTAGGGTGGATGATTTGTTCCCAAGTACATATTAAAAAAAATTATCGGAATCATTTACATAGATTTTACTTTAGGTAGCAAATATATATACATATATAATTTAATGAAATTCACAGTGTATACTAGAAGTGGTAAATGAATGAAGTGTAGCTTAAGATGGAACTTGCTACACTGTGCCTAAGCCCTCCCTCCATGCTGACAAAAAACAATATTGGCTGTCAGCCCAAAAAAAAAAAAAGGAAGGCTAATGTGGAATATAACAGAGGTATACAAAAATAAATTTCAAATTCTTTTATATTTAACTAGAAGTAAATCTTCGAATAAGAAAATTTTTATAAAAAGTTTTACAATAGTACTCGCAAGAGGAAAAATTCTCATTTATATAAAAATATTTAATTTATAAAATTTTTTTATTCGAAGGTTTACTTCTAAAATTTTATAAAAAGTTTATCAATAGTACTCGCAAGAGGAAAAATTCTCATTTAATATTTAATTTATTTATATATATTTATTTCCATTATTTCACTTAAATATTTTTATATAAAATTCAAGTGACCTTATTGCTTATAAAAAAAACTTATTAAATATTGAAAAAGGTCAAATAAACGAATTTTTGAAGATTTGAGTTTTCTTTTCTAATAGTTTTTTGTAGTTGTTTTTTAGAATACCTATTTGATTCAATTTATAATTGAAATATTTAAACAAAACTTCACAACAGTTTTGATTAAATCATTTCCACTGAAGCGTGCTGGTTTGTCATATTCATCTTAATTATTGTTATGCAAATTAAATGCGTTTCCACTTCCTTTTTTGAGTTTTAATTTTATTAAAATAAATACCAAAATATAAATAAAACATTTCGCAAATAAAAAATTCACCCATATAAAAATAAACAAATGCATTCAATTTTCGAAAAAAAAAACAAACAAAATTAAATACAAATGAAGCCAAATAACAAAAGTTGTTTTCAGCTTTTGATTAAGTTGTTTTTTGGTGTGTTATTTAAAAGCGGTTAGATTTTAAATCAGAATAATTTTAAATACAGTAGACGCTCATAAATTAGAACCACTTTGTTTTTAGGGCGATTCGAATTTTCGAATTATTCTAATTTCTGGGGGGTTACTCTCTATAGCGATGCGAAAGCAAATGCGATGCGATAAGCATACAAATTGTACGGTTATCGCATCGCATTTGCTTTCGCATCGCAATAGAGAGTAACCCCCCTGGACGAGTTTTTTATACTAAAAGTTAGGTAAATTTTACAATAAAGCTATAAAAAAACTATGCCTGTTTTCATTTTAGTTTATTTAACATAAAACCTATGAAAAACATAACGAAACATAACATACATAGGTATGACTTGTAATACATTTGACAAAAAACACCAAATATTTCTCTTCCATAATGGGACCATAACACATTTTGGGGTGCAAACATGATTTTGAGAAAACAAAATGTCTCTAATGTGAACAGAGTGTGACACCCTATGTCAAAATATTTTCCGCTTTTTTGGGCAAATAATTATTTTTTCTTGCAAAGCTATTGTAAGAACAAATAGAGGCAAATAACAGCTGGTGAAAACAGTGTCGTCATTTTTAAAAATAAATTAGGAACATTTTCATAAAAATCACCAGAAGTGTACAAATATTTGCAAAACTCCATTTTCAATGCAGAAATTAAAGTTCAGGCATTTAAATAGTAAATATTTTTATGGAAGTTATTGTCAAATATGGACCGATTCCAATAAATTTCGGTAGGGTGATTTAAATTTTTTTATGTTTTTACATCTAATTTATAAGAAAATTTTCACTTTTTTGTTCAATATTTTCAATTTGAAACTTTTTAAATTTAGCTCGTGTACAAAAATGCAAGCTTTGTGCAGTAAAAAAGCATCACAACTACAACAGGTGATCACGCATCAGCAAAAAGATTAATTTTGCGTATTATAAAGTTTTACCGCCAATGTGATATTCAAAGGTAGCACCATATATTGGCAACAATCAAAAGATTTGATTTTTGCACAACGAAAAAAGTACAGTATGCTGTAAAATGTATTGGCAGCATTCTTGTTTTACTTATAGCTATGCTTTTATTTAAATAAAAGTTGCACCATATTTTAATTGAAACCATTGTGCCATTTATTGGTAATATAGGGCAAAACGAAAATAATATGGCAAATAATATATACAATAGTATTGTATAATGGATGGGGCGCTTAACAGTTTGCATAATAATCTTTGTTAATCATATAATCAGTAATATTAGAAACCACATATAGAGACGACTCTCCATTTTCGGATATTCGGCACTATGTAAAGTTTTATTAGATATGTGTTGATAGGTGTTGGCAACAGCATCCAATATTGCTTCCCTATTCGATTTAATACAGCTAATGGCAGAAGTGGTTACATTAAAATCCAGCTTAGCGCGCTTTCCTTGAATACCCTTGTCAATCTTTTCCAATATTTTTACTTTGTCTTGTAAAGACAAAGTGTTTTTTTACGCTTATTCGGTATATCCTAGTCCGTTGGCCGTTTTAATAAATTTAAACACCAAAAAAACTGACGTTTAAACTCTAACAACATCAACAAAATTTGTAAAACATTTACTAAAATGGGATTCCCCTTTTTGTTTTCTAATTGGTTAAACTAAATTGTTAAAATTTTAGTGTTTACAACGAAAAGGAAAAAAACGCTCGGAAATTAGAATTAGTTCTAATTTTAGAGCGCTTAATGCAATGAAATGACTGATTCTAATTTCTGGAAATTCTAATTACTGAGAGTTCTAATTTCTGAGCGGCTACTGTAATATTATTTCGTTGGTTTTGATTAAAAAAAAGTTGTTTGCATTTTAATATACATAGGACGTATTTAAGCAGATTTTTTTTGCAAATGTTTGTATTGAAATATCTATTTTGTAGGTATAAGTATTTTAAATAAAATAGAAGTTTAGTAATTTATATTATTTTTACTAATACCTACAACTAATAAATAAACTAAGAACCCATTTTGAATTAAATGTTAAAATATAAAATTAGATGTTACAGAGATTTTTGGTAAATTTTATAAAAAAAGGAACTTTTATTATTTTTCTCTGCTTAAAGAAACATCTGTTAGTTAGGTAGGTATTTTTAATTTTTTAATTTTCCAAAATTTTCACTTAATTTAAATATTTCTTCAAAAAACATATGCATTTCATCAATAAACATTTAATTTAATGAAATTATCAATATATTTTTGTTCTATAAAAAAGCACAATAAAATTAAGATTATAATTTATGCAAAATATATACATACATACATATATAAAAAACACTTTTAAACAAAGTCAGCCACTTAAAAAAAAAACACCATTAACAGAAAAGAAAATTGAAATACAAACACACATTATAATTTGTGTTTTTTTCAGGCTGCTCATTTTATATGCAAATTTAAAAAGTAGAAATACAAAACCCGTCACTGTTGTAGGAGGTATAATAGACATACAAAATTTTTATTCATAGGGGTCCCTGGCTTTTACATAATAGTGGGTATATGAAAAACGTAAATTGTTAAGGAACATTAAATCTAACCTTGACATTGAAAACACATTGTTTTTTGTTAGCTAAGGAAATTAAAAAAAATATTTTTTACAAAAAAAAAAAAGAAAAACACAAGCAGCAGCAGTCTTATTTTATACAAATAAATAAAAATAAATAACGTCATCAACACATTAACCGAAAAAAGCAAATTTGGCGTAATCTAAAACAATTTTATAAACACCCAAAATATGCTTTTCAATTCTAGTAACATTATTTTACATAGCATTCATAAAGTCTATCGAAAATATTGAAGGAATCGTTTTTTTCTTCTAAACCTAATTCAAAATCATTATAAATATTGTTGTTTTCAAATACTTTTCGAACATGATAAAAATACATACCTATATAAAAACAAATAATTTTCTTACAAATGTTTATTTAAAACTGTTCAACATTACAATTACATTCAAAGCCACATTTCAAAATCTACTGATCTTAAGTCCGATATTCTATTCTATATTCAAATTTTAAAATATTTATCACTTGATTATAAATGGTGATATTTTATCAACCTTGTTTTTGGCAAGACTGTTTCTGGCAGCTCAGCTGCTGTCGTGTAACATGTTACTGTTAAACATGTTCAATTTGGTCAATAATTTAACCATGAATCGACTATCAAAATTCATGACCGCCTAGATCGTGCGATTTAACTTATCTATAGGGACAAGCCTTAAACGTTTGAAACACTGGAAACTAATATTGAAGATTTTATTCCAAGGATACCGGCCGATATTTTGAAGAGAGTATGCCAAAATTGGACCCAGAAAACAAACTCTTTAAGCGAAGCCTCAACATAAAATCATCTTTAAAAATTGAAGATGACTCAAATAAATATCAAATCCGAAAGCTTTTAAACAATCAGTTTTATATTTATTAAATAGAACAAATTTTAATACATAAGTTTGAACATTTCCGAATAAAAAACTAATTTGATATTCTTGAATAGTTTATACGAAAGAAAGCCTTTAAACGTTTTAGTATATATTTTCTTCTATGAATTTTTTCTAATTTTCTGTCTAACATTTTAAATTCGAAAATAGAGTTTTATGCTAAATCTTAAGAAAACAAGTGTCTGTTTTTCTATTATTAAAATTTTGATTAATTTTCATAAAGAAAATTAGTTCTGAAAATTCTAAATTTTTCGAACAAAATTCGAATTTAAAAATACATAATTACATACATATTTATGTTTAAACAAAATTTTCATAACAAAAATTTAGTTGGAAAAAGTTCTCAAATCAATTATTTGAAAGAATTACAAAATTTTTGAAAATTCGAAAAGTTTCGAACTCAATTCGAAATTAATAAAAATTTAAAAAACTAAATTTTTGCTCAACAAAGATATTTTAACATAGATTTATATATATTTTCATAAATAAAACCTTAGTTAAGTATATTTTTCTTGAGGTGTATGCCCCTATTGCGGTTCACAACTTTTTTAATAATTTGGTCGTCTTTCATAAATCGGTATTGCCATTCACAACTTAAATGTAGTAGAGTTAATGTAGAGTTAAAGTCGGGTTGACTGACAGACGACCAAACTTAGTTGAGTTGAGAACGGCAATAGGGGCAGTAGAGTGGAATGCTGGTTGGAAATTAGACAAAGTTATTCTCTGCACCAATTAAACAATTCTCAGTATCGTAAATAAAAAGAAAAACTAGGAAAATTAATGGAAATAAAAATAAAGAAATAGAAACGCCAAGAATTAGGTTTTTTATAATAGGAAAAAATCTTTATTCGGCTGTATAAAAGACGAGAAAGAGAATTTTGGAAATGAAAAACCAGAAATAGCAGCTTAGACATTTAGATTAATTTGACATTTAGATTGAAGCAAAAAAGCAAAAGAAATAGATAGTTACTGTGATAACTAACTATTAGCTCTTATACATATGTATATATTAACTGTTATTAGGCAGGATCATAAAAAACTAAGTCACTGGATTTGTGACAAAGCATGTTAAGGCTATTGGCATTAACAGTATTTTTGTATTAAAGTTTTTCTAAGTTGTAAATATTGAAACTTTTGTGGAAAACTTAAGTTTGAAGAGAAAACCAGGGTTAATTTTTGCAACTATTTTTTTTTTGAGTAGATTCTAAAAAACATTTATTTTGACTTGAAAATGTAAAGTAAAGTACATATCAGCAAATTATTTTAATTGTATACTCTAGAATATTAAACTCAAATTGATAATGATTTTATATTACTTTATTTATTTCGTTGTGTTCTTGCTACGATTTGAATAACAAAATTGAAAGTGAAAGCATTCTTTTCATTATTGCTGTAAAGACTTTAATTATTGTTGTTTTAAGCAGATAAGAAAAAATGCGTCATGGCAAGTCTTAAAAATAAATAAATAAATTGCATTAATAATCAAAATATAAACAAACAATAACAACAACTACACAATTTATTAATAGCTTTTAAAAGATTTATATACGTTTTCAATTTATATACAGCAAGAATATTAAAAAAAATGAAATATTTATAAAAAAATCGACAGCAAAAAAAAAAAAAAAAAAAATGGAGAAAAACACCAGACATTTAAAAAACTTGTTGAGAATTTTTAATTAGAAATAAAAGCTAATGGAAATTAAGATATACTATATGCATATATGTTCATATAAAAAATTATTAAATAAAATTTATTGTTTATATGTGTAAGTAGAGAGAAAACGTGATTAATCTTTTATTTTTATTTAAGGAGTTTTCTTTTTAATTTAATTTTTTGTTAAATGCAATATTTACAAAACAATTTAAACACATGCAATATCTGTTGTTTTTTGTATATTTTTTTGGTGGTGTTAACAATAAACAATAACACAAGTAATGGCCTTGAACATGAACACAAAAACAAAATTTGTACACATTTTAAAAAATAAACAATAAATACCTGTTATCGCAATTTTTGTTGTTGTTAATTTTGCAAAAAATTGTACTTATGTTTATACTTTATTTCTTTTATCGCTTAATATTTGGTAATAATTTGCAAGGCAATATAAGAAGTTACAAATATTTATTATCTAGTAGTAAAATTTTTCAAGAATTTTTTTAAATTCCTTAAAATTTCAACTTTTTTTTTATAACACACATAACATATGTATGTATGTACATACCTTTATAATGATTCTATCAAGTATCCTATTTCATATTAAACTTTCCTTATCACTATTGCTTTAGTTTTGTCAGTTGCAACAATCATTTTCTTTTGCAATTTCTTTAGTCATAACAATCAAACTTTTGTTGCATCTACTACTACTACTACACACACACACACACGTATTATGACTTTACTTGTCATACCTATATATACAACTGTCATTTAGAATGATATTTCAATGCAACTTTTATTACATTAAAGAAAACAAATGCTTTTTTAATATTTTGAAATTTTCATTTCTATTTATGCATTATAAATCAAATCTTTTAAACAAAAATACATTCATGCCACAAAAACATCTTAACGCAAATACAATCTACAATGTACATATGTACATAGATCTGTAAGTCTGAAAGTGTGTTTGTTTCGCTGTGTGTAAGTGTAACCCTAAGATCCTTGTCTGTTTGTCTGTCTGTATGTCTGTACTATGAAAACAATTTGACATGATGTTGGCGTGTGTGTATTGAACTCCACAAGGAAAATTGAGGAGAGATATTGAACACATATTTGGTTGGAGTTGTTTTATTAGGACAGTAGAGTTTGGTTAAAGCCAAATGGATGGAAAGACATAAGCAGTTTATTGGTTTTAAATTTTGTAGCAATACTCACAAATTTGATGTAAAATTAATTTTGTTATATTTTCTTATTCTCTTCTACAATTAGCTTATTTTTAAGAATTTACTATAAATATAGCACATTGTGCTATACAAATTTTAAAAATTTGTATATACCAGTTTGTTGTATAGAAAAATTTGCGTACAACAGTTTTTTCCATAGAAACATTTGCGTATAACAGTTTTTTTTTCCATAGAAACATTTTTGTATAACAGGGTTTTCCATAGAAAATAAGCAATTTTTTAAGAATTTGCTAAAAAACAGAAGCATTTTTCTTTAAAAAAAAAAGCACAAAAGTTAGCTATACATTTTTTAAAAAAGTTGTTATCTGTTCCTTCTAACCAAACTCCTCTGTATCTTACATGTCTGCAGCTCCTTTAGCTTCAAGTTTAGATGTTTATTTTTAAGTTCATATTTGATTTGTTGGTATTGTACTCATACATTTAACGTATGTACTATATGCAGTTTATTTTGTTGTTCAGTTTTTGTTGTTTTGTTGCTTATACAAACGGTTTGTTCGTTGTTCTCTCTGCATTTAATGCCGACAACATGCATGTCGATAATGTCGATTAAAGTAAAAATATGATTTGTTGTATGCAGCTGCAAATGCATCTTGTACTCACTCGTAAAAGAAGTATAAAAATAAATAAAGAAATAAAATAAGGCGGATTGCAGTTCTTTTTATATTAAAGTCTTATTTCTCCCTACATCTTCGTTATAAACTTTTTGCTGTTGCCGTTTTTTTTTTTTTTGTTAAAACATATTTTTTGCCTCTTTTACCATGAACATGATTTTCAAATCAAGTCAGTAAAGCATGTCAAAAAAACTACAAAAATCTTTATGAAAAGCAAATCAACTTTAAGTCTGTCTGGCTTTTAAGATTTTTCCGCACAAAAAAATATAAATTTTTGAAATCTCTAAGAAAAATTTTACTTGTACGAAAAATTGTTATGACAAGCAAGAGATTTTCATAAAATTTTTCTAATATTTTTGTATAGACAAATGTGTCTCTGTTTGTAAAATAAAGAAAATTTAATATTTTTTCAAATGCAGCTTGAATTAAACATGTGGGAGTTTTTATAAAGTGCGAAGATTATTTGATTTCCGGTTTCTAAACTTACAGGCATGTGATGGAAATCGAAAACGAAAATGAATGAGATTTAGAAGTCAATTTTTTCGTAATATTTCTGTATTGAAAAACTTTTATCACATAAAATATAAAGATATTGGGCTACTAAAGAGAATCTTAAAACAATAATTTTAAAAATTAGATTATAAATGCATTAAAATGTATTTCCAAAACTGATTCGTTTTCGATTTCGACTTCCATCACATGCCTGTTAATACTAGATTTAGGAAACTAAATACGAAAAATTATTGAAATATGTATTAAGAAACTGCAAAGATATCGCTATTCTCAATATGAAAAGTTGCATAGTTTTAGGCCAACAAAAAAAGAAGCCTACTTTTGAAAGCATATTTACACAAAATTATGTATTTGTTCTCTATTAAGATGTTTCTATAATAATCATGTTAAGCTAGCCCTATGAAAAGCAGCATACTTTTAGGCCAACTTTCAAACAAATCCAGTTGTCTACTTTTAAGGGGTATGTAGTGGTTTTCTGTTAATATATTTTTGTGCATCCCTATGACTTAACTTTTGTCATAATTTATGCTGTAGTCACGTTTATTTTTACTTTTACAACTAGGAAATCTTTTCTTAAAATGATTTTATACTTTTAGATTACATTTTAATGAAATACTCATATTGTAAATTTATTTCCCATTAATTTTAATTACTAACAATTCATTTTGTTACATTTTTTATCACCTATTTTACATACAAATTATTTTAGAGGTATGTAGTAGAATTATATTATATAATTTTTCTTAATACTCAATATGTAGAATGTATTTGTTGACTGTCATTTACAAATTTTTGTTAAGGCATATTAGTTGCTTAAATTTTATATTTTTTAAAACGACCGATATGCTATATATCTTGTTTTTTAAAAGCATTTCGATTGAAATGTTTATATATGTATCTATTTAGATGCATTTTGACATAATTAATTAGATTCTAGAATTATCTCTCTTTTTTCTTCACATTTGTTTCTGTTATATTAAATGTGATTTGTGTCATAACATTTATTATTAATGCTACATGTTTGTATTAATGCCACATTTTATCTAATTAATTTATCCAAACAAACTGAAAACGTTCATTAAAAATAATTTTAACATTTCCACTAAAAATTACAAGTAGACTTGTTAAATAGTTTCTCTATATTATTGTTTATATTTATTTCCGCTAGCAAACAAAAAAATTAACATTTAAGTCGTGGTAGATTTAATAATACATGTACATATATCAGGAATGGAAAAATGAATGTAATCGTACATCTTTTGTTACTGTTTATCATATACAAATGTAGATATTACTGCCAAGCTATATTTAATACAACGAAAAAATTTAAGAATTTTATGAAAAAGACAAATTGTCACCTACATATATTTTTATTGAATCATAATTATTTCCAGTTGGATATAATGCTTGGTTTTCACTATGTCATTTTTGTTGCCAAATTGTCCAAATTGTTATGAAATTACCAACAATTTGGACAATTTGACAACAAAAATGACATAGTGAAAACCAAGCATAAGAATGTTCGCTCAAGTTTTGTCTATATTATGTATAACAGTTTTTCGAATGAAAATTCTTTGCATAGCAATTTTTTATATTAAAAAAATTGTGTAATTAATTTGTTTTTGTGACCACTGTTTATAATTATTATAATTATTAAGGAGTTTCCTTCGGGCTAATTTGGTCAAATGTTTGTTTCCAAACGTAAATAAAAAAAACTTTTCGATTTTTATTTTATTTTATTCACCCAACGTTTCGTTAGTTTTATTCTAACTTCTTCAGGGGTCTCGTTCTAAATAATAGCTTTGATGTTTTTTATTATTGGATATTAATTATTTATTATTAATTAGTTACTTAAATATTAAAAAACGGTACATCACGAACAGAATTTTGGTATAAATAATCAAATAATTTTTATAATATACAATATACAATACACTAAACTTAAGTCAAGTTTAACTTAAACCTAATATCACAGAACTCTCCTAATTCAATGTATAACAGTTTTCCTATAAATATTTTTATATAAAAGTTTTGTCTATAAAAAATTCTGTGTATAACAGTGCGAACTTCCATCTCTGTTAAACATAATCCCGCATATAATCTTGTTTTATAATTAAACAATAAAAATTCTATGTAATTGTTTAAAGGTGTCTCTTTCTATTTCATTCTCTTAGCCCAACAACAGCAATTAAAACAAACACCCAGTTGCAAAAAATACAAATGAATAAAAAACATTGTAATAAAAATACAAAATTACAAGAAAACCATAATAATACGATGAGTAGTCTCTACTAATCAAACTATCTGTCACTGGCACAACCAAACTGATATTGTGGTAGAACATAGATCATATAATACACATGAGTAGAGTAGTATTGGCGTTTAAATATAATATAAATTTATTTATTTATTCATAATTTTAGTTTTAATTTGTTTGTTTTTTTTTGTCATAGTTATTGTGTCGTTGCATTAGAAATGCTTAGACAAACATGCACACACACACACACACTCAAATATAAACAAATGGCGCAGACATTTGTAATATTTTTTGCAGTTAACACGTACAATGTACGTGCCAATAGTTGAAATTGTATAGGATATTGTATGGGCAGGCAACAAATGCAAATAAATGATGAAATCTAGTATAAAACAGTTCTTTAGGCGGCTGCTGGCCCATTCCACCCAATACTCGCAACACAAACATTCAAGTCATAGAATTAGTGAGTGTGTGAGTGAAAGAATGTGATTGCACTCTACTATTTGTATATTTTGTTGTCTTCGAATGACTAAGAAGATCGTAAAATAATCATTTAAAATCGTTAGACATTTCTAATTGTTGCAAATACAACTTGCACATACATAGTAATATGGGCAAGTGCGACGTTTTTTATTATTTATTTGTATTTTTTTTTTGCATTAACTTGGGAAACAAATCAATACAATACTTTAAGTTACAGTTAAATCGTGGACTTGTTTTTTTTTAATTTGTAAAGTTTATGAGGTGTGGGAGGGGGGCCGTATTGTTTAGTTTGTTTTAAAATTAACCAACAGTTTGATTAGGCGGGCGGGCGGTCGTCTAGTCAATTGATTTGTCTATAAAACACACACCAAAAACCTTGCGCAATAGTTTTAATATTGTGTATAAATAAATAGAATTGTGGTGTGAGTGATAATGGTGTTGTGGTTTCTATTGTAATATGTTGTTGACTGCTGCTTGCTGCCACTTGGATAGCAATAAAATTCTTACAATTTCCCGCCACTTTGACAACAAATTTTCATCGAATTCGAACGAATGAATTAATGAATGAATGCATGAGTGCGAAGAAAGTTTGGGATTTATTTAAGAGACATTGAAAATGTTATAAAAGCAAAGCCATAAAAGACATGCCAGACATTTACGCCGTAAATTGTTTTATTATTTAGTATGTAGTTTTTAAAATATAGTATTTATTTTTTTATGTATTTTGTTAGATAATAAACAAATAAATTTTGAAAATTTATAAAATGTGAAAATTTGTAAAGGATTTGATTTGCCTCAACTAAAAGCAATTAAACATGATCGTATTAGAGAAAATTTTCAGGAATCAAAAAAAAACAGTTTAGTAAAAGTTTTGTACGAATGTAAACCAATAATACGAGATAAAACCGAAAAATAAAGTTTTCTGACAAATACGAGAATTAATTGAAAACCCAATCGTCACGAAGGTTCTCCACTGTAGCGGGAGCCATGAAGGCTTTTCATTACCCTACATTGAAATATTTCAAATCTATAAGCAGAATCATTTAAGAAACAACAAATTCATTTCCGAAGTTTCGGAATTAAATTTAAAACATTGTCACTAAAGTCATCAATAAAAAGTATTCATGAATTAGATTATCCAAGTTAGAATATTGTAGTAATTACAGTTCTTCTGTTAGAAATATTCAAAGTTCAAATCCAAACGATTAAGTTAAAAAACTTAAAAATTAAAATAAAAAAATTAAACAACTCCAATTGAATTGCTTTGACGTTGTTTGATAACTTTTCAATTCGTTTCACCTAAAGGAATATTTAATTATCATTAAAATTAAAATTTTTATACACATCTGTTTATAAAAGGAGTATTTAAATAAAAATTTAACACAAACATTTGTATTTTGTTAAGTGATTTGTAGTGATTTATGCTAATTTAAAGAACTTATTTTTACTATTTGCTAATTTGCTATTTTTCATACAAGTATTATGAAAGCTTCCATTTTTTCCTCAAATTTCATTTCAACAAAAACATAATTTTTGCCTGTTTCGCTACAAAAATTTGATAAAAACATTTTTAAGCCGTGGAAATTAGAGACAAAAATACCATAAATTTTCATTTAAAACACCAGAACAGGCAGGCAGCAGGGTTAAACATCAACACCTTTGTATTTCTTTTGCTATAAAACAATTACATGATTTTCAAATCAGCCCTACAGCAGGCCGGCCGGCCAAACAATAATGCACATTTTTTGTTACTGTTTTTATTAAACTTCGAGGTGGTGTCATAGGGCTTGGCTTAAAGGCAGCACAAAAAATTGTTGTATGTACATATATAATTTATATAACCTGACAACAAACTAAATGCAACACAAATTAAAAACAAGAAAACAAATATTTTTACTAGATCCAGCATCAAAATAGATTATCTATTGTTTCCTAGGAAAAAAAGATCACAATTCAAAGTGTTTCCACTACTACTACTACTACGCTGTTAGTAGTATAACAATTTTACTATGAGTACTACTGCTGCTGCTACATATATTACAGCTCTTACAATTAAGCTAACTAACTATTGTGTGTCTTTTTGTTTTGCTGTTAAAGGAAAAAATCTATTAATGAAACTCCATAGCTGGGTAGGTAGTGCTGTAATTCATGTGTTGTATGCGGTGGGGTATTGTGTTGCTGTTTTTTAATATTCAAATCTATTTTGTTTTCATCATCATGCTTTCATTGTATTCTATTCCACTTTATTTTTGTAGGCGCATTAAATTGAGCTTCTGGTATAGGCTGATTTCTTGTTGCTTACTGGTATTTGTCTGTCTGTCCACCAGTCAGTCTCTCTTTCTCTCTCTGTGTGTAGAAAATTTTAAACAAAATATTTTTTCATTGCCAATGTCTTCCTTCTAGTAACTATGGAATATGCTTTATTTTTCTCTTATTGTTTTCATTGTCTATACAATACCCTGCAACGAATGTTGCAACAAAAGGGGCCAACAAAAAAAAAAACTTTTTTTTTTAACACAAACAAAATTGTATATAAAACGCAAAGAACAACAACAACAACAATTTCAACAACATGCACTTACTTTTTTGTATTATTTCTATATAGATGAATGTTTATCCATTGATTCCACCCTCCCACACTGTAGCCACTATATTACTCTGGCTTGGTTTTTTTTGCGTGACTTTAACATTCAAAAAACTGAGAGGAAGAGAAAAAGTGAAATACTTCAACTTGAAAGGCTTCATTCTGCACTAAACAGCAGGCAAGGCTGGCTGGTAGCCTGGAAAAGCAATCTGCCAGTGCAACACACATTGCAATGTATCTACAAAATGGCACAGTACACAGTGTACTAAACAACTACTGGCAAAGACAGATATTTAAAAGAACAAATTAATTTCTCTAAAAAGGGAAAACAAATTATAAAAAAATTGTTTGTTACAAAATATATATATAATTTTTTTGGCTGCCAAATTTCACTTACTATTAACTAGTACTCAACTATTCTGACTTTCTCTCTTTCATTCATGGCTTCTTTAAAATTATTATTATAATTTACATAAAATAATTTGACATACATATTACTTTTAAGAAGAAAGTTATAATTTTATAACTTTTTATACCTATTTTTAGGGATTGTTATAAATTTATCTGTATAAAAATGTAATAAATTGAAAACTATTTATGTATGCAAAAAGTTATTTTATAAAATATTATTTGGCTTAACTTATCAACTCATAATTTTACACTCCTGCTTTCCATATATGTATAGGTATACATTTTTCAACTAGCTGGATTTTGTTGAACAATTTTTTTTGCCAGTTTTCTTTTTTCATTTAAATTTTTTTCTGCTCTAACTCCTGGTGCTTTATTTTAGGCTTTTTATATTATTTTAATATTTTTTTTCTGCCTCACAAAAGCAACAGAAGAGGAGTTTTACAACACAACTATACAGAGTAATAGCTGCATTGTATGCTTGCTGCCTTGCCTTGCATTGCCTGCCCGCCTCATTCGTTGTCTGTTGTTAGCCTTGGTTTGGTTGCAAGGCAATGCAATGAAACTGAACAGCAACAATAAAAATGTTTGCAATCAATATTTCTGTGTGTTGCCTGCTGCTGACTCTGCTGTTCTGACGTTTTGAATGTCTGTATTTCATATACACATTTTTTGCTTGCTTTTTTCCTTTATACTAGAAGTTTTTTTTTCGTTCAGAATTATTGTTGCCAAGTTGTAAAATATACCAAACAATGTAAGTGTATGAATATTTTTTTTCGCTTTTATAAAACAGAAAATTGTTGTAGATGTGTAAGGCAAACAAACATTGTTGCATTGTGTAAATGCATGTATATATGTATATGTATATATTTACTTTTACTTTATCCTGTTTTTGTTTGTAGCAGTTTTTCTAGGATATTTTTTGAAACATTACATTTTTTCATATTGAATTTTATATTTAACTAGCTAAAACCCGGTGTGCTTCGCTACCCGTATTTTTTAAAATTAACTTTGTATGGGAGGTACCACGCCCACTTAAATTTTCCAAAAAAAAAAGTAGCCTATAGCTCCTTCCAGACATACAGAAATATACTGTGAAAATTTCAAGCAAATCGGTTCAGCCGTTTAGCCGTCTATAGACTTCAAACTAATAATAATAAACATAACGACACACATTCACTTTTATATATATAGATACTACTGTGTTTTTATTATGTGCAACATACATTGTATATTTACGTTTCTTTTGTTTTGTGAATAAAATCGAAAATTGTTCACAGGAGTGCCAAATTGTTATTTTAATTAAATTATTATATTTATAGTCTGTTTTTACTTGTCTTGTTTACTTACAGTCTACTTTTTTTTGGTTTTATTGAAAGTAAAGTGGGGTTTTTATGACTTACTTATGTTTTGAAGGATGTTGTTGAAGCTAATATAAAATTCTTGCCACATGTTGCAAAGAAACATGGTTGGGATGTTTTTAATACGAATACAAGTTAATCAACAGTATTATTACCACTGTAATTACTTATATGATTGTGGCCACAAATATCATATTATAAATAGTTACAATCATTACCATCATTTAAGAGCAGTCTTGTCAAAAAGAAATTATCTAAAAAACTCCTTTATAATATTCGGTTTTAAAAGTTATATAATTTTAACTTTTTAAACTACAATTACAAATTATAAAATGTTTTTGAATTTATAACTTTTCGAAGTTTTAAAATTTTTTCTTTAGTACTTATAAAGAATTATAACTGTTCTAAAATGTTATAAAAGTACAACTTTGCCCAAAAGTTATAAAAATTTAACTTTTGAAAGTAAATTTTTATAAAATTACAAATTTCTAAAAAGTTAAAAAACTAAAACTTTTTCGCAAAAGTTATAAATTATAACGTTTATAAATTTTGAAAAAAAAACTTACAAAATTACAACCTTTTTCATATAAAAGTTATAAAATTATAATATTTTTCAAAAATTATAATATTTTTCTAACAGTTAAAATAGCCTTACCTAAGAGTTATAAAATTATAACTTTACTAAAACAGTTATAAAATTTTTCAAAAAATCAAATACTATATTCTAACGTTTTTCTATGTTTAATTTAGATTAGCATTTACTTAAATAATTTAGAGTTCAATGTTTAGTCATACACATATTTCTGCAGAGCTATTTCGACTTTAGCTCCCCTCTCTACTTCCACAACTATAATTTCTCATATTATTGTCACTAATGGCCAGACAAATTGTTTGTTCAACCCAGACATTAAGAACACTCTATTTTGTTTTATGTTGCTGTCATTATTCTATTTTTTTTGTTATTGTTTTTCGTTTTTAGGAAAATTGCATTTACTTGCAATCTGCCCTCAAGCGTTACCAGAACAGTGAAGTAGAATTCTGTAGACCAGAGTGCAACTGAAATAATCATAAAATAAATAACAACAATATCTGTAGAAACATATTGAAGTACATGACAATATATTATGACCGGCCATAGACAGACTAATAATGTCTGACACTATTGTACAACAACACAAACATTCAATGAAAAAAATAATAAAAATATACAATATGTATACAAAACAGAAACATTGTTGAATATTGGGTGTTGTTTTTTTTATATATAAATTTAAATAAGGTTGATTTTGTCTGCAAAAACAAAAAAACACTAAATAAAAAAACTACAAAAGAACTTTTGGTAATTGGTTGTATTTACTTGTGATTGTTTCAATTGTTTATCTTAATTTAGTTATAAACATTTATAATTTTTGTTTTTTAATTTAAAATTTCAAAATTTTGCTGAGATCTTATTAAGAATTTCTGTAGGTCTCGGTCAATGTTTTAATTTTTTACAATTTTAATTTAAAACAACATTTCCTTTATGACTTGTAAGTTTTGTATTTAATTATTTGTATTTTTTCTTTTATATTTTGAAAAAATTTTAATTTGAAACGGAAATTATTAAAATTTGGTTTCTTTCAAAAAATAAACAAGCCAGTCAGTCGTCTTCAAAGGCCAAAGAAAAACACTATAAAATATAAAAGAAAAATTACAGTTGTTTCTTAATTTTTAAGTTGAACTCCACATTCGTGTTTGTGTTTCAAGTTTTTTAGTGCAATTAATTTTTATTTTGGCAAACAAAATGATGTGATGATGATGTTGGTTGCTTGCTGCAAACACAGCGGCAGGGCATCAGACATTACATGAAGTCTCAGGCAGGCAGCAGGCAAACATTCACAAATAACGGCTGGCTATTAAAGTCATACGATTTGAGTTGAGAATAATTTTGGTAAAGAGGGTTGGTTGGTTTGTTGGTTGCATGGCGGCGGTTCTACAGCACATTAATTTAACCGAAAAATGTGCACTAAAAATGACTTTAATGACGCTCGCACAACTTCTTCTTTTGCTCGTTCACAAACCTCAAACCGACACCAAATCAACTCAAAATAATGACTGCAATTTTTATGACTACCAAATGATGATGATGATGACGATATTTTTATACTTTAAGTACTTTTTTTTTAAATTTATTTTTTTCAAAACTTACTTTACGCAATACAATAAAAATAAATTTTTAAGACTGACTCTCTGAGTCATCATAAAAATTAATTTGATTTTTATGTGATATTTGGTAAAATTCTCACCAAATTGCCCAGTTTTTATTAAAAAAAAAAACTTTGGAAAAATTTATTTAATTTCTCCCAAAAGTTTGTAAAATTTAACACCATCATTTTCTGTAGCCTGTTCTTTCTTAATCATTAATTTAATTGTGGCAATTATTTTGGAAGAGTTAAAGAGTGTCTATGTATTTGCACAGCATTTGACATTTTAAAAGTTTGTTTCTTTCTTACTTACCCTTAGCCTGCCTGGCACGTTTATTTTAAAAGCATTAATTTATTTAAAATAAATGATTCGCTTTATAAATGCTTGTTTGGCGTTTTAAAATGCCCTGCTCTGCATTTTAGCACTTGACTTTGTGGTTCAAGTTTAATCTGTTGCAGCCTAATAAAATACTTGAAGTCTTGACAGATTATTGGGCATGTCAGTTTTTTTTACATTTTGAAAACAATTATTTATGTTTTGGACTGTTTAAGATGATTAATTAAAGAAATCAGTCACTTTAAGTGTTAGGTTGTATTGAAAACGGATGTGTTTTAAATTTTTCAAATTAAAAATTATATAGTTTTAGAAAACAAATTTTATTTTATAAGTTTTTTGAAGAAAAGTTATAATTTTATAACTTTTGTAGAAGAAATGTTATAATTTTATAACTTTTGTAGAAGAAATGTTATAATTTTATAACTTTTGTAAAAGGAATGTTATAATTTTATAACTATTTTAGAAACAATTTATAATTTTAATTATTTTCTTTTAAAAGGAAAACAAGTTATAATTTTATAACTGTTTAGAAAAATATTATAATTTTGTAACTTTTTTACAAAAAAATAAAAGCAATTTTACTGAAATACTAAAGTTTTCTTTTAAAACGAAATATGTAATTCAGTTGCCGTTTTAATTAAAATAAACCAAATATTTCTTATATACTCGTACAACTTGCCTTATTAAACCAAAATATTTGTAGTAAAAATTTATATCTATTATAAATATTAATAATTTTGTTTGGAAAAACATAATCCTCTCAACAGATATGTATGTGTTTTTATATTTATTTCTATTTTTTGTTTGTTTTTGCAATAAATACCACGTTTTGTTGGTTTATGGTATTGGCGCCAAAATTAAAGTGTTTTTAATGTTTTGACCAGTGCTGTCAGTGGTCGTAGCAAATCTATAAACACAAAACCACCATAAAAGGTAGATGATTTTTTTTTTGGTTTTACGTTGTTAATATTTCATTGACTTGTAATTTAACTGGTTATAAATACATAAATACAACAAAATAAAAACAGAGGCAAAAAAAAAAACAAGTACCCAACAACAACTGTCAACTAATAATAACGTCATCCTCTTAATTGTCTTTTATACCTTTAAGCCATATTTACCGAGATGACAGCAACTACTACCAACTACACATAATGTTAAGGCAGTAATGGGTTGCAAGCTGCAAATCAAGGTTTTTCTGTTTCTTTTTAATAAATATTTTATTAACTTGACAAAAGTACTCTAAGAAATATTTTTTTTTAATAATATTTCAATAATGAAAGTGACAAAAAACGATTGTCCATTAAAGTGAAAGTGAAATTTAGTTGTTTTGTGTAAAAAAAAAATAGTTAATTATAACTTTGTTATAGTTTAAGTTGTTTAAATGTTTAAATTACTAGCCACCCCTATCAAAGATCAATAACATAAACTTTTATGTATATATGTATGTATATATTGTATATAAAATACATACTTTGTTTATAAATACAGTATCATTTTTGTTTTAGTTTATTTGCTGATTTTCCCTGTATTTTGTTTTAATTTTTTTTTCTTCTTCAAAATTTAATATCTCACGTTTCAATGATTTTCATTGTAATCTCTGTTATTAGCTTTTAATATCGTTAAAAACGCATAATCATTACTTTTTACTCTCTTTATCAATTGTTATGTTTACTGACAGTCAGTCTGTCGTTTTTATATTGCTGCATGTGTAATGCAGTTTTGAAGAGCTGTTCTGGTTGCTGAAAATAATTTTAGATTTAATTTTCCGATTTTACAAGCCATTTTCTTACAGTGGATCAAAATTTCAAAAGCAACAATTTTGAAGTTTCAGACAGTGTTGTTAATTTTAGTTTACATTTGTTTTTAAGTACTATTGGAGTTGAGAATCTATATTGATATTTAGGTTTTATATACACTAGAGCCCCGATTTGTGTCTATCCTATTTACGTCGTTTCGATTTGCGTCGCTTTTCTAAATGTGGTTTAATCCCCTTTGCGTCGTTTTCATTCCGATTTGCGTCGACTTTGAAATTTTGTGTCAATTACATTTGTATAGAAAAAAATTGATTCGATTTGCGATTTATTAAAAAGAAACAGAATCGGGGCTCTAGAGTATTTTAAACTAAAACCTAATTATTTTATATTAAGTTATTAGTAAAAGAAATTGTATCTAATGCCTTGTCAAATTCAAATGAACTTCTCTGTCAGTTTGCAAATTAAAAAAATTTTGTTTATTTTTGCATATTATGTATATGTTTTTAAACAAATTAGTATATAAATCATATTTTTACCACAAAAACGTTCATATTTAAAGTCTTAGCCGTTTAAATAATGTTTAAAATCCGTTTTTTTAACTTGCCAAATATTACAAAAACTGTTATACTTCCCACTCATTGACTCTCTTATTCACTGATTTTAAGGTTTAATCAAGACGATTTTTGATAAATGACATTATTCTATTGTACTTTTATCCTCTTAGTACAAAACGTTTCATAAAAACGTTAAAGTCGTTAAAAACGATTGTATAAGAAATTCTAACATAACCATAAAATATGCAAATATTACGAAAACCGTTTCTTAACAAAATCATAAAAACTTTTTTTAAAACGTTTTTCAAGAAATTATGGTCTTACCTCAATATATGCAAATAAAACGGTTATATTATGAAATTCGTTTCTTTACGTGTTGACCAAACTGTAGAGAAACCTGTAACGTTTTATAAAAATTTTAAAAACGTTTAGAAAAATACATTTTGAAATCCGTTTATATTTAATAAATTCTAGCAACCCTGATTTAACCATAAATAATGTCAATATTACAAAAACCATTTCGTTGCAAAATCCGATTTTCACAAAAACATTTTTTAAAACGGTTAGAAAACGCGTTTTTCCGGAAATTGCATAAATCTTTTTTTTTGCCTCAATATAGCAAAAAAAGCAATTTTCAACAAAACTGTAACGTTAGTTCAAAAACGTTGTATAAGAATTTTTAAAGCCGTTTCAAAGAAAACTATAGAAATCCATATTTAGCCACAAGTTATGCAAAAATTACAAATTTATGATTAGAAAAAGTCGCATTTAATTAAAACCGTAAAAAATGCTTTTTAAATTATTTTGCTTTAAATCCGTTTTTTTTGAACCCTTCTTTTTTTTACCGTGTTCCAAAAACCGCCTAAACCAGTTTCATACGCAACCCTCTTCAAAACCTGTCTTTAGCACAATATATGCTCTTGGTATAAAATATGCTGTTTAAAGAATGAAAATATGCTCTGAAAAATCGCTCTCTAAAAAAATTCACAAAACCCTAAGTTTTTAAATTTTGTTGTACACCCCAAAATCTATTAAAATATTGCATATTTTCTCTTAACCTGATAATAAGCTACCAATAGCATCAATAACAAACGAAAAAAAAAAAGAAGATACAAGCACTTACACACTTTAGCAAGTGTCAATTTAAATGAGTATTAGCATTCTTATTTCACACATATCCAGACATTCAAATACATATAAACACTATCGGTTAAATTCTGTTCATACAGACACTTGACAATCTTTGAATTCATGAGAAACATGAACAAAACATTGAAGCATCATAGCAGAGACTAATCAAGCTTGTCGTTTGTTGTAACAGTTATATGTTGTTCATATAACAATAACAAGTGTTGTAAAGACAACGTTGTTGTTTTTGTTTTGTTGCACATCCATCCATCCATTCCAGCTTTTTTCAGTTTTGTCATAACCATCATAATCATCACAATCATCAACAGCAGCATCATTCTATTCATTATGTTTATCCGCTTCGGTGTATTACTGTGTATGTAGTATTTGTATCTATGTATCTATTGTGTTGTGCTACAATTTTCAACGTTCAAAGTCATTAGCTTTTATGATTATTGGCTTGTTTAAGAGTTCTTTAAGTTAATGCAACATTTTTTGTCTATTCTCTCGTTTTTTTTTTCTTCTATGTGTCTATTATTTTCTATTGGTGTGATGTTTTGTTGGGTAAAACAAAAAAAAATAAAAAATCATGAAAACATATTTTATTTTGCGTAAAATTATTATATTTCCCAGCGAAAAAAAATAACTTGTAAAGTTGAAGTGACAAAAAAACAAAATTATTAGCCATGGGTCTTGAATGGAGGTTTTTAATTGTTTATTACTGTACAATTAAATCGGAAGAATAATGAAAGAAGAAAAGAAGTTGTTATACATAACTTCATATAGACAGCAAAATATGCACTTGGTGACAAATGTTAATATTCTTGAAATTGTTTCAATGGATTTTTAGGTATAAAACAACAACTTTATGGCTAAGGGCTGTTTTATCATTAGGCGATTATCTTTTTTCCCAACGAAAAACTGCCGATTAAATAAATTTGGTTTTCTCAATGTCTCATTTGCTTCTATTCTGACGCAAAACTAACCAGCCCTCATATGCCGATTATTTATTTGTTGTGCAGATAAATTCAATCAGCTGACTGCTGTTCATATTTTTTATGTGGCAATACCTTGAGTTTTTGTAAAAAAAAACTAAATAGATTTTAGAAAAATGTTTAATAGAGGAATAAACATTAATTTGATGGAAGATGAACTCGAAGAACATGAATTCCAAGTGAATGTTGAAAGAGTTTATCATGCCAGATCTAACTACCTGGCAGACATGGATATTATTTATTTTTTAAAATATTTGTTTTTTCGATTGTATTTTTTGTTATTTCTTCACATTTGGAAAACAGCTGATTGTCACTTAAAGACAGAGTTCCCAATTTTCACGAAAATTTTGAGAGGTATTGCCAAATGAAAATAATGTTTCTGTCGGTATATTGAGAAAACCAAAATTGTTAACGGACATATTATCAGTCTAATAAATTTATGTCGACATTTAGTAACAGGCAGTTTGACGACACATTGAGAAAACGGGCCTAAGTGTTTTTAATTTACCCGCTTCAATTAATTTAAATAGGAAATTTTATTTATTCCAGTATTTCATTAATGAATTAAAGAACATTAATGCTTTTTTATATTTTCTTAATATTTTTACGTCATAAATATCATTTACTAATTGCATCGTGTTCCCTTCTTTTTTCTTTCATTTTAGGTAAGTGCCTTGAAATCTTACATTTCTTATACATTTTTATTGGTAAGTTTAAGATTTAAAATGTCTTTAATGAATTTGTTTTTGCAAACTACTTCTTGGCCATCTTAAAAGCGAAGCTTTTTCTGTTACATTATAATTAAATACTCTATGTGGTATTTTTAAAACTCGTAAAACAAGCACTTAAGCTCAATTTTATGGTTCAATGCCATTTCATGAATATTTATTAATGTAAAGCTAACTGCAACTTGCACTACATGAAATACATACTACCAAACCACACTGCTGCTGGTGGTGCATAAAATACTAAATGTTTGCTGCAGTTTTTCTTCTAGCTCCATGTTTTTAGTACGTACTCCTTGTCTCATTTTCATTTGACAATAAAAACACTAATAACCGCTACACTGTTCAACAACAAAGTAATTAAACTTTTTCTTTCAATTTGAAAAAAAAAAACAAGTTTTTTCTTACTTGTTTCTCTCTTTTTACCAGCCAAGTTAGTACGAATTTCCTAAGGAGAGTTAAATAAAATAGAAACTATGGCTTCTTCCTTGTCTTTTGTGTGCAATTGAGTAAGCAGACCCAGCAAAACTTATTTAAAATGTTTTCAAATTTGTGAATTCTAATACATTTTTTATTGCTTTTGAAACAGTTTTAGTAAGCTTTTTTCACCGAACAAGTTTTATCGGTTTCTTTTAAAAGTAAGAGTAAAGTTTAAAGTTTGGTAAAAGTTTTCCTACGAAAATAGGTTTTCTGAAAACTTTTTCCACTAGAAAAGCTTATTTTACTATAGCTTTATTTATCACACATCTAAGTTTGTTAAATTATTACGAAAAAGCTTTTTACATCAACAAATATTTCACTAAATCTTTATGAAAAAGCTTTTGTTCCCAAAAAACTTTTTAACATATTCAGATAGATTGATCATCAACCAAAAATGTTTTTTTTTTTATTACAAGAGCTTTTTAACAACTTTTGTAATTTTTATGCTTACAAAAATTGTATTAACAGTTTAAAATTTGACTCGATATTGTCTGCGTTATACAAGCTCATGTCGCATTTCCAATTAGATGCATTCAAGTTAGAGTGAAATCTCGTAATGAAGTTAAGCTTTATTGAACATTAAAGCTCTTATTTATAAGCAAAATCATCATATTAAAGCTTTCTAAAACAAAATGTCCATAAAAAAATTTGTTTTAAATAAAAAGCTCTAGATGAATAAGGAAAATTATTATTTATTCAAAGGTTTAATACAAAATGTTAAGGGAAATGTTATTCATCATAGTTTTAAAGTTTATGTAATACTACGTTTCCACGGTACATGCTTCGCTCTCTATTCATGCTTCACACCCCAATCTTTAGTGAAACAACTTGCTTCACCATACAAAATTTTAAGAGCGAATCAAGTAGATTCATATTGAATCAACTTGTGAAGCACGAAAAATTGCACTCTTCTCTAATTTTTATCGCAAGTTTATCTGCACTAGCTGTAAAAATTTAATATTATTGTAAACAAAGCAAATTATTTTCTTGTTGCTGGAAGTAAAGAAAGTAAATACGTACGAATGTATGTTTTTTTCAAATAAGCTAACTAATTTTCACTCAGTTTTTTTGTCCATTAAAAAAATATTTTCCACAAATTGTAAATTCTGTTTTTTTTTTATTCTGTTTATTTATTAAAAAACAACTGTCAAATCGAATCAAGTTTTTTGGTCATGTAAATAGCATGATTCATAAACATGATTCAGAGAGCGAAGCAAGTGATTCAAGTCGTCGTGGAAACATAGTATAAGTTTTTTTTAGGAAAATTATAATAACAATAACAATATAAACATTTTAATTAAAGTTTTTTGACAAACTTAATTTTCTTGCAGTTTGACATTTAAAGTTGTACATATTTACTTTTAAGGTTTCTTTTAAACATGTTTAATTCTTTTAGTTTCTATATTTTATTTATTTATTTAACTCTTGCTATTTATTTGTTTATGTTTTCTTTACAAAAATTGTTTATTTAACTTTTTTTTTGTCTTATTTGTATTATTAAACTTCTTAGATTTCTTTGCAGTTTAGTTTAGAAAACTCATTTGCATTTTTGTTCTTTACTTGTCAACATTTATCCTTAACCTTTACTTTTATTTAAATGTTTCTTCTTACGTTTTGTTAGCTGCCACATTTAAAGGCATTAAACATTGTTGTCTCATTATCTTAGAGAAAAAAACGTTTCTTTTTTGTTTTTTGTAACAATATGTTGCAAGTTTCTTTTTTAAGCTGCTTCCACTTGAGGCTTTTTTTTACTTAGACAATATTTAAGTTATTTTGTTTTGTAGTCAGTCATATTGTTGTGCTGCAAAACTTTTTCTTTTCCAACTGCATAATTTCAAATCTAAAAGAATTTTCATTTACATGGTAGTTTTTTCTTCTACTCTTTATAATCACTTAATTCTCAATGGGGTTTAAGCGTTCAAGAATGGATAGTATGCATTTTATTTAAAAAGTTTTTGTGTTTTATTTTTTGTGTGTAGATTTCCGCAGAGTATGATATGGATACTACATACCAGTGATGGAAAATTCAATACTATTGTACTATTTTCAGTACTTTTTCAAAACAAAAATACCACAGTACCCCCACATCATATTTAGTACTCTTTGTTTGTTTTGCTTTGTTCCCTGTTTAGAAATCCAGCGTTACTATTTTTATAATCATTGACAACATTGGCTTTACAACAAAAACATAAGGAATGCACAAATTAGTTATGTTATTTATTTGATGTGGGATCAGTTAATCTACAAAAATAAACAGATGCATAAAGAATTAAAGTTGTTTGTGGTACTATTTTAATACATTTTTTAAATGTTTGTAATTCTTATTTCTTGCTTGAAATTTTTTGTGTATCATATGAGTTTGAAAACTTCAAACATATTGGTGAAAGATATATTAATGATATGGCATTAACACTAACAAAATGCAGGCATGCTCATATGTTGATTATCTTAACCCACAACAAATAAAATTTTTTGAAACATATATTTTTACATAAAAATTAAATAATTTGTAATTTGTTGTTATAATAGTTTTTTTTTATTAAACTGTATTAATTTTATTTTTGACTTATTTTTAAATGGATTTTTAATTTTATTTTTGAATAAAAATATATGTTTCCTAAAAAGTACCAAAATATTGAAAAAAGTACTCTCTTTGTTGACGGTCAGTACCATTTCAATTTTTAATTTTTCCATCACTGCTACATACATATGTATGTACTTTATTTTAAAGTAACCAGGTTTTAGCTTGATTAAACTAAGTTTTTAGTAAAGAAATGGTTTAAATTGTTGTAAGTTTTAAAATTTAAATACTTATTCCTTGTATTTTATGTAAAATATGCGAATATTATAAAATATGCTTTTATAGAAAAAATTATACGCAAATGCAATGTATAGGTAGTTTTTTCTATTTTTTGCTTTTCTGCTGAGGACTACTTCCAATAGCTTTTAATATACAAACATTGAATGTAAATAAAAGTGTAAATTTAAAAAAAAAAAACACAATTAAAAAAATATGCTTTTATATGCTAAAATATGCAAAATGGTTTTAGCAAAATCTGCTAAATAATTGCATTAAATGCAAAAATTGTGTGTTTAAAGCACCTTACAAAACCAAGTGGCCGGCCGGTCCTTTTCTTTCCAACTTTTTTTTATTTAAATTTTTGTATTTATTCTTTATGCCTTTATTAGTTCATAACCCTTCTCACTGTTTAATCATTATTATCCAAATCTTAATTTATTAAAACTTTTTACATTTTTATAGACATTTTCTCAAGCATTGTTTATCAGTTAGTTGACCTTAAGGGCACAATTAAAATGGCAAATAGTAGTAGATGTGTAGTAGAGTTGAGCAAAAGAGATCTACTTTAAAAGTCATTGAGCCAAAAGTATTGAAGTTCAGAAATTATTACAATATATTTGAACTTTATAAACTATTTTTATTTAACACTGTTTTATTAAAATTTATTTTCATTTAACTGTTTGCTTGTTGGTGCTTTGGGTTTTTAAATTGCTATATAAAAAGCCATAAAAATGTTAATGTTATCATTGCTTAATTTATGATTATTTACAAGAAATTGCTAACTGACCGTTTTTAAAATAATTTATTGTTTATTGATAGATTTATAATTTACAGAGAAAACACATTCGTTGTGTCAACCGAATTTGTGACCAGCTAAATGATATTTACGATTGAGAGAAACAAATTTTGCTGTCACAACAAAAAAATTCGTTAATGACAACTAAATATTAAACTATTTTGTATCTTACTTTATATTATACCTCATTTGTTACTAATGTAAGACTTTGAGGGGAATCTTTGTGATTAATTTATTTTTATTGAATTTTCGTTGCAAATTTCTAACCATTTTTATAGAAGTCAGTCAACCTTTTAATTCTTATTCAGGCAAATTTTGTAATGCAATGTCTTGGCATTTAATTAAAGCATTTATCGCAACTCCTTACTTTCGAAAGAAATCTGCAAAATTTGTTTCGTTTTATTTAACTCATCACCATCATTGTCAAAATATAATTTTATCATCTTCATTTGTTATTTTATGTCCATCATACTCATCATTGTCTCCAATATGTAAGCGTTTAGTTTTCTCTTTAACTTTAGCTTTTTAATTTTTTGTTGGGTATCATTTGCTGCCATCAAACTCCATTAACTGTAGACGTTATTACAGCTTTCCCCTCCTTGCCTTTTGCTTAAAATCCGGCATTGTTTTTATATAATTTTTTGACTCTGCATTGCCTGTTTTGCTGATTTTTTTTTTTATCTTTTAGTTGTATAGCGCTTTTATTTTAGTCTGACCTAGACATTGTTTATGCTAGTGCTCAGGGATTTGCTTCTCCTTTTCGGTGGTTATACATACATAGCTGCTTTTGATTCCTTTATTATGGCATCCTTTATAACTTTTATTTTTCAATTTTAACTGTGAATTTCGTTGGCTGGGTGTTATTTTTAGTTTTTGTCTTAGTCTCTTCTAATATCTGCTGATATCTTTTTTCTAGTATTTCACAAATAGATTTTTATAAATTTTTTATTATTTCTTGTTTTCGTACAATATTATTTAACAATTTTATGGTGTCTTTTTAAATATTTCATCTCGTATTGTTGCTTGCCTGGGTTTGTCTGGTTTTGAAATTGTGTATTTTTCTCAATCGTTAGTTGTAAACTATTTTATAAAAACAATTCATAAATTTTACTTTAGATTCTTTGTTGAATGTATTTGACTCTACATCTTTTAGGTTTCTTTGTAAGTCCTTTTTAAGCTGTCTTCATTTTATTTGCCTAGCATAACACAGTTATCTGCTTTGAATGAACTTGACACTACTTCTTTTAGGCTTCTTTGGAAGTTCTTTAGTCCTTTTTAAGCTGTCTTCATTTTATTTGCCTAGCATAACACAGTTAACTGCTTTAAGTGAACTTGACACTACTTCTTTTAGGCTTTTTTGGAAGTCCTTTTTCGGCTTTCTTTATTTTATTTGCCCAGTATAACACAGTTAAATACTTTGAATTAAATTGACACTACGTCATTTAGGTTTCTTTGGAAGTTATTTTTCAGTTGCCATCATTTTATATAGTCGAATGCTTTATCATCTACTTCTACTATTTGTCACTACTTCCTTTTTTGCTTCTTTAAAACCGGTTTTTGCTTGCACTTCTTTACTTTTTCTAAAAATTTTATGTATTTATTTATTCAATACACATTAAATTTAAATACCACTAAAATAAAACCGTTATTAGTTTCCGTTTTTTTCTATTTTTAATCTTTTGTTTTTAGAGGATTTTAGGATTTATTTTTTTCCTTGTCATTCATGCACTCAGTCATTTACTGCACAACATTTTAACAGATTTGTATAAATGGTTTCTTCATTCATTATTTTCATTAATTTTTTTTACAATTGGTATATGTAGAGCTCAGACAAAAGCACCACCCCCCTGCACTCTCTGTAAATAAGTCTAAAAACCAGCCATTATCCTTGTAAATATGTACCAGCTCTGAATCCTTTTGTTTCTTATGTGTTTTAATTCTCAGACATTAGCAGTTTATAGTTTTGGTCTATACTGTCTGCAGAAATATATAAAATTTATATTTCAATTTACCTAACCAAACTCCCTCAAATAAACTGCAATTGTTTCCAGCTTTCGCCGTTTTGTTTTTAAGTTTATCTTTTAAATATACAAATTTGTCACTAGTTTTTTTTGTTTTATAAAGAGGTTTTTTCTTTTATTTATTCAATTTGTCCGTCTGGTAATTAAGGTTTTGGTTTTTTGCATTTACATTTCCATTTTAATCTTGATTTTAGCTACAACAAAGCCAAAAGTTGTTCATTGTTTGCTGGAAATGTATGATTCCTGTTTGGTTAAATATATTTTTATACATTTTTTTTTTAATATTTTATTTCAAGTGGCGAATTTTTATATTTAATCGTGCATTTTTCGATTTTATTTGATTATAATTGATTGACAGACCAGCTTTATATATTTAGAGATATATATTTTGCTTAACAATTTTGTGTATTTAAATCCCACATCACGTATTTAACTAAACATCTTCTCAAACCCCCTTAAATAGCCAGTCATCAAAATGCTATTTAACCATAAATAATATCATGTGAAATAGAATTTATTTGTTAATTTGGCAAACGAGTATTTAAAAACTGCATTACGATGGTGTTTAAAAAGCAACATACTAAATTAACAGTGAACACGCACAAAAACAGACAGCTTGTGTTTGATTTTCAGATTTTTTTTTGTTTGAGTTGCAAACATTGTTTGTAAAATTTGGTCATGTTTCTCTGTAGTTGTATTGTATATTTTAAAAATTCATAAAAACGTCTGTTTGTAAATAAATTTTTCTTTATAAGCAAATTTTAAATATATTATTTTGCAAATAATGAGTTTTTAGTTTGGAATTACGGTCTCAGCTGAAACTTTTCAATACCAAATATTCAATTTAAAATAATTTTGAATAAAAATTAATAAAACAAACATCATGATAAAATTATTGTTTTTTTGCAGTTCTTAAAATTAATTAAATATATATTAAATATTAATTAAAAATAGTTCCAAATTTTATATTTTGTTTCTCTGGAAGTTCTTTTTTTTTTGAATTTATCTAAGACTTTAAACATTTAACTGATTAACAATGGAAAATAATTGATAGAGAAAACAATTTAGAAAAAAATTAATAAAACATATATTGTTTAACAACACATAAGAATTAAGGAAACTATAATTGATACACACAGACCTGATCACACCCTATACTACATACATATACATACATATATTTTATATATTATTAATGAAAGAAAACTGAAATGATTTACCATAGCAATGAAATTTGTAACTAAGTGTAACAAAGTGCAACTAACTGCTTTTCTCTTTCAGTTATCTTTGACATAATAGAAACCGCAATAGGCAATCATCATAATACTTTACACTGACAAGTTTCACTCCATTTTCATTTCACATTATTTTGACAAGCTCTAACTTATATGTAGATATATTTCAGCACAAAACTTATTTAGGTTACATTTTATACTGAGATTAATTAAAATTAAAAGCTGTAGTTAGTGCTAACTTCAGATTAAATTGCTTAATAAAGAAATGAACAAATTAATTTTTCGAATCGTAATTAAACTGATCGCTATCTTTTTAGTTAGTTAGGGAGGCTTCTACTAAGTTTTAAGTTGTAAATGTTTTAAAAATTATTTACCCCCTGACCCACGACGTCGAACGATAACGTTCGCTTAGATAAGACTTAAGACACAAACTTGATTGTGGAATAAACAAACTTGATTGAGTAAAAAATAGATACGATAAAAAGTTTGTGTCTTAAGTCAAAAATATTTGAATGTTGAAAATTTCATTCCCAACAATGATTGAGTTTTATATTTGTTTCTATAATGATTCGCTACATTTTGTTGTTATTACCAAGTTTTGTAACAGCAATTGTAACAATTTAGGCTTTAATCTTAAAGTCTAATGAATTAATTCTTTTAAGAACTCTCACAATAGTAGTTGCACGTTCTTACTTTTCCTGCACAAAGTTAACTTATCCTATTAACATAAATACAAATCAAAGTTATTGAATTGCTGTCTTTACTTAACTGAATTCCTCAATTGTAGTAGAAATTCTGTAACAGCAATTAAAACCTTTAGTTTCTTGAAGCAAACAAAAATTAGAATGCCAGCAACTTTACTCACAAGATTTTAACAGTTTTGCTTAGGTTCTTATAAGAATTATCTTAATAACACTTACTACAGATCAGAACTGAAATATCACTCATTTTGCTTGTTTGCGTTTTTATATTATAGCGACATAAATTCTGTTAGAAAAAATGCTTAGAATAAACAGAATTTTGTAACTGTAAAAAAGTAACAGAGAAATTAAGTAACTGGATTAAAAACTTTTTATTGCTAGGAATTTCAGTGGTATCGATGGTTGAGTTTCCTTGGTTTACTTGGACTGATGTTAAACCTGAAACGGTGCCTATCCTTGAGGCAACAAAATTAGTTTTTGTTTAGATGGGAGACTGAAAGTGAATGATTGGAGCACTCTAAGGCAGTTTGATCACATACATTTGAAAAAATTAGTTGCTGCAACAAAAATACCACTAAATGCTGTTGCATCAATAATTGAAGACCAGAGATACTAAATCTGAACAAAGACTTAATAGTTTAGAACATTCGGAAGGAGTGTAGCGCACTTAATCATTAGTGTCTGATGTGTAAACTTGTTGATGTCTATAGTGCTGTGTTACTGTCGAGTATCATGCTTGCTCATTCATTCATTTATTCATTCAGTTCTTTATTATATATTCATGTAAAAGCAAAATATATTTGTTTTTTGCAAAATCATTAAAATTAAACTTTGGCAAACAAAACAAAAAAGCAACAGCACAACGAACCATATGAGAAACTTGACTGTCTGCGCAAAGCTGCCACAGAGTGCTGCCTGCTACTTGCCGCTTGTTGGATGATGATGATGATAATGTTTGTCTGGACAATGAACGTCAGCCAGCAGACATAACGCTGTTTAACAACGTTCAGGCATATGTTGATGTTGATGTTTATGTTGTTTGTTGTTTTATTTTATATAAATATTTAGTTAAAGTAAATATTTGTCTAAAATGCATGTTATACTCATATCAAAAGGATGTAAAGAAGAGAAAAAGTGAAAAAAAAAATCGTTTGTTGTTTTTAAGGAAAAATCAAGTAAATTTGTGTTTTTAGTTATAAAAAAGTTATTCTTATTTAAATTTTATTGAATTCTTCAAAAACTCTCTTAATAGCAGTGCCCTTCATGTGTGGAGAAACCATCTATGTAAATGTGTTGAAAGATTTAGAAATATTTCCCTTAAAATATTTGCAATTTCAATAAAATATTTGATATTTCACACACTGACTGACACTCATATAAATAAAAAATATGAACTTTAAACTTTCCCATCGTTTACAAGCCAATACAAAGAATTCCAACATGTAGAAAAGATGCCACCACCACATGTTTTGGATTTTTCCTTTTTTTATTTTATGACTTTATTTCTTCTGACTTGGTTTTTTTTTTTAATTTATGTGTGGTGCGTAAGAGAAGATGTGGCAAGCAGAAGTTGCACATGTAAAAGTGAAATGATTTGTGTGTAAAAACAAAATTTTCTTTATTTGTCATAAATTTAAAACAGCACATATACACTCAAAATGTCACTTGCAATGAATTTTACATATTTTTGTTTTAATTTTTTTTTTGCTCAAGAAATAAAGAAATGGCAATTAATTATATTGTTCAAGAAATGCTAAAATTAATTGGAAAAACTATGCGTGTGGCAGTTTTTTTTTAATAAAACACAGTACATATTAATATTTAAATACTTATGTATACTTAATTAAAAGATATTAATCATGATCATGAGCATTAACAATGTTTAAGAGGTTTAAGTTTTATTCGTTTTTTGTTTTTCTTCTCTCAACTGCTATTTAATCTTGTTGCAAACCTGTTAAAACGATTTTTATAACTCTATTGGTTGCAATTGTTAATAACTTACAGTTGTGGCAGTTGTATGTGAAAAGTTTTGCAGCACATATGTATGTTTTAATGTGTGCAAATATATTTGTATTTTTTTTTTCTAAATGCACTTAAATTATTATGAAAATGTATGGGAATTTGTTGGCATTTTCATTAACTTGTCATGTGTTAGAACGTTTTGATTTTTTTTTTGTCTCTGTGAATATAAGTATGAATGAATAAGATAATCATTAGGGAATTGTGTTCAAAAATCTATAAAAAAAATAGACGGTTAGAACACTTTTTCGGCTCATTTGTTTGCTGTTACAAAAGTCATGCTGAAATGAAAGAGCATACTACTGGCCTAAAAGAACTTTTCTCAACATGTCCAAATTATTGCACGAAAATAGAATGACTAAATTTTGTAGAACAGTTTTTCGTGTTCTAAAGTTATAAAGTAAGACTTTCAAGATTAATAACATTCTTTAACTACAATTGAACATTTTTATTGCTAAAACAAGGTGTATCAGTTTTATTGGTTTTATTATAAGAACTCTCTTAAACAAATGAAAGATTTTATAGCCGCAATCAAAATGTTGAAATGTTAGAACTATAGTTTTAAAATAAAAAAAATTCTAAAAAAAAAACAATTTTAAATTTGTTAATTGCAACGTAATAGCGCAATAACTGTAGCTTCAATATGAGCAGAAATCTTAAATTATAATAAATTGTACATTTTTTTTTATAAATTCAAGATTAATTGTCATTCTTTCGATGTTTTACCCTTAAACAAAACTCTAAACTAGGGATGTTTATTGACGAGTTGTTGTACATATTTTGACATAATTGAATGTGTAAATAGTAACAATTTCATGTAGAAAAATACTTTTAGAAGAGATATACATACATATGTAATTCAATTTACAGTGCCGACATTAAAGGCGGCTTAATGCAAATTAGTTTTTTTTTATATTTCTCAATTTAAATAACAAACTACAACGAGAATAGTAACAAAGGTGGCGGAATAAGTAGCAGCTATTAAAGTGGAAAAAAGTAACAGCTAAGGGTATAATTAGACACCCTGTAAATTATACTGAATTATTTATACAAACGTGTAAATTTCAATTTGAATTATGTAAATTTGTTTAATAACGATTTAAATTTAAATATTCACATACTTAGTCCCAATTTACACAAAGCAATTCTTTAATCTAAGCTGATTACCTTTTAGACATCTTGGTTAGGGGAAGATAAGACAAGTACACAATTGATGGTACTAGCAACTCGTTTTACTCCTTTATTTGTATTACATATGTATGTGTATACAAATGTGTGTAGCTATACTCTCAAATAATATTACGAGTGATTTAAGCAATTATATTGTGCTGTGTAAACACCGAAGAAATTTGAAGAAAAATATTGTATCAATATTTTCAACAAAAATTGCTTCGTGTAAATTGGGACTTATTGTATTTCTGTGATCCACTTTATATTGAATGTAGACAATATTTAAAGGTTTTAGTTTTACTTTTACATCTTTTTGTCTGAGTTTTCATTATTATTATTTTTGAATACAATATTTTATTCATATTTAAGATTTGTCAAAACTGGTTTATAAAATTGTTGTTCCATCCATTTGTGTTTTATACAGATGTATGCATGTTTGTATTTATTATCAAATTGAATCAATGTCAGCCATATTTGGCCAAATGTTTTTGACACATAAACTCAATTTTTCTAAAACTGTACATAATAATGTCTGTCCTGTCCAACTCTTTAAATCCGTCTGTTGATCTGGCTTTTTGTGTGTGTGGCTTGTCAGTAAATGATTTTCTGTTTGAAATTTCAATTATTAAACGTTTTTATTTCAAATAAAATTTAGATTTTCAGCTAAACTTAAGCAGCATATTAATTAAGCAATTTTTTTTTTACAATTTTTTTTATACAGTTTTTAGCTTCTTTAACCATAAGCGGCATAGTTCACACACACTCATTGTAGCTGGTATCGAAGCAAAAATTAGAAACTTAAAAAAATCATATTGACCAAATACGTGTGGCAACTGGCCAGATGTTTAGGAACAAATCACAAAACAAAAAAAAAAAAACATATTAAATGATTTTGTATAAATATTTTTTATTTAAAATTGTATAAATTAAATATTTATTAATTTTTTTTGCAAATCTTTATTATGTTAATTAATAAATATTACTGATTCACTCTTAACTACTGGAACATTCTCATCCTATTGCAAAATTTAAGGCAAACAAGTTCTCTAACGATCTATATAATTTACTGCTTAAAGATGATTTCATGTATATAAATGTTGACGGTTGACATATCGGCCGCGATCTCACTAATAAATTATTCAATATAAGCTTCCAGTGCGCGAACTTGTCCCTATAGATATGAGCCTTAACAGAGCCGCACAAAAAATATTTTAAAGGCGTTAACTCACACGATCTAGGCGGCCAACTGAATGGCCCCAAACGTGAAATAAACTGTTGACCGAACTCACCCCTCAATTGGGCCATTGTTACGCTTGATGTGTGGCATGTGTTGAAACCACATGTGAGCAAGGTCCAGCTTTACCGTATTTGGCAAAAAAAAAAAAAATTGTAATCATCGCACGGTTGCGTTTACTATTCGCAGTAATGTTCGTTTCTTTGCCATCTTTGAAAAAGTACGGTCCAATGATGCCACCGACCCATAATCCACACCAAGCAGAGCATTTTTCGGGATGTATTGGCAGTTCTTGCAATGCTTCTGGTTTATTGTTTACGTTCAGCTTCGTCGCTGAACAGAATTTTCCAACAAAAAATAAAGTTGCTAAAAAGTCAGCCTTTATTAAAAGTTACATTATTTTCCGAGAAACAAAAAAGACCAGAACAATTTTATATGTATTCTCAATCACTGAGGCATTTAAGGGCTACAATTTAACATTTTCTCTTCTTTTAGGGTGTTAGCTTTCAGAAAAACACAAAAGTGACAAGGAAAAGTAAATACTCTCCCAATTTGTTTGATGACAAAAATTTTACGTTTTTCCTTTTTTACAGTCACTATGTGCTACCTTTCTTTCTTAATATCATAAAAATAAACAATATGAAAACATTATAGTTCTATGATATAATAGAGGGCAACAAAATGTCAATATTTCTTCTTTCACTCTTTGGTAAAATTAGTTTCAAAAGTTTTGTATTGCCCGTTAGTGCGGCTTGCTTAACTTTTACAAAGTAAAGAAACCTTCAAAAAGGCTAGACAAAGGCAAAGGCAGCTATGAAATCTCGTAGAAAGACAATCATTAGGAAAATAGGAAAGCACAAAACATAATTACAAGAAAAATGCAACAACACAAAAAGGGCAAAGATAGGGCAACATTATTGCCACGAAAAAGGCAACATTTAAAAAAAAAGACAAAATTCTCAACTTGTAACAAAAAGCTAACATTTTATAATTTCTTACTTATGGAAAAACTTAAACATAAGTACATATGTATTTGCTCTTAGTGTTGTTTTTAAAAAGGTAACAATATTACATTTTTATATTTAAGAAAACAACACCTAAGTAAGACTATTCAAAAGCCATAACTAGTAAAAGTTTGATCACTTGAACCAGATTTAATACATAGCTTATCTTTTATTGGTAAAAATTCATCTATTTCAAATGCATTTAATTAGTTTCATTAACAAACATTACTACCTGAAGCTGTTTGCAAAACCTAAAAGAAAAAAAAACCGAGATAATCTATTAACCCAGCAACACAAAATTTAATTGTGGCAAATGTTTCGCCAATATGATGCAATTTACTTAAAGCAGCTACTATTACCCCCCCTCCCCACAATTTAAATCATGATTACCTTAATACAAAACTTTAGCTTTGTGTACTAGAAAACGATTTAGCTTAAAGATAAAAATTATGAGATTTAAAAAGACGAAATAAATAAATTGATCAAATTACAAAAAAAAATAAAACAGTTTAACACGCAAATGACACACTGACTAAAGTTTGCATTACTTTAATAAAAAACATTTTACATCTATGGATAATCAATTAATTTATAGCTAGCTGGTTTTAGATATCATATTAACAGAAATATGAATTTATCTTTTTGTAATACACACTCTCTTGTATACACTGCAGCACGATTTTTATCTTTTTGTGCGATTTACATAAAAGGAAGAAATGTTTTTTTTTTTCTGTAGAAACTAGTTTTAAATAGCTTTTTTCTGTAGCTGTTTTCAATTTAAATAAACAAATTGAATACAAGTTAAAAGTGAGATTTTTCTTAACAGATTGTTTGTTGTTGGGTTGGGAAGGGAAGGAAGGGGGGTGATGTGCTCTGGCTTAAGTTACTTTTGCCAGTTATAAATTACTTTACAAATCACGATAAAAGTATCAAATAACTTTGCAGAAAGAAAACCAGGCGCGATAAAAACATTATTTGTAGTTTTTTTTTCTCAGCCTTAATTTTAGTGTGTTTTTTTTTCTAAGCTTAAGGCGTTTGTTTTAACTATGTGGTGAAATTAAATATTGCAAAAAATGTGTATTTTGCCTAAAATTGTTCACCTTTTTGTCTTAAGGTGAGAAACAGCCAAATTGGCATTACTGTGCTCTTTCTTAATTTCTTATTGTAGATAGACAATACTTAGTGGTACTTGGTTGGTGATTATAGCCCAGCGAAAATTTTGTTTTTGGAAAATAATGTAAAGGAACAAAACTAAAAGTTGTGGTTGTAATTGCTAATAAAAATATTAAAATTATAAAACTACCAATTAGACTTCTCAGAAGTAATTTGGTAAGAGAAGTACGTGATTATATTTAAAACTAAATTACTCTAACAATAATCAAGAAGTTTTACTATTAAAGACACATGATAATGCAAAGTAATTATGTACGAGTATAAAATAAGAAGTTGAATGTAGAGTAGCGAATTTCAAAGTACTTTTTTAGGATGCTATTGAACATACAATTTGTTTTAAAGTCTTTGCTGGGTTAGTTCCACAAACTATTTTCAAAACCCACAACTTGTTGCTGGTCACACCTTGTTTTAACAACAGCTGACTTTTTCAGAAAACTTTAATTTATTTTGTTTGCACTTTACTAAAGTAGGAGATCACCAATTGGTTTCTGTTTTTGCGCAATTCACTCATATAAAGTTGTTACCAAAAATGTCATAGTTTAAGGCACAAGCAACAAGGCAATCGGTTTACAAATCAAACATTAATATTAAATAGATTTTTAATGAAGTGCAAAGAACGTATAACTGTTCCAGATGTCTTACACTAAATAGTGAAAATAGACAAACGGCAGATAATAAAATTTAAATGATGATAAATGCTATGGATAGAAACTAATACATAGTTATGTTTGACCAATTGAAGAATAAAAGGAAATGATATTATACCCTGCCTTTACGCATGCAAGTACTTGCATGCGAGTGTCGTGTACGTATTATATACGAAAACTTATTCGAAATACTACTCGACTAGTTCTGCAAGTAAAAAAGTGTGAATGTATTGACTTTTTCGAACTTGCACTTGCATGTGTAAAGCCTCAGATACAAACTTTTGTTTAACAAGCCAAATGAACAAACCGACTGATTGACAATTAAACAAACCCACCAAATAAATTGTCCTCTTACATCAGCGGTTTAAGATACTTTAAATATAGATTTATGCAAAACTTATATTCATACAAATAACAAACATACAACAAATTATAGGCAAACACTATTAAAACTTCAAACCCATATAAACTAATTTTCCAGAGTGTAAACTTATACAAAATTTCATTAACTCCTAATAAACAAGCCAACCGACAGCAACATGGATTGATAAACAGACGAAAATGTTTGCTTAACGAACATATTTGTCTTTGTAGGACCTATGTAAGATGCTTTAAAGACTGTTTTGTGCATGATATTGCAGTTAAACTTATAGTCAAACAATTATACATATAACATAAACAGCCAAATATTAGGCTAAAGTTTGAAAAGAAGACAAATCTACAACTAAACTTTCCATTCCGCAAAAATTGTATTAAGATATCGAGCCATTACCGCCAAAATAATGTATCCCACACCATAATCGATTGTTGTTTTTTTTTAATCGAAATCGATAGTTCAACATCATTTAAAATTATTAAAATTAAATGTATTACACAAAACAATATTTACATTATAAATTTTAAAATAATGGCTTTATTCAAACTGATTTTATTTAAAAAAAACCTTCCCCTGTAAAATTTTGAGTTTGTGGGATACATTTTTTCGGCGGTTATGGCTCGATATATTTAAGGGGTACGCTTATCAATTAAGCCAGTTGAGTTGGTACTTTAACGGCAGATTATTAAACAGACGAACTCTGCAATCGAAAATGAATAACCAAAACACAAAATATTCGACCAACACTTGATTAAACAAGTAAAAAGACAAACCGGCAAACAAATGATATCGGTCATTTCAAAACATACCTTGCTCCGACAAAAATATTCAATCAACATGGATAAGCAGACAAACCGACAAATATTGCCTGTTTATAATGTAGCCTTTATAATCAGACAATTTAAGTTTATCAACAGATAACATACATATTAAAGATTTTATAAACATGTTTTAGATGCAGATAAAATACTTCACCCAGATGGATAATCAGACAACCCAACAAAATGTGTAGGCCTATTTCTAGCGCAGCATTTATATTCAGACAATTTATGTTTATAAACAGATAAAATATTTAACAGTTTGTAAACATGCTTCTGTTTCCAGGTATGTATTTGTTTATAAACCAGAAAAATCTTTAAAAAAAAAACAAGGACTTTCTGTGAATTTTGCTATAGTTCAAAATGTATGGGTCTCAAATTTTTCGTAGCGGACACTTCGTTCAATGGAATATTTTTATCATTTTGAGAACAAAAGAAAGTTTTTAAAGGAAAGGGCATGTCAGAAAAAATTTTTTATCTTTCACACATTTTTGAAACTGAAATCGTTTAATGTTTTAAAATAATATTTTATTATTATTTTCATTACACGTTTTACCATAAATTGTTACAACTTTATTAAAAATTTTATATTCATTTCAACAAAATGTTCGCTCAAATTAATTCGAAGCACACAATTTTCAAACTTAAAACTGAATAAATTGCAAATATGTATGTACAACTTCCTTTCATAAATCAATTATGACAGTTTTGTGCTTTAATTTTTTGTTTAATATCAATATTCTTTTAAAATCTAACAAAACTCAGACAAAATGCTATTATTGTTTACAAAAAAGTTTTTGTTTCCTCACAACATACATATGTTTGTCATTATATTCGTATATTTAGCATTTATACATATACATATGTATATAAAACAATATTTTGCCGACATTTAAAACTGAAAATTAATAAACAAAATAGATATTTAAAATTCACAGTGTTTAGTAGCATCATACAGTAAAAGACGCATAGAATGATACACGAAAACGCAAACATCAATGTTAACTCATTTTAAATTCATATAAAACAACTAATTTTGTTAATAAAAAAAAGCCACAAACAATAAAATTTAACTATGAAAAATGTTAAACATTTAAGGTTATTTCTTCTGCTGATTTTTTTTTTAATTTTTAAGCCACTAATGATTGACTCTGTTGAATATGACTTATTTTGCATATTTTTTCTTTATAATAATAAATACTTTGTGTATTCATTAATAAATATTCGTTTTTATTTGTTACGTTTGTCTTCGCTTGTTTCTAGTTAATCTATTTCTATAAATTATTATGTATGTATGTATAAATTTGTTAATATTTACCAAAGTAAAATGAAATGAAATTAAATAAAAATAAATGTTTTATTTGACACACCTCTTTTGTTGCAATTTGAAAACTGAAATGACACATTTTGGCGGTTATACTGACAGTTCAAAGATAACAATATTTTGTTCGGCAAAACTTTAATCATTTTCTATATACACATGTCTATTATATATTTTTATTGTGTCTATCTAAAATCGGCTACGATTAATAATAATAAATTTCAAATTAATTACCTTTTGGTTTACATATATAGATTAGCCAGGCGGGCCAGTTTTAAATTAATGTTTAAACGTTTTATGGCAATAATATCAGCATTTAATAGTTAATTTATTTAATTAACTGTTTCGTTTGTAAGTTTTAATTAAAATTTTTGTTAATAAATAACATAATTATACAGTAAATGATATTAATATTTAATGAATTTTTATTGCAAAGTCCCAATTTACACGAAGCAATTTTTAGTAAAAATATTGTTAAAATTTTTTCCTTTAAATTTCTTATTGCTTAAATTGGTCGTATTTTTATTTGAGAGTATAGCTACGTACATTTGTATACACATATGTAATACAAATACGAGAGTAAAACGAGTTGCTAGCATAATCAAGCATGTACTCGTCTTATCTTCCCCTCACCCCGATGTCTAAAAGGAAAGTCTGAATTTACATGAAGCAATTTTTATTGAAAATATTGATACAATAATTTTCTTGTAATTTCTTTGGTGTTCATACAGCGCAATTGTTATTGCTTAAATCGCTTGTATTTTTATTGAGAGTGTATACATACATACGTAATACAAATAAGAGAGTAACACGAATTGCTAGTACAATCAAGCGTATACTCGTCTAATCTTCGCCTCATTACAATGTCTAAAAGAATTGCTGCGTGTAAATTGGGACTAACATTCTTAACATACGTTGGAAATTGTGTTAAAATCAATTACATATATGTATTGATTTAATATTTGTTTAGTTAAAATCAGTTTTTTAATGATTGATTTATAATGCATTTTATTCATTTAAGTTATTTAAAATGAAATTGCAACTTAAAATGTAAACTAAAATAAAGTACTTGAAGGGAAATGTTTTAATCATAATACAAAAATCAGATAATCTCTTATCGGCATGTACAGTGGCTCAAAGCTGATTTTATACAGTGCATTTCTTTTTTCAAAGCACCATAAGAAGAAAACGTAAAGAACTTAAACGAGAAATTGGTGTCATTTAAAAGAAAAAATTAAAAATTTAAATTAAAAAATTTAATATTTCAAAACTAAAAAAAAAAACCAAAATATGCTCGTTTTTCAGCTATGTTGGTTTTTCGTTTTCCTTTTTTCTACTTCTATTAATATATTCAGCCCAATCATGAATAAAAAATCCGCGAGAGTTTTTTCCCTTTTTATTTTTTTAACATTAAATTTAAATAGAAAAATTGGATAAAGGAAACAACTCCCGCGGAATTATTCATGATTGGGCTAATGGTGAGTCCAATTTTGTAACGTCAAGTGTCAATGTAACATAGTTCAAATTAATGGGAATTGGTTTTCAACTACATATTTCCAAACTGGCTACTCACAGCGAAAAATAAGAGAAATTGTTAACATTTAAGCTTCCACAGTGCAAAAAATCATTGAGCGTTTCATTCTTTAAATTGGGTGCATAACAAAACCAGAAAGGCACCCAATAAAATTTTTAATGAGTGACACAATTTAAGAAAAATAAGAGCAAATCCAAGGCTATCAGCTTTACAACTGGCCTCCGAAATTAAAGCTGACATGTGCAAACAATGTTGCATTGAAACTGTTCGTGGTGTCTTGCGCCAACATGATTTTAATGGCCGAGTTGCACGCAAGAAACCGTTTATAAACCCGAAAAACAGACTGTGCAAACAATCTTTGCAAGGCATCTGCATTTTGGAATTCGGTCATTTTCGCCAATGAATCTAAGTTTAACATATTTGGTTCAGATGGCATGTCGAATGTTTGGCGGAAACCAAATACACAACTTCACAAAGACAACCTAAAGGCAATAGTGGAGCATAATTGTGGCAGTGTCATGGTTTGGGCCTGTTTCTCACCATGGACAAGCTTAAATACCTTCAGATTCTGAAGGACAACTGGTTGCAAAGTTGTGAGCATTGTGCAAACGTGGCTAATATATTGCTCACATTTATGACACGGCCACCACAGTCGCCATTTTAGAAATCAGCATATGTAAAGACAAAATTTGTAACAAAAACGATTTAAAAAAGCGCTACTGATGAAGTGATCAAATATTTCACCTAAAAACAGGGTAAATCTTAAATCTTAAAATCTTAAACCAAATATTAAATCGTGTAATTGCCAGTTTTAATTTTAAGTTTTCGAAATCCATACGTGTCTGCATAAAATAAGCTATGACGTGAAAAGCGAGAATTTTTTTAGTTTTAAGATATTAAAGTGTACGTTTTTGCAATAAATTATTTATGTTTGTTAGACTATAACATTCTTTCTTTTAAGTGACACCAATTTCTTTTTTAAGTTTCTGTTAGTTTTTCTTTTTATGGAGATTTGAAAACAAAAAAACGGTACTGCATACAATAAGCTGTGAGCCACTGTGTTTTAGCTTATAATGAAATATTTTTATTGTATCAAGTGTTTCAAATAAGATTTGCTTTTTTTCATTATGAATATGGGGTTAGTTTTTAATATTTGGTTTGTTTTAATAATATTTTTTTTTTAATATTTGGTTTGTTTTAATAATATTTTTTTACGTTTTTTTTTTTTTTTTATTTTTAGGTAAGTTTCCCCAAGTGGTCTATTTTTCAATAATGTACGTTAACAGTGGAAGTTATACAATTTTAATTCTACAATATGATGCCATTATATGCGAAATTTCTATATTTTTTTTTTTTTTTTTTTTTTTTTTTTTTTTTTTTTTTTTTTTTTTTTTTTTTTTTTTTTTTTTTTTTTTTTGGAATTTGCGTTAAAAACATTTTTGTTTATTTGTTGCTTTTCATTATTATCTTTTATGTACAAAAATTTCTTTGGCAAAGTTTTTAAAATTTTTTTTTTAAATTGTAATTTAATTTAATTCTTGTTAAGCATCTTTTACAAAAATCATCAGCTAAAGCGTAAAAATTATACATTTAACATGTTCATGCATGGTTGCGTTTATAACTAATATAATATAAAACAGGGAAAACAGAAACAAACCCTTTAATTAAAACAATTAGTGGCAAATATTTCACACAATTTGTTTTAAATTTATTCAGAAATTTGTATTTTTGTAGAAGAATATAACGTAGCTACTAGAATTTCGAAAACATTAAAACAGTGCTTCATAAAATTGTTCTTTAATTGAAACTAATGTAAATTAAAGGGAAAATCGTTTGAAATAACAAAACAGTGGCCATAAAACCCTGATGATATCATTTGAAATTCTCCTGTAATTGGTCAAATCAAATTTATTCCGATTTTTGCCAAGATTTTTTTTATAAATACTTGCGAAACAGTCAGCATAGTCCTGAAATTGCCAGTTTGCTTATATGTAATAACCTTTACGTAAGTGGCAAGGGTTTCTTCTAAAAGTTTGTCATTCCGTTTGTTACTTCTGCTGTGTACATTAGCAACACTAGGAAAATCGTTGAAACCCTGTATCCGGTATTGTGTTACCAATATATCTGGGGGGTTACTCCGTATTTCGATTCGAAAAGAAAATCATTCGAATTTGTATACTTTGTATATTGTATTTCGAAAGCTTTTGCTTTCGAATCGAAATACGCAGTAACCCCCCTGATATATTCATGAGATTTTTGGTATTAAAAACCTGCACAAATTTCTGAGATATCCATTTTTTTAAATAGCTTTGTCTTTGTCTCTTGAAATATATCAAATGAAAGGTATTTTATTATCTCAAATTAATAAATACTCAAGCTCGAGGTCATAAGTTTTAATTTTTTTTATAATTTATTTTAATATTTCCAATATTTCGATATTCTTTGAATATCTTCATCAGGGGTAGTTAAATTTTATAAAAATCACACAAAAATACTTATTTGCTATGGAGTTTTCACTACCATCGTCATGATTGTACTATTGTATTTTATTATTGTAACGACAATGTTCCAAGATTCTTTTATTTCTTGAAGAATTTATTAAATTCTTTTACATTCTTATTCTTCTGAATGTTGTTTTTATTTATATCACCCTTAATATCAATTTCTAAAAATTTTATTTATTTTCCATTCATTTGCATAATTCAGTTCAGTTCATTTCGTTTGTTTACTGTGCATTTTCCCACATTATGAAAGCAACAAAAATGTTCACTTGTTTTCATATTTTTATAATAAATACTAATACAGCAACAACCACAAGAAATAATAAAATGCATATAACACATTATAAAAGGCTTTTCCTAATAGTTCCCAGTTTAATTGCCACAAAAAGGTGTAAAACTGCTAAAATGCTTGAATAGTTGCAGCAGACAGGGTCCCGCAATGTCTAATGTCTGCAATGTGAACTATGTACAAGTGTAAAACACACGCATACTAGGCTTCAAGTGGCTGGCCTGAGACAAGTCTTTGGAAAGTGTTGAAATATACAAGTGTGTTTTGTTTGTTTCCAAAGGAGAAGTAAAATTAATAAAGTTGTTTGATCTACAGGACTGATTGTGTTTCTATTGTCTAGTGTGTAGCCCTCTCTCACACTTACACTCACTGAATTATGTGTGTAAAAGTTAAATGTCATTGTGTCTAGTTTTTTATTTTTCTTTTTATTTTTATATATAAAAAAATTCAGCATTTTTTTAAACATAAATTAATGCAAATGTTGGTCAAAGTCAGCCAAGCATGTTTTATACAGCAATACACCAACAAACATGACATTATTGAAAATAAAGAAAAAATAACAAACAAAAAATACATGTTAATTGTTTCATTATGTTTTGGCTGGTTAATGTTTCACAGTGTGCATAAAGTTTCTATCGTTGTTTATTTGTATGGTTACACTGTGCGTCCGTCTTTTTATTTAAGCTAGTTTTGATGAGGGTGTGCTGTTGAAACCACCGTGTTGGTTTTCACACACTCTCCACAAGTTAATAAATTTTGACACAAACAATTATTGTCGAAATTCGTTGGTTTGCTCACAACGAACAGGGTCAACGGTGTGCTTGCTGCCTTTTATTATAAGTAGTTGTTGTGTAAAGTGGAAACAAACCCATGTTGCATTACCCACTTTCTATCTTCTAATGGTGGTCGTTATCACTTTTAAGTCACCATAATGTATTTTTTTTATTTTATTGTTCGCTTCATAGACAAACTTATACAGGTGTTAAAGGTTATAAGTTGTATCATTCCCCCGGCTGCCTGTCTGCACGGCCTGACTCTCTTTGTGCTCAGTTAATGAATTTGTCAAATTAACGGAAATTCATTGTAATTAATGACAGTTTAATTATTTTCTATATCACTGGCCACAATAAAACAAAAGTAAACATTATGCCAAACTTATTATGCGGTTTTTAACTTGTGGTGTGTGTGTGTTTTTTTTTTTTAATTTGTTTCTGTCTTTGACTCATCATGTATAAAGTGTGTGTAGAGATTTCAACTTTATTTACCTTGAATTAATTAATTATTATTAATTTATTGCTTGTTATTGTTATTATATTTTGTTTGTTGTTTTATAAGTATGATTTACAGGAATTGTGGTTAGATTTTAACACCCTCATTCGTTATATTTGTATTTTAATAATTTGTTTTATGAGTTTTCTATTGTTGTGTTTAATTAATTAATGAGATATTGTTTAATTAGATTTCGGGTTTCTTGTTTTATTTGCAGTTAATTAGATTGTTTTTGGGTTTTAAAATCGAGACAAAAAAATTAATACGCAAATAATTTGCACTGGTTAAGAAATTCTATTAATTTGGCAACCTAATATTTAAAATATTATGTTTTAAATATAATATGATATAATAATACTGATTGCTTAATACATCGCAATAGCATATTGTGCTTAAAATAGCAAATTTTACTTTAGTAAATGACTTTATTCAAAAACTCAGTACCTCAATGGGTTAAGCAAACTAAAAATTGCCATTTAACACTAACAATGTAACTGTAAAACTCAAACAAACCTTTTTCAATGTCATTACGTTTAATACGAAAAAAAGCTAGAAATCAGTCATCACTTTTTTTTTGTATACAATATTATTTCTCAATTTATAAAAATAGTCTCCATATCAATTTAATATGAAAAAAAAAACTGTAATTAAATAAAAATTTACATAAAGCCTGTTATAGAAAACCACCTGCCTTTTAAAGTAACATTAAAAACTGAAACACAGAATAAAACAAATCGCAATTCATACAATTTTCCATATGAACAATAATAGCAATAAATTGTGAAACAAACTAAAAGCAAATAATACTGTAAATATTGTATGCATTGAAAATCTTGTAATTATAAAAATGTATAAATATTGTTTTCAAAAACAATTACAACAAAACAAATACATACATACATACTAGAAAAATGAAATACACACACATGATGTAATCTGTTAAGTGTAAAAAAATACAAATTTCAAATGAAAAATTGCACGATGAGGGCGTAAGTATAATTTCTCTCTCTATATTTGATGTACTCGTATATAGTACATAATAAACATTTTGTTGGGGTATCTAACAATCTTTCGTAGCATTTGAAATATATAGAGGTCTGATAATAATGATTGAGTATAGCAATTAAATTAAAAATAGCAAACATATCATATATAGATCTAATTGATTAAATTATAAATTTCACTATACATATGAACATTTATAAATACAATAATAAGGCAACAAATAAACACACCCATTTCAGTGCAAACAAAAACCATAAACAATAATTATATATAATAAACAAAGTTTTCTTTTGGAAAGAAATAATATTAATATAACAATAGATTAAGTTAAGTTCACTTACATTTGTTGGAGGAAAATTAAAATACAACAAAATCAAGAGAGAGCAAAAACTCATCAAAGCGTTAAGCGTTTTCTATTGTATGGGCAAACATTTATAAACAATTTTCTTCATTATCATTCTCATACGTAATAATCATTTGTGTTTTGTTTATAAACTTTGCAAACACATGTACAATGGTTGTTGCCCGCCAAAATACAAAAAAAAAAAAAAAATCAGCCACACTGCAATTACCTTGGTATGTTCACACTCCCGTAATTAACCTAGAACCTAGAGTTCAAAACCCAAATCTTTAATTTGTTTAATATTGACATTTTTAATAAAAAAAAAAAAATCCTGTGGTGTCATCATATGAAACCTTACAACAATCATACGCACATGTTCTGAAAAAAACGCAGCGTTTTCAAATCGCATACAGTTTTAAAAACGCAAAACGCATTTTGACCTGTTCTGAAATCGTTACGATTTGCTAGCGTTTTGCCATTTTTCGAAGCTATGTTCGAACAATAAAAACAGATGTTTTGTCATAAAATAACGTAAACAAATAAATAAATTTAAAATTTTTTTTTTTTTTTTTAGTTTGACGCCTCTCTTTTTAAGAGAAAGATATATTTTGTTCGGAACAAATGGGAGAATCCACCTTTAGAAAACTAGAGTAATCTTTTTACTTGCTTTTTTAAAATACATAATTAACAAACACAAACTGCGACGCTTTTTGGCTTGTCTGCAGAAAACACCCAGAGTCTTTGGCGGGAATCGAACCCGCTACCCTCTGTCTGATAGTCCGGCAAACTATCGCCTAGTCTATCGGGGTATTACATTACTTTTCGAAGAACAAGTTGATCAGCTGTTTGCACAAATCGCTAGTTCAAACAATTGAAACAGACAATTGACAAACTCAAAGAAAATTTTTAAAGTGCATATTTTTAATTAAAATCGTGGAAAAATGTTACAAGCTTAAATAAAAAGAATTTAAATTGTGCATCATTTCATTTTGTGTTAAAACTGCAGTTTCAATAACATAAGCCAGATCGCTTCAGTATACACTAGCGGTTTGAAATCGCTAAATTCCTAGAGTTTTCGTTTGTCAGAACACCTCTTTGGCGTTTTCGAAAACGCCAATTTTAAGCGTTTTGCGTTTTTCAGAACATGGGCGATAGTTTTTACAATTTCCTTCAAAATATAGCATTTTATTATATGCTACTCACTAGTAATAAAAGGAATATACAAATAAAATATCTACTTGTATGACCACAATGTTTTTATTTGTATATTTTTTTTTGCACAAACCCTGCCGCCGTCGTTAACTGAATTGAAGACAATATTGTTAATACAACATTCATGCGGATGATGATGATGATGATGCAAACTTCTTCAAAGTCCAAAAAAAGCAGGCTGTTTGTTGCTGCTGCAACAATTTTCTACACATACCAGTTTGTTGATGCAAGCGTGCCGCATGCAAGCTAATCTTGTAGCATAATACAGATTTATAGTAAATGGACTGTGTGTGTGTGTGAATAGTTGGTTGCTGGTAGACGCAACAACTTGTCTGGAAACATTAATGGCCATAACATGTATTATGGCATGAGAAAAAAGGCTTAAAACGACTGATGTAGCGCAATAAAACTGCAAGTAGAGGCTTTGTGAATAATGTTTTGCGCAAAAACATAAAGAAATAACAAAAAAAAAAACGAGCAAAGGTGTTTAGGCGTCTCCATTTAAAGGCTTACAGAGCGAGAGGCAGCCAGCCAGCCGCTCCTTTAAGGGAAATGTAAGCAAAAAGGTACAAAAAAGTGGTTTACAAAAATGTGGTTTTTAAAAACAAATTCGGCAAATTAAACTTAACTAAAGCTACTTGTAAGTAGTAGAAATGTAAAGTTTATAATATTGCAAAACTGTTAATAAATTATTAAATTTCTTCCATTTTTTTTTATAGAGAAATTATGATATACGAGGAAGTAAATTTAACCCTTAGGTAGGTCTTCAGCTGTCTAAACTATTAAAATCTACTTTGTGCTATTTGGCTTAAAATAGCTTAAATTGCTCAAAGTGGCCTATTTTGGTTAAATGCTGTATTTTGGGTACCTAAAAGACGTAAATTATGTTCTCAAACAAGAAGGAACGCTGAACAAACCTTTTGTTGTATTTAATAGGAAGTTGTGCTCTTCATGTAACAAAGAAGTCATTATTCTTTGTTACCAGAAAGTAAAATATGAGGTCGTTTAAAACATTCGTCCTTACAATATGTGAATTATGGAGCAGACATCCTTTTTTTTTGTTACATATTCGTTTCTTTTAAAGAAATATTTTTCTATGAAGTAAAAAAGAAGCAAAATTGATTATGCGAAATTGACATACACTATGTTTTAGTTTTGATATTTAACAAGTAAAAAAGTATAGGCGGTCAAGCCGGACCATATAATACGTTACATCGAGTATGCGAGTTGAAACAGTTTTTCAGAAATAGGAGCACCCGTAGTAGCGTGAATTCCGTGCAAATATAAATTATTACCATTAAATTCTACCTCGATATCAACACTTGTAAAGTGATTTTCAGAAGTGTGTCTTATATGGGAGCTATCATTAATTATCAGTATAAACTGATCAGTATAAAATAAGACCGAATAATTTCTGTACATATGAAACATATTTGTGTTGGTTATCATTTCGATACCAACATTTTCAAGAGAGTTATACTTCTTAAACTGATTTTCGAAAGTGGGACTTACATATATGAGATCTATGGATACGTACATAAATCAAGCATTAATGACCGATAAATCCCTAATTCATACTAAATTTTATAGAAATATCTTCAAAATTGCGACCTGTACTCTGCGCCCGAAGCTTACGATTCAGAAGGTAATTCTGAAGGTGACTCTGAGCCGATCGGTAGGGTAAAATTATTGAACCAGAAGTTGTGCGCTTTCAATGTAAGGAAATAATAAATTTTCTTATTATCTGAAACATCAATTTAAAGCTTTTTTTAAATGTCATTATTATACTATCTGAATTGAAAAAAAAGCGGAATGATTTCTTTTAACATTGAACTTAGATGAGAATTGAAATAGTGTAAAGATACCACAATATGCCTTGTAAGATTTGACCGAACTTGACGTGCTTTTTTTGGTCGGCTCTTCTGGACGTTTCCATTGGGATGATTGGGCTTTGGCTTCAATGTCATAGGCATACACCCATGATTCGTCACTAGTTATGATCTTTTTGAGGAAATCTGGATCGTCGTTGACGATATTCAACAGCTGAGCGATGTCCATGCGACGTTGTTTTTGCTCAAAATTTAGCAATTTTGGAACAATCTTCGCTGCCGCATGTGTCATGCCTAAAACATCCGTAAAAATTGCTTGGCATGAGCCGAACGATATGCCAACATCATCAGCAACCTTTCTTCACTGCTTCACTGTTTTCATCGGTTGTTGACGTGCTCGGGCGACCAGGACGAGCATCGTCATTGACATGTTCTCGGCCTTCCTTAAACCGGTTATACCACAATTGAACTTGTGTTCTGCTCATAGTAGATTCGATAAACGCCACAGTCAACATTTCAAATACTTAATACAGTTTCGTTGATGCATTTTTTCGAATAGTAAAAAATCGAAGAGCTCACCAAAACACGACTAACCTTTTAATCTGTCAAAAACAAACTGACAATCCAAAATGGCTGATATTACCAACATACGAAATTTGAAAATAACGGTTATTTTTTGATCAGACCTCGTATATACATATATATTTTTGAACTGATTTTATTAACTTTCCTTTTAAACTACATTTAAGTCGTCCTTCTGCTACAATCTTTTGTTGAACGAAGTTTTAATTTATATGCAATTTTTGTGATAAATATATGTACATACATATCTATGTTTGTATGAATATACATATATAAAAAAAACTAATATTATAAATAGGGGAAAGACAGAGAACAATACCATATGTTGTCTACTGAATTTCTGACCTTCCATAACTCTTTTTCATAATCAGTTGACAAGATAAACTGATAAATTTTAATTAAAATCTGCATAAACATGACACGCTAGAAAACCTTTTGAAATACAAATTTAAATTTTCTATATGACATTGAAACATGCTTGTATTATACATAAACAAATACAAGTTTTAATATCAATTATAAAAATAAAATTACATAAATTTGCACAAACTGTATTTAAATAAAAGAAAAATTAAAGAAGGAAATATAATAATTTAAAATTTTATTTATATAATTTTTTTTATAAAAATATGTACATACTAGCTAATACCCGGTGTGCTTCTCTACCCGTATCGTAGTGAAATAAAAAGTTTAGAGTTAAATAAATATAATTATTAAGTTATTAAAATCTACAGTTTTCCTTTTAAATTAATTGTAGTTATATTATCTTGTTATGATTTACAATATACAAATAAACAAACACACATTCACTTTTATATATAGATAAGGGTTTCAAATGTATACAAATTTTAACATTTACTTAATATTGTTGATAGTTAGCGCATTGGTGTCCTAAATATTAATATTGATAGCTGATATAACTTTCCCTATATATAATTTGTCATCATATTTATAGGAGGTGCCACGCCCACTATTGATGGTACGCCCATTCTTGTCCTAAATATTAATATTGATGGTAGAATAACCGTACCATATATCGTATTGTATACCATATATTTGATATTTTTTAATTATCATCATATGGGTGGTGCCACGCCCCCTGTCGCTCATGCAAAATTTGAGTACTATAGCTATTATAGTTTCCTAAGTATTTGATTTTTAAAATTAACTTTGTATGGGAGGTACCACGCCCACTTAAAATTTCAGAAAAAAAGTAGCCTATAGCTCCTTTCAGACATACAGAAATATACTGTGACAATTTCAAGCAAATCGGTTCAGTCGTTTAGCCGTCTATAAATCCCAAACTAATAATAATAAACATATATACATACACACAGACACACAATCACTTTTATATATATGTACATATATAAATATCATTTATAAAAGAGATATATATAGAGAGAGAGAGAGCAAGCAAAAAAAATTAAACGGCGAATATTTTAATGTTCAATTTATTTTACAATAATAACAAAATAAATACCATAAATGAAATAAGTATGGAAAGATTCAAAATAAAGAAAACAAAACAAGTATGTACGTGAAATAAATATATAAATAAACGTAAATTTGTATTTAACATCAAATGTTCAGTCTGACGGACTGATACAGCGAGAGTCAGACATACAGACGTTTAAGCAAACCCTACATTAAGCTTTAGATTTTGTGTGGTTGCGTTTAAAAAATTGTAAACAAAGAATATTATTGTTGTTATTTGCTTGTGAACATTTTACAAAAATACAAAGTGTATTAAAAAAAAAAAAAGAAATTATTAATGAAATTAAATATACAGACAATTCTTGTTCAATATTTCTTGGCTCTGTTTTTATACCCATAAACAAAGTGTTGTCTAGTGTTGTGTGTTTGTTTTACTATATTTTATTTATGTGTGTATGTACCTATACTCGTACATATTTATAAATATGTACATACATTTGTGTGTACATTTTGCTATTAAATGTAAATAATCGGCTTTTAACAATAAATATATCATACTCGTCATATTACATACATATATGTATATGTATTCCAACAAGCTACACTCTTAATTATTGACTAGTTATTTCTTACTCTACACTCCAAGAAATAGTGGCGTGAATAATCTATTAAATTCTTAGGAAAATCAGGAAATTAAAAGTTAGAAATAGACCATCATCAAATTGAAGATTGTGCATAAAATTCAACAATATTCGCTTTATACAACATGACATGTCACATTTACTAATGTGGCATGTTAAGATTGAGCCGACCAGTGCTTCAAAGCATTTCTATAAATGCTGTTGATAAAGCTTTCATTTTCAGTTTACTTGCTAAAGTATTTTGACTTGACATCTTCTAAAAACGTTTAAACTTCCTGCGACTGCTTCATTTTTCAAACATTTCTCTGGGTGTATTTAGTCTTGTTGATTGTTTTCTGTATGTTTGTGCTTTTTTCCATATTTTTACTTTACTTTTATGAAATTTATTCGCATATCAAAGAAATTCATTCATTTTAAAAGATTTAATGCGAAAACAATAACGAAATAAAGGAAAATGTTTAAGTACTACAAATGATGATAATTTTTTGTTGTTTTTATTCTGACACTGCTCTGAAAGACTTTAATAAATATTTATTTAAAATAAAAGTTCAATTAACAAGACTGTATATACCTACTTGTGTATATATTCCCTCGTATTTGGGTAAACTTTGAGCAAAAGCTGATTTCGAACAATGCACAGTAAAGTCTGAAAAAAAAAGATTAAACATGACACTGTTTTTTTTTTGTGTGGTTGCACAAAATGAAGCAACTCCTTGAACTCTAAATCGTTTACATTAAAAATGATTTGTTTTTTTTTTTGCTTTGCTTTGTAAGTGTTAAAAACAATTTAAAATTTACAAATAAAAGAAATATGTAAGAAAAATAAACAAAAGATGTTTTTTTTTTTGGCAAGAGTTTGTGCTTATAAAAATTTGGGTTTTGAAATGTTTGTGGCAGATTTTTCTTAAAATTTTAGGGGACTTTTATAGGCCAGTAAAAAGATTCGATTTTGTTTAATTACAAAAGTACTTAATTGGATGCTAAAAAGGAATTACATTTAAAAGTTATAAGGAACCTGAATTACTTAAAATCTACTTATCAGTATCAAACTATGATGAAAGTTTTACCACTTACCTGAATAATTCCAAAGAACAGCACAATGTAGTACCGGGCTTAAAATTTTATTAAGGAATGAAAATGTGACACTTGGAAGTACTTTTTATTGTTAGCATTCTCATATTCTATAATTTTAGTCAAATACTTCTTTAATTACCCAAGAGTTGATTTTCTTTATATTTCTTTCTTTTTTTATACAAATATTTACTGTTCTTTCAATGTTTGTCAACTCTTCATATCGTATTTGTAAATATTTATTTAATAATAAAATAAACGATACGTAGTAGAGTAGGCCCCACGAAAACTCTTCATTCTCATAAACACTCAATTCTTTATCAATCGTTCGTTTACTTTGTTTTTTGGTAGTTGCCATTTTTTTTGTATTTATTATTTTTTGTACATATTTAATTAAATCCATTTATAGACACCATATACTTTTTCTCTTTTTCGCTACAATACTTTCGCTTCATAGAAAAATGTTGACATCTTTTTCAAAAGGTGTTGAAAGTGCTGTTTGTTGTTAGCTGGATGTTTGTCTAGAACTTACTTGATTGCAGTCAATTAAATATAAAATTAAAATAAATATTTGTAAATTAAAATCATGATTGGTTAATTTAGGCTTTCGTGGAGCTTTAGTTTGAAGTGGGCAAATAATTTTGTTCAAAACAAACATGACTTTTAGTTAAACAGAAATATATAAAAGACATTTAGAACTCGCTGCAGAATTCAATTGTTTAATAAAGCACAGCAAGGAATTTTATTGAATTTTAAGTTATATAGTTTCATTGAATACATGTATATCAAAAATACTTTTACTTTATATTATTGCATTTCTTCTTTAAAGGCTCCATTACTTTTTGACATCTATTTGCCACCCATTTTTAGTTTTAGTCTAGACATTAACCCAAAATAACAGTAATTTGTCAGATAATAGTTTTTCAATACTCTTGCTTTTTTTTTCTTCTAAGTGAAAGAGTATTCTCACTCTCTAAAATTGCATTAAATCTGTTTAAGCCGTAAATGGACTTTGTTGTTTCTTTTTGATTCAGAAAGTTTGTGCCAAAACAAAATAAATTATAAAAAAGTTATAAAATCACAAATTTGGCTAAAATATCATATAAATCATGTGTTTTGTGTTTATTATGTTGAAGTATGTCAGATCTTCTAAAGGCATTTTTTGGAATGTTTTTTTTTTTCAGTTACTTGCTTTGTATTTCATTGGCCGTTTCAGTTTTCGAAACAAACTGCAAAATACTAGAAATATACAAAAAACGTGCTTAAGTATGTTTATGTCAATGTATTTTTTTTTTTATACAAATAAAATAAAATAATTTTATCTATGCATTTTGCGTTAATACAAAAAAAAAAAATTGTACAGCAAAAAATACTTTATGGATGTCTCATGCGTGTGTAGTCGTGCGTTATAAAGATACTTGGCAATAAAATATATAAATTTTTTTTTCGCATTTCGTTTGTTTTTTATAAATTGCTTAAATTGTCGAGGTAAATGTACTTTAATGTGAGATTTTTCACTTGTTTTCTTTTACAAATTGTGATGATAGTCTCATGACATTTTTCATATATTTTGTTTGTTTGCTTTTAGAAATACAACATACATACTCGTTTGTTTGTATTTACATAATTTAAATTTTGTTTAATTAAAAAAAATATTATGATCAGGACTTATATTTCCAAATGGTACTTGTACAGAAATTGCTACTTACCTACTTTGAACACAGCACCTAAAAAACGTTTCAGAAGAACATATTAAGCTCTGGAACTTTATTCAATTAAAAAAAAAAAAAAAAAATCAGATATTTTTAAAAGTCACTTATATTTTTTTTAATTGTTTCCGAGAAAAAAAAACAATAATTGTTTTTAATTGTCAATACAGTAGCGAAAATTCATTTTTATTTCCAGAAAGTGCAAATGTTAGTTTTAGAGATTGTTCCACAATCGTTACTAATTTCAAAAAGTTCCAAATCTAGTACTTAATTTAAAAAAATACTTGTTTAATCGAATAGAGCAAAGAATATTTCAAAAAAATAAATCAACATAGCAATTTTAAAAATATTGGTACTTTTTTGAAAAGTACCAAAAATATTAAATTTTTTTGTGAAGGTAAAAATATTGTTGCTGATTAAAAAAATAAACAAATATTTTTAGGAATTAAGATATACTGGTACTGCTTTCAAAAAGTACTAAAATTTCTACTTAATTAAAAAAAGTACCTAATATTACTAAACCGTTACTTACATCGATTATTCCTAGAAAATAACAAAAAATATAGAATATTGACAGTTATTTTAGAAAAAGTACCAAACGTGGTACTTGGTTTTAAATTGTACCAAATGTAAGCTAAACATTGTTAACGGTTCTCTATTTCTGAGTAACTGATCTGTGTCAGTTGCTTCCCATTTTGGTATATTAACCAAGTTTCGGTTGGCAAAAAAGTACAAAAATAATATAAAAGCTACATATGTATATGTTGTTAACCAAAGTAATCTAATAAAGAATGCACAAAGATATGCAGACGGTAATAAGTGATCTGCTTGGTTTTTCTGTTTGTACTTTTTTCCTGCAAACATTTTACAGTTTTTCAGCATTCTTTATCTGATATATGATACATTACTTAGTAATATATGTTGTACCTACAGTTAAACAATAAATAATGATCACTCATTACAAAGTCATGCAGACGGTAATATGTGGTCAATTTTGTCTTACTTTTTTTTTGCTAGCTGTTGCTGTCAACATTGTGCCGACTCTCTTCATAATTACGTTTCCTTTATCCGTTTAACCTGTGCCTTTGTCTGAACCTTTTCGCTGTAATTACAAACGACCTGCTAAATATTAAAAATCTTGTCTGTGTTTAAATTTTAAAATATTACAGGCTAAATTTTTACTTGATTTAAATATAAATTGATGTGTTTATGACGCTTTTAGCTGGCTATATTGAAGGTTTTTTGTTTAAACAGTACAATGTGGGTGTTGTTTTGTTATTGTTGTTGCTATTTTTAACAACTTATTAACTGCATTGACAGTGAAATCTCAGCTCTTATTACCGCCTCTAGACTGACACACAGACAGACAGACATCTTTATAAGTCACAATTTATTAAGTTGCCTGCCTATAAGCCTGACGACAATAATGATGTTGGTGATGATGATTTCATACATATACAAATAAAATAAACAAATAAAATTAACAAATAAAATAAACAAATAGCTTGTTATACCCTACAGCTTAATAAAAAGGTGTAGTAAAGTATTTCTCACTACAGCTTGGTAACAGTTTGTAAAAGTTTGAGTTAAAGAACAATTCTTGTTTTCTTTGCTAAGACCCTTAAGTAACACCTCAACAAATAAACAACTTCCATATAAGCGAATAATAAGTAGAATTTTCAATTCGAGTGCAAGATTTTGAATCTGTGGCATCCTTTGTTCAGTGTTCTACGGTCTTTATTGCCTCCTTTAATGTTGTTAAGATGTTCTTTGTAAGTAGTGCATTAAAAATTTTATTTAAACTTTGTTTTAAAAACTGCTGCATGCTTTTTTCCAGCTAAATCACTGAACTTGCTCAAAACCGTTCAACCACATTTATAAACTTGATGTACTTGAATATTATTCTGATTATCAGTTTGTTTTTTTTTATTGAATTTTATATACATATACCTATTTATAGTTTATTGCATCTTTTTATTTTGTTGTTTTTTATTGCTGTTTTTTTCAGTGAAGAATATGTGAATGCCAATAAAAATTTACAAATAAAAAACAAAACACAAAAATATTGTATTGTAAAGATAAAAATTATGCTTTATTGACTTTATCAATTTACTCAAAAAGATTTTTGTTTTTCTAAAAATTTTTTACTTTTTTTAAGCAGACAAGGCAAAAAAAATAACGTTGTTATAAATAAAAAAATCAATTCTAGGCACGTTTTAGCGTTTCTTTACGTTTTTTTTCATCTTATGTTTTTAGTCTTGTCTCGATTTTCTTGTCTTCTAGGTACTTAACTGCTATTTTTTTTTTAGACAATAGTACTTTAAACAGAAAATAAGAAAATATTTTATTTCAAAGAAAAATAAAACCAATAAATAATGACAAATGCAAGTGGATTTTTGGTTAGAAGAAGTGAGATTGATATGGTGATTGTTATTTTCTTGTTAGGAATATTAAAAAGATTCAATTGATTGTCTGGGGTTTATTAAATTATATTTGCTTTAAGTTAATATTTAAAAGAGAATAATGGGATAAAAACTAGTGGGACAATTGGTTGGATTTCATATTTATCATAGACACTTTGAAAAGATCTAAATGTTTTAATAACAATAATTAAAAGCTGTATTAGTTTTTAAATTAACAAGTTCAAAAGAATCAGTTCATTTAGAATTGATAACATAAAAATATATTTATGGAAAAAGGTGTTGGACTCTTTGAAGACCAATTATATTTTTAGTAGTCTTATCGCCTCAATTTACTTATTTCATAAATACACCTAATTCTGTTTTTACACGGTCTGTTTAACACGGTTTGAAAATCAACAAATTTAAAAATTTTTTTTCTCATGATTTTATTCCTTTTGAACAATTCAAAATCTTTGGGTTAAATTTATTTTTTTTTTCAAAATATGTTCATGTCACAAATTATTGTAAATAGCACAAATTTAAGGGAATTTCCTTTTAGTGCATACAATCAAATGAACTTGTCATATCATTTTTTTTACATTATTTTTAAGCTTAGGGTGTATATCTTTTTTAATAACTATGCTTGTGTAAAAACACATTTTATATGCCATTTAATATTATAAACCTGAATAGTTTTTCTTAAAAAAATCGTTGTTTTTCACTAATTTCAATAGGTTTTAGAGATAATGAACCAATCGCCTATTTTGCATACGATCAATGTCAACGATCAACGGTTTTATTTTACACGGGGTTTCCCTGGTACCAATTACCGTGTAAAAACAGAATTAGGTGTACTTTTAAATGATTTTTATTAATTACTTAATTGAATTTGCATATTACTTTGTGCAATTTGTTTTAATATTTCCATCATGAATTTCCTATTAAACACCTCTTAGATGCGTCTAATAGGCTAATAACGATCATTTGTTTATTCACCCCTATCGTGAATAAAAATTCCACGTGAAATTTGTTCACTTTTCACATTTTCCTATTTAAATTCAATGTTAAAAAAATAAAAATGAACAAATTTCACGTGTAATTTTTATTTACGATAGGGGTGAATGTTTATGGCCGAAATCTCGGTCATTAGTTAAGCATTGGTAAACTAAAAAAAAATACTAACTATTGTTTAACTATTACTTGATATTCTTATGACAAACTAAGCATTGCGAATTAAGAATCATTAGTTAAGCCTTTGCTTAACAAACATTTTTAAATGATTTTGAAATTCTTACAAAGTTTACAGTGTAAAATATAAATAAATAAAATAACAACAGCAAAACGCTTTCTTTAGAAAAAAAAACAAAACGCCACAATTAATTCCCACGCTTTCCATAAAATAAAATTAATTGCGATTTAAATATTTTCAATTATTATTCAAAATAATAACAACAATTAAGCAAATGCAAAAGTAAAAAAAAAAAAAAAATATTTAAAACAAAAACCCTCAAAACGAGCAAAAAACTGAGTTTTTAGATTTAAAAAAGTTTCATAAATTCTTTTTAATTTATTCATAAATTTATTGTTATGAGTTGAACGTGTCAAGATCAATTTTGGGTTATTAAATGAAATCTATACACACTGATCCACAACTCACTCACTCAGTCTGCCTTTTTGCCATTTATTTAAAGTTTTATTCTTTTTTTTATATCAGTATTTTTTAGATATAAATGTTTGTTAAGCATGTTTAAAATATTTAATTATTTGCCGAAAATATAAAAACAATTTTACCAACTGATATAGAAATTTAAAAATAAACCATCAAAATTGATTTGTGTTTCTTAGTGTTTTTTTTTTTTCAACCAAAAAAACCACACCCAAAAATGTGTCAAAGATCATCTAGAAAACCACAGAAAAGTGGTTTTATTTCTTGCTTTTTATTTTACATTGACCAACAAAATACTTTTAAAGTGCTTCAGAGCATAATAATTTGTTTTTAGCTACAAATGCTAGTGAAATGCTTTAAAGGAAATGCGAATAAAAATAATAAAATTATACTGCAAACTATACATGAAACAAATTGAAATACTAATTAGTATAACCTAAATAATGTATAGAAGAAATTATATTTTTTTATTTGTAAAGAAAAATCGATAAAAATTGTTGTTAGCAATATGTTGTAAATCCGCTTTCACACTCTTCAATTCTGACTCTTCAAGGCAAGTATTTTTGGTTTAGAAGAGAAAAGGGAATAAACAAATTTTCTTATTTCCTGTTGTGTTTTTCTTTCATACATGAAAATTGAATTGGTGTTTGTGAATGAAATTGCAAGTTCAAAAGAGAATTGAACAAAAACTTGTCAGCTAAAACTGAAGTGTGTGAAACAGGACATATAAAATAATATACATAACTAATTCTATATAACGTCAAAATTTGGTAAAATTCTACTTCCACAAAGTGGGTCGAAAGATCAATTGAAATAATAGCTTATAATAAGATGTATAATAAAACCTTAACTTTAAACTCGATTATATCGAAATGATAAAAAAAATTTTATTAAATGGACGAAAATACTCTACACAAATTATCAGCCCAATCATGACTAAAAATTCCGCGAGAGTTTTTTCCCTTTTTATTTTTTTAAAATTGAATTTAAATAGGAAAAATGAGAAAAGGGAAAAAACTCCCGCGGAATTTTTATTCACGATTGGGCTGTATAATTTGTTTTAAAATCGATACAAATATGGTTGGCAACATGTTGTGAATATTTTATTGTTAGCAACATGTTGCTAAACATTTTACTTACTAAAGAGCGATATAAAAATATTTTCCAACGCATTGCTTAACATTTTATATCAATTTTTATTAAAAATTTAAAAAAGCTGTTAGTGACTTTTACTTCATAATTTCAATTTATATATGTATCTATTATTCCTCTCATAATAACAACAACTGGAGATTTATAAAATAAAATAACAATAAAAAAAAGACAGACCACCAATTATTTTTTAACAGCCATCTTTGACATTTAATAAATGTGAGAAAATCTATGTAGGAAAATCTCCCAAACGGAAAAAAAATATAAAACAAATCAAACCAAAATACACAAAATAATTTAACGGTTTTAAATCTTAAATTTTCCACCTTCGTATAAAATCAATTTGAATTAAAATTTAAGTTTTTTTCTCACTGCAACGACTCTTCAATCTCCAACCACCAAATAAAGTTAGAGCTAAAGGCTTATCGGCGCAAAAACATCTGCTAACCAAGTTAGTATATGGGTTTTATTTGGTTTTTCTGTTAAACAAAATCTTCATTACATTAACTAAATAATATGCAATATACATATAAAAAATATAAATAAAAAAATGTATATTGACTGTATAAAAAGAAACATGATTGTAATCCTCAGTAATCAGACAAGAAATAAGTAGACAAAAAAAAAACAAAACAAAAAACTAAGGTGGGGTGGTGGCTGCTATAGACCATTTGTGGTTTTTAAAGCGTTCTTTTTTTGGAAGTTTGTAATGCAAAACCAAATAAATTTATTTAATTTCCAAGAAAAAGTGTAAGAGAGCCGCACCTGCAGTTTTGTTTAGAAAAAATTTGCACCTTCTGTTGTGAGTTTTTTTTTTTTTTTTTTTTTTTTTTTTTTTTTTGTTTTCATTAAAATAAGTTTATCTTTATTTTGATTTAGTTTTAATTTTCCGAAAAAGGTTGAGTGAGGGTTTTAGTTTGTCTCAAAAACTTGATAATTATTATTGGCAAAATTTGGTAATTATTTTCCATATTTTACAAAATATCTATAGCAAACAGTATCAAAAATTATATATACTTATGTATTTAAAAATGACCAATATCATATTCAGTACCTTTTACAAGAACTTGTCCCTTTTCTTAAATAATTATCATAACAAAATTGCGTACTTTTTCAGGAAACTACAAAATTTTACAAGTATTTTGGTAAAATAAGCAATCATTTTACGCAAATATTTTCTGTTACTTCAATAAACAACCAAATGGAATTATTTGAAAAAAGTACCACATTTGGTACTAATTTTGTTTTTTTTTTTATTTATTTAAAAGTATACCAAAAAAAGGTCCTAAATTGGTTTTTATTTTAGGAAAATACATAAATGAGCAAAAAAAAAAAAATATATTATATGTAAAAGTTTTAAGAAAGTACGCAATTGGTGCTTTATGTGAAGAAAAGTAATAAATTCATTACTTATTTTACAAAAATATTTTCACCTATTTCAATAAATAATCGAAAGAACAAATTTGAAAAAATACCAAAATTTTAACTTTTTTTAAAAAAGTACCAAATTTTTTATTCATAAAATAGAGTCCATACTATACCAACATATGAATAATTTGTATAAACTATTAGAGTACTAAAATGAAGAAGTACCTAAATATAATTAGGTTTTAAAAAAGTATGTAAATTTTAATTCAATAAAAAAGTACCAAAATTTGTATTTATTATAAAGGCACAGAAATTAAAATTTTACATAATTCGTAAAACATTTTGATGCTTATTTTGACAATAAAAATTAGTAAAGTATGAAAATTGGTATTTTTTCAGGAAAGTACCAAATTTTATAAATATTTTACGAGATATGTTGACATATTTCAAAAAACTATCAAAAGTGCATTTCTGAAAAAGTACCAAAATTGTCATTTATTTAAAAAAAAAGTACCATAATTGTTTTTTTTTTTTGAAAAATCAAAATTTTTAATTCTTTTAAAAAGTATTCAAATTTAAAAATTTGTTATTACTATACCTGCAATATTTCCTCATTAAAATACATAACAATGATAAACAAGTCTTTTTCCAAAACTTTATTTTAATTGTTTGATTTTAAATCAACCTGTGTTTAATGGCAAATTTAAATTAACAACTTAAATTATCTACTGGTTAATTTTGTTTGAATTTTTATTCCAACCCGCATAAAAACTTCATTCAGTCCAATATCTACTATATGTTGTTTGTTAGCTATAGATTTTTATTTCTATTCATTTTCTATTTTAATAACAAGTCTATTTAATCCTAGACAACTTTAACTAACTGCTGCACCTTAATTTTTTTTTTGTGGAGTTTCTTTTTTTGCTCGTAATTTTTGTGTACCTCGTATTATTAAGACATTTTATTAATCTAAACACGTTAGCTGATTTTTTTTCATCTCTTATTAGCTGTGTGGTAACATGTTAAATTACAACCAACATTACATTCAGTAGGACCAAAGCGTCAGCTCTGGCGTGAGTTGCAAGAGGATGTTGTTGATAACAAAAGTTTAGCAAACTGTAATTAAGTAATATAAAGAAAGAGGGAAAAAATCCTCCAAAAACATAGTAATTTTGCAAAATAAGAAAGAAAGAAAATTAACCAAACAACAAATTTATATAATTTATAAAAACGAAAAAACACTTATATGAATGTTTTGTTAATGGGCAACAAGAAAAACACACACGATTATTGTTTAATAAGTAACAGTGAGCAACAAAAGTAATAAGGTTGTTAAAAAAAGTGTTCAGAAAGTTGGTTGTTAAATTTTGAAAATACCTTTTTGTTATAAATGATATCAACTTGCAAATGTTTGATGTGGATCACTGTATAGCTATAAACCTGCTCACATGTTGAACCATTTACTGTATTCTTTGTTTTATTATAGCTGCAAGTAATAAATTTCGGCAAAATTATCCTTTTCTTTGAAATAAAGCAAAAAAACATATTTTATGTTTTTAATGAGTTTTTTGAACTTTCAACCGTAAAGTAAAACCTTTTTTCTAACACTGGAGACAGAAAAAACCTACAGCTAGAATAAAACAAATTATCAATATGTAAAGCATGACCTTATGCAAAACTGTCAATATACATTGTTATGTAAAACACTTTACAAGACAGTTTGAATTTTAACAATTTTGTTTTAGTTGAACCCCTTTGAAAGATAAAGAGATGAACAATTAAAGGAATTAAATGTTGAACAAAAGTCGTGTTTCAGTCAGTTTTCTAAAAGGTTAACACGTGTCCTAAAAAGGTTTTAAATTTAGTATTTAAAAGAGTAAACCAAAATCACTTGTTAGGCTATACTATTTAAATGGTGTGATTTTTTTTACATTTTTGTTGAGTTATTGTTTACAGTTTTTTTAAATTCATTAAAAACATGATACATTTTAAATTGCTTAAATACATACAATAGAGTTTTGGTTTGGTGTATGCCATCCGAGCAGAAGTCTTAATGATTGTACACGTTTTATGCAAAACTATTTGGAATGTTTTTTTGTGCAGTAACTATTTACATGCAAAAGTTAGTCACGTTTTTTTTTTTTACACTTAAAAAATATTTTAAATTGACATAATTTGAAAACATTTTTACATTTTGTTACTTTTTCAATAGTAAATTTTTCCAGAATTAAGAATTTTAAACTTAAAATAAAAAAAGCCTTGATTGGTACTTAATTTCACTTTCATTTGCTTTATCGATTTCTATTTATCAAAATTTCTCTCTGTGTTTTTATTGGAAATAAACAAAATTGTTTTCTGTAATGTTTAATATATAATGTTCTTTGAAAACCAAAACAAAAACAATGAAAATAATATTGTGTTAGGTTATGACTTGCAGGGTATTAATTAAATATATACTACAACAACAATAGCAACAACAAAATTCCATTTAAAAATAAAAACACGGTAATAAAAGTGAACAGCAACGAAAAAAATTAAATAACAAAACATCATATTAACAGCAAATGTTTAACAACACGCCTCTAAACATTTTTTCAAACAACAAAAAAAAAAAAAAAACAATTTTATTATTATTATTTTCTTCAAAGCTTCTGTATAATAAATGAAAATACTTTAAATTTTTTTTTAAATTGTACAAATAATAACAATTGCATAAGAAAGATATTAATTTTAAGATACATATTTAAATTTGTTTATGCAATCAACTTGTAATATATGGAGAATATTGGGGGAATATTCTAAGCAACTTTTACTTTCTGATACAGCAAAATGCAACATTATGGTAGAAATATTCAGGAATTATTTTATAATTCCTTGCATTATTAATTACTGAATTAAATGAATCAAATTCTAACTTTTACAATTTAACATGTTGCTGACAGCTTTAATTTTTCATTTCTTCCTTTATAACTATATCAAAGAAATATTTTTTGTGCGTTTGGAATATATTGGCGTTTAGTTTTAGACAAGTTTTTATACATATAATACATATTAATAATAAAAAATAAATTAAAAATTTTAAAACTAAGCAACATGTTGCCAAACGTTAAGTAGCTTTAGCAACAAAACACAATATATTACGTTATTCAGAAAAACATTTTGTAGCAATATTTGGATTTCAAAAGAGACAATTTCTAATTTTTTAACCTCAGCAACATGTTGCTAAAGCAACAGAACACTCAATATTTTTATGACAAAGCAACATGTACCAATAAGAACAAAATTTCATACTTTCAGAAAATTAGTACTTATAGCTACCAAATGGTTTCTTTTATTAGCAAGGTACATAATTTGGTACCTTGCTGTGTACTTTCTGATAATATGCATCAATTTATTACTACTTTCCGTAACTAAGTACTTTTAGGCAATACCTTTGTACATTATTAAAAATTAAAAAAAAAAAAAAAAAAAAAAAAAAAAAAAAAAAAACCAATTGATACCAAATTGTGGTTATTAAAAGTCGGGTGACTTTAGTATTTTTTGAAAAATCAAATAAATAGCATATTTGGTTCCTTCCTTCCTTCTTGAGTACTAAGTTTGGGTTTTCCATTGAAGTAGGAATTTATTTATTTATTAATTTATTGTCTTAACAAATATTTTAAAGACATATTTTATAATTTTTGTGTTGCTCTCTTGGTTTTTTGAAATTTTTTTTCTAGATATATTTGTTAAAACTCTTAAACAAGTTGCAGCAACATGTTTTAGCAACATTGATATAGAGCAGATTGGTCAGTAGTACTGCTAAAATGTCTACGTATTCTTCGACACTATCTAACTTTCTCTTTTCTTTAGACTTGCTATTTTATTCATAGTTTTTTCTTTGATATTTTTCTTATATAATTTGATTAAACTTGTTTTTTTCGTGCATGATTTATTTGATTTTTACACGATTTTCTTTTACTACTGGTTCATTGCTAATGCTAGACTTTATACTAACGGGTCCGCCATTTAACATTTTTTTCGACTAGTGCTTATTTCGGGAATGGTAACACTTAGCTCATGTCTGATTTGACAGATAATTAGTTTTATCCTTCCGCTGAACGAATATGGTTGTGTATACGCTTGTCTTTGCTTCTGAAAATCATCTTTTCAGATGAAGCTCATTTTGATCTTGGCGGGTATGTAAACAAACAAAATTGTTGCACTTGGGGCACAGAAAACCCGCACGCATACATTGCAAAGCCGATGCACCCAAAACGAGTCACTGTTTGGTGTGGATTCTGGTCCAGAGGCATAATTGGGCCATTTTTCTTCGAAAATGAGCAAGGAGTGGCCGTTACAGTCAATGGCGATCGTTATCGGGCCATGTAGAACGAATCTACACTCGATTTTTTGCGCCCTGTTTTTGAAGATCGAATTATCAGCCGCAGAGCTGATGTCGTTTGGCCACCTCGGATACAATTGACGCTTTAAAGGACAATATTCGTGAATCCATTGGTGAAATACAGCTGAACACAATCGATAATGTGCCTAAAAATTGGACCGATCGTATAGGCTACTGCATGGCCAGCCGAGGCAGCCATTTAAATAAAATTATTTTCCATTATTAACCGGAAGGATTGTATTTTCAAATAAAAAAAGAAATTTGAGAAAATATTCAGTAGTTTTTCAAAAAAAAAAAGAAGTTATTTGGCGGACCCTTTAGTTGTTATTATATGTATGTACATAGGTATTTGTTTATACAATTTTAAGAATTAAAAGATAATTTTATTATATTCATTGTTGTAATTTTTTTTATTGTTGTTGTTTTATAATTAAGTGGCCCACCGTCTACAGACAGCAATAAGTAGTTGTCAGTCGGTATTTAGACGAGAATAAGGCATAAAGCCGGCTTGATTTTATTATTATTGTTTGTCTGTTTAGGTTTTTTTTTTTCTTAATGGAATTTTATTTTTCTAGTTTTGTATTCTATTTTAATTTAATTTAATTTCATTTCGTATTTTTCTGCTACATTTATATAAATACATGTTACTTTTAAATAAATTCAATTTAAGTACGTATTGTTGTGTTATAATTAAAACAAGTCATGCTTTAATTTTAGTTGTTATTTTTTAAGTCTGTCTTTTTGTTGTGAGATGCCATTGAATTTTTGTATTTGTTTGTAAAATAAATATCAGGGCTAAAAAGACAACCCAGGCTGGCTGGCAGACACAAACTTTTTTGCAATATAAAAAACGTAGAATTTTATTATTGTTGTTGATTTTGTGAATGAGATATTTGTGCTTAAATGTTTCGTTCTCATACATAAATTAGCAGAACAATTTCTGTTTTGCAAAAAAAGAAATAATAAAAAAAAAACAGTTTTTAAATAAAGGTGGTAATGAGTTTATTAAAAGTAATTTACATTTAAATGTTTTTAATAATAAAATAAATCACCAACATATGTGTGTACATGATATTTTTATAAATAAAAAGCCATTTATAATAGACAATCCAAGCCATTGTTTCTGCATTTCAAACAAAATTATTAAACATTCTTTGAATTTTAAATTTGTTTACTAAAAAATGCATACTTTTGTTAAATATTCATCTGTGTTATACTTTAAATTATTGTTAGTTGTGGCTAACGTTGGCTAATTGCAATGCCTAGCACGGGTTTAGTGATGAAATCAAAAGATAAGGTTTGTGAATATCCATGACAATTCAACTCAATTGCTCATCTATATTTTAGGTGCAGAGTTAGTTCACAAAACCTTTTTTGTATTTTAAATAGTTTTAATGTGTAAACTTAGGACCACCCATTAAATATAATTGGGTCAGGCAGTTCTTAAATAAAATGTTTCCAACTGAAATGATTTGTCACAGATTTTCCTGGCTTTGTCTAAACAAACAAGCTAAATATAGCTAATCTTAAACCTGATGGATCAGTTTATGTTTAATAATTGTTTTTTTTTAAGCCAAAACACGTGTTAGTTGTTTTTGCTAATGCCATACGTCAAGCATTAAATGTATCTTAACTAAAACTTTGAAGACACCTTGTCATTATTATCCGACAACTACGTCAACAAACAACTGTGTGAATTTTTTTTTTTTGTTTGTTATTGGATGTCTGAGGTTGGGCTTTTGATTAGTCCACACATTTGTTGACCTTCAGCTGAACGAAGAAAGAAAACTCAAACAAGCGTGTTTCTTTCGACAATATTAACGAAGTGTTTATTGAAAATGTATTTGAATATATTGTTGGCAAGTAAATAATACAAAATATTTTTGATGTTTCTTATTTGCAAATTCATCTTAATTTGTCTAAAAAATGTAAAGAAAACTTTACCGCATCACATAGCTTTGTCAGTAGATTTGCGGAGTATTTGCGATACTACCAAATAATCGGTTAGAAATATTGCTAAAATGAAAGAGCAAGACTTTTGATTACAAGTTTTATAACAACCAGACCAAAATAATGGCAGAGTAAACTTAGCAATATCCATGTGTAGTTTAAAATGGATTTAACGCTAGATTTTCTGGACCAAGATATGACAAGACTGCCACGAATTTTTATCTTAAAAGCTTTGAACTTTGGGAAGCTCACTTTATAAAAGCCTTTCCTAAAAAGTGATACAACAGTATTTGTCTGTACGTATACAGTTGAAATAAACTTTCTGAAGGCTATAGATTTCATAGGTTTTCAAATTTGTTTCAATATATCAATAACATATTGAAAATCAGCAAAATTGGTCTATCAATGGATGAGATATGAGTAAAAACCCCGACAACCTTGAGAAATATTTTCGAATACCAAGTTTTGTACACAGAATCAAAACGATGCTCCGATATCTAAACAAATGCTTTCATCAAGAAATTGTTCATCCAAAAACTAAAGGGTGTCCCAACTAGAACACAATTTTTAAATTTTAAATAAAACACATTTTCCTCTTTTAAGGCATGAGTCGTCGTCGGCTTATTCGGGTAAACCATCGACTTCAAAAAACCCCAAAGAAGAACATCTAAAGGTGTTAAATCGCACGATCTAGGCGGCCAATTCTGGTCTCCACAACGCGAAATAACACGACCGGGAAATGACTGATGCATTTTCTCTGGCTGTATGACATGTTGCGCCGTCTTGTTGAAACCACATGCCCTCCACATTCATTTCTTCAATTCTAGGCAAGAAAAAAACTGGTTATCATTTCACGATACCGAAATCCATTGACATTATTGCGTTCGAGTTGGGACACCCCATAGAAGTCCTAAACTAATATATAGTTGTAAATATATGAAATTATTTAGTATTTAACAAATTTAAACCAACTCAATATTATTTTTAACAGCTGTGCCAACCAAGTACCTGACTTCTTTTAAGTAGTCAATTCGTTCAACTGCAAACACTATTCAACAATATGATTGTTTAATATTCTGTGTCTTTTTAACAAGTCATTTACTAATAAACAATTTACCCAAAAAACAAATAATAATGTGTTGTAAATACTTAAAATAAATATAAAACAGCTAAAATGAGGTGTGAATTATTAACAAACATAGATTTTGGGGGGTCTCATTTTTGTATTCATTTGCTAAACAACCAAAAGTTTTCGGGAATTTTTGAAACGTGCTTATTATATAATTTAAACAAACGTTTAAAGTTTAAATAAAATTATTTATTTAATACCAATGTATGTGCATAGTATATGTATAGCCTGAGAAAAACCTTGAAATTTTCTAATGAAATCACAAAAATATAATATTTTATCAATATTTTTAACATTATATATTATATTATTAAATAATATATATTTTTTAATTGAAATAAATTCTATTACTGCTTTCAAAAGTTTAAAATCAATCTTTGTTATTTTGAAAATTTTAAATATAAATCTACAAATTTAATTTTTACTTAATATTCTAATTAACTAAACTGTTTGTATTTCAATAGTTGATAGCAGTTACTTGTTGAAAAAAGTAAAAAAAAAAACGAGCGATTAAATAAACTTTATATTTAAACAACATAAAAGTACTTAAATACCCTTAATAATGTATTGGGCATGAACTATCTATCCATCATATAGATTTTAATTTTATTGTATAATGTTATGTTGCCAGTTTTTGACACGGCTATTTAAACGAAATAATGGAAAAATGCTTTCCTTTTTTTTATAATTATTATAGTTATTTATATAAATTTTCTATTAATTTGAAAATTATAAATATACTAATTATAAATGCTAAAAAATAAAAAAAAAAATAAAAACACGAAAAAGCTCTTTTACATACCCAAAAATATTTCTCTAAGTGGAAAATAAAAATAAATAAGACAAAAACAGCCACAAGTTTTCCTTTCAACAAATCACCGAGAAGAATTCCTACAAAGCCGCTATGTATAGAAGAAACAGTAATTCCTCTTCTTGATACTATCAAATATTTGGGAATAGTATTAGACAAAAGCAGTAAGATGTTGGAGAACTTTATTTCCATTATTAAATAAAAAAATCCACGCTTAATTATAAAAATAAGATTCTACTCTACAAACTGTATATACGACCAATTATGACATACGGATGCCAAGTCTGGTCAAAATATTGTGCAAAAACGTACGTCAAAAAGCTACAAGTGATTCAAAATAAAAATCTAAAAATTATATTCATAGAAACTAAAATCAAGAGAAGTTCGAAACAGTAATTTATAATTTAACGCAACGATTTGAAGATCGAAATAGCTGTTCAAATTATGATATAGTAAGAAATTTGTAATATTAGCATCTTCCTCACCTTCAGCAATGAAGTTGATAGAAGCGTTAATATAAAAATGTCTTCCATTTTTAACTAGGTTTTTCCTATTTTTTTTTTCTAACATTGTAAATATATATTTTTAATTTAGTATATTTAGTTTAAAAATATAATAGTTTATATTCGCTGAAATACCTTTAAATAATATCTCAAATAATGTAATTATTAAAAAATTTTAATATTTTTAATTGCTGATGATAGAACAAAATATTAAAAAACAAAAAATATAAATATAAATCTACTGATAGCAACATCAAATTAAATTTTTACTTAATTTTCCATTTAACTAAACTGTTTGTTCTTCAATAGTAGATAACCATTGCTAGTTCAAAAAAAAAGTAAAAAAAAAAAAGACGAATAAATAAATATAATAAAAAAACGAGCAATAAAATAAACTTTATATTTAAACAATATAAAAATACTTAAATACCCTTAATAATGTATTAATCAGTTTGTGGCTTACGTGCATGAACTATAATCATATACATACAAACATATATTTTAATTTTATTGTTTAATTTTATATTGCCCGTTTTTGATACGGCTGTTTAAACGAATTAATGGAAAAATGCTTTCTTTTTTTATAGTTATTAAAAGTATATTAATTGTTTATGGTTTGTTTTTTATTATAAAGATTATTATTAAATAACAAAACAATGTTAGGTCAGTTTTTTTTATTAACTTAATAATTAAATGTTTTAGTTTTAATCAGTCACTAACTTTTCCCCGTTTTTTTTTTCCTTAATTAAAAACAAGCTTGGTTCAGTTTTATTTATTTCGCTTCAGTTTTAATCATTTGATTTATTCTTTGTAATACAGCTGTTACACTTTGTTGCTAAAATGACTAATAAAATATTGTATAGTCTCTTTTTAGCTTCTTATCAAAAAATTTAAAATTGCATGTTTGTAACCTTCACTGTGTCTGGTAAAAGGATGTATATTAGTCAAGCTGTTTAATATACATTTGTAACTTATAAAATATAAATATTCTGTATATTAAGAATTATTATTTTTTATTTGAACTGTTAATTTTAAATCTTTAATATTTCTTTATTTAGGCTCGAGTTCATTAAATTTATTTTACATTAAATTATTTTTACTGAAGGTAGGAATTGTTACATGAAAATTATTATTAAAATTTATTGATAATTTTTCTTGGCCTAGGATTCGAACCTGGGTTGTTGGTTGAATTTACATATGTTTCGAGAAACACCACTTTCTCTCCTCAGAATTCTTTACGTTCTCACCCTCTGCACCACTGCGACGCCCGCTAGCCAACAGTCAAACATCAATCCTTTAACCAGTATTACTGGTGGTTCGAAATTTGCTGTAATTATAATTTTTCATTTATTTTACATGTTGCCTCCTTTTTCTTCAGTTTTTTCGTATCACTCAGAATCACTTCCTGAGTCGATTTAACGATGTCCGTCTTGTCAATTGTCAATGTAAACCTTGTACACAGACTAAAGGTGGCATACAATTTGGTATACGAAATTTTTTCTGCCCACGTTCTATTATTTCACATATTCCCCGTGCAAATATCCTCCTGAAATAGGACTTAAATGTTTGATTTATGCACCTAACAAAACAAATTTTGCCACAAATAAGTTGTACATAAAGTCTAATCACACATTACTCTTAAAAATATTGAAATCCAAATAAAATTGAACACAAATAAGTTTCATATCTACACAAATCATTCGGACAAATTTTTTGATGATCGGTCCGTTATTAGTCATTAATCTCTTAAAAATGGTGGTATCTAAATAAAATTCAACACAAGTAAGTTTTACATATGTATACAGATATCATGACACCTAATTGTATAACGGTCGGTCCACAATTGGTCAAAGCTCTCATATAATATCCCCTTTAAAAACCACTTTAACATGTATAAATCTTTTAAAAATGTTTATATCGAAATAAAATTTAACACAAAAAATATTTATAATCACAAAAGTCATGCCAATAAATTTGTGGATGATCGATCCATAAAAGATCGCATATAGCACTTGTTTCTGAAAAAATTTGTTTTTGTTAGCGAAGTAGATATAACAAATTCTATATGCTAGTCAAAATCAATTTTTAAAAAGCAGTTGATGTCTGGAGGACCCAAAACTTTTATAAATGTATAAAATATACTTCAGAGAGTTTTGGTATTGAAAATCAGCCAAATCGGTCTCTATATATGGCTAAGATATAAACACAAAATCTCGACTATATACGTTTTGGAATATATTTTGTTAGATATGTGTATCTCGGCTATTTAATACACTATATAGCTAAAATGTGTATTTATTTTTAAAGCCGTTGTATTGCAAAATAAAAGTTCAAAACTTTTTTGAACAAAAAATGTAAAAATTGTTTCGACAAGAAATCAAAACTTATATTTCGGCAAAATTTTCTTAATAACTTCTGAGCTTAGATCTGATTAAAAATATAGCAGAAAGGAAAAATAAATTAGATTTGTCTGGCATTTTTATTTCCATAAATCGAACAAATGTTCGCCAAAGTGTGCAAAAATATGTGGTGCAACCAACCTCTTAAATTTAAATTCCTAACAAAAAAATTCCTAAATCAAATGAAAACACTGGGCGCAGTCTAAGTTTGGCCTTATGGAATAATCCAAAAATATCCTGTACAAGATATTTAGCAATATGTGGTGCTAAATTTTGTACATGATGAATGAGTTTCAGGTTAAATTCCTAACAATAATATATAAACTGTGGCCGCAGTGTAAGTTTGGCCCGTGTAACCGATCCTCTACAAGATATTTAGCAATATAATCCCAATAGTTTTAAACTAATGTTAGTTTTTCTAACTATTGTTTTCATATACTCGTATGTGTCGTTCAATCTAAAATTTCCGATATTTATTACTTTCTATTTTGTTATTATATAATACTCTGCTATATTATAAATAAATTTGTTTAACATTTTTGTCATTGTTAAATAAATGCATATATAAAATTTAAAAATATTTTCTTAGAAAAAAAAACAGTCCTTGTTTTTTGTTTATTAAACGATAAACATGTACATATAAACAAGCTGCTAATTTTATAAATAAAATTCAATTTATAAAAAAATACTCACACTCGACGTTGTTAAGTTAACAAAACAATTAAAATTCTTTAGTTTTCATTATTTCTTTTTATCAGAAAAAGTAATATGATGTTTAGCTCTTGCCTCTCTCTCCCTCTCTTTCTTTTGGGGACTTTACAGAGAGTTCTCCTTTCAAGTTTAGCGGTGCTTAATTATTTTTTCTTGTCGAAAGCAGCTCCTCAACGTTCAAAAGACTTAAGCTAGCTTTAGATTAAGTTCTTATAAAGTTGTTAAAATGTATGTCAATGTGGAACTAATTGTTTATAACCATAATTATTGTAAAGCAAAGCATGGACAGGCACTCATAGCCACCAGGTTTATTTACCTATAAACAACACTAATGTCAACAAAGTTTATACAAATTGTCAGATTACAGCAGAAAAAGAAAGTCAATAACTTGTTGTAATATTTTGATATTCCATGTTCTCTCTAAATGCCGACCACTGCTGCAGATTATAGTTATTTGCCACTGTTTGTTGTAACATAACAAATAAGCTGCTGGGTATTCTCAAATTATCAAATAATTATCAACCAAACCAAGTTTCTTCTGCTAAAAACCAGTCCTTAATTCACACAGATATGATTTTTATTTAAATTTTATATTTCAACACCTTTTATGTTGATTTTTAGGAGCCCTATAAAAAAAATCCAGTTTCTTTAAGGCTGTTTAATAAATTGTACAGCTGCGTGCGTGCAACTTATTAAGGACATTAGTATTCAATATTTAAATCGTTATCTTGAAGGTAATATTGAATAAAACGCTAAAATTTAACACTTTTATTTTTATAATTTTTTCTTTGAGGTGTTTTTTTATAATTTGTGAAATAAATTAAGGACAGTGATAACTTTATTAACATTTTCAAATTCAGATAATTTTCAAAAGTTAGATTAAATTAGTTATGTTGAAACAGAGTGTTTTTTAGTATGTATATGAAATGTTCTTAATAGTTGCTTAACATGGGTAAAAGGAAATTCTGTAATGCATCAGGATGGAAACACATATCGGGAAATCGCAACAGCCTTGAATGTGTCAAAAACAATCACCCCTATCGTGAATAAAAATTCCACATGAAATTTGTTCCCTTTTCACATTTTTCCTATTAAAATTCACTGTTAAAAAAAATAAAAGGGAACAAATTTCATGTGGAATTTTTATTCACGATAGGAATAATTAATGGATATGGAAAATTTTGATTTATTATTTAAATACTTTTTTTGTAAACTTTGTGGTATGTCCTTAATTATATGCACGAGTGATATTAATCTTATTTGAAAATATGACACAGATTCATAAATAGTTATTAATTTGACATAATATGCAGTTATTTGCTAGCAGTAAGAATTAAATTGACTAAACTACGACACATTTTGAGAATATCATAAAACCTTTAGTATTATTTGCTTTAAGCTCACATGTTAGTATCATGTCCATAATTAGTTGCTCGTGGCTGTATATTTACTTTATCTCATCTTCTGCCCATTAACAATAACATCAAAATTACTTTAGTCTATAAATATTTTTAAATGTATTTTTTTAGCTACATATGTATGTTTTTAAACAAAACTTTGACTTCCGCTTGCTTTATAATTTTTTTTTCTCTTTGTATTAAATATTATATATATATTTTTAAATTTGTTTATCTAATTTTCTATTTTGTTTTATTACACAAATTCTTTCTTTTTATTGTTTTCGCTAAAACTCAACCGCAAAAATTAACAATTCTTATGGTATTTTGTGTTTTTGTTAATTTTTTTGCAATAAATAAAATATTTTTTAAATAATCAACAACAATAGCAATCACCAGCAACAACATTTAGTAATGTCTACCAAAAATACTAAAACAAAACAAAATTAAATATTTAAAAAAAAAAAAACGGTAAGAATAAAATAAATAAAATCAGTCAGTCTGTTGATGTCTGACAGTTGAAGCGCGTGTATGATACAATCCCACACCTCCGCATTTATAATTATCTCACACATCTAAATTTAAAACACAAAATACGAGAAACTCTTTTTTTTTTTCAATATAAAAAAAACAACAATACATTTTTTGGTTCTTGTTTGTGTTTATTTTTGTTTTGGAACTCAACTGGTCATCATTAACCCTTGTTATCAAAACAAATTTAATATGTATAATAAAATTAACTTTTGGAAGTGACCGCAGCAAAAACTCTTAAATCTGTCAAGAATACTTTCAAAATTGTCTGTTTTTTACAAATCGTCTAATAAATGACACGTATATCTGGTTTTTCGGTTCTAATGGACAGTTTTATATTTTATCAATTAACAGTCGTTCCATAAGTGGCAACCTCGATTTTTTAATCAACATTTATACCTAGAAATTAACATATGTATATAATCTCCCATATAATGGTTAAAACTAAAATATGCCAGTAATTCTTGTCTATGTTAAAATAATCATAAAAATCGGTCTCTAATTGACTGAGTTTTAAGAAATAATGATTACATAACATGGAAAAAATAACTGCTCACCTTTTGAAGCAAATAACGAATCAAGGCAATTTCGAATACCCTGTTCTAAAGTGAATCGTATCCCAGTGATAGCGTTCGGCATCAATCGTAACAGATAGTAGTAGGAAGGGGCAAGCTCTGAACTATAAGGCGGGTGAGGAAAAACTTTCCAACCACTTCTTTGTAAATAGGTTTAAAAAAGTTATTGCAACATGTGGTCGAGCGTTGCCATGATGGCATATTACGCTTTCATGTCTGGCCGCATATTCTGGGTGTTCTTCGGCCAATGCTTGCTTCAAACGAACCCGTTGCAAGTTCACAGTAATGGCCAGTTCTCAGCAACCTTAGCGCCATGGATATCTGCCTTTAGAGTCGATTTGAGTGGTTAGCCGGGCTTCTCATATGATCTCTTACGCTTCAGTTTGATGCGATGGAGCCATTTTTCATCAAGTAATAATTCGGTGCAAAAATGATTTGCTATTATAGTGTTTAAGCAGCATTTCGAACATGCAAAACCGTCTACACGTACATATATGACGCAAACTTTGTTTCAAATGACATATTCCGCTTTCAAAAGATACGCCACGCCATCTTTTATGAATCCCGTATTTTTAAGTAATGCATGCAATATCTGCATTTAATAAAAAATTCGGATTTAATGTGTTGTGTTCACACGGTAATATAAAAAATTTGGCTTGCGCTGACAATCACGATTGCGAAACTTACCCCCTTATTCAAAAACGATTATTAAATTTAACAAACGTTTATTAAGACAGATTTCCATATAAAATTTGCCTTAATAAACGTTTGTTAAATTTAATAATCGTTTATGAATAAGGAGGATAGTGTTCAAACAATTGTTGTGGTTTTATTTTTAAACTTAGTAGTCTGTCTCCTAGAACTTGAAGATCTGTTCATTGATATTTTCATTGCCATTCACATCAAACACTGTAATATACCGCTTATGCAAACTTTTTAATGTTTTCATTTATTTTATATTTTATAATTTGGAAACATGTTGTTTCAATTATGATCGGGAATTGTTCTGTCCATGTGCATATATTCTTAAATGCCATTTTACTCGAAGCAATTCTTATTAAAAAGATTCATAAAAATGTTCCTTAATTTTTTTTTCGGTGTTCACACAGCACAATTCTTATTGCTTAAATTAGTCGTATTTTTATTTGAGAGTATACACACATTTTGTATGTAATACGAATTAGAGAGTAAAATGAATTGCAAGTACAATCTTTTTATTAAAACAAAAAAATGGAAAAATAAGAGAAAATAACTCGTCTTAATCAGCTTATATGGTGTTCACACATGCATTTTTAATTGAAAATTTTTAATTAACGCCTTAATTGAATTTAATTATTCATACTAAAATTTCAATTAAGGTAATTGCTCTAATAATTGTTAAAATTAAAAATACAACCCTGTGACAAGTAATAACTAAAATGACAGTTGTTTCGCTTTTACATTAATAAAGAATGGCCCCATAATCATAGTCATAGAAAAAGCATACTTTAAGTAAAAGTAGACTTTTAAACAACAAAAACATATAAATTTCGTTCTGAATTTAAAACAAAAGCATGCTTTTGCTTAAAGTATGCTTTTTCTATGACTATGATTATGGGCCAATATTTTTAGGCTGAAAATTATAATATTAGAACCAAATTAATGTAGGTATAAACGCTAATTAAATTAGCAATATTGAGCATGTGTGAACACTTTTTGTGTGAACACTATATTAGCTTAAAGTAGTCTGGCCAATTTTTTTAAATTTCACCAAACATTGTTATAAATTGTTTTTTTTATAAATTAAGCCCAACATATGCCTATTATGGTGGCGGGCAGACACTGCAATAGAAAGTATTATGTATTTACTTTTATGATTATAAAATCTGCTTTTTTCTGCTCATTTGGGTACCATTAAACCAGAATCGTTGCCATTATTATAGAGACAATAATTCTATTATTATCTATTCTATCATCTATGTAAGTATATCTTAAAGGGTTAACAAAGCAACTGAATCAAAAATAAAATAAAAGCAGTAACATTAAATTGTATCGCTATTGTTGTTGTTGCTTTAATGTTATTTCTAATTTGTAGTTGCTCCATTCCATGTGCTGGCTATTAATGATAATGCTAATGTGTTTGTTTTTCTTTTTCGTTATATATTTTTGCGAACTTAGTTTGTTTCGGTGGGGGACTCGGGAGTGTATAAGAGAAGCAAAACAAATACACACAAATTCAATGTCAAGGTTATAAATAAAAAACTCAAAAACAAAAAAAAAAAAAAAACAAAACGAAAAACCAACAAAAACAACTGAATTATAAAACTCGTTTTTTATTTTCTCTTTCATTTTGTTTATGTTGTTTTATTTTTGTGTATTTTTGGATTTTTTTTTTTAGCTTTTTTTAATGAAATTTTTGTTGTTATTATTTTTGATAACTTTATAGAGAGTATGTATGTATGTATAAATAAAACAGAAAAAAACACACATGTTTTAATTGCCAGTGTGTGCTGTTTAAAAAATAAAAAGATTATTCATCAAGCAGGCTTATTAGGTATTTCATTATTTTTTTTTGTTATTTTTATCATACCTTAATTCCAAGTGTTGTTAATAAATAGAATTTTTAAAAAATATCACAATTTTTTAGATTGAAAATCTTAGTCCGCTTTCACAATCTTCAATTCTGACTCGTCAAGGATGAGAAGGGAAAAGAGAACAAAAGGGTTACAAACTTGACGGTATTAGTCAATTTTCTTATTTCCTTTTGTTTTTTTCTTTCATGCATGCTGATTTGCATTAAAAAGTACGAAAATTTAATTGACGTGTGTGAAGGAAATGCCAAGTTAAAAAGAGAATTGAAGAAAAACTGGTCAGCTAAAACTGAAGAGTGTGAAACAAGACTTAGCTTTTCACCCTTTTTATAACTACGCTTAATTAATAAAGTTGTATAGTTGCTACTTTTACTTATCGCTTGGCAATTGTACACTTTTTTTATTTTCTGTGATTTTTTATTTAAAAAAGAATCTGTGTTTTTTTTACATTCTGTGGTTTCTGTTTTTCAATAGTTGCTGTATTTGACTTTGTTTTAATTATTTTTTTTTTTTTTTATTTCTGTGATAAATTAATATAAATTATCATTAAACCGCAGGCTAGTTGGAACCGTATGTTAATTGTAAAATCATTTATCAATTTATTAAATACGTTTTAATTAACAGTTTTGTTTTCTGAGCAAAAGTTTTTGCATTTACTGATTTTGTTTGTATTACTGTTAAGTAGGTACATATTTGTTTAAACAAAAACAAAATTCTGTAGAATTCCAATACGTAAGCTGCATATTACAGTTTATTCGTTACTGTTTGCTATTTCCTTTATTCTGCGAATTTCTATTGAATTTGAATAAAATATTTTTTTTTTTTATCTTTTTAATTTCAGTTCTACATCTGGCTGCAATGGCATCTTTTCACGTCGTTTGGATTTTTCATCTTTCAATCTCTTGCCCAAGACTCGTTTGAATTCCTATCAAGTTAAGGTGAGTTGAGTACAAAGTTCAAGAGTTTGTTATATAATTTTTTTGTATGAAAAATTCTGTTTATTTAAATTTTTAATATAAAAAACAAGCCGCAGTGTTACATACATACTATAAGGAATCTTTTATATCCTACACTTTTCATACATATTTATCTAAACAAAATTCATGACATTGCAAAAATATTTTTTTCTAACTAGCAGTCTTTTTTGTATAAAATATCAAAGTTACAAAATTGGCAAATAAAATCCTCTTAAAGTTCATTAGCCTTTGTATGTTTTCATTTTCTTTCAATTGAATTTCATATTTGAAACAAATGTCATAATTAAATTTCAAATACATACATACGTAAACAATGTTTGCGTTTACACAGGGCTACACTAATAAATTTGATTTATAAGCTAATATAAGTCTAAAACTATCAAATGTATTCTATATATATTTGAATTAACACAGAAAATGAAGTAGCTTACACCGCATAGGTTTGCAAAACTCGAGTACATTTTATTCTTAAATAACTCTGAAAATATTCTGAAAATGTTTGTTGCCCTGTGTTATTTATGGCAGAAAAATTTTAAAATTTAATTTAAAAATCTACGCGCAGAGAGAAAATAAACAAATGTTTAATATTTTTAGTTTTGTAAACAAAAGAAAAACTTAAGTTACCAAAAACTATTACATAGGTATAAACAATTAATAAAAATTAAAAAAAAAAAAAAAAGTGATGATTTAACAGTTTACTAAAAAGAGTAGAACTAAACAACTGACGAAATAAGATCTGTATAATTGTTGAAGGAGTTGCTGGGTTTTACTTTGTAGTAGTTTTATTAATACTCAACAGTATATGGCAACAGAATGAGATAATAAAACAATTTCTGGGAATTTTTTTTAACATATTTCAATATTTGTATTCGTAACATAACAGCTGTGACATATATTTGTCATAGCAAAAGGAATATAGAAACAATTGAATTTGATTCATAAGAAAATATACATACTATAAATTGTTTAAACAAAAGTATTTTGTTTAGTGAACAATATTCACGCACTGACAGAAAAAAGTGTTAAAAGAAACAAATTTAGAAAGCAAACATTTTATAAAACTTATAACTTTCTGCTGCCTGCCTAGTCGAAAATCTACTAAATGTTTTAAAAAAAATGTGGTTCTCAGTTTTTAAACAAAATTTATGAATTTTTTCTTAGTGTACAAAAGTACTACATCGAAAGCGAATTACCACACTGAATTCTTTTTCAAGACTCAAAACAACGACAAAGCTATTAAGTAATAAAATTCTTATTCATTTAACCATTTCTCTGGTTCTTTTTGTTTTGTTGTATTGTATTCTATTTTCTACAAATCCATTACAGTACATTCTATTATAATTATTATTAAATATAATTATAGAAAAATTTAACACGCCATCAAATTCCATGTTAAAAAGGCGTTTTTAGCGTCTCTCAACATTTTCCACACAATTCTAAGAATTTTTCTATGAAATTCTTTATTTAGCAATAAATAAATAAATGTAGCATGAAATTAAAGTGTTTGTATAATATAAATTTAAATACATAAGTATAATCTTATTGTTTGTGTTACTGTTGTATGTAGTAAATGTAGTTAATGTTGTACACAAGTAGTATCTGTAGTAATAGTGGTTTTCTTTTTTCTTTTTTTTTTTTGATTATAACACTACAAGGATTATTTTAAGCTTTTTGTCTGCAGAGAGAGACAAAGACTGCCAAGCCAGCAAAACGATTGTTGGGAGAGAGTTAGATAGTATGAGAAGAATTGATAAAAGCAGACAGGTGTAATGACATTTACATGAAAATAAAGATTTAATTTTCGTTGTATATATTACAGGCAAAATGCTAATTTATTACATTATTGATTTTTTGCTTCAAAGAAAAATATAGCATACTTTTAAGGTAAATTAAGTGAAATTAACTTAATGCCTACATTAAGGCATATTTAAAGATATTTGTAGTTTTGTAGGTTAAAACTGAATTTTAAATACAGGCAAGTAGCGTTATAAGGACTTGATTGCAAGTATTGAGTATATTAACGTGATAACTTGCATCGACTATTGTGATCTTTACACAGGGATATATATAGCTATCTATGGGATTATCGCTGTGTGGATAAGAGCCTCTCCCTTCTTCAGGAAATGTACACCAGCATGCATTACATGTGCAATTTTCAAATAAGTAATTTCTAGAAATAGAAATCTGTGTTGCTTAAGTAAATGTTTGTAAAAATTTTGAGCTAGTTTTATTACCACGGAAATATTTAACTTGTTTTTCCTGATAAAAATTGTAGCCGTTTTTGGGAAATTTTTATAAATATTGTTTAACAAAAGACCTTAAATGATTAATGATATTTTTACCTAAAACACATAAATTTTAATAAGAAACTGTTAAGACTTTTATAAATTAAACAAAAACAATTTTTATAGATCAAATGATGTAAAAAGTAGAAACATAAACCTGATTAAGACTTCAACTTCAACGGACGAAATTCATAAATTATAGAATGCCATAGAAAAAACAGAAATAAAACATAATCAATCATTAGAAAGCGCTAGAATTATAATTTTTCCTAAATTTTTTAATTGAAAATACACGAAATGAAAACGTCTAAATTATATTTTTTTGGGGTAGAAATTATTTGTATTTTTATGCAAATTTCTATTTAAGTAGTAAATGATATTTTTGTATTTAAGGGTTTCTATCTACATATACATATATACTCTCTTACTTTGAAACATAAATTAATGATTTATTTTTAAGGACTTTCTTTTCACAAATCCTTAAATAAGCGTAACAATTGTATATTAGAAAAAAAAATGCATGATAAATTATCTATCAAAAAAGCCGGCTTTTTTTTAGTAGATTTTTTTGTATTTAATAAAATAATTTTCAATTTGGTTTGGGTTTGGGTTTTGCTATAAAGCTTTTGTCCAAATAATAATTATAAAAGATGTTAAATACTGTGTTGACAGCAGCTGTTCAATGATACTCATACTCATATCCTGCTTAAATCCTTGCAACCCTTTCATTAAAGGGGTTACTTGTGTAAAATGCACGGTCATATTTTGTAATAAAGAGTGGAACAAAAAAAAAAAAAATCATTTTAATGAGTAACAAGTTGACTTTGTTAATTATGTTTATAACATGATGATAATGTTATCTTTTCATACTTTCTAACAAGACTCTTGTCAAGTTTTAATCCTTTTGGTATTAAATTTTTTTTCTATTTTTTCTTGTTCTGCTTGTTAAATTATCTCTTTGCTGTAATCAAGGATAATAAACATCCTGTTTGTATTGTTGCTATTGTTATAATAAGGGCATATGGCTGAGTATTTGATTAAATAAAATTAAACCTCAAATTATATTTATATTTTAACTATAACTTCTGTACATATGTACATACATACATTTATGGCAAGTTTTAAAATGTTATTTGAAAACCAAATATGCAAACTTGTGAAAATAAAATTTGTTTGTAAAAATTGTTAAAAAAAATCTGCATATTTGAGTTGTATGTATAAGTAAACTTTAAGAAGTTTATTATAACCAAAACTATATTCATTCTTTCTTGCAAAACTTTCTACTACAAAACTATGCAAACAATTTTGTATTTCTCTTCTCCAGACTTGTTAGATTTCCTATTAAATATTTATAAATTCAATACAAATTTTTTGCCATTTATTTATAACACAAGAAAAGAGTCTGTTGTAAAAAATTATTCCTTAAAAATCCTTAGTATTATCCTTATTGTGCATCAGTTTTTCTAGTTCTGTTTCCTTTTCTCGTGTTACGCATGCATTTCCTAAATTGAATTGTAAAAACTTTGCTATTTTTTTTTTGTTTTGTGTGTTGTCTTCTACTTCAACATCATACCTTTGATTAGGTTTTAACTTGATAAACAGGAATGTAATCCTTAGAAAGGATGCTAAAGTATGCAAAGGGTTTCCGTATAAAGGCAGGCTATGCTTTTTTAATGATACACGATTTTAATGATACAATTTAAATATAATTCTTTTGATATCCTTTGATTATCTTAAATTTCTTAAAATTATCTTACCCATATATTTGCTTAATAAAAGTTTTACTGAAAACTCTTTTTAATTTTATCGTTTCTTTTTTTTTTTTTTTTTGTTTTGCAGGAATATTTCTTGTTCTATTTTCAATAAGAATATTCTTTTAATAATGGTTGGACATTTTTGGCAAAAAATTAGCATTTTTGTAATGTTTATCGAAGTTAAATTTAAAATTTTTCCTGTAAATATTTCTATACAAGGAAAACCCAGCAAGAATTAGGTTTATGGACAAACAATTTAGCGACTTTTGACAAACAATTAAATATGTTTTAATTGACTACCGTTTTTTTTTAAATTAAATTTCTCGAATTTTCATTTGGTTGTAAAACTTAAAAATTATTTTGAAAACTTTGCACAATAAAAAAGTATTTTGACTTCTTCCCGCATTAAAAAACTAAAGCAAATCTTCCCGCCTTCTTGGCACAAAATTCGACATTTTCGTAAAATGACATATAAGTTACTAAAGATAAAAATCGTGTTCAAAAGATGCTCTCTCCATCTGTTATAAATGCTGCCCCTTTGTTGGCTAAAAGTAGTAAAATTAAAATAAATAACTTCTAAAATATGTAAAATTATTGAAACGAGTAATTTCAGGAGAATCAATAGGGATAACATACATCTTCGATCTCTTCTTGTGGTCTTAGGAGCCAGAAAGAAATAATTTTAGGAGGACATACAGAAACAAAAAACATAAGAAGAGGTACCTATCAGAGAACGGATTGATTGGTTAATTTTAGATTTTGAATACAATCACAAAAAACGAACCTCATGTTGACAACATAAATCAATTCCGTAAAACAATACATGTCATTATTCACAAAACGGAGTGTAACGAAAAATGATGCTTGCATTGCATGTCTTGTACAAATGTAAACGTATACTCCCAAAAGCAACGAATACTTAACGATTGGTACGAATGTTTAACGATTGGTATGAATGGTTTCAATGCTGATTGTATAAGTTGTACATACTAACAAAAAATATCAAACTTTACTAGTTTACTGTCAACAAATCGCACATAAAGCAACAACCAAAAAATATTTATTTTCTCATTAGTTTTTGTATTGTTTTTGCTCTTTCTTTATGTTTTCATTCAGTGAAAGCAACGAATACTGGACGAATGGTGTGAATGTTTTTAGTTTTTTCATGTGCCATTGAATTTTTTCGTTGCTTGATGTATAACCGCATAACAAAAAGGGAATGTAAAATACCAAACAGTAATAAGGAATGAGTAAATAAACAGCAATGCACATTTTTATTATTGTCGAGTAAAAGCAATGAATTTGCGAATGGTTAGCAAATGTGAATGGTCTCTTTCTGTTCTCTGGTACCTATCAGGAAGGTACGACTGAAGCAACGAATTTAGTCTATAGGGTCTTCGCGATAACACTGGGCTCAGTTAGCCATCTATTCTGGTGACAAAATGAAACGTACATTATATCTGATAATAAGCCCCTGCCATTACTGAATTACTTCTCAGTAATGCAAACTGTATTTAGTAGTTATTTCAAATTATATTAAGTAACGACAAATCATGTTAGTTAAATAAAATATATATAAAATTATATTAAAAGGGCGACAAAATGCTGATGATGGAGGTCATCTTTTGTACATTTTGCAACGTTTTTAGGATTCTGTCATTATTGAATTACTTCTCAGTAATGCAAACTGTATGTAGCAGTTATCTTGGTTTTTTATATAAATTATTTCTAAAACAGGCTTTTAAGGTCAGTTTTTCTCCTAAATGTAAATAAAAGACTTTATTTATTTATACATTTTCTGTCCGACGTTTCGTTGGTATTTTGCCAACATCTTCAGGGGATGAATTTTTATTAAATCTGGCAACATTAACAAAAGAACAGCAGTTATTTCAAATTATATTAAGTAACGACTAAAATATATAAAATCTTAAAATACTTCTTAATCATGTTAGTTAAATAAAATATGTTTAAAATTATATTAAAAAAAAACCACAAAATGTTGATGGAGGTCGTCTTTTTTGTTAATCTTTTCTTTTTTAATTTTTATTCTACTTTGCTTATATTTTTTTAATCCCTATTTAAAAAATCTGTCTGTAATTTTACTTTTTTAGTCTTTCTTAGCTTTTTTAATTTCCACCATAATCTTTCAATTCATAAAAATCTCTTAGAAAAGTAATTAACTTTAAAGAAATTATGATTTTCTTCGTCTTGTGTATACAACAACGAAAATCTGTTTCAAATGAATGAATTATTTTTTGTTTTATTTTTTTTTTTTTTTTTCCTTTTGCCAACAGTTAAGCTCTGTAGTTCATTTACCTTAAACTGCAAACCGCTTTGCGGGAATAGAGAGGAGAATACACGAATACGAAAAGTGCAAAAGAATAAAGCTAATTGAAAATCAAGCAAAACTTTTTAATATGCAAATATTAATTTTCAGTTTTTTTTTCACAATAACATAATTGTTGTTGGCGAAATACACAAAACAAAAAAAGTTAATAACCCAACATTGTCACCATCAACTTTACACACACCCGTATGGTGTTGGTATAAATACATAAACCCTTAACCATGACAATGAATTCCTTTTGTAATATACTAACTATACTTGTAAGCAACATAATGTTGTTGATTGTAAATTATTAAAAAAAAAAAAAAAAAAAAAAAACGAAAAAACAAACAAAACTGATGTTGTTGACAGTGACAACAAGCCACCACCAGCAGCAGCAGCAGCAGCTGGCTGTAGTTGTTGCAACAACAAACATTTAGTATGAATAAAAAAAAAAAACTAACAATAATAAACAAAGACAAAAATAACAATAGTAAATGCAAAAAAAATAAAAACAGCTAACAAACACACACAGTAGCCTTGTTGCATATTAACAATAACACACAAGTTTTAACAAAAATGTTTGGAGGCAAAGAAGAGGTACATAGGACGACCAGACCAGACCAAACCAGGGAGTTAGGAATAAGCGACAAATAAATGTGTTGAGTGACTTGATAGACAAGCAGACATAAATATACAGCAATAGCAACATCAACAATAACAATAACGTAAGACAGCAACATCAGTTGTAAATTTTATAACAATAATAACATGTAGCATAAGTATAGCTGCAAGTACATATTTGCACCAGTAGCAGCAATAGCAATATCATGCCACAAATTTGCCTTTATAACAATTACTTGTAAATGTAAAGTAAAAGTTACAGATGCTAAGGCTGCTGCAGCAGCCTCACTTTTTTTATACGTTTGTTGCAACGTTTATTTATTTGTTTGATGGCAGTTGCAATAAATGTCATGTTTTTTTTAGTAAAATTGTTTCTTTCTCCAAAAAAAGAATTGTAGCAGGAATTCGACAAGTACAATAGCTAGATAGTACTTAAATACAATAAAATAACAACCAACCGCAATTGTTTACATTTATTTATTATGTTTTTTTTCCGGTATGGTTTGGTTTGAAATGTCTTAAATTGTATTTTTAAGAACATTTTGAAATTATTGTTAAGTTTCCTCGTTGTTTTTTCTGGATGTTTATCTTGTTTTTTTTTGGAATTGAAAAGTGTCTGGCTGCTTTTTTTGTTGTTCCACTGGTGCCACTTTTCTTTTGTGTATGTAAGTTTCTGCCAAATGATGTATGGTTTCATTCATGTCTTTGCTCATCAATCAAAAGTGTCAGTTTCGGATGGTGTAAGAACATCATCTCACACTGCAAAACGAAAAACATTTATCATGCTAAAAGTTTTTTTAGTTTTTTAGTTTTTTTTTTTAATAACGACCATAAAAACTGTTATAGTTTTTATTTCCTTTAAACGCATTTTTTAAGAAATTTAACAATTAGTGACAAATTAAAATAATTTCAAAAACGTTTACTAAATAACTCTACTATTGAACTTACCTTTCAATGTTTAAGTCAATAACTCCATCTAATTTTGAAAAGCTTAATATAACAGTTGCTTTTATGCCAATATTTAATATTTCACTCAATATGTTTATATTTTCAATCATTAAATATCAATACAATTCTTCGTTTTAACACGCCTTTAACAAATTTCAAAATTTAAACACTAGCACTGACATCGTTGTAGTATGATTTCAACCAAAGACGGACGAATCTTGACTTTTAAATTGAATTGCTGAATCGTTAGTTTACCAGTAAACTAACAGGTAATGAGGAATTTTAAAAGATAATCACCCCTATCGTGAATAAAAATTCCACATGAAATTTCTTCCCATTTATTTTTTTTTTAACATTGAATTTTAATAGGAAAAATGTGAAAAGGGAACAAATTATATGTAGAATTTTTATTCACGATAGGGTTGCATGTAAAAAGTAATGAAATTTTATTTTCATATAACAATTACTTTGATTTCACACGATTTCTTTAAATTTTTTAATCAAATTTTTCTTTTAAGATGATTTTCTTTTGGTAATAAATATCTAAAAAAAAAAAAAAAAAACTAAATTATAAATTTTATTTAATTGAACAAGAAATCTTCATAAATTAATAAACAAAAAAAAAAAAAAAAACAAACAAGCACAGCATGCTTATTACACACATGTGTATCAAAAAAATCCCCAACTATAAATTAAACAATTTATATTAATTGAAAAAAAAATTATTTAAAAAAAACACAAAAGAATTGTTTAAATCATAAGAAAAATATAAAAATGAAACCAACGCCTTCACCCAATTAGTTTTTAACCCTTTAAGATGATAGCAGGGACCAAAAATAACGAAATTAATTTATTTGCAAATATTTTCTCAAACAATGGTCTAATTTGGCCACTACATATTAATTTAAATTGTGGAAAATAAAGCGATCTTCGTTTCTCAAGAGATCAGGTTGTTCACTACCCTTAATTGTGAAACTTCGAGATGCGAAAATGAAAAACGAAAGACGAAATGCGAAAACGAAATGCCGAAATGTCACTAAATTGAAAAAGGAAAATAATAATGAAAGTTGAACAATTAAAGATGAAAATTGTATATCAATGCAAAGGAAATCTAGTCTTCTTTACAATAAGGTATAAATAAATGTCTAGTGTCTATAAATATTTTTAAAAGATTTTTTTTTTTTTTTGCAAATAAATAAGTTTATATTACTTAGGGTTAATTAGAGCGCAAGTAAACTTTTTAAAGAAGTCAACTATTTCGTAAGGGAGTTCTACGCCCCCTATTAAAATTTATACATGTTTAAACATTAATTAAAATAAAACATGTAATATATTAAGTTAAACATGCCGTTTTAAGTACATTAAAGCACACGATAATTATATATCTACATACATATATATAAAAGACTCTAGTTAAGCAGGAGTTTTCCCCCTTTCAAATTAATACAGTTTTGTTTTTAATATTTTTGCAAGACACCATAAATCTGTCGAAACTATTAAAATTCACATGTTTTCTTATATTTTTTGTGTGTGCTTTTAAATAACTCAAGATGGTGACATCATTTTAAGAACATTTTTTTTTGTATTTTATTTTTAATAACATATAACGCAAACAATAATAAAACAAGAAACATAAATCAATTCAACAATAAATAAATTTTAGTTTAACAAAAATAATTCTTACAACTAAAAAACAATGGACTAAATAATACGGAGAGCGAGTGAGTGAGTCAGTGAGTGTTTTATTTTTATAAACAGCAGCAGGCCTGAAAACAAAAACCATTAAATTGAATGTAAAACAAATTACTTATAGCCCCAACTATAGTTGGACACTCAAATAAGACTATTTGTATGGTATCAATAACATGAATACGGCTAAAAAAAAAAATAACTCAACTTAATGGCTACATGTTATACAAAGATGTCTGTAACTATATTTTGAGATACAACAAAATAAAAAAAAGAATACATTAACATTAAATAATAATAAATAAATTTGTATTTTAACACTAAAAACAATACAACAAAAAAATGTTATTTAAAAGTAACTAACAATTATTGTCGTTGGCTTAGTGTTTTTTTTTTTTCTTTCTTTAAATTAGCCCTGCAGTTTTAATAGTTTAGTTTGTTTACCAGAGACTAGTTACTTGGGTGGCTACAAGATAACTCAACATATTACCTTACTTATTCCAAGTAATCCAACTATCGCTTTAGTGTCGTAAGTAATCAAGAAATTTAAAAAATAGTTACTTTACCGAGTAATCTATTGCAGTCTCAATTGCAACTAAGGATACGTTCCCACATGTCATATATTTACTCAAAAACGTATAAACCCGCTTTTTAGAACAAATTTGTTGAACGATGTTTAATCCTACAAGAGTTTTTTACAAACACTATCAAATAAAATAAAACTAAATTTCTAAAAAAAAAAAGTTTTCCAAATAAACACAACAACTAAAATAAATTTTATTTAGTGGTTACGTCTCTTTCGTCAAATATTTGACATCCATTGTTTCGAAAAACTTAGCTAGGTAACCAGTGGTGATCCAAAGTGTTTTATGTAATCACCAGAACTGCTGGGATTTTACAGATATTGCAAAAGTCTGTCTGTCTGTCTGGTGTGTATGTAAGAGTAGAGGGAAAACGATTTATGACTTTTAGTAGCAAATAATTTAAGCAATGGTCACACATTATTGTTGTTGTTGTTGTTGTTATTGTTTATATTACTATTTTTGTAGTTGTCGATTAATTGTTACAAGTTGTAGTAGCTGTACAAATTAAGACAGTCTGGACTAATAAAATAGTACGTACGTACCATTGGTACTACTTTACACATACTTTATGATGTCTACTATATACCGGGCGAATCAGTTAAATAATGACTTGTTTGTTATCTGTTGTCTAACTGCTTATTTACTAGTAATTTTTATGAGCACATCCAATTTTTACTTATAATAGCGCCTCTCAATCAACTATTTTTAATAATATCAAAGTAATGGACGTTTTTATAAGATACTGTTTGTTGTAAGTAGGTTAAAATATGAAAATAGTCCAAATATTATTGTTGTATTCACAACAGAGATCGGCAATGAATAGTTTTTTTACGATTCACAACTACTCATAACATTTTAAGTATAAGTGGTTTTACATCATTGAAATTTAACTACTCTGAGTTACTCAAACTCACAACAACGTTGTCTTATAAATGCGGGTGGATATAAGTGTGAGTACTACGCCGACTTCGAGCTCATACCATTCCCAATATGTTTGATTCATAAACAACGGTATTTAGATTTACATTTTAAAAAAAATACTCACATACTCATAAAATATTCAACTCAGTTAAATCATTAAAACAAATTTCAGCTTATTCCGTTAGGTATTTATACAAAATAAGTAAAACAGAAATATAAAAACATACAAGTATGTTTATAGGAAAACATATTGGGGAAAATATAAAATTTATTATTTTATATAATTTTTATAAGCAGGCTGTAAAAAATGAACGACACTCGCATGAGTGTATGCGAGTCATACTTATTTTTTTTTTATCGTCTACGTACATTGAGTTAAGGAGAGTCAAAATAAACAACATCATACATGAGATTAAATCTGAATATAATGAGTACTTCAAACTTTAAATATGAATACTGGTTTGATGATATTGAGACAAGTATGAGTACGTATAAGTACGATAAATTATAAGTCATGATTCAAGTATACTCACTTTTTCAGTACTCATAACTGATCTCTGATTCACAAGTAATGTTGTACGTTGTACATTGTATTTATGATACAACTATCTGATTGTGAACATACATATATTTGAGCAAAGTAAAATATCAACAAGTAGCTATGTTAATTTTAATGATAGTTTTTCATAAATTAAATACAGCAATTTTCATTATTTAAATTTGTTGTTTATAAATTATATTTTCTTGTTTTAAATTTGTCAATCAGTTTAGGATATTAAATAAATAAATTTTTAAGAATTTTTGCTGTTTACACGAGTTTGAAGCATTTTGAAGAGCAATTTTGAAGAAAATTTCAATCGTGTAAATCTAGCTTTACTGTTTGGATATTTTTTTAAACTAAAATAAGTAATTTTTTGTTGAGATCCATATTTGAACTATAAGCAACACTTAAATCTTCATACAACATTCGAAAAACATACATATGTAAAAATGTCGTAATTGTTGTACAAAATATTTATAAATATACATATATGTAAATTACCAACAACATTTTTACTAAATTTTTACTAAAATTGAACAGATCGAGCTCTTGCAGCAGATTTTCGTAATTAAACTCAATATTTGTTCTAAAAGTGTTAGTATGTACTCACTTTTAGTACTAATACTTCAAATTGGAAGTAAAACTTTTTAGTACAGAAATAGAACAAAATTGAGTTTGGTGCAAACACGATTTTGTTACAAATGCTCGAATCAGATATTAAAACTTTTAAATTAATTTAAAAAATTATCTATTTTTTTGTACTAAATTTTAGCAACTTAATTTTAATACTAACACTTTTTTTAATTACTTAAACCAGATTTATCGAGTTTGAAAGATAAACTAGATTTTAGTATCAAAACTGGGGCCAAATTACCGCATTCGTGATCGAATTAGCTATCGTATCGAAAAATGATTTCGATATCGAAATTATGATAAAATGTACTAAATTTCTGGCTCGATAGCGAATGCCACAATCTCAAATAAGAAAATTACGATCAATTTTACTCGATATCGAATGCGGTAATTTGGCCCCTGGATTTTAGTACTAAATCTTCATAGTAATATTGAAATTTGATTTTATTGCCAAAATTTGATAATTGGGGAATTCACAAGGTGTCATAAAGTCATATGTCTTAAAATAATAACATGAAAAAATACGACTGCTGTGAACAACCCCTCATAATTCAGTGTGCTATTTTGAATTTAAATCAGCTGATTTAAAACAAATAAAAATTAATATTGTTTTCCACAATGCCAAAAATAAGTGAAAAAACTAAAATAATAGCCAGTTTGTGCGAAAAATACATTTTAGATGTTGTGATGGCAAACTCAAGTAAATAAACAAAAAATGCTCAGCGCTGGTCTCTTCTGATTAATTACGGCAGCACAATAAACATAGCAAGCAAAGTTCTATTAATTTAAGACACTTTTTGTTTACAAAGCAACAACAATATTTTTAAACCATTGTAAAATGTTAGAACATTATGACAATATAACATGATAGCACACCTTGTGAATACCCCAATTATTTCTTAAACAAAATTTTAGAAATTATACTCAATTTTTTATATTAAAACTCAAGTTTGGTATTCAATTTAGATTTTACTATTAAGCTTCTTTTAAGTACAAAAACTAAAACTCAATATTAGTACTAAAACTTTACTTATTTAGTACTTCATCAAATTTTAGCACTGAAACTCAAGTTTATTACTTAAATTTAAATTTAGTGTTAAAGCACAATTTTAGTACTAAAACCATATCCTAATAGTGAAACTCGATTATAGTACAAAAAACATAACCTTAGTTATATATTTTAATTTTAGTACCAAAACTAAATTTTATTACTGAAACTTTTAGAACTGAAATAGAGTTTTCAGTTTAGAGCATATTTGTTTTATGACGCTGCCATTTTCTGCAATTATTTCCAGCCACACTTTATAAAATATGTATTATATATAGCGTTTTTTTCCATATAGAAATGAATCTGGTTTTTCTAACGCCATTTGAGGGTTATTGTCATTAAAAATATGTAAAAAAATATATAAACGGTGAGAATTAAATTGTAACCCATTTATTCATAAAAACTTACAACAGGTTTATAAGGCAAATTCCTTACAAAATTTGCTTTATAAACCTCTTATAAACCTGTTGTAAGTTTTATAAATAAGGGGGTAAGTGTTTTAAATAAAAACTAAAACTATTTAAGCAAGTGTGTTTTTTTATGAGTAAACTAAATATTGATATCTTTTAGATTTTTAAACAAACTATGAAAATCTATTTCTATTAAATAAATAAAAAACTAAAAACATTAAATGCTAAACAAAACACAAAACAATAAGCATAACAAAGTAAACTCTCAAGAGTCTACCATATAAATTTCAAATACAACACCTACATTGTTTAACAAATCCTGTAACATGTTAAATATATTTAACATAAAATTATACAAATATCAAACTTATAATTTCAATTTTGTAAAACTCAAGCCAGACACATGCAAAAACGAAAAAAAAAAGAAAAACATATTTGTATAGTACATTCATAAAAACTCTTTAAACAAATTAAATGTCGCGTCAAATTGACCCCATTTTATAAGAAAAAAAATATTTAATATTTTTTTCTTTCCATTTTATTGAAGTAACGTACTAAAATTTTAACAAAGCCAACAAACGAAAAAAAAAATATCAAATTATTAATATTGATTTATTTATTTTTTTAAGTTTACTCTGCCTTTGTTATAAAGTGGTTATAATTTTATTACTTTAAATAAAACACAGATCAAAAAAAAAATCGAAAATAATAAAAACTTAAACAAACAAATGGAAAATATGCTAAAATGTCATTAAATATTATAGCAACAGAAATTCTATGCTGAGTGGGTGCCTTTTTACTCAATGAATATCACAAGCATGACAAAAAATATTTGTATCTTAAATAAACATAAACAAATATTTGTATTACAAATAAACAGAAATAAATAAATTGCAAAGTTTAAATTGAAATTGTTATTTTTTTTTTTTTGTTTCTATGCAGACATTCATTCGTATTTTGTAACCCTCAAACAATGTTGCCTGCCATCATTATAAACATAAATATTTTGGCATAAATATACATAGTGGTTAATGACATGTGTGAGACATTTAAAATGAGCGAATAATTTGAAATTATTATTCGAATTTCAAGCAAAGATTGTGTACACGAAAACACAACTATTGCACAAAAATTATGGAGGTTTTATAGGTTAGATAACACAGTACAACACATGATTTCGGTACTCAATTTTGATAATTGTTTATGAAAGTGGCCCCAAAAAATAAGAACTTCTGCATCATTCGTTTGGTCATGTTACATAAAATAATAATTTAAAAACTAATTTGAAGTTAGGAGTATCATATAGGGAATTTGTCACGTTTTAGGCTCTTTTGTTTGTCATAACTCGAGAACTAGTCCGAATAAGTTGAAACAAATTTAATAAAATTAAGAATTACAATTCCTTTTATTCCGTTCATATAACGTTTCGCTACATAAGCAACAGTTTCGCAGTTATAAATAAATGTATGAAGGAAAAAACTATTTTTTGTTTAAAAAATTGAATTTCTTTATTTTTAATTCCTAAAAAATCCAAAACGGTAAAAAAGTGTCAAGTCCTAGTACTTTCACGTAAAGTCGCATAACCTATGAACAAAATGAGACATCATAAATCATGAAAATCGATGCGCTTTTATTCACAAATAAGTAAAGGTATGACTTTCAAAAATTTGCTCGAGATATGCAAGTCATCAATGTTTTTTCCAAAGAATTTTGTGGTTTTATAGGTTAGATAATTAAAGAGTTTTTGTTTTAGAATTGTGTAAAAACTTTAAGTGAGAGTTAAAATGTTAGTAGATAAAATAATCTAAAAAATATTCAATAACTGCATTTTAATGTTCTAATGTTGGCCTGAAATTCCGATATTCCAAATTTTAATTAACAAATTTGCACTAAACGTTTAAGGCAGCTATAATGCCATCAAAATTATAACTGAAATTTCTAAAACTCTTTTATTTAAAGACCAATGCGATGCAGTTTTTTTTTTTAATTTTTGAAACTGTTTTTTAAATATAAAAAAATATTCTTGGTTAAATATGCAAACTTTATGACACATTTAATTTATATAGTCTGCTAACATTTCATTTATTTTTTGTTGCAATCCAAAAATATATAATGTTGCATTATTGCATGTTTTTGTGGTGGTTTTGTTAAGCTGCTACAATGTCATGTTTTATTTTCAGACACTTTTTAAAATATGTGTTTTTTTCTCGTTTGCTGCAAAAGGATATTTTTCTTTTCATAATGTTTCCAAGTGTGAAGGAAGGAAGTCTTGCATGTTGTGGTTTGCTGCAGCTCAGACTTCTTGTGCCTGACGTCTGTCTAAACACAACACTTGTGCAATTGTAGAACACAACCGAACGACCGACCGAGTTAACAAGTGGCAATATTTTACAAAAGTTTATTAACTTTAATGTCAGACAAATGGTATGGTTGTTGGTCTGTTTTCAAAATCCAGCTCATTTGGTTTGGGCATTCTGGTTGATGTCTTCTTAAGGATCTGCTTACAATTTTAAGGAACTATTGTTTTGTTACACAATTGCTTTAAATGAACATTTCTATTGTTATTTTAGTGGTTTGCTAAAAAGGTTCCAAATAGAAAGAACATTTTAAATTGCTCTTTTAAATTTCAATGGAAACTTTTTGGAATTGTTACTTTCATAATTTAAATGATTCCCTATAGAAGAGGGAGGGAATTAACACAAAAGTGTCCCTTTATATGAAAGAGGTTTGTCAATTTTATTTAATATAATTGATCATATTTGTTGTAATAATTCTCAAAAAATTATTTAAAATAAATTAATTATATGTTTTGTCATATTTTAAAATTTACACATATTTCTCACCGTGTTAGTTTTAGAATCATTGTTAGATTGAATGGAACCCGTTGTTATTGGCCGCCTAAATTTTAAAGGTGAAGTCTTCATAGTAATTTGCTATAAGAATTTTAACAACATTTTAATCAGTGTTAGGCATACGTGTCCCTATTGAGCGAACTAAGTCGGTTAATTACCTGCCTTTTTAAAAAATCAATGTTATATTAAATGCAAAAGATTGCCAATAGCTGCTTTAAGTTCTTAAGTTTAAAGTTTAAGCTTTCATATTAAACTGCAGCAGAACAATATCCGTATTAGATAATGTGCATGACTTTAACCATCTGCGTTCAAACTAATGGTCGGCACTCAAAGCTACTAGCGAACAAATTAGATGGGTTATTTACCTGTAAACAACACGAATAAAACCTAACAAAACCTACATAAATATATCTAAACAGTTTACAACACATAAAGAAAGTGCGTAATGCACAGTGTTATTATAATCCATGCTACAAGCTCTCTTTGTGTCGACCATTGCTGCTGCAGATATTTTGAAAAATTTTATATTTTCAACGGAATTTTGTTAAAATAAAAAGTCCAATATAATTTTTTTTTGCAAATATAAGCTTTAGAAATATTAACTTTTAAATACGTTTGTCAATTCAATTCAATGCTAAACTTTAAGCAAATCTGCAGATATTAATGTGATGCTGATAACCAGATTACACTTAATTCCAAATTTTAAGACATGTTTTTATAACTGTAATCCGTTTTATTTTTCTTAAATTGAACATTTAAAAAATTTACGCCAGGTTTGAGCTTCTGTAACAACTTTAAACATTTTGAATACAAATTTTGAGCAATATGCCTTACTTATAGTTGAGTTAAACCAGTCATTACCATACTGCCTCTAAGTAATGCAAACATGGTACATAGTACACTTTTGAAATTACTTGGTGGGTTTTCAACAAACCTTCTTGGTTAATAAAGTAATTTTATTTTGCATTATTGCAACAACCAGTTGACATTTAGGGGGTTTTTTTTTGCTGATAGTTTACACCATTATACCCTGACAATTTTAATAGTTTTCATTTCACCTTTTATTAGTTTATCTTGTAAACATATTCCCAAGCTTTTGTTGTATTATTTTTATGGCCAAATTTATTAACCATTTAATAACATTAAACTACATTGCAACCACATGTTTTTCATGTAGTTGGTTTTTTCATCCTCTTTGCCATGGCAGTAAAATTATACCAAAAATTACCAATTTTCTTTGTTGTAAGGAAAAAAAAAAAAAACAAAAACTAAAACTAAAATCTGTTATGCGTCAATTTTTGTTGATCATGCCATTATTTGCACCTTATTTCTTCAAAATACTCTATATATTTAGTATATAATATAAAGCTTCTTCTCATAATACACTTGTGCCATTAGGTTGCTGCTGGGTTGTTACACAAATAATATTATGTTGGTTGGTTGTTGGTTGTCGTTGCAGGAGAAAAGTAGTTGCTTGCATGTACATATCTTGGTAATACTTTAAGCTTATTTTATTATGCTCATTATTGGTTTCCATACCACATGATACTTTTACTTTTTCAGTTCTTTTTTTTTTTTGGTTTCATTTTTTTTTTTTTTTGTGTTAATTTTTCTGGGGGTCTTGAGTTCTCAGCAGGATTTTCTTTATGATAGTTTTCGATGACTATGATGATACAAACAGCATAAAATATTTAATATTAATTATATTTTATAGCTGAATTCAATATTTTTCTGCTGAAATTTTGGCCACAACGCATTAATTGTGGCCTTAATTAAATAAATGTAAATATATCTAAAATGTTGTTAGTTTTATCTAATATATTTTATTGACATTTACAAGTTTATTGAATTTGCTTAAATATTCATATTTTTTGTTTGTTTATTTTTGTTTAATTTGTTAGATTTATTCTTGTCATATGTTATCATACAAATAATTTCCCACCTTTCTTTGCGCCTAAACCAATAATGATTTTATTTTACATTATTTTGTTACATTAACGTAGTAAGAATGTTTGACGAAAAAGTCAATGAACTTCTTCGTTAAATAAACAATATTAACTTTGACAGACATGCTGTCTATAAACGCTTTCTATCTCTCTCTTACACATACGCACATATTTCTATACACTCTTATACCAAAACAAAAAAACAATTTTATATAGTAAAATAAACAAAACACCTGTGTCATCATCATCATCATCACCACCAAGGATCTTCCAGCCTCATACTACATTGCTTTACTTGAGTAAACTTGAGTTGGCAGGGTCCTTCACAAATAAAAACAAACATTTATCCATTGCTGAGGCATTTGTGTGTGGTAGGACCAAGTTTTTATTCTTAAAATATAGATGAGCATTTATTTGGTTTTTCGTTTACAAAGTTAATTTATAATTTTCATTTTATTTTATTTTATTTTTTGAGCATTTTCATTGAACCTTTATAACACATTTGAGCAAATTCTAAACTTTGTATTGTTGGCCATTAACCTTAAATGTGTTAAGTTAAAAGTTTGTTTCGGCCAAAAACAAAACTGATTTCTGTTTTAGACAAGGTTAATAATTTCTGTTCTCTGGGAACTGAAAAGATTTTAGCTTTAATCAAGCTTAAATTGGCAAATTTTGTTTTAAAAATAAATAAATAATTTTGGTTGAACAACATTTTCGATGAGAAAATTCAGTGATTTAGAAATTAGTATTTTAAATAAATAACATAAAAATAAGTAAATTCGAATTTTAAAATTAAACGGATTTGTTAAAAGGCCAATTGTTGAATTGCTATAAAATTCAGTTGGATTTTTTAGAATTTCTAGAATTTTCTCCCTTTTAAACGTTTATTTAAGAATTAAAGAAAAGCAAGGCTGAACACTATAACTCATAATATTTTACATTTTCCAATTTCTTTCAATATTTTTATCATCTCTTTATGCCTGTTTAACAATATATTTCTTTATATTAATAATTACGACTTTATGGTATTATTATTCCTAACAACATTATAAAGACGGCTAATATTGCACATTTTTTTCTTCCAAACAAATTCTGGAAATACATTTTTTTTTTATTGTTTTTCATTTCAACACATTTCTCAAACGAAATTTCAATGCCAGCAGCCACGCGATATTGTTGGTGCTCATTGGCGTATACGTAATAAAGAGGTTCAAAAACCTTTTAATGTTTATTATTAAAAAAGAATCAAAAAATAAAAAAGCAACCGTGAAAGAGGAGTCAAAGTCGAGATATTATTAAGCAGGCCTGTGTAGAAGAGCTGTTTTAACATTATGAATCTAAGTACATACGTATTCTGTTTTCCAGCTTATAATTCTTAGTCTAATGTACAATGTGTGAATAAGACATGTTTCAAGTGTCTATTGTTGCAATAAAAATAATACTTTCATACTTTCATACAGACATTTATACAGGCAAAGTGTGCTTGTTTTATAGCCCTGTGCTGCTTGTGCATAACATATTTGGCATTCCTTTGAAATTACATGAGAAAACTGTAATCCTTAGGGTTATATTCGAACAGAGAGAGAGACAGAGAGTTGTGCACACTTAACGCACAACACCAGCCAGCTGCCTGCCACATAAGCATAATGAAACCATTTAAATAAAATATTGCTTTAAATGACATTGCTAAGGCATTTTTAATGCCTGTTTTGTGAGCTTCTTTCTCTGCAAGACATGGGTCTAAAACATGGATGTCTAAAACTAATACAAGTCTTGATTGCATTGAGTTCAACACATTCACCTAAATTTCTCCCTAAGGAGTTTATAAACATGTTTGTTGTATGAAAATAAAAAAAGGACAAGGTCACGGACTTTGTTTTGTTTTTTGGCTTTAACAAATTTTTGATTGTGTTTTTTATTACAAGAATTTAGCAAAAAAAAAATTATTTATAAATGTAAGAATGTTTATATTTATCCTAAATCTTTAAGGTGTATTAGAGAACCATAAACTCTTGTCCTGTCTCCACTACAGTTTACCTTTATATAATGGCAATAATACAAAACAGCTTTTATTACCAGCCTCCTTAATTAACTGCTTACGTCACTTTATCCCCAAAAAAAGCTTTTATACTCCTAAATCATGGCCAAGGGCAAGTTTAAGGTTACTACAACTCCATACCGCCCACACTATTGCAAATACCTACCAAAAAGGCGCAATTCTAAATTCATGGCCAGGTTCATTGTCACGGCCATTTTTGTTATTTAGGCTCTACTCTCCTACCTATACATAACAAAGTAGGCTCCTCTCTTTATGCTGAAAGCAAAAAGCTTTTTAGGGACCTGCGCTTTTTCCAAGCTTTCTCTCCATTTTGCAACTACTCACTCTTATTCTTGCCGGCTTGTTGTGTTTTACTTTAAGTTTTACTATAACGTGCTGCCGCAATTGCTATTAAATGTCTAAACGTGTGTAGGCTTCAAGTTGAATGTCCTTTTGAAAATCCTTATTTTTTTTACTCTCTCGTCTATGGTGTGGTGTGTTGTCGGAAAATGATTGTCGGCTTGTTAGTGTCAGGGTATGAGTGTAGGCGTGGGAAAATTGTTTTTCAAGAATTCGTCTGGGTTTGGTTTATTTGGTTTTGTTTGTTTATGTTCAGTACTGTGTTCTTTTATTCTGCTGTAAATATTCATTCGTATAGAAGGAAAAAATTCCCATGACTAATGTCAAGGATATTTGTGTGTTTGTAAGACTGTTTGTGTATATACAAGGATTTTCCAATTGACTGTGTATATTTATTAAACAAATAAATATTTGACTGTTGGCAACTTTTTTTTATGGCTGGTGTAGGCAGGTTGTAGGGTTTTTAAATTAAAATTCTTTTTTTATTTTTTGTTTTTCTTTTTTCTAGTTAATTTGAATGATTGAGCAGCTAGATTTTGTGTGCGTTTAGATTTGTTTTTTATTAGGATTTATTAGTCATTTTTAAATGATTTCTTAAATGATTTTTTTTTTACTAATTTAACGGATTAAAAGAGGATGCTTATGATATAACTATTAAAATACTGGTGCAAATGAAAAATAACATATATGAAAGTTATAGAGGAGGGCTTAAGATTTCTGAAAACGACTTTGACGAAATGCAGGCTGCGTAATAGCACCACCTGGGGGGTTACTCCGTAATTCGATTCGAAAGCAAAACCTTTCGAAATACAATGTAAAAAGTATACAAATTCGAATGATTTTCTTTTCAAATCGAAATACGGAGTAACCCCCCTGGAGGGAAAACCTTTATCGAAACTTGTAAATAAAGGGCAAATTGACTGATGTTTGAAAGAATATGAAAATTATGGAGTACGACTATTAGCTTTCAGAAAATTTAGCTTCTAACCACTATATTAGAATATGGAATGATCTACAGGCTGTGAAAATAGACCAACAGGAATGTAAACACAATTTCTCAGTTCATAACATTTACAAATGTTCACCGATTTCTCTGAATTTTTAATGGGTATAATAATCGTAGAGGAGGATTCAAGCTTTAACAAAATTAAACCTGCAATCACTTATATGAAATACTGGCTGATTTTTTGTAATGCAAAGTTCACCAACTCGATTGTGAAACTAATTTCACAGTTCGAAACTTTTACAAATATTGACAGACTTTAACGAAACATGAGTGCATACGAAAATTATAAATCAGAACCTAAGCTTTCATAAAATATAATATGCCACAATTCTGTTCGAATACAGGGGGAGTTACAGGGTGTCAAAGTTGATCACCTGTGCAAGAATAAATGAACTCGAAAGCCTGCTTTGTTTGTGTTAAAACTAGTAATAAGTTTAAAATACTAACCCTTACTTACCTAGTTATGCTAAAGGTAATAATAGTGTTTCCAAAAGTTCCATAATTACAAGTCTCTTAATAGCTAAAATATTTAATAAACTTTTTTTAACCTTAAATAATAATTGATTGACTTGCCACAAATGTTGTCACATTTTATTTCTACAATATCACCGCTTTATTAAGTTAGTCCATTAAAAAAGCTTGACTTTGTCTTATTGACAGTTTTTCTAATAAATATTTTCATTCGGTGGTTTTTAACATTAATCATAGGATATTTGGTAACATTCATTACAACCACCAAATGACTTATTTGGCCATGGTTTCAAAGTAAATAATTTATTATTTAAAATTTTTTTTATTTTGGTTTGTTTTTAATCCAGTCCGCGTCAGTCACATCATTAGTCTTGGTTGACTTTACATTTTTTATTGTATTTTTGTTTTTCAGTTGGTTTCTAAAATTAGTAGACAATGAATGTAAATGTTATTTCAATTACATTTTATCGCGATAAAACTATAACATTTTTCTAAAAAAAAAAAAAATATTAAAGGGGGTGTCACCAAATGCAAAAGCATTCTTTTAAAATTTAAAAGCATGATTTAATAAACTGACCAAGCACCATAAATAGCCACAATCAGTGATTTATGATTTTGTTTTATGAATTTTTACTTTTTATTTTGAAAACATTAATTTAACAAAGTGGTAGGAAAAAAACATTCTATACATTTTATCCATATTTTCAAATTTTAATTATTAAAAAAGACGTCACAGAAATACAAAAGACGCCGTTAGAACATTCTTCAGTACTACTTTTCCTGCATTAAGTTTCCTGCAAAATCGTTATGACCTTTTACTACTTTCAGTGAAAACAAAATATGGCTCAAGCAAATGACTACAAAATAAGCAGTTGTATAATACATACTAAATAAGTCATTACACCACTACTTCTAAGTCGTGCAGACAGTATGTAGTAGTCATTGGAAAGTTATTGACTAAGTTATCATCAAGTTTTTGTTGGATTCTTTAGAAATCCTTAGCTTTGCATAGTTTGAAGCTGTTAACGTCATCTATTTTAGTCTCTGTTTTATTGCAGAATTTTTGACTTACACACTTGAATGACTTTTAAATTTTCATTTCTTTTTCCTTTTAAAACCTGCCAGCCAAATGTTTTTTATACCCTTCACCACCATAAGTGGTGAATGAGGGTATATATAAGTTTGTCATTCCGTGTGCAACACTGAGAAATATTACACTGAGACCCAACAAAGTATATATGTATATTATTGATCCTTATAGAATTCTAAGTCGATTGAGCTATGTCCGTCTGTCTGTGTAAAACACTCTCACCTTTAAAAGACACAACCAAAATCAAAAAAGTTTACAAAAAACCGTTTATGGTTCCCCTAAGCAGTTTGGTATTGAAAATCAGCAAAATCGGTATAGCAGAACAAGAGTTATGGATCAAAATGTAAGACAACCTCCATAAATATTGATATTTAAAAAAATTTTACTTCCATTTTTTTTTTTTAAATATATTGCAGATATTCCCATAAAATTTTGTATACGTTGTTTTTATGATAAAAGAAGAAAGCGTGAGGAAAATAGTTGGAATAGGTCCATGATTTCTCATAGCCCCCATACAAAACCCTTCCCGAAATATTGCTCAATTATAAATAAATGCCTATTAAATTGGAATATCACCACAAAATTCAGCCGGAATAAGTTTCATGCAAAACGAAATTTGTTTTAGTTCGGTCCATGTTTGACCATGAACCCCATATAAAATCCACTTTCAAAATTCACTTAATTACGTATAAAACTGGTATAAATAATGTTAAACGGTTAAAATTTGACATAAATAATCGTTATAGGTAAATAATTTGTTGTACCAAATTTTTTGGTGGTCGGCCCATAATTGGTCATAGCTCCCATATAAGGGCCACAGCCGAAAAAGTAATTTATCTTTATATATATCCTATAAATATCGGTACCGACTCAAAACTTTATATAGATCATTTACATATACACAAAAATCATTCCACAAAATTTTGTGAATTTCGGTCCATATTTGACCATATCCCCCATATAAAGCCCTCTTCTGAAAATCTCTTCAATATTCATAAATCTTTTATAAATAACGGTACCGATCCAAAATTTTACACGGAACAGTTACATATATGCCAAAATCAAACTGCTGGATTTTGAGAACATCGGTCCTTATTTGACTATACCTCCATATAAGATCCACTTCCGAAATTTACCATACAACTCTTGCAAATAATGTTATTAAGATGATCACATTAGTGGATACTGGATTTAGAAGCTATCAATCCATAATTGGTCGACTATGTCACCCATAAATCTCTTGTAAATAATGCTTTATCGATATCAAATTAAAACAAAAAAGCCTCACCTTATATCTTATCCTTTTTTATACTCTGTTTTATACTCTGTTTTATACTCTGGTTCTTAACTTGTTGTGAATATGGAATAATGTTCTTTTAATTTTATAAATTGTTAAATTACACTCAAGATTATTATGAATATCAAACAAACAGTAAGAATCAGTAATTACATCAATTATATATGGTAAATATTAGATAAAATATAAAACATAGAATAAGTATATTCTAGTCTTATAACCAGTGTAGTTTTTGTAATAGTTCTTATTACGTTTAGGTGGAGGGTATTAAAGATTCGGCACAGCCGAATATTGCACTCTAACTTGTTATTATTATTTTTGTTGTTATTTTCTGAGGAAATTTTACTAGAAAGTATTTAAAGTTATGTTTAATAAAATATGTGTGTAAAATATTTGTACTGTATTTATATATTGTCTTTAATATTCTGTATAAAAATTTCTCACATGTAATTTTGTAATATAGAATTTCTTTGATGTAAAAGCGTTAGACTGTAAATTATAAGATATTTTTGTAATAGGAAGAAGCACTTGAAGTGTTTAGTTATGAGTTTAAAAAAAGATTATCAGGATTATTAATAGAAATATAAATAAAAGCAAAACTTGATGCTTAAAATCTTAAAATTTTAAGGTGAATTGAGAATTGTTTTAAGATATTTCAGAAAAATTCTAACTTTTAGACCAGGAAAAAATAAGCTTTTATGATTGTTTAAATTTTTTTAAAAATTTCTTACTTTCGGATAACAGTAGCCTTCCTTATATCAATTGTGTAAGCTAAAAGAGCTTTTATAGATGCTACAATAGAACCAGTAAAGTAATCTACTGAAACTGTAAACATTTTAAATGTTAAGCATTTTAAAACTTATTTTATTACAAATTTAACTTTTATTTTATTTTTTTTTAGGGAGCCACATGTCTCGTTATCATTTCAATTTTATTTGCTGGTTGTTGCTGGTTTTTTTTTAACTTTTTTAAAATACTCGTACACAAAAAGGACGTAGGAAAAAAAAACTTTTTTATACAAGTTCATTGTACTTTAAGTTATTGTCACCTTTATATCCCTACTAAATATTGTGTAGTGGTTGAATGTTTCGACGGTCTCCTATCTTTCCGTTTTATATGAATCTTTCTTTTTTTTATACGTATATTTCCTTTCTGACGGCAAGAAGTGTTTTTTTAAATAAAAAAAAAAAAATAACACAACATGGCGAAAAGGACATAGACTTCCTTTTTTATTTCTAAAAAAGGAAGAATGTGTGTGTGTGGGTTGCCAGTTAGTGTTATTTAACGTTTTGGAGTTTTGGTCAATATGGTGATTCTTTTGTGTTGCGCTTTTCTTGTAGTTTTTGTCTAGAAAATGTACCTTTTTGGGTAAGACTGAAAAAAAAGAATGAAATAAATGTTGCAATAAAACAGAAAACATAAATGGCTGTAGTTAAATTTACGTTAGAAAGTTTTAAATTTATATAAAAAGTTACAAATGAGAATATATTTTAAAACTATATTAACGATGATTTAAAAACAAAAAGATTTTCCAAACCTTAAAACGGATTCAAAAGATTCCAAAATCTCAGTTCTGTCTCATATAGATACTACAAAAACTATAAAATATTATCCAAATCGGTCCTTTTTTTAAAACGAAAACTTTCTGAAAATGTAAATTTTAATATTAAAAAAATATTTTTAATATTTGCTTCCAGGTTTAAACTAAGTTTAAGCTGTCAACAAACTTAATTCACAACTTTAAAGTTGTCGCATAAAGAGGGGTGGTATCACCCGATAAATGTGTGGTAAACAGCAAATTAAAGAAATTAATTAAATATTAATTACCTGGAGAAAACTTTGATTAAACTTTTATTTTTCTTTTGTAATCACAAACTTTTACAGGTGAATGCATTTTATTTATAAATTAATATTTCACTACAACAAACTTTTCTGTTGTCTTCTTTCTCTCTATTCTATATTAAACTTTTACAAAGTTTCAAAAAACAAAAGTTTTTGCAAAATAACTGTCTTGTGTTTTAAAAAAATCTCCTACTGTAAAGGGTGAAATATTAGCGACTAGTTAGGTCATAAGGCAACAAATATAAATTTAAACAAAAGAATAACATTTATGGCCGAATTCACAGTCTTTAGTTAGCTAATGACAAAGGCTTAACTAATGATTCTTTATTCGCAATGCTTAGTTTGCCATAAGAATAACAAGTATTAGTTAAAGAACAGTTAGTATATTAGTTTACCAATGGTTAACTAATGACTGAGAATTCGGCCATTAGACGAAAACCATGGAGCACCAAACCAAAAATTTTAACAAAATTTAAACGCTAATGAAGAGTATTGTTATAAAGAAATCTAGCTGGATCGGTAACTGATTACAATCAAACGGAAAGGCAATCAGTAGCGCTTCTTTAATATTATTTTTTTTTTTAAATTTTCACTTTTGTCCAGCTTACTTTATACATATGTACATACTGTAGCGTACATTTTTGCATTGGTTTGTTATCCATTTAAACTTTCGTTAGTATTTTCTTTTATCATTAGTTTTCTTATTTATTCTAGAAAAAATCGCGACAGTAAATTTAGTTTTTAAACACAATTAAAGGCCAAACAAAATTTATATTAAAAATAACTTTACTTTCCCCATAAAACTCTTGTATAGACGACATACAACATGGTTGAATGTGTTTTATTTGAGAAAATTTCTATAAAACTTTAATTAATGTACAAATATTCTCAGACTATCTTTATTCCAAGTTTACTAAGTAACTAAGTGTGTTTTTTAGAGTACTTAATATGAAAGACAACCATCAGCAGCATTGAAAAGCAAAATTTAATTAGCTGTGTTTACAGTCGAGATTAAAAATGTTAAATTAATTGAAGTGGCAATTAAATATGTTAAAAAAAAGCAACAACAACCCCAATAAAAAAGTATTTATAAAACAGCAGGATGGAAAATTAAATAAATAAAATATAAATTAAGATGAAAAGCAAAGAATGTTTTTTTAAGTGGTTAAAGTTGTATAAATGGTGCTTCGAACTTATGTTTTATTAAAATTTGATTTGATTTTTTTTTAGTAATTAGATACAATTTGTTATAATTACAATTCATACAATTTATTATAATATTTATTATAATTAATTTAAAGTATTTGTTTCGTTTATTTTCAACTGAAAACAGTTTTAATTTGCAACTTGAGAGTCTTGAGGGTGATTTTTTAAAATTTATTCAATAATATAAGCTATTTATTATTTCCAATCTGTCTGCCATTTATAAGTTTTTTTTTGTTCTGTTTTTATTTTCTAAACTTTAGTGAAAAATTATGTCTCATAATGACCCTCATCATTGCCAATGATGTCGCATAAAACATGTTGCATTTAATAACTGTCTGAAAATAGATTACTACGGCCACCCTCTGGCCTTTAGCACACAGCTTTGTAACATGCACAATAGACTTTATGAAATAGAATGTTTTCAAGATTCAATAAATGAACCATAAGAATCAGTTTTAGTTCGATTATGTCTGCAAAATGATACGTGAAACAAAGAAATTATATGTAGTAGAGCTTAAAGTGTCTGTTGCATGTTTTGCTGAGTGGTGATTTTGTTATGTTTCATACTGCAAGTAAAATGTCATGGGTTGTACTTGTGTCTTGTTTTATTTTATTTGTTTCTGTAAGATACATATGTGTGCAGTTAGTCAGGATGTATCATTATTATTTATCTCTTTTTTTGGTTGGAGTATTGTTTAGGATCCTTTTAATGTAACTGTGTAATTTATTTCATTTAATTTCCAATAATTAATGTGATTTCTAAAGTTTTGTTCTTAGTTTGAAATTAATGTTAGTATGTAATCGTTTTTTTTTCCTAATTGATAATATAAGAGTGGAACAAAATTAAAGATCACATTTTTAATATTTCAATATAAAACAAAGCAAAATCTTTTATAACTTTCAGTAATGAGCTAAAATTCGAACTTTATGAATGGAAATTTGTCAATTATTTTAAACTTTACTTTTAAAATTTTGGCAAATAGTCGATGAAATTTAAACAATTTTGATAAAACATATAAACAAGTGTTTGGTTAATTCCGTGCTCTCTCGCAGAGTGACTAAAAAGTGCTACAGATGCCCTACCTCCGAGGAATATAGTGCGTGTCTAGTTCAGATACTAAAAACGAAACATTTGTGGAACCAGTTTTAACCTCGTATACACTAGAGGTCTGCACAAATGTATTTGACTGCCAAATGAGTGTTGTGTGTGTATTTGATTTTCAATTCAAATGTGTAAAACAAATGAGAGCTAGTCATTCACGTTCAATCATTTTAAATGAAAGATCAACACAACAGCGTTCATGAAAAAGTGAAACACATACACTAACACTAATTGTGTGTGCGTCTCAATTATATTATATTGCTTGATAAACTCAAATTCATACATCCCACAATAAAAAAAAAAAAAAACCTGTGTAAAGTTAAAAAACACACAATTCCTTCGTGTGTTTGTTGTCTTTCTTATTTTGTTAAAATTGGGTGTTTATTAAGTTTTTGTGTTTCGGTTGCCCAGCAGTCTTGTTTTTTCTTTAGTTTGGATTTACATAAATACAATTGTATTTACTCGTGCATATTTGTTATTTACAGTTGAATCAAATATTTCTCTCACAACACTCACATAATGAATTGAACGCTTTGCACAATATGTTATTTCATGCACACAATAAATTTTGTGTGATTCTTAAATCACACACAACACACTACTTGCTAGTTTGATGTGTGAATTCATGTGTCGCTTAATCGAACACATGCAGACCTCTAGTATATACCGCTTCTCCGCTTTGCATAAAATAGTCTTAACTAAATGAGAATGTTATGGCTTATTTTTAACTGCATTTATGTGATTTGTACTACTGTAACTATATTTGTCCCAGTCTAATGAATATTCAGTTGTATACTAGATTAAGAGCCTAACTAATACTTAACTACTTCTAAGTAATGCAGACAGTATAGTAGGCATACTAGAATATGTTATACAGTAAAGTTTTGTAAATAAAATCAAATTTAACTAAAATAAATTTTTTTTTATACATGCATCTCATATTGTTATAAATCAATTTAGATTTATTTACTTGTTATGCATCATATCTTGTAGAATACATTTTTTTTTTTGCATTATCAAATGATTTTTCTAAAACATGGTAAGGTTTTGCAACAAGAGAAGCAGCAGCAAAATCACGTTTTCAATGTTTCTTTTACATTCAATGTATTTAAACAGGAGTCTAGATTATTATTTTCCGTTTTTCCTTTCTTCTTTTTATTTCATTTCAGCCATATATACAGTCGAGTTATACGTCATTTCCATTTCTTTTAACATCCATTATAAAGCATTCATTGTCTGGCGCTTAAGTACCCACTTGACATGGTATGATGTCTTTTTTTTTTTTTTTTTTTTTGGTTGTGTAAATGAGAGAGTATAGTGGTTATATTTCAAAACCAACCAACCAACATCACCGCCTTTGAATGTTAGTAGAAAATTCAACAACATTTTCCAGCTCTGTAAAATAGTGTTAGAGGGGAAACTGCTAGCTACCAGCAGTAAATAGTTCAATAATAAATGTTGTGCTTTGTCAGGATTATTGTTTCATTTGTTCCAGCATTAAACATATTTTTTTGTGCCTTCCCCTGGCGGTGTGTCCTGTCCTAGCCAAATGTATGACAATGCTTGTAATAGGTTTTAAACGTTTTACTGCCACACAGAGAGCAATGTGTTTGGCTGGCACAACTTTGTCTTGTTGGTTACGTTTGTTCATTCATACCTTTAGTACTTTATAATAAATCGCACCTGGACATGTTGTTGTTATTTTATTATTAGTTTTTTTTTTTGTCCGTCTGTATCCATGTACCTTTATTATTGGCTTTAAATGCTACCATTTCCACTACTAGTCTTGTTTGTTTGTACTCCGACACTTTTGTTTGTGTGCTTTGATGGTGCTCGCCTCTAGAGTTTTTAGCAGCTATTTGATTTTAATGCTGGCTTAGGGACAAATTTTATTATGGTTTTACCATAACAAAAGTATACGTATATTCGTCGTTGAGTTTACAAAAGTTGATACTACGAGCCAGTTTTAAAATAAACCAGCCAACGAGCCACATGTAAGTGATGGGTTTTTTGAAGTGTAAAATTTAATTATGGTAAAGTGTTGCAAGCAAACATTTTAAAAATGATTTATGACTAAATAAATTGTACATTATATCAATTTAAATGGTTAATAATAGGAAGTTAATATTGCAAGCCATGATATTTGAATTGGTCAGGTTCTTAGGCACAGAAAAAGTTAGTTAGAATACTTAATTTGAAGAATTTTTATTTATCGTATATTGCAAAAATTTATATTTCTATCGAGATTTGTTCTCGTATATAAAGTAGTTGCTCTTTTGCCTCAGTGCTGAAAATATAAAGATAAAAGACCAGTGCTAGGCACTCATAGCCACTATGGCTTGAAGAAGTTAGTTTATTTTCCTGTTAAAAACATTAATGTCAACAAAGTTCATACATCTCACAATAAATAGCTGGTCTGATAATGAAAGTGTATTACATGTTCTCTTTGTGTCGAAAACTGTATTAATCTATTAAGCAACAAACCGCCGCTCTTTGGTATATGTGCTTAGGAGATTCATTACTCTTGAATGAACTATAAATCCTCACTAGATCTTTACTCTGAAATGGTTACAATGTTCTCTCATTTTAACTTCACACTTGGCAAACAAATTTTAATCTGCTTAAATTTCAACATTAATATTCGATTTTATAAATTATTACTGAAAATACACTCCTCTCTATATTTATGGTGAAATGAAACTTTTTTCGTAACTTCACAAAAAACACATGATGATGCATAAAACTTGAAACAATTTCTATTAAGCTTTAGTGATTTAAAGAGGAAATAATAAAACGTACACTTGTTTTGGCAAAACTAAAAACTATCGAGAATTTCTAAAAATCGTTTCACTTTTATTATAGGAAAAAAATTATTGCTCTCCTCAAGTTTTTTTTTTTAAACAAAAAAATTTTTTATGGAAGTTGTGTGTTTTTTTTTTGCAAAACTTTTCCCTTTTTTTTTTGCTAAATAATCATAAAGTTGTTATTTTTTTTTTTCGTTCATAGTTGTGTTGTATTCTAATGCCAACCCTTGAAATTGCTTCTGTTTTTTTCTCTGCTGCGTTTTCGGTTGCAGTATCAGGAAATACTTTGGCACTTGTTTGTTGCATATTCTTCGTTTTATATTTATTTTGTAGAATGTTTTTCTGCAACCACTTGGCAACATATTCTTTCTTTTTTTAGGTTTGGGTTCTTTTGATATGTGTTTGATATTTGCACAACACATATGAATGAGTACTTGAAATATTTTTCCTTTCCTTTGCAAAAAAAGAAAGATCTAACCATGATATACTGTATGTCTGTTGCTACAACCAGCCAAGTCATTGACAATGTTTCTGGGTATCTTTTGTTGGTTTTTAGAGGAAATTTTTAAATGTAATAAAAACTGGGGGATTTTTTAAAACACTCGAGAAAAAGTTTGGCAATTAGGTACAAAGAGAAAGTAATTTTAAGAAATATAAAATTGTCCTTAAATATGATAAATAATAATATACCAAAGTGAAAATTAAAATTTCCTTAAATTTCGAAACTGGGAAATTTTATAGTTTAACACAAATTTTCTTAATCACCCCTATCGTGAATAAAAATTCCACATGAAATTTGTTCCCTTTTATTTTTTTAACATTGAATTTTAATATAAAAAATGTGAAAAGGAAAATGAAATTTCATGTGGAATTTTTTCACGATAGGGGTGAATGGCTAGCATAATCAAACTGTCATTTTTATCACTTTTAAATTCTTTCAAAATATCCTATATTTACTAATATTTTTCTATGAGTTTAACAACACATTTGTTTCTTCTGTCCTTTCAAATATAATATAGAATTTCATAAAAATTAACACGTTAAGTTTCTATTCCAAGTGTAAAACTATTCCTCTGGATCTTAACAAAACGAAAGTTCTATACTTTTTCTTACCCTTCAAGCACAAAACATACATTTTTTTATGGAATTTCTTTCCTTTTCCTTCACACTGTTCTCTGGCTGTCTAACCAAGATTTGTTTCATATTATTTTTTTCTTTTATATTTATTGTTATTTTGTAGTTATAGCCAATTTATAAACGCGTGTTTTTGGCATTATTTTATTATGTCTACTGTTGGTTTTACTACTTTATTTTGTTGTTTGCAAAACATTACGAAGGAAGACGGAATAAATGAGAAATTGCATGTAGTATTTTTATTTGCACCTCATAAAAAAACAACGGAATTTTACAGTTTTGCAATTTATTTGGCGTGTAGACAAAAAATCAAAAACAGGACACTATTACTTACCATACTCTCACTTGTCAGTAATGTAACAACACTTGCACTTTGGTTCCTACTCTGTGTGAACATTGCACATGAATTCGTTTAGTCCTGAGGGATCATAAACCTTTTTTTTTTTAGTTGTGCAATTTGATGGTGCTATTGGTAGTTGGTGTTTCAGTTTCTTTTGTTTTCTCCTAACTAACCAACATTATAACAATTATGAGGGAGGTATTGTCATAAAAAAACTGCCCTATTCCTAACTAGAAAACACTTGGACTCAGTAGTTGGGTTTATTTTACATGTTTTCAGTTTGGTTTAATTTATAGAATTTCCTTAAATAATGTATATATCCTTACTTTTACTTTCCTTGCTTGCTAGACGGAATAGAGACAGACGGAAAGACCGACAGACATTTGAATGATGACGTTGAAACATTTGTTTCATTTCCCACAATTTTTTTTTTTTCAAATATGACGTTTAACTTTGTTTATGTTAGTTACAATACTTCTGGTCAACCCTCTTTATTCCACTTATAATTTAAGGAGCAATCCACGTTTTTGCTGCTCAATTCTGTATTTTACCTTGTTATCGAGCAGTGCTTGCTTTGTTAATTATAATTGCTTCCATAACATTTTTGTGTGGTAAAATAACTTTTAATAACTTTGTATGTACTTATATATAGAAATTTATAGAATGAGATTTTATTGTTTTTTCTTCATTTACTAATTGTTTTTCTTTTCTTGTTTATTTTCAGGTATGTAGTGTAATGGATTTAATTTTCTAGCTTAATTAAACAATATTTCTTATATTTGTCTGGGCAATGGTAAGAAAATGATTGTTATTTTGTAAATATTTACAAGGAAAATTACAAAAGTTAAATACCTTCTGTTTTAGGGCAATCAATGATGTAAACTTGAATCAAATTTTTATTATTTCTAGAGTCCGACCGAAACCGAGTTTTTTCAGGCCGAAATATATTAATACTATTAATTTATATTAATACTATTAGTTTACAAATTTAGATAATTTTAAGGTGTCCTAAAGTACCGAAACTACTCCATAAATGTTGTTTTTTTCATCTTGAGCTGACAATTTTTTTAAACGAACAGTTTTTACTGTATTCTTAAATATTTTACAATAAAATATAGATTTTCGTTTTTGTTAATTATATTAAAAATGTGTATCACCTTAAAAATTCCTTCATCTATGTTTTTCCTTTATAAAGGGCTTTGTTTCGGTATTTGTTCAAAATATGGCCGAAAACCGAATATTGGTATTCGGCTAAATTTTGGCATAATCCGGAATTTAATACTCGTTTGGACTGTAATTATTTCAGATTTTTTTAAGTCTATAAATTTTAATAATAGTCGACTCACTCTATATTTATGTTCTATGACATTTCATAGGTGGAGAAATTGTGGCAACAAAGAACATACATATTTCAATGTGAATATTGTACAAGGTGGCGCAAAAGTAATCCTCCTATCAGAAAATGCTATAAATTTTGCGAGGCCCCTAATGTCAGTTCTGTCAGCAATATTCTGCGTTCTGGAGCAGTGTAGCGTAACATTGTTTATTAACGTGTATTTCGCATGTGTTTACTACACAAATGTCAAAACAGAACTGACATTAGGGGTCTCGCAAAATTTATATCATTTTCTGATAGGACGATTACTTTTGCGCCACCTTGTATATTAAGAGACATTTTAATTCTAAACGGTTTTTAATGAAAGCCGTTTTCAGAATTTATAAAAACATTTAAATATCTTTATATGTACATGCCTTACGAAGTTACTCATAACTAAAAAACCTTCTTTTTCTTCAGTTCAGTTCAGTTAAAAGTTCTTTTTCTAGAGTTCAATTAACCCTTTAATGCCTAAGACCATCTATAGACGGTCATCAGTTGAGTATTAAAAACAACTGGTTTTTTCCGTGTAGCCACTAAGACCGTCTATAGACTGTCTTTCTTGTTTTTGTCCTGGAGCTTTCCAGGAGTATTTTTTTCTGAATTGAAACTGAAATTCGTAATTTGCAGATGAAAAAATTATTTCTGCAATTGGAACGTATTATAAAGACCGAGTAATTTATTTTACAAATGAAATTATTTTGTTTAATAAATGACATTTAATGGCAATTTATTACAAAAGTTATATGAAATATTTTCCATAAAAGTCTAGCAAACTTTGCATAAATTTAATTTTAATTAAATTTCTAACCAACCAACCAACCACAAACGCAAATCTATTTATTTATTTCGTTTGAAAAATCTTTTAAGTCAAATTTAAAAATGCAAACAATTATTCAAAATCTTTTGTAAATCAATACAAACTGCAAATATTTATATTTATAAATTTTTAGCAAAGTTTTGCAAAACTTTGTTTTTCATTTCAAACATAAATATTTCTTACAAAGCAAATCACCAGCATTTGTAATAAACCTTTTAAAAGTAAATTACCATTAAAGAAAAACCCAAAAAAATAAAATGAACTTTTGGTAAAATATCGCAAAGATAAAATGAAATCTGAGTAAAACAGTGAAACCTTAATAACATAAACAGCAAATTAATGTAAATTTCAAGTAAACATAACAAAATACTATAGTGTAATATATGGTTGTTTAAAATAATTTTCTAAATGTTTTACTTATTATTATTGTTAAACTTTTTATTTAGGTTTCACTGTTAAAATGTGATATTAATAACAAACATTTCCGAATTTGAAATAGAAAAAAAAAACAACTTATCTTAAACGGTCAATACATTTAGTTTTCATAATAACCAACTAACAAACTAAAAAGACAAACTTTATTTTCTTTTATTCATAGCAAATAAACTTTAATAGTAATTTTTCTTAACTTTTTTTTTTTTTTTTTTTTTGTATAAAATACAAATATGAAAGATTTAAAGGAAGGAAAAACAAAAAGAAACAGGCGGACAATGGTCTAGTGTCGGTCTAAAACTTGGTTAGATGGATGGCTGGTGGTTTGTTAGTTAGTTTGTTATGGCTACATGAAGTATTTGTATATTTCATTGCTTTAGTTGGTAGTCACCGTGGCAACAGAGCAACAATTTATGCCAATTACTCGTTTATTTACAGTAGTTATTCATGTTTCTAAATGTCTGTTTATATCTTTGGTTTATTTCTCGGTCTCTCTCTCTCTCTCTTGGTAATTTTTATTTACTTTATACGCATTTGCATTAAAGCCATAATCTAAATAATTTGTACATATAATGGTATGAATAGAAGAAATAGAAAAGGAAAAGAAATCAACCAACCAACCAACAGACAGACATGCAACAACACTTTTTTTTATGAACAATTTGAAGAAAAACTTGGTATAATAGAAACAAATCTACCTCATCAAGTAAATTGCAACACGTCACTTTACTGCCAAAGTGAATAGTAAAGATTGCAGTTTGTTGCTGCTGCTGCCGTTTGTTGTCTAGTGTTGCAGCAACAAAACAACAACAACAGCAAAAAAAAAACTGTAAAGATGGCAGCAAGAAATATGAATTTAAATTTGCATAGTTAAATAGATAAATCTACATAAATTGCTTTGGTTTGTTTCTCTAGCTGACTGGCTGGCTGTGTGTGTTTTTCACTCTTATTGTACAGAGATCCCAACACCCACATTTTTCTGCATGTTTGCATGTGTTGTTTACCAAGATTGACCGTTTTTAAACCAAAATAACGAATGAAACGTTTTGAAATGGACAAAAAAAAAAAAAAAAAAACAGTAAACACTTTTTTGCAGTTGTTTTTGGTAAATGATGAATTTAGCATTTGTTAAATTTTCATCATCATCGCCACCATCATCGTCACTAAAAGTTCAGGTTAACCCGTAAAAGGCCAGACACTATGGCCCATAATCATAGTCATAGAAAAAGCTTACTTTAAGCAAAAGCATGCTTTTTTTTTAAATTCAGAACAAAATTTATATGTTTTTGTTGTTTAAAAGTCTACTTTTACTTCAAGTATGCTTTTTCTATGACTATGATTATGGGCCTATTTCTTAAATAAAGAAATTTTCAACCACTTCTAAAGAAGTCCAAATACAGTGGGTGACCAAATTATTAGTTACACATGCAAAATTGTTTAGTTTGAAGCCGTATAACATTTTAAAATAGTGGAAATTTATCCTTTAATTTGTTCTTTTAGGTAAATTAAGTGTTTCTAATTCAATTCAAAATAAATTCTTTTATTTTAAAAATATATATTTGAGGAAAAGAAATATTACAAAAATTTTTTAAAAAAAATCTTAATATTTCGTAGAACCTTCTTTGGCATCAATTACAGCTTGCAGCCTTTTTGGCATGCTCTGAATTCATTTTTGAATATTTTCTTTTAGTTCTTAATCGTGATACCACACTTTAATCAATTGAAGCAAAATTGCATATTTCACACTTCAGAGCAGAATGACAGATAATGATCTACAACTGGACTCTAATGTCACCAATCATTGTTGACACTGTACAAAATATTTAACAGTATTACCAGAATTAAAATACGAAAACATCTGGTACAAGAAATAAATTTATATACGTATTATAAGCGGTTGAATCTTAATTAATATAGTGTAACTAATAATTTGGACACCCACTGTATATCTGTTCATTCTTCAAAAAAGTAATGAAAATTAAATTTTTTGCTATCACTGCCAAAGATGTCTCTATAAATCTGTTCTCGATTCTATATAAAATTATATTATTTCATCCACAAAATAAAAAAGTAATAAAAATGTCATTATTCTTAAGTAATTTTTAACCACGTTCAAAGAAGCGTACAAAAATCTATTAATATAAAATTATTATTGATTATTATATGCATATAAGTAAGAAAAGTGAGAGCATGCATTATATGACTGACTACCTTGTGTTAAGTTTATTGCTTCGAAAAGTATTTCTCAGAACTTGTGAAAAGTAGATATTACTTCTTTTTCTCTTCTTTGTAAGTTCATTTAATGCTAGGGAGTTATAACCTCCATTACTTGGTTGTTTTGTAATAAAAGAGATGAAAAATAACGTTATATTTATTAAACTTAATACCTTTCGTAATTGCTTTTGATTTATCATGAACAATTCGATTCTAATATAATTTTCAATGTCTCGTTTAAGACCTTTTCACCTAAAACTGTTTAAGAAAAACCCAGAGTAAAATTTTTTTTACTGTGCAAAATATTTACCAACCACATAATGGGGTTTAAATTTTAGCTTTATAACTTTTACAGACTGTGAAAGTATTTTTTTCTTTCTTTTTTTTTTGTTTCATTTATTTGCTTCTTTTTTTTTCTTATGTGAATTGTAGATTTATATGACTTTTGCCTTAGGGTTTTCTCAGTTTCTTTTTCCACTGCAATTCGAGCTCGTTTTCTATGCAAGATTAGTTTGAAATGATAAAGTGCATTAGTTGAGTTAAAGGGAAGTACGGGTAACAGCAGCAGTGGCAATAAAATGTTATTGGTGACGTTTGTTTTTTATATAGTAAATGTTTGCTCTAAAAAGCAAAAACTTGCATACAAGTGTAATGTTAAAAGTCTAGTTTTTATTTTCTATTGCAGTAAATATGTATTCAAAACATCATCATTATTGGCGACGACATTTCGATTGGATTTCTAGAAGGAAATAAGTTTAAAATAGATTTTTAAAAGAGTTTCCAAATCATTGCAGGAAATATCTACTAATACTAATATTCCTTTGCAATAAAATAAAAAGGGAATCAATTTTATTTTTGAACAAAAATATTGTTAGAAATTGAACAAATCGTATTAACATGAAAGTAAAAGTTTCAAAATAAATAATTGTATTTATTAACCCTTTGACGACCATAGGCAAGTATGCTTGCCCGGGGTTCTTTAGATTATATATTTGTCCAGGTAACAGATACAGCAAATTTGTCAAAGACTGTTTTATAGAAGAGGATTGGGGCAACAAGAATGTGGTTGAGTACGAGTCCCCATCGGGCCCCCCTTGTTCCATACGAGGCTCCAAATTTAGCCAAAAAAACTATTTATGACGAGGGCTGCCAAGGGGTGAAAACAGGGCGCAAGGGGATAAGAGTCAATTATGTTTTGGATTCAACCTTAATCTATCAAAAAATATAATGGACAAGTTTGCGTAAGCTCCAAGCTGTCTACAACTAATCAAATTATGTTTGGCAATTACGTTTGCCTATGGGTTGAAACGGAAATTAACGTTTCTAAAAAACTTTACAAATTAAATTAATTAGATAATGTTAAACACTGAAACAGCATGCCACGGCTCCGATTTGAGGAAATTACAGCTAATATTCACTTTTGCGACAACAATAAAGCTGATGTTAGTGACCGTGCGTATAAAATTCGGCCAATTTTAGATCATATTAACAAGGCTCTGCCGAATGCGTATACTTATTCAAAAAAGCTGTCAAAAGATGAACATATGGTAAAGTTTAAGGGACATAATGCTATGAAACAGTACATGAAGGCCAACCCCATTTCGTGGGGATTCAGACTTTGGTGTTTATGTGAGGCAGAAACCGGGTACTTATATAATATTAACATTTACACCGGAAAAAAACCATTTGTTGAGCACGGTCTTGGCGAGGCTGTTGTTTTGCAGTTATGCGAGCCACTGGTAAAAAAAAGGGGTTGAAGTTTACTTCGACAATTTTTTAACAAGCCTGAATAATGGCGTGCGGAATCTGATGTAATAGAAAGCACATACCGAATAATTTTCCGGCGGATAAATATATGAAAAGAGGGGACATAAGTTACTTCATGTCGGATAGCATTTCCGTAGTCAAATGGATGGATAATCGTGGTGTCTACCTCGCCTCAAATTTTATTGACCCAACAGCGGTATTCAAGGTCAAGCGACGTGTAGCTTGACAAGCTGGTAAAATAGATATTGATTGCCCCCTGATTAAATAGCACTAGCACTATAACAAAGGAATGGGAGGTGTCGATCTAATGGATCAAAAAAAAGTATATCGTACTCATAGATCGTAGAAGTAAATGGCGTTTTTATTTACGTTTGTTCTTCGACCTTTTCGAGTTATGTGTTCACAATAGCAATATAATATATAAAAAACTCATATTGGCCAACAGTTCCTCAATCAATTTGACCTCCATGGAATTTCGGGCAGCTTTAGCCAAAGAGTTGATAAGTACCTTCAATTCAAGGAAGCGTGGCTTTTCACCCGCAACCAAATGTGTAACCCAGTTTATAAGCAAACCCAAATATCTCCATAAAATGGAAAAACGTGAAGGCTAGTGTTCTCATTGTGCTTCCAATAATAGGTATAGTCGCACAAATGTTTTTTGCGTTCAATGTAATATGTTCCTTTGCTTGACTACGTCGAGTGATTGCTTTGGAATCTATCACGAACAACACTAATTATAATAAAATTTTGTGATCTCTTGTATTTTTCTTTACGTTTTAAATAAAAACTGATTTTTAAATTGTTTCTGCAATTAAATAATTTGGGATGAAAAATGTCGTTTCAACCTATAGGCAACTATATTTGCCAAGCAAAATGGGGGACTTAGAGGGTTCCCAGGAGGGCAATTTTTTTTTTCATAACTACTATTAGACCATAGGTCGCGAAAATATAACAAAAAAACAAATCGCTTCAGCCAAAAATGTTTGGTCGTCAAAGGGTTAACAACATTTTTGAAAATCCGTTTTTAAGCTTGTCTTAAAATGCGTTTAACCAGATATTAGCCAAACAAAATTACAACCCTCAATTATCTTCTCAAAGCTTTTATTGCAAATAATTTACTAACATTTATTATTATCTATATTAGGGTTGGTTTTTATCAAATTAGTTATTACTTAAATACAACTAATAACAATAAAAAATAACACATCTGCTTGTTATATATGTATGTATGTATGCCTGTATTCAAAGCGGAAGCAGCTGACACTTGAATTAAACAATTTGGAAGCAACATTTTTTGCAACTTTAAATTTTCGTAAATCATGTCAATAAGCTGACCAACAACAAAAAAAGTTTACCGCCACTATTTTTCGAACAAAGAAAATTAGTTAAATGACATTTTTTTTTTCTACAGTTTTTGCAAATGCAAATGTCAAAACGGAAATGAGAAAACACCCCGGTGTTACTAGACGCAAATAAGGGACACGAAATATTTGTGCAAAATGTTAATTATGCAAATTCTAAGAGGCACGTGTTAGGGTCAGTTTTAAGAACAGCATAGGGGTAGAAGGAAGTTGGTAATATAAATATAAATTATATTTGCGTACATATATGTATGTGTAATAAGAATATTTTGAGAGAAATTTAAATGAAAGAATACACAAAATTTTCAAATTAATTTGACACAAAGAACATACAGTTGTGACTATTGTTATGATCTGATTGTCTGATCAAAATGTGATTGGCCTAAAGTTTTGTAGCGAGAAATTGTAAATATAAAAATACATTTTTTATTTATTTATAACTGTTATTTTAAATAAATATAGAGCACAAAATAGTAATAAATCCTTACAATAGCTGAGAAAACTTAATTGCAACACACACTTGGCTCTATAAACTTGCTTGAGATCTTGTCAAGCAAATCGTTGTTCATTAACCAACTTAGGTATTTTGCTCCATCTCTCTAATCTACAATCTTTGATAAATAATTTTATTTAACTATTTTTCCTTGTTTTTGGTTTTGTCACGAAAAATTAATTATTTTCCAGATATGTATGCAAAAATGAATATTGTCAAAGTTTAAAATTAATTATACAATTGCGTGCCACATCTACTTCAGATGCTGGGTTCATCTCCTACAGATGCACCAGCCAACCATCTATGAAATATCACACTAGAAACTTTTCTAAGAAACCATAATTTGGTTCTAAACTTGTGAACATTTCACATATAGTATGTATGTAGTATTTGTATTTGTATTTTTCTATTTCTTTTAAGACAGACAAACTTTTTATTTCAGAAGTAGTAGTATTACTTACTGTAAAGAGTGCCAGAAGTTTTTTACGATTTTTTTTGTTAGTTTGCATCATAAAAACTAATTCAATTAGTTAGTGCGAGTAGAGAAATAACAACGTCTGTCTGTGTCTTCTGACTCTTATGCAATACAATTCCCCAGTATTAGACGTATGAAATTCGTATGGTCTAAACAAATTATTCCATACTGAAATCCCCCATCTGTAAGTAATAAAAACTTATGTTTAAGAGAGACCAAAAAATTCTTAACCAACAGCAGCATACAAAAAATGCACATGTTCGAAGTACTGAACTACTACTACTACTCGGTATTGTACACTATTCATTTGCGGTCATAAACTAAACTGTTTTTCTTTGAATGTGTTAGATGTCTAAGAATTTTGTAGATATTTCGTTTTTTATCTCTATAGCCGGACAAGTATTGTTGTGTATTTGCTGTCATTTGGTTTACAACCTCGTATGGAATTATACACAATTTTTGTGTAGTTTTTTACTTTTTTGACAAAAAGAAAAAAAATGCGTAAATATTTATTACATACAAGTCTGGTATTTGTTGCTAGTATTTCATACACTATTTGCAAATATTACAGCCATAAAATATCAAGCCATTAAAAGTGCACCATAATTATCTTGTTTTTGTTTGCGTTTTCTGTGGCAAGGTTTTTTTCCAACTGCATCTTAAATAAATAATTTAAGCGTAATAATATGTAATTACTGGTCATAATTAATAAACTTTTAACACTTTTTGTTCATAAAATTATATAAAAACTTCTGCTATATAATTTGTTAATAATATTTAGCACTACTGTTTTCCTCAGTGTAAAAAATGTAGGTAGTAATTAATTTTTAAACATATTTTGTAGAATTCATATCAAGAAACAATTCAGTGCATATCTGTCAAAGAGCAGAACATGACCGACATTTTTTGCCATTAATGCCTTTTCGCCTTTAAAAATTTTTATGTACTGTGGCTCACAGCTTATTTTATAAAGTGTTTTTTTTTTTTGTTTTGAAAGAAAACTAACAGGATTTAAAAAAAAGAAATTGGTGTCATTTAAAAGAGAAAATCTTATAGACTATAATAAACTACAAACATTTCTTGCAAAAATGTACATTTGAATATATTAAAACTAAAACAACCAACATAATCTCGTTTTTTCACGTCACAGCTTTTTGTATGCAGTCAATTTCTAGCGATAGCTCAGTGCAGCGTTGTTGGATTTTCGTTTTTTTTCTACTTCAATCAATATTTTCTATTGAAATGTGAATTTTGTAACACAAAACAGTTGAAGTGAGTTTTTAAATCAAATCTTAAAGCTCTTAAAAAACCACTCTTTACAAATAATAGGAAAATATGAGGTTTATTGTTTATGATATAGCAAAACAGCATTATAGCGTGTTCAGATATGACCCTTAATTGCGTTAATCGCAATTAACGCCATTATTGAGCTCAATATTCCATATAAAATCTCAATTAATTATTGCGCAATAAGTACGAAATTGTTATAATATTGATTAAGATTTCGAATGCAACACTGTTCACAACTGTGTTTAGTGAACAAAATTGTATAAAATGCAAATGTCAACAAAAGAAATCATTAAAAAATCAATGTGAAGGTAAGTTTGTTTACGTAGAAACACAACAACCATATAGAGTATTTTTTGTATTGTTTTCCAACTGTCAAATGATTATTGAGTAAGCTGAAAATTGCGTATGCCTGAACACTTAAAATAATATTGTCAATTAACCGAATATTGACTCAATTAATTTTCATATCTGAACACAGTATTACCCTATGTTACTAAAAAGCTGAAATTGCTGGTAAAAATAAACTTCTGAATAATTGAATAACATTTTGTCGGAAAGAAAACTGATAAAACTACCAGCTAACTGAAATAATTTTTCAGCATACCCTCGTGTGAACAAAACAGACAATAAGCAGTAAATGTTTTTTTTTTCATATGTTCTGGAAAATATGTCAACTTCATGAAAAATAAATTAATTTTAATTTGATAAACAAAAAATGGAAAGCAGACGTTTGATTTATATTTTTTTTTAACAAACAAATGTTTTCACAAACACAAACAATTTCTTGTCAGTAATTTGTCAAAAGTAATCGGGTTTTCACTGGTATTGCCACATTTTAGAAAAAAAAAATTATTATTTTACAAGGAAGTTGTAATAACGAAATATTTTAAAGGTCACTTTATTCCTCACTTTAATTAAAGTTACCATTTACTATTAAGAACATTAGAGGCAAGTTGTAATAATGGCCCTAAAACGTACATTTTTGCAATAAATTATTTTTGTTTGTTAGACTATAACATTCTTTCTTTTAAATGACACCTATTTCCTGTTAGTTTTCTTTTTATGGAGCTTTGAAAACAAAAAATTGCACGGCATAAAATTAGTTGTGAGCCACTTTATTCGTTACCAGTTCATAGTTTTGCCATTTTTTCAGCATATAGCACCCAAAAATACAAAAATTTAAAGAAAGCCACTTTGTTTTTTGGACATTACAGTTGTTTGTCTGTAAATTTGATTAATAAATTTATACTTTTTCATTTGCTACAACTAATTTTAGCCATTTACACGTAAATACCATATAATTTTTTTTAATTTTATTTCCATTTAATTTTGCTTTTGAGCATTACAACTCAATTTCAAAGCACTATGATTTTTATGGCCTGTCTACACCCGAAACAACAACAACTACAACACAAAAAGGTAGTAAAAACAAATAGAGCATATTTTAAGGGGGGATCGTAAAACAAAATTCGTATACAAACAACATTCATGGACCATAACTTTGGAAATAGCTACTGATGCTCAACCATTGAGCCAATAAAAAAATGTACGAAATTTTCATAACAAACTAAATAAACAAAAGGAAACTAACTTTATTATCTTTAACTCTTCTTTTTCATTGACACCTTTGAGACAAAATGAACATATTTGTCAGACTTAAGGTGCAACACACAAGCTTTTAAACAATTTTATTTTAATGTCCAACATTTTTAATTTTTTTTTATGCAGTTTGTTAGAAAAACGTACAATTACCTTTTTGCTCTGCTGACATGGGTGTAAATGTTTAGTTTAGGTTTTAGTTATACATATTTATTTAAGTTGTTCTTTTTTTTTGTACATACTTGTGCAGTCAGTCAAAACCAGCAACAACTGTTTGGTGCTTTTTATTAGTTCGAAAATAAAAAGAGTATAACGCAAAAGTTATTGCTGCAAAAAGGTAACATATATTTTTTTCTGTATTTATATTTTGTTTATTGCTTTAGTTCTTTGCTATTTATTTGCTGTATTTTTTTTTATTCATTTTGGAATTGAAACAAAAGGTCTTTCTTTTTATTCGAAAAAGGTTAATAAACTAAAGATATATTTTATATTTTGAGCAAAATTTGAACTTTTCACCTTGAGGATATTTAAATTATTGTATTATATTGCTTTGCTGGCTTTATTTGCCATAAACAAATTTGATAAAAATTTAATTTGTTTTCAAAAGTTTGCAAATATTTGAATAATGTATGTTTCATTTGTAATGCAATTTTTGTTTGCTTGACTTTCATTTAAAACTTTTAATCCAAAAAGGAAATTATTTAAATTTGTAAAATTTATACATATACTATATAATTTCTACAAAATCCCCCTTTGCTACTCTGAGAACAACCAGTTGGAAACTCAATTTAATAACTTACATATATACAGTGTATATTATATTTATATATTCTGGAACCTTAAAGAAATGGAAATTGTTTGTATCTTGTATACATTTTTCAGAGATGTGCTGAACAAATAAATTGTCTCCTTAACCAAGCTTTCACCATAAATATCTCTCATTTTTATATTAAATGAATATTCACATTTAGCTGATATCTTCAAGTTTAAGTCAAGTTTTGTAAAATTCAATCAAAATTCCATTTAAATAAAATAAATTTTTATTGTTTCAGTTTTTTGGTAACGAATTTTCAATTTTCACGCATTTCAAACAGCGTTATAACAATAACAAGCTAAACTTTAATAAATTTTCAACAAAAAAAGCCAGTTTAAAAAGTTTAAATGTCACTTAAGCACAATTATACATTGGTTGCAGATGCAGATTGGAAAACCAAAACAATAAAATAAAGAAATACATAATAAACATTAAATTATTCATGTCAGCACGTGATTTGGGTGAATTGTTTTAAACAAAATCCATGTTTTTTTTTTCTCCAAAAAAAAACTGAAAACAAAAAACAATGAAAACGTTTAAATATTTATTTTGATACAATTTCAACAAAAAAAAATGTGGTTAAAGACAAGCGTGACACTCTCTTGTAGAAAAACAAAAATAAAATACATACTTAATTCGAAAAGCTTGATGCCGTTTTAGCGATAAATAAAATTATGTATTGAAAAGAAACCAACCAAATGCAAGACAATTGTTTTCTTGAAAAAGAAAAGAAGCTGCAGCAGAAGACCAAAACCCAAAGTCATGTCATCAATGATTATAAAATGATTTATAGGTCTTAAGATAAGCAGAGTCTTAAATATTTTTTAAGCAGCAAAAGTCTTAAAACACAATAAAAAAACTTAACTTAATAAAAGATACATACCTATACAAAAAATTATATATAAATCCAAATTTCTTTGAAAATGTTAACATTAAAAACAGAAATTATATTTTTTCTCTTCTGTATAATTCTTTATTTTGAAAAAAAAATTAAGACTAGAGAAAACTGTTTAGTGTTAATATAGATTTACCAAAAATTTGTTTAAGGCCCCGATTATCGTTCCCAACACTAAAATTGTTGTGTTGTCTCGATTACAACACAACATGCATTTATTTAAGATTAAGCCAATAAGTGTTGTGAATCGTAATCGCAATTTACAACATACAACATCAAAATATTTACTTAGTATTGTGAACGGCAATCGGGGCCTAAATTTAGTTACAGAAATGGATGCGTGTATTCGATATTCAAGTGGCAGTAATGCTTAACACGAGCAATTGTAACCAGCTCTGGCCAAAAAAAAAGTAACAGGAACTGACACAAAACCAGCCATCTAACAAGTTTCTGGAGTGTAAGAAAAGGACCAGTTCTAGTTGTAACACTTTATACGAAGTGGACATTAATATAATTGACAACATTAACCGGCCTCAAATCAAAGAAATGCACTTAAAATTATTAAACGGTTTTTAAGTGCAAAAACTTAAATGTAATAGTTTTTCATTTTATTTCAATTAATAAAACAATTTCCTTAAATAGCAACAAGCCCGATGTAACAATTTTTAAGAAATAAAACATTAAATTCTCACGTATAAATACAATATTTAAAGATTTTAAAAGCTATACCACATGATAATACTGTTGTTTAATCCACCACTTTTTTTTTTTTTTTTTTTTTTTTGTTAAAAATCCCATTTACCATACATGAATGGTTGTTAAAATAAAAGTACTTTCCGAATTGCGTTTTCTTCCTCCGTTCTTTTTTATTTTTAATAAACCGTGTGACAAAAAAAAAAAATTAATTATGTCACATTATGTAATTTGATAAGATTTTCAATATTCCAAGTTTGGTTTGATAGGATTTTTGGACTCCTTTGTATTGTCTGTTTTATTTTATATTTGTCTTATTTTTTTATTTTGTGTAGTGGTAACAGCTCTTAGTAGTTGTCATCGGTTTTACAATACAACACCAGCGAGTAAAATGATACAGATCTTTAACAAAAAAAAAAACCTTTAAATAAAAACGTACATAAATACCCAAGTAGTAGTTGTGTATTTTTTTTTTATAAGAAAACCACAGTGGCAGTGGTATGTGTTATTGTTGTTCCACTGAATATAAAACAACAAGACACGATTTTGTACACGTTGTTTTAGTTGTTCAGGTAACAATGCCAAGGCAGGTAAAAAAATATATTTTCATATAAAAACAACAATAATACCAAATATAGGCCCCCTTTTTTTATTTCATGAAGATTATCTTTTCAATAATAAGAAGAAAACAAAAAAAAAACTGAAGCACCATGAAACAAAATGAACACAATAAAAAAAACTTTAAAACTTTAAATCTTCTTTTATTATAAGATCAGCTAAATGTAAGCTGCAGCGCTACTGTAAGGAAAAGTACCTAAAATGAAATGAAATTTTGGTTTTATTTGTTTGGTACAGATAGTCAAAAGTGTAGGGAGGGAGAAAGAGTTTTTTTTCGAAAGAAATGATTTAACAATCATTTGTGTTGATCTTAATAGATGTATTAAAATAATCATCTGAAACTTGAATGTACGAATTTTTAAACTTTTCTGCAATATTTAGTATTTTTTAGCTGAACTCCCCTTTCGACTTTTATTTCATACAAAATGTTTTCTAATATGATTCAATTCATTTAACCCTAGGATGTTCAACTGGGCTTTTCGAGGCCCATTTTGATTTTGAGTAGTCGCCAAGTTTTTACCTTCGCTCTGAACGAAGAAATATTTTCTGTCAACTACCGCTAATGCCTTCTGAACATAATGAATTCAGTAAAATATTGTTACTATTGATTTCGTAGAACAACCTTGTCTGTTTATGTAAAAATGTGGTAAGTGTACCTACTGGGCCTCATGAAGCCCATATGGAAAATTAATAACAGCTGATCCACTTTCAACACAGTTGATCTTCTGATTGACGTTAAGTTGCAAAAATGTGAATAAAACACCCACTCAGATATCCTTGGGTTAATTGTGTCATCTAATAAGCAACCACTCAATTTTTCAAACTTTAGTTTTGCCTATTTTTAGGCACTTAAATTTTGCAGCTTTCTCTTGTCTACTTTTAGGAACGTAAACAAATTTAAAGTAGTTAAATTTATTTTAAAGTTTGGTATTGCATTTTTTTTTTAACAAAAAAAGTTATTAACAAATCCTTTTTTAATCCACTTAAATTGTTTCTGTTCTCTTTCTGATTATACCAAATCATTCTACATCAACTGCGTTTAGTATGCTCCTTCAAATGCTTTCTATTTTGTGCACATTTTTAATAATCGCCTTAAATTACATTCATGTATCATGTAATTATTGCCATAAATGCTATTTTTTTCTCTTTAACATCGTTTTTTTTAATAAAAATTAAATGTGTATTTTATATTAGTAAAAAGTTTGACTCAATCATAATCCTTCTTTATGCCCACTTATTAAAACATTTATGATAATTTTTTGAGTGCCCTAAAGTAAAGGGTTGCTAAGACTGAGTGTAAATATTATAAACATAATTTTTTTATGTTTTCTTATCCTTTCATCAATTGGTAAACCTGGCACAAACCTTTTTAGAAATCCTATCTTAAAGCTGTTTACATTTCTGAGGCCATCCTAATACATATTTCATAGTGTTGTAATTAAAGTGGTATTATTAACTGTGTGGAGGATAATAATTAAATTTTTACATATTATGGGAAAAATAAGAAAAATAGATTATCGAAAACGAGTGAGTTTTAGAAGTTAATTTTTTCGTAATATTTCTGTATTGAAACAGTTGTATCCCACAACATATAAAGAAAATTTGCTATTAAAGAGAATATTAAAACAAAAATTTTAATAATTTGATTAGAAATGCTTTAAAATGGACTTCAAAAACTCACTCGTTTTCGATAATCTATTTTTTTGATTTCCATCACATACCTATATGTGAATAAAATTCCTACAGATTATTATTACATTGTTGCTATAGACGGCTTAAATTCTTGCTTCAGAATGAATAAATTATAATTCCAAAATAATTGAATGCCAATATAAAATTCTAGATTTAAAATTTTAGATTCGCAAACAAAAAATTTAACTATTTAATATTGCTTATGATAAACTATTAGTTACTCAGCAAATATTTTCATAACAAAGCAATAATAGGCAATTTGACTGTTTATTTTGAATCGGCTTTGTCATTGGATTAGTCTTCACGATTATAAATAGGGATTAAAATAACTAGCCATTACTAAACTACTTGCAAATAATGTCATTATATGTATGTTTGTAATCTTCATTAAAAAGTATTTTCATTAGTAATGTCATATCAATATCACATTTTTACTAAGTAATCAATACAAATTCGATAAAAATAATAATAATTCTTTATCAAAAAATTGTGTTTATTAATAGTTTCATTGACTTTCCTGTTTTAATACCAACCACTAAATGGATGGGGGGGTATATTGGGTTTGTCATTTCGTTTGTAACACATCGAACTAATGCTCGTAGAACCAAAAACTCTATATATTCTGGGTCCTTATAATATACTTAGATGATTTAGCAATGCCCGTCCGTCTGTTGTTGGCACGATAGAGCTTCGAAAAAAGTCATAGAACAATGAAATTTTTACAATTTACATTCTTTGATCCACTGAAATGTTTGGTATTGCAAATGGGAAAAATCGGTCCAGTAGATTCCAGGTGAGTTATAGATTTAGACTACCTCGATATTTTTCAGATATTTTTTTTGCTGTTTTCTTCAAATATAATGGAGATAATATCATGAAATTTTGCATACGTTATTATTGTTATAGAAGGTTCTGTTGAAAATGGTAGGAATCGGTGCAGGATTTATTAAAGCCCCCATACATATGTTTTCCCGGAATATGGCTTTATGATACATAAATGTCTATAGAAAAGCCGTATCTAAGGGCCCGATTATCGTTCACAACACTAAAATGTTGTGTTGTCTCAACTACAATACAACATGCATTTCCCTTACGATTAAGCCGATAAGTGTTGTGAATCGTAATCGCAGTTTACAACATGCAACAGCAAAATACTTTGTGTAATCGGGGCCTAAACAAAACTCTGCAATAATAAGTTTCATGCCAAGTGAAATCTTAAAACAATATTTTGTTTGCATTGGTCCATACAAAAACAACTTCCGAAATTCTTTTAAATGAACATAAATCTTTAATAAAAATGACTATGTATCAAATTAAACAAGAAGCATAATCAAAATATACATTTAAATCGTCGTACAAAATTTCATGATAAATCTCCATTATAAGTGACTCTTACTTATTAGCTTTAAATTAGAGATTTAGTTTGGCCATTCGAGCAATAAAAGCCTACCACTACTTTCAAAGCAGTCTTTGCTTAGTTGTTGTTTATTATAAATTATTGCTTTCTTATGCAGTCACAAAAGAGACAGCAAACTTCGAGAGCTCTTTTATTAACAGTGAAAACCCTTGGCCGATCTTCATAGTTTCCAATTACACTTTTTATGTCCAGCTTTAAAGTAACTCAGTCTACTTTTATACTTATTATTTATTTCAAATTTTAATAGCCTTTTAATAATTATTGTTTTTTCTACCATAAATAACGAATGAAAAAATAGTTTTTAATAATTTTTTAACAATTGCGTTGTAGACTTGCAGTAATAATTTGAATGAAATGGAGACCCAAAATAAAATTAAATGCAAAATACAATTTCAAACTACGCTGTAAATAAATACATTTTTCATTCTAGAATTTCCATTTAACTTTTTTTTTAACAGTCATATAACAAATGAAGGGAATTGCCTGCATACAATGTATTGAATTTTATTATTGATTTTAAAATGCCATAAATTTTAAACAAAATAATTACTACTTTATTTTCGTCCATTTGTTTATATTTGTGTACATTTTTAAACAATAATATTTTTTTCTTACATTTTATGCATTTAGTGCGTGACTTTTGTTGAATTGTATAAAAATCTAAATAGAATTCATCTGACTAATTCTAATTAAAAATGGCAAAAGAAAAAAAAACAACAGAAAATCGTAAAGAAATAATATTATTTTTAGCAAATATGCAAATTACATATGTATCTCATAAACCAAACCGTACCATTTAAATAAACTTAACAATATTTTTGTTAACCTTGGTTAGTTATGTATGAAAACTTTAGCTAAAATTGCAAAAATATATGCGAATAAATGAAAGTTAATATAAAGACATGATAACTAAAGTTAAATATTGGCAAGAAAAACAAATATTGCGGCGTAATAAGGTGAATTGTAATAAGGAAATGTTTGTAATTCATACTGATTTGTTTATCTTATGACATTTACTTAAATGTCATTGCAAATTTGCTTAGCAAGACAGTCAAGCTTGAGAGACAAAGAGTAAGTGTTAACAACTTAATTTCTTGACTCATTTTAGCTTAATATCTGTAATTAACTTAATAGGTTTTCATTTTGTTTTTTTTTTCAACGTCCAAGATCTTAGACCGAACATATAATATGTATGTTAAGATTGTCATCAGTTTATTTTTCATTTTGTTTTCCTCAAAATTCTCTAGTCTTTTGTTTCAAACATTAAGTGTCCTCACTTTTATAAAATAATTATCACCATCACAATCATCATCATTTATTTATGCAACATGTCTGCAAGAAAAGAGCAACATCTTTACAAATAAAAAAAAAAAAAAAAAAAAATACTCATGTGAACAACTAATACTCTGCTATCTGTAGTAGTGTGTCTGTCACATTGCGTACTTTGAACACTCAATTTAATAGTAATTAAATGCATTTATTTGCCTTCTCTCATAAATTTAGTTAAAAAAGATTGAAGATAATGTTTAACAGATCAACACTCCTTGCCAGACACAAAATTTGTGTATTTGTGGAAAATTTTTCTTTATTTTTACCAGCAGTAAAGGTTTCCAAAACTAATATGTATCTCTTATTTAAACTTTACAAAATGCGACAGATAGATTTATGAAAGTATGACACAAGCTTTCAATTTAAATTTTTCTAACTAAAACGGCATAATAAAGAATATAATTGTATTAAAAAGAATTGTATTAATGATGAAACAGAATGCGACCGCAACTTCAAGCAAAAACGACTCTCGGAGAAAACAGGCCCATAATTGAAACGACGGCTGCAACTTCACGAACTGTCATTTAATGTTTTTATATTTCTTCTGTGTACCAACCTGTAATGCCGATGGCTTTTCCAATTTTTGTCCACAAATCTTGTTTGAAATAAAAATTGTTGTACAATGGCGACTGCAAATTATATGTGCAATCATGCTTTTGTACTTCTTCAATTAAATTTTGAGAGCATTTGTCTCTTAAAGTGAGAGCCTAAGAAAAAACGCTGTCAAAATAAAATAGATTCTATTTTCACGACCACATTCTCTGGCATAATTTTATGTCAAAATGTATTGAAAAAAAACGTTCAGCCCCAGTTCTGTTTCATCATTTACTCTTAAAAACTTTCATTAGATAGCTTTCGGGCAGGGTTGTCAGATTTTTTTGAGCTCTGTCGCCAAAACGGATGTAAAAAATCGCCAAAAATCGCCAAAATCCGATTTTGTTCAGTTTTTATTTTTTTTATTAAAAGAAATTAAATTTTGTTTACACAAAAAAACCTAGTTTAAGTCAAAAATCGCCAAAAATTGAGAAAAAACCAAAAAAATCGCCAAAAATAATTTTTTTTTTTTAGTTTTTATTAAATTTTTTTTATTTGTTACATATTTACTTATTAAACAATATTTAGTAAAACATATATACACATTTTTTGTATTTTTTACTATTTAAAAAATTTTAAAACTTTGTTAAAGAGAAAAATGGAGATCATATTTAAAAAAAAGTAAAATTAAGTAGATAGTCAAAAGTTCGTAAACTCATTCTCAGCGATTTCATTACTAGATCTTGACTTTCATACATTTGAGTTGAATTTTTTTTTATCATTTCATTAGTCGGTGTATTAGTCGAGTTTTTTTATAATTCATTATTGAAAAGACCCTTTCAACGCAGACGTGATAATCAAACACTTTTGGCCAAAATTCAAGTAAATTTGTTGGAATTTCGTTATTAAAATAATTATTCCAGTTTATGAACGGAAGTTTTCCTCATTGAGTTTCATACACGCCTATTGCTACATTTCGATCCATAAATGGTCTTAATGTTTCTTGAACAACGCCAAATTTAGTTTGAGATAATGTATTCGCACACTTTGAAATAGAAAATTGTCCAAAAGCTTTAAAAAAGTTCATATTTTCTGGTAATCTGCTTATCATCTCTTTTAAAAGTTTTTTTAAATACACAAAACAGTTTTCTTTAAGTACGATTACTTCGCTCAATTTCGCATTTATTAATTCTGTTTCAAACTCTGCAAAATCAATTGCATCTAGAGGCAAAAATGAATTTGAAGAATCAATAGCTGCATGTAAATCATTGAAACATTTTTCATTGTTTTCAGTATTATATAAAACAGAAGGTTTGAAAACTTTTGTTGAAAACATAAGAAGTGTACAATACATTTTTTCATGCATGCTTCCTGCATCCATGCTGTAAGATTGAAATTCCAAATTCAGATGATTCATTTCGTTGACAATTAGATTTATAAAAACCAAAAAAAGACGATTTTTTTCATCACATAATTATAGATGTTTTGGTGAAAATCGCCAAGAAAATCGCCAGTGATATCAAAAATCGCCAAAAAAATCGCCATGTCGCCAAACGGAAAATCTCGACGCCAAACAAGTTTCAAAATCGCCACGTTTGGCGAGAAATCGCCATATCTGACAGCCCTGCTTTCGGGCCCTAGGGGAAATGAGTATCAATTAAACAAAACAATTTATACATAAACAGGTCTACAAGTGGGAACTCAACATACAAAAATCATGTCCGTGCTTTGCACATCATTTTTGGTGCTTTCTCAAATTTTTTGTGCAAAAAAAATCCCTAGTTGGTGCGCGGTGGGTGCACTTGTTTTTTGTTCTCTCTTTTTTTTCTTTCTTCAAAAATGTGATGAAATTTTTATTTTTACTAATTTTTAATTGCAGTTTTTAATAATTCATTATCATGAATCTAGACGATAAAAAAGGACCCCATTAAATTTATTTTAAATACGAATGTATGATAAATGAATACATATTATCAAATTCGTCACATGAAGGTTATTGCTAAAGGTGAATAGAGTCAACATCTTTGTTTAAAAATAAAACTCACATTTTCAACATGGAAATGAAAATTCTTGTATAGCCTGATGGCCTGAAGAACAACCTGGGGCCAAATTACCGCTTTCGTTATCGAATGAGCTATCGTATCGAAAAATGATTTCGATATCGAAATTATGATAAAATGTACTAAATTTCTTGCTCGATATCGAATGCCATAATCTCAAATAAGAAAATTACGATCAATTTTACTCGATATCGAATGTGGTAATTTGGCCCCAGGGTTACAGTCCCAGTGGAGCCCTAAAAAATTGTATTGAAAAAATTTAAATAGAAGCGTTTAAAATAGAAAACAAAAATAATTTAAAAAAAGTACCAAATATGTACTGAAATTAGCTTTTTTACCAATTAGTACTTTAGTTCCGAATATCATATTGTGAGTTAAATTTTGAGTGGTTAAATGCTTATTTCATCTTTATTAGCTCGTTTATTAAAAAAAAGTATTTTACTTTTACATATTACTTTTACTATTAAACGTTGATCTCATTTTAAGAAGTTTTATATAGAATTTATGAAATTAAACAAATGTAAAATTAAGTCAGTAAACATTTTAAACAAACAAGAAATTATAAACTTGGTCCGTTTATTTCTCTCAATTTTGGTGCGTTTTGAAATTTCAAAGTTGACAACGGTGTTGTCATCGCTATTTTTGTTCTCCTGCTTTTGAAATGTTGCTTTAACCGGTACATGATGAAGAGCTTCCAAAATAAAATCAATGTTTTACTGGGTCAGATTATGTACATCGGGTTGTTTAAAGCAAAATACACAATGATGTCCAGTTTATTATTATTTATTTCATGAACTCTTTTTCGTGTACATTCTTAAATTTCAGTGAAATTTATACAGCAACTAAATTTTATATTTCATCCACATTCCTCAAATCGCTTTAACGAATTTGTAATGATAAAAAATTATCTCAAAAATTATCCTTAACTTTGCTGAAAAAAACAAGCACAATAAAATATTAAAATTTAAGAAGAAACTAAACCAACTAATTTAAATAGCTCACGCTTTTGCATTTTTCAAAGGAAATTTGCATGGCATTTACGTCATAAAATACCAAACAATTTCTTAACAAAAAATAGTTTTGTTAAAACTAGATTACTGCAACAAAGTACACACTTTATTATTATATTTATTAAAAAAATTTTATAACACTTAACCTAAAGTTATCACACAATTTACAGAGTTTTAGTTATTATATTAACTTTTCATCTACAAAATCATACTAAGTTTATAGAAGGAGTTTTATAATAAAGAAATATTTTCTTTCAGAGGAAAGTACTATTTTTATAAAAACCTCTGATTTGATATTAGAGCAAATTAATAATAAAGAATAATGTAATAATTATATGCACTCATGCATTCATGTACAATTGTAAGTCATGTATACTCATTTAAGTATATACGCAATATATACATGTATGTATGGTGATATAAACTAAAAAAAAAAAATAAATTGGTCTTTTTTAATAAAGGCCAGAAATAAGTGGGTTACTAGACATGCTACAAGAAACCTTAAAGCGTTCTGTTAAAAAATTTATTTTTTCGGTAATTAATTTAATATTATTTTCTTCGTGGAGATCTTTGGTGGAGAAATGCCATGGTAAATTAAGCATCATCTTTAACAGCTTATTTTGACAGATTTGAATTTTTTTAATGTGGGATTTCGCGCAAACTCCCCAAACTGGACAAGCATATAAAATTATAGATTGAAAGATTACTTTAGCCAGAATTTTTTTGTTATCACGACTTAAAAATGATTTACGCCCGATTAAAGGATATAATATTGTTTTTGCTAAGTTGAATTTTTCAATCTGTTTTTTGATATGCAGTTCAAATATCAGTTTTTGGTCCAGTATAACCCCTAAATATTTAACATTATCGCTCCATTGCACATTGGAGCCATTGACTTTGAGTTGATTTGATGGATAAAAACACAAATTTCTTCTACGAGTGAAAAATATTGCATTGGTCTTGTTTTCATTAATTTTGATTTTCCATTTGTGAAAATAAGTCACAAGTTGATCTAAAGCTATTTGTAAGTCTAAAACAATATTTTGGCCGTATTGGTGTGATGCGTATAAACAAGTGTCGTCAGCATATGCTGCACATTCTACTCCCCTAGGTTGTGGCATATCGGAACAGTATAAATTATAGAGCAATGGACCTAAAACCGAGCCCTGTGGAACTCCTGCTGGTATTTCAATTAAATCGGAAAAAATATCATTCAGACTTACACAAAAATATCTATTTTTCAAAAATGACTCAATGATTTTTATAATGTATAGTGGAAAATTATATTGAATCATTTTATATAATAGTGCGTTATACCATACAGAGTCGAAAGCTTTCTCAATATCCAACGTAACCAACACAGTTGAGTTTCCATTTATAAACTCTGAATTAATGTGATTACATATACGTTTAATTTGATGAACTGTGCTGTGAAATGGGGTGAAACCAAATTGAGTTAGTGGTAATATTCTATTGAAATCCATAAACTTGGCAAGTTTTATTTTCAGAACTTTTTCTAAAATCTTACTGAGACTGCTGAGAAGACTTATTGGACGATAACTCTGTACCGAATTTGGGAGTTTATTGGGTTTTAAAATAGGTATTACTTTTGCCGTTTTCCATCCTTGTGGAAAATATTGTAGTTTCAAGCAACAGTTTATAATAAAACATAAATATGTAACAGCGGAAATAGGCAATTGCTTAAGCATAATGTTTTTAACACCATCTAAGCCTGATGCTTTCCTAGTTTTTAAATCTTTAATAATTGTAACAATTTCATTATTATTCACATATTCAGATGTGTCTGTGTAAATGTTAAGTTGGGAAAATCGTTCATTAACAGTATCAATTAAGGAGATGTGGGATTGGTTACTTAAATTTTCGGAAGTTCTGTGATTTTCTAAGAAATTATTGGCAAGTTGATTTACCTTTTCTTCGTCTGTATAATAAGTTGTAGAGTTTTCTTTCAGAGGCGGCATAAATATACGCTTTTTCCTTAAACACTTAGCTATTTTCCAAAACGGTTTTGAAGCTTTATCTAAATTTTGAATTTTGGTGTTCCATGTTTTATTTCTAAATTTTGATATTTCACAGTGAATCATTCTATTATGGCCGTTCATTAATTCAAAGTCAGATACATTTCGATACCTTAGCCAATTACGCCGATAAAAGTTACGAGTACTTATTAGCTGTTTAATGTAAGGTGGTAATACTTGATTGCTAAAATCACTATTTATTTTAGGAGTTGCAATTTCAATAGCTTCAATCATACTTTTTGTGAAGTAATTTACACTTACATCAATAACATCTTTTCTCGTCACCACACCTACATCAGAGGGTAAATGAGAAACCGATTTGTCTAGCAAATGCCTATAAATATTCCAGTTGGTTTTATTGTAGTTATAAACTAGTTGCCTAGAACGTAATAAGTTTATATTTAGTTTAAATAAAACAGGAAGGTGGTCCGAGTTAAGATTGTTAATTGTTGTAGGGTGGGTTATACACTGTGGAGTATTTGAGATAATTAAGTCAATGACAGAAGGTGTGTGGTTTCTACTTGTAGGAATATAAGTTGGCGAGCCAGAGTGTAGAATAGTGTACGGGAGAACAGACACAGTATCATAGAGGATATTTCCCCAGATATTAGCACGATTACAGTTCCAAAATCTATGTCTACTGTTTAGGTCTCCGCAAACGGTAACATTACTATCAACTGCAAGGAGTTTTCTAATATCTTTTTTAAATAATCCTTTAGTTTCCGAATTTGCAACAAGACCAGGGAAGTATACCGCGAACAGTTTTATTTCAATTTTATCAGTTGTCGTTATGGAAATTCCAACATTTTCAATATGTTTAGTTTCGACGAAAATCGGTTTAAAATTTCCTATTTCCTTTCTAATAAGAACTGCAACCCCTCCACCAACACGATCTGCTCGATCACGTCGAATGCAATAGTAACCCATTTGAGGTAAATTAACAGAACTTGACAACCAAGTTTCTGATAAAAAGCATAAATGTACATTATTACTATGTAAAAAATCATAAAGTTCTAAATATTTATTCCTAATACTTCTACAATTCCAGAAAATAACATTTAATTGCTGAGCCATTATGTATAATTATTTACTATATAAATATTTAATAGCTAATTGTGTGATAACATGAAATTGTTGTTCTTTAGAATTACATGTTTTTAGATTATTTAAAATATCCAGTGTAAGTTGACTTATCTCTTCAGCAGTAAAGAGTTTATTTGAATTTTGAGTGTTGTTGCATGGGATATAGCGATTTGGAGAAGCTGACCATACATTTGTGCTTATATTATGTCTATTGTTTGGTTGAGGTAGAGGTGGAAAAGAGTTTTTATCAAATATTCTCGCAGTGCCGTTATTATTAGTTAATCTTCTACCATTTATTTGACGATTATTTTTTCGTTGAATATTTTCTCTTAAATTTAAATACGATTCTCTTACTGGACAACTGCGATCGGTTGCAGCGTGCGTGTCATTGCAGTTTGCACATTTAACTTTTTCTTTGTTGGTACAATCTGTTGTTTTGTGTCTACCTGAACAAAGAGCGCATTTAGTTTTAATCGAACAACCTTTTTCTCCGTGGCCAAACATTTGGCAATTATAACACTGAACGGGTTTGTTTTTAATTCTTCTTTGATAATCCCATTTTATACACATATGAAAGAGTGTTTTTAGATTTTCTCTTAAATCGTTTAATTTTACCGAGCCGTTTTCGAAATATACTATATAAAGAGTATCAACGTACTCATTGTACTTTTTTTCAATTTTTTTAACGTCTATACATTTATATTTGTTAAAGATCATTTCTTGTTTTACTTCTTCGGTAGTTTTGTTGTCTAGACCGTGTAACACAAATTTGAATGGTTTATCATGTTTAGATTCATGTGTAAAAAATTGAAGGTTATGCTCTTTTAATATTCTAACAATTATATTGAATGTTTCTTTTGTTTCACAAAAAATTTTAATACCAATTGATATTTTTTTAATATAATATTTGGTCAGACCAGAGTTTTTAAACATTTTAAGAAACTGTTCACTGTTGTGCGAAAGCACTTTAATAGGTGATATGAATTCTTTAACATTTGAAACTTGCACAGTAGTGTCTATGTTTTCAGCACCGTCATCAGTATTAAGTGCTTGTAAAGGAGTCCAGAAATTATATCGGCTCATTTTTAAGCCTGACGCTTCAACCGTGGACTTCAAGTCCTCCGGTTTGACGTTAGATCGTCTTTTAGAAATTTTTTTTTTTAAATTTAATAATTATAGAAAAAGAAATTTGTCACAGAGCGCAGAGATAAAGACACGTCAATCACAGTCGATAATCGTGAGAGAACACACTTAAAACTAATTTATAAATTAAAAAAAAAATATATATAATTTTTGCATAAAATTATAATAAAATAGAAAGAAAAACAACAATGTTTATAATTAACGCATAAACAATCTTTGAAGTAAAATAGTAAGAAAAGGAAAAAAAAACAAATACTAAACTGTCAGTCAATTGCATTTGCGGTTGGTTTGCTCACACACTGACGAAAAGTCAAACTGACAAAAACAAGTCGTTAAGCAAAAAAAAAAAAAAAATAAACAAAAAACATAAAATGTGCATTGTAATCTAATACATTTGCAGTGACCGAGAAGTTTTCATAGTACGACAACTAGCTAGCATATGCTCGTCTCGTTACTGACTGTCTAAACGCACGCTGCACGGCAGCAGCGAACAGCATGTAACCGAGTGTGGCAGCAGAAACTACGTTGCCATTTGTGTCTATGCCTGTATATTATTGGCTGTGTTCGTGTGTGCACTACGTTACAACGTAGTCGTTTAGCATTGAATTAGAGCGATGAACTTTAAGCAGTGCAAATTATCAACTCGCTCGCTCGCTCGCTAGATGGTTCATTCGCTTACATTCGCCCAACAACAAAAAGAGCAATAAAACCACATGTATGCGAAAAGCAAAAAAAAAAAAAGGCACGCGTAATACTTGCGTTACGTTGCGCATAAATTATTTATAATTTTGTTATTTTTTCGGTTTTGTTTAAATGCATAATTTTGTTTTGCTATTTTTTTTTTGATTGTTTAGAATAAGTATTTGAGGCATAACAATTTTATACACATGATAAGTGATTGATTGAATTGGATATTATTACAAATAAATTATTTAATTGATTTTTAAATGTGCGAGTGTGCAGGATTTTTAGGTTAATTTTTTGTTTTAATTTATGAAAAATAAACAAATTCATAGTGGCAATAAGAAAATTAAAATTCCAGACGATTGATATATTTTTAATATTAATTTAAAAGCAATAACCAAGTTCTTTATAACAATCTAGTTTTAGAAAACCGCACATTAACCCATATTTTGCCATTATTCGTATAAGTTTCTTTAAAAGCTTTAAAATGTTTTAGATTATATGTTTTATAATTCAAATAGGAAATTATGTATTAGAATTTTCTTTAACAAATTTACAAATTTAGTTAAGACTCGCTAATAAATTGATGAAATCAATGATCGGCATTCATAGTCATCATAAAACCTATAAGTATAAATAACACGAACGACAAAAAAGTTTTTAAAATTTATAAAACAAGAAACAAAAATCGCTATAAACAGCCGATCAGAAAGAAAGTTATTATTATCCATGTGACATGTGCTCTTTATGCCGACCACTGATCTAAACTAATCATTTTCTATTTCATAATTTTTTCTTTGCAATTTAATATTCCACTGCAGAACAAAATCACATTTAAAACAAATTTGTAGATTTTTCTTATTAAACCCAAACTTGTATCTATTTTAAAATAACAGTTTCCTTCAAAATCCTTTCCCAATAGGATTTTTTTTATTACGTCAATTTTTTTCAGTAAAACTATGCAAAATTTAAACAACTGTTAAATAAACATTTAACAATGGAAAACTAACCAAGCTAAAAGTTAGAAAAAACTAACTTCTAACAACTTGAAAAAGTATGTGAAAATTTGTAAAATATACTTAAACATGCATAAATGAAAGACCCACAATAAAAGCAAACATATGCGATAAAAATCTACAGATTATGATGCAAATCTGCCAACGCTTTCCTCAAAGCAACTACATGTAACATAAAAAAAATATAAGGAGACATAAATATGACAAACAAACAAATAGACAGACATATAATAATATCATTACTTTAATTATTATAATGATGACTTTCAATTCAGCCTGCAGTTCTAAAGGGGGACTTTGATTTTCCTTTATCTCAACTTTACTACGATCATTCTTATCAGGTGCTTTGTAGTGTTAAGCTATAAAAATTGTATCAAATGGTCTATCTAGATCGATAGCTGAGTAGTTGACATGCCACCAAGCAGTCTCCTTTCACTAGTAACTGATCTTAATATCGAACCTACTGAAAAAGAAATAGGATGCTCTACTAGTTCAATATCTACATAATTTGGTGAGATGACACCCAGCTTTAAATCAAACTACTCGCTATAATACACAAATGCTCAATCATCTGTTCAAAGCTCTGCAAGTAGGTTGTGTTTTTAAGAAGCTAACACATTCGTTAAAGCGTAACTAAGTCCAAGGTTTGCAGGGCAAGTTGCAACGTCATATCAGTAGCAGGATGAATGGGATAATCATCTTGATTTCGAGTGACAAACGACACAAATTAATCACTTTAGATGTGAATATATTAAAAAGTAAAAAAGAAAACATTTTTATACATTATGTTTTTAATGCCTACTATGTGTATGTTGTCATATCAGTAGTATTGTATCAGTGCATGACCAACTGTCTGCTAATTAAGATAGTTTTTTTTTTATTTTCTGCTAAACGTTTTCTTGCGTTATGATGATATATTCTCCACTTGTTGGTTCAACTTTAACGACTTAAGTTAAATCAGCATGAATATTGTAATGAAATGTTACTTACTGCTGTCTACAATAATTTGCCACAAATGGTAGCAATATGTAGTTAAATTTTATATGTTGAGGTTAAGACGAATAAATATGACACTTTTCTAAAAAAAAAAAAAAAAATATTTTTTGAAAATTTATTTTAATAGAATTAATGCAAAAAATAATTTAGCTTTTGCTGCCCCTTAAAATTCCCTAATGAATCACAGTGAGACTGATTGCAAAAAAATCTCATAAAAAAATAATAATAATAATAACTTTTCATCCAATTTATAGAAAAGGCTCTACTAAGCTTTTAGTAAATCGGTAACGTAAACTTCTTCTGGAAGAATTTTATTTTGAAATTTCTAAGGAGGACAATAATAAGGACAGTTCAAAGTAAAAAAAAAACACCATGAATCTGAACAAATCAATCTTAAAGTCTCTGGAAATGAGATTATCACTTTTACACTTTATAGATTTATGTATGTATGTATCCAATACTTTGACAAACGCAACATGCCCTCCCTCCACTACTAGACTGTTGCTTGTGTTTGTGGATAAATGGAAGTTTGATAGAAACATCATAGTAGTAGCAAAAACCAATATGTAGTTAATGAACGGCCAAGACCGAGTAAATGGATATGAATGAGTTTCAATAGTACGTTTGTTTTGTTGCTGTTTCTTTTTTCACTCATGTTTTCTGTTATTGTTGTTGTATTTCATTTCGATTTGTTTAACACGCGAGTTCATTGAACTAAATTGCTGAAAATGTGCAACACAAACAAAGCAGCAACAACACCAGCTATGACAGCAACAACAGCATTAGTAGCAACAATAACAACAACATTAATAAAATGTTAGGACGCGTATAACGTTGTCGCCTGCACTGTGTGTTCAGCTAGTAGCAGTCCGTAGCAGTGCTGAGCGTTTTGCAGTGAGTGAACGAGCAAACACAACAACAAAAAACACAACTCAACTAATGCTCTGTCTAATACTCTGCTGTCTACGTTTTGTTGTATTTGTAGTCATCCGTTGTAGTTATTAAAATTTTTTTCTATTGCTATTTCTATTATTTTTTTTTTGTTTCGTTTTTCTATATTTCTATTTTTTGTTGGTCAATAGAAACTTGTGTATGATAGGTCGCTTATTTAAACATTTTCATAATACAGCCAACAGGGGTTCGCAGCTTTGAAAGAATGAATTCGTTATAAAACTTCATATATGTTTGTAAAACATTTACTTTTCACAAGAATACGATTTTTGAAACAAAAATTTTGTTAAAGATATGTTGTAAAAGAAACTTTTTAAAAGCGAATTTCATAAAGACACTTTTAAAAACTGTTTGAAAAATTAATATTTTATGGAGGCTTTTTAGAAAAGTACTTGAAAATTTAGGGGAGAGAGGGGCACGTTTATACCTGGGGCATCTTTGAACTACAGTAGACGCTCGGTTATATGAACTAATTCAAACATAGCCTGTTCACTAAATGGAGAGAATATAAAATAAGTAATTCAAATGTGCAAGAGAAGTAAAGCTTGCGCCTTTGTCCAAGCTTACCAAAATGTCACTTTTTTCAGATAACGTTAACACCTTGCGCTTCATCTTCGATGCACTATGTAAGAAACACTAATGATCTCAAAAGACAACCACTCAAAACTCAACAACTCAACACTCAAAACATTAAAAAAAATCAACGGTTGCAGGTTCTTTACTTATTTCGGGGAAAAACATACTTCTAATAAGACAAACATTTAAAAAAAATCAACGGTTGAAAGCTGTTCACATAATAGAGATAGGCTGTGTTCACTCTTTAGAACCTCATGTGTTTAAATTTTGTTGTTCACTATTCTGGATGTTTACATAACTGGATATTCATATAACCGAGCGTCTACTGTATGTTGATAAAATCTCAGTTTAACATTTTTTTCCGACCCTTAACCGAGTTTTTCACATGGCAACCTTGTTTTCTAGCAACGTTAACAACTTTTGCTAGTTTTTTCAGCCGTCGACCGAATGTAATTGGGTGGACAATTTTTCGCAGTTGCATTGATTTTTTTGTAAGACTGTAGAAGTATTCAGTGATCGTTTTCTTTCGTGAAAGATATTTATTGCACTCCAAAATTCATTTCAGACAAGTTAAGTTATTTGATATTTATGTAAAAAAAAGAATATTTATTATAAATTTCCGTGAAATGGCATGCCAGTTCAGGTTTGAACAAAGAAAAAGGGGCACCTTTGAACATGTTAATTTATCAACCGAAGTACCAAACATTGTTGATACTCTCTCTGAAAAAGACGAATCCAATGCTGATCATGATGCTTTAAAGGAAAATGTAATGCCACCTGAAATCGCAAGGCCTTTTCCGTCTTAATAATATAAAACTTGTTTTTGATCAGATTTTTTTTTATTTTTTAATTGTTAATGTTTATGTTTTTCTTAATAAATAAATCAAATTTATTATATACATATATAAAAAATATAACTGTTTATGTTATTTTTGGACATAAGCGCTACAAGAAAAAATTTCCGTTCAAAACTGCCCCAGCCTAGTTCAAAGTGCCCCATTTGAACACAATGACTTCATCCATTAAAAAAAATATATATAAGTCGAACTAAAAATAAGTTACTTAAGCTAATGTTTATTTCCATATATATTAGTTAAATTATGTAAAAAGTAAATAATTCAAAAATATGAATTTGTTTGTGGCTTGAAAGCAAAAATTGTTCTAAGGTGCCCCCTTCTCCCCTACCATGCAAAAGATATTTAAAAAAAAAAAGAACTTTAAACAAATTTAAAAAACCTTTTTAAAATTATCGTTTTAAACTTATTTTATAAATAAATCATAGTCTTGTCTTTGGCTTGCTTTAATCTCTTCACAATAATTTTTCCCTAATTTCCTTATTCCGTTAGTGTTTTTGCAATAAATAAAAAGTACTTTTTCAAAATTTTTAATTTCCAAAAAAGATTTTTGATGTCTTAACTATTTATTAGGCTGTTGTTTTTTGACAATTTTTTATTAGGAAAAAGCAAATTTTTATTGAAGATGTATTTATACTTGAAATCTGTCATTGCCTCCCAGGAGGACAGTTTAAATATTTTAACAATATATTTATTTAGTTTTGTTTAACATTTCCATCACAGGTAAACTATATATATACCTTTCAATTAACATTAATAAAACTACATTTTCTAGTCACTACTGAATTTGATTTTTTTTTAATTTAAACAACTTTTTCAAGTTAAACTTTTATTAAAAGTACTGCATTTTTTGCTATTACTATAATTTCTAATTATTGTAGTAGATAGCAGTTGTTGTTGTGTTTTTTTTTATTTCTATTTTCCATCTTTTGTCATTACGTTCATTAGTACTTGTGTAAAAAAAGTGCAATTTTTTGTTTGTTTGTAATTATTGTTGTTAAATGTAATGATGATGTCGATGTTTTGATGACTACACTTCTATTCAATTCAAACACAATATATTGTATCATCTTCGAGTGTAGCTAAATATCGTTGGTCTCATGTAGAAAGGCCCTAACTCGCTATTTTTTCGAAATTAGTTTTTTTTTGCGATTCCAATGCATTTAACGCAAATACACCTCCTCACAAAAATTTATTGCAATAGTGTAAAAAATAACGCTTTTATAAGCAGTTGTACAACAAAAGTTACATGTTGAATATTACAGTTTCTATTATGTTTTTAACTTCTCCTGTAAAGTTTCAAATATGCCAGTTAGGGCCTTTCTACATGAGGCCATCGATACATACATACATATGTATATGTAGTACAATTGTGTTTGTTTCTATTTGCATTATTACTATTGTGTTGTCTTTTTTTATTTGCAATGTATTTTTTGTTTTACAATTTCTATTGAATAATTTGTTTGTTGTTTGACTTTCGTCTATTTCATCCTCTACCATGCCTCTGTAGCTATCAGCTGTTTCTATTTTATATATTTTTGCTTGTTTTTTTCTCTGTTTTTTTTTTGCTTGTTTTGTGTTCATGCTGAAAAATATCTTTCTAAACAAAAAAAAGCACAAATTAAGTTTAATGACCGCCTACAAGGCATTTAAAACATATTTTTGCCTAGAAGTAGAAATTGTTTTTTTTACATAAAAAAAATGTTTGTGTATTCGTTGCTTGCATTGTATCGAGTGTTCAGATAATAAAAAAAAAATAAACAAGCCAGCACAACATGCGATTAGAAACAATTTCTATATTCGTACTTGTTATACAAATTAGTGTGAGTTTGCAGCTTCGTGGGTAATTTTTATTTGTTGTAATTAAATAAATTATTTAAATTTGAGATTAATATTTAGCAAGTACATTCATATATTTTAATTTTTAAAATTAAACCAAGAAACAAATGGGACTTCAGTAGTCTAAAGTTACGATATCACAGCAGAAGAAATTGTGTGTACGTTTCTTCAAAGTGTGACCTGCTGTCGTAAGAAGCAATAGATTTTTAAGTTTTCCTATCTGTGAATTAATTTTTCTATGCATATAGAATTGAATATTTATAAATCAATTTAATATTTAAATTGCATTTATGTATATAAACCAATCCCCTTTTTTGTTTGATGTACAAAGCATAATTTTTCATGTTCATTGTAAATAAAATGAACTGTGTGTATTTGTTAATTACCTGTCAAATGTCAACAAGTTGTTAATTATTGTTTAATCAAAAAGAGATGTATGAATGCTGTTTGTTTGTATGACTGTCTATATGTCGTATTGTATTTGTCAACTTAAGTTCGAATGCAAAATGTAAATATTTTTTTTTTGTTCAAATTTTAAAAATAAAAATAAACTTACAGCGACTGTAAAGAAAAATAAACTTTACATGGCTCGTATGAGTTAACGTACATATATTTGTTTGTTAAGTGTCTTGACTTGTTTGAGTGTGTGGCCGTCTTTGGGTCTGTCCGTCCGTCTATCCGTTCATGTAGAAAAATGTCCCTGACAAAAATGCATATTTGATTAGAATTGATTATAATTATTATTAAATGAATAAAAATAACGCAAAATTTTGTGTTATACATTTTCAATAATGTAGTCTAAAGTATATTATAGCTTAGTATGTGATTGTTTTTTGTATTACAAAAGAATATGTACGTGTTTGCAACACCCAGTTTGTATAATTTGTTTGTTTTTGTTTAAAATATAAATGACATTATTCAATGTTATTGATATTTAATTAGAGCTGATATTAATCAGATGTTATTGTGGTGAAATTGTTCTTAATTTTAGTTAACAGCTCAAGTTTATAAAATATTAATTAATTAAAAATTATAAAATTTTAAAAAATTTTTATAACCGGAAGAATTTCAAGTATATTTAAGAAAACAATTTAAAACTAAAAATAATAAAAATAAGTTTTAATTATTTTCTTAAAATTATATTTAAATGTTGGAAACGTTTGTAATTGTTTATAATTAATATTAATTATACGCCATATTTAACCTGAAATTATTAGAAGAGGTATCCCTCGATTTACGCGGTACGTTGGGACCGAATTCAAACCGCGTAATTCAAAACCGCGTAAATAAAGATTATTTATCAATACAAAATTCTGTTTTGGGACCACAAATATAATAAACCGCGCAAATTGAAACACTAGCTATATACAAAATTTAAATTTGGGGCCGAAAATCCGTATTAAAAAATGCTTATTAGTGTATAATATAATTTGAATTAAATTTATTTTATTTGTACTTTTCAGTAGATATAACAAAATATTATTTATAAAAATAATATTTGAAAAAAAAAAAAATTAAAAATGTTCTTCTAAATGCGCGCAATTTGAGGGTTGTCACTATTTTTAAATCGCGTTATACTAAAAACGCGTAAGAAAAAGCGCGTTATACAGATAAACGGTCACTATTATTAAATCGCGTTATATCGAAATCGCGCAAATAAAGTACCGCGTAAATCGAGGGATACCTGTATACAACATTTTTACCTTTCCTCGTTTAGTGACTTTATTGTTTTATCCTAAATCTTTATAATGATTGATTTCTTTTGCATTTTCGTTTAGTTTCCAATCTAATAATTCATTGGATATCAACATCAATTATATTTGAATCTATTTTTTCATCTAACTTAATACGTTTTAGCGATAAAGTCATAATTAAGATATCAAATAACCCAGCTTTATTATTGCAATAACCGTAACTAATAGAGTTGTTGTAAAAATATGTATAACAGTAACAAAAGTAACCTAATCCATAAGCTATTCAATTAAGTTATCTTTCACTTTGCTTATATTTAAGCTTTAAGTTCTGTATATTTTTTAATCTTTCCCCCAGAAACCTTTTTTATTTTGTAAGCCCAATTGGGTGACTAATGTTTTATTTTCATTGCTATTTAATTATTTTGTTAACTGTCCACATATACATATATTTTCCATAAATTTAGTTTAGTTATTCATTGTATTTATATTATTGTACAATATACAAAAAAAAATATTTTTACAAACTCAAGTCAATGTTTGTTATTGACCTAGAAAATGAGAATTTAAAACATTGCTAATGGTTTTTACTATTTAAAACAAATCGTTTATATTGCTGTATAACGAATTGAACTGTTTATTGAGATTTTTTTTTTTCAAATTTTTGTTTCAAATACACTGTGAGTTATAAAATGCTGAGTTTTTTGTTCCATCGTTTATTTTGGCTTATAATCTATAATGAGTTTTCATATAAAATGTGCAATATTTGCTCATGAATTTGAAAGCGCTTGAATAAATACAAGTTTACCATTGTATTTTAAACATATTCGTCCCAATCATGATTAAATAATCCGCGGGGGCTTTTTCCCTTTTTATTTTCTTAATATTAAATTTGAATAGAAAAAATTATTTTTGTAAATTTTCAGCAAAGGCTCCTTACTTTTTCCTTTGCAACATTTTATAATCACCCCTATCGTGAATAAAAATTCCACATGAAATTTGTTCCCTTTTATTTTTGTAACATTGAATTTTAATAGAAAAAAAAAATGTGAAAAGGAAACAAATTTCATGTGGAATTTTTATTCACGATAGCGGTGAATGAAAGTGTTTTTAGGATCATTATTCAATTGTTGACGTGAACATTTTCCCGTGTAGGAACTTCCCCCTACCCTTAAAGTCTCACTGAATAAATTCCTTATACATTTATTTTAATGTCTGCAGGACAAATCATCAATTTGTCAATAGTACAATACTGAAAAAGACCACTCACATTACCAAGATTTTTTCTAAGGTTGTATAAATAAATGTTGAAAACCTCTTTCTTTCAATCTTCTGTTTTACTCAGCTATTAATTTTAATGTACATATGTATGTAGTTTTGAAATTTTTAACTGATTTTTAAATATTTAAAACTATTGTGAATGGTTTTAGTAAAATATTTTCGAAAATAAAATTCATAATGTTTTTGCAGTGTACAAAATATTTGCACTGGTATGAAAATATCATAAAATATTTAAAATAATCTATTTCGATATAAACTGATTTATTAGTTTTTCATACACACTTTTAAAGTGTTTTACAAAACATCGGCGTCGTCGTCGTCGTCGTTTTCATCTAATAGGCCCGATTACATTGAGAGTGGGTGACGGACGTAGACAGACTTAGAATTAAACATACATGCGATTTTTCTAATTAAATAAAATTTATTAAAATGTTAAAGCTTAAGGCTATAAATAAACGAAACAAGTAATTAGTTTTGTGCAAAAACAGTTAATAATTGCTACATATTTTACTATAATTAAAGCCCCCTAAATTAAGTATTACAAAGATTAAATAAAGTAATAAATAATAATTAATATTTTTTTTTCTGTTTTGTTCTCTTTTTAGGTATGTTCATTAACAGTTTAAAATTTAAATACAGTGGTAAATATAGAAATTGTTTTTATTATTATGTATGATTTTTTGTTTAACTGTGTATGTATGTGTTAAAATAATTTACATATTTTTTAGTAGTAATTATCACTACTATTTATTGTAATTATTATTGGCCTTTATTTTGAAGTAAGTATTTTGTTTTATATATTCTTTGTTTTGAAAATTTACCGCCTTAAAATGTTTGTTATTTAGATCACGTTAGGATGTTTAAAACATTTTCAAATTTTAATCTCTTCATATTACAAATTCGTTGTAAGTTTATGGATGTTTGGTTACCATTGTTGTTTAGAAGTGGGAGTGTTTCAAAATTATTTTGTATTTCCGCCTTTTCTGTTAAAAGTCAAAAAGAACTGAATGTATTTTTGTGTTTGTTTTTTCAACTGTTATATAGTCTAGTCTAGTCTTGCCTTGTGGCTCTTTTCTGTCTCTTTCTTACAAAAAACTATATGTATTTTCTGTTCCTTTAGAATATTATTTATGTTTTCTTTTTTTGTATTGAAATTTAACTATATTCAGTTAAAATTCCCACGTTAAATACTTAAGCTAATTTAAAATGTATTCAAATGCTACTTTAACTTTAGTCAGGCTGTAAAGGGCTGTAATATTTAAAAAACAATACCTTACTACAGAAGTAAAAGTTTAAACTGCAATTCTTTCTTTTCATTAAGGATTAGAAAAGATGGTATAGGAATAGTTTTAATTAGATTAAATGTTTTAAAAAAATTCCCATGCTTTTTAAAAACAAATTATGTACTTTTACAGTATTAATTAAACCATTTCCAACTTTAATTCAAACTTCCGCTTGTTAGTAGCGAATTAAATAAAAAAAAAAATCTCATACCATTTAAAAAGCTGTCGAAGCTATATATCCGCCTGCTTTTTTTTAGCACTCCCACTTGTTCACACTACAAAAGTTGTAATGCATCTGGATAAATGTTGCAATTATACAGTTGAAAAATAAATGACAGTAAAAACAAACTTTTGCATTTTTTTTTTTTCTCTAAAATCTTGCCAGACAATTTGATGAATTTAATAAAAGTGTCTTGAACTAAAACACCGCTTTATATCTACAAATTAGTTTCAGTTTTTTTTAGCATAAATAAGCTAATTTCAGTTGCTATTGTGCTATCAGATCCTCTAAATTTGTACAGATCTTTGTAACACCCAACAATTTTAGTCTTAAGGTACGGTCACACTTGGCAAATATTTACTCAAAAAAGCGTAAGCACAAATTTGTTTGACGTTGTTTACTCTTACAAGAGTTTTGCTAGATCAAACAGCTTCAAATAAAATAAAACTAAATATTTGTTGTGTCTTGTGCTAAATAAACGAAGTTTTTTTAAATAAATAAACGAGTTTAAACATATTTCATTTAGTGGTTACGTCTTTTTCGGCAAATATTTGCCAAGTGTGATTGCACCTTTACCTTTCTTACTTGTTTTATATTTCAATTTTAAATAGTTGTGTGTTTCGCGGTCAATCTTATATTTACAGAAAATAGCTTAGTTTTACTATAACAGCTGCCAAATATTTCAATTTATTTCGCTCTAACTTTAGTATTTTGGGAAAATAAACGCCAATATTTTGCTAAAAAATCTTCAATATTCAGTTGCTTTATAATTTAGAAATTACCTTCATTCATATTTAATAACTAAAGCGTGATCCATTTCGAGGTTCCCTACTGTTTTAAAGAAGAAAAAAAAAATTAAAATTTAATGGGGAATGTTTATTATCATTTGAATGAACATTCTTTGGCATTTATTTTTTTGAAGATTATGTCTATCATATCTTGGCCATTGCTATGTCACAGATGGTCTATCCGTTGAGTCCAATTTTCGATGACTCGTTCGAGCATTTCGACTGGTAACTGGCGAATCGCCTGAATCGAAGCGGGTTTGTCAGATGGTCTATCCGTTGAGTCCAATTTTCGATGACTCGTTCGAGCATTTCGACTGGTAACTGGCGAATCGCCTGAATCGAAGCGGGTTTGTCCGCATAAACTTTATCCACGCAGGAAAAAGTCTAACGGTGTGATATCACACGATCTTGGTGGCCAATCGACCGGCCCAAAACGTGAAATTATGTGCTCACCAAAGTGTTCTCTCAATAAATCCATTGATTGATGCTCGCACCGACATCAATTTTAAAGAAGTGTATGTACCGATGATTCCACCGGCCCACAAACCACACCACGTGGTATATTCGGTCGAATATTATACAATAATGAATGCTGGGTCTCAAAATGGCTGGTGGTGTTGCGAATAGTACGCTCAGTTGGCCGATTATGTAGACCATAAGTTGAGCGAAGGGCACGAAACACATTCCTCACAGAAGGTGAATTTTCGTAATAAAGTTGAACGATTTGTAAACGCTATTCAGGCGTAAGTCTTTCCATTATAAAATGCCAAACAATACTAAACAAAAATAACATGACAGCATGACACGACTCACACGTGATCTGTCAAAGAAGGTTATTGCAAAAAGTATCTCTACTTGAATCACCCATTATAACTAAATTTACAAACATTTAAGAAAAAGTGTGCTCAACTTATTTGTTCTACTGATTTAACTGCCACATCTGCCTAATTATTGGCCTCAATGTGAGTTTTTGTTTGCGAAATTCGTTTTTTTTTTTATTTAAAAACCATTTATTTAACTACAATTTAGAACTATTAAGATATCATGATTTAAATGAATATTCACAAAATTATAACTATTTTTTCCAAATTAATGAATTTAAAATGTTTTTGGAAAAAAAAAATTTAAACTGCTGATTAATCTCACAATATTCTGACCTACAAAATCATTTATAATTTTTCAACTAGTTGCACACATGATTGCACATTTTGTAAGGCATTTATATGATTTTAACTACTTTAAGAAAACCGCCAAGACAAGATATTTGTTAAAGGCCAGTTTGACAAAATTGCCAAAGAGGAAAAAAATAGAAAATTTTTTTCTTGTTTTTTTTTTTTTTTTTTTTTTTGGGCGTGTAGCAACAGTAGTTAATTTTATTTTCCTTCGGTTTAGAAAAAATGTGTGTGAATATGCCGAAGGCTGTTTAAATCACAAATCAAATGATTTGTTTAAAAATTTGAGAAGACTAAGAAAAACCACACAATACAACAACCATATTTATCATAAATTATTTAATACAAAACACTTGCAATTTTTTGCTAATATTTTTAGTAAAACAGCAGCAGTCATGTAGTATAAGTTTTAAACTAAAAAAACCGCCTTCATCTTTAAACAAAAAAAAAAAAAAACGTTTGGTTTGTTTTGTTTTTTGCACATTTTAAAATTTTGTCTGTTTGTTAACCTGTCATTCAATGTGAACAAACAAGCCTTAAGGTAATTTATGAAAAATCTTTAGTTTTTGGCACAAAACTGATTTTTTGTTGTTGGTTTCCAACACTTTGAAATCTGTTGGGGGTTTTTTTTTTTTGGGCAATATTTATCTGTGTTTTTTTTTTTTTTTTCTTTTCATATTTTGAGTTAGATATTTTTCAATATTTTTTGCGAAATTGTTGATTTAATGTGACCGTTTTGTTTTTTCCCGTTTATTTTTTTTTTTACTTCTCGGTTTTAAAAGTCATAATAATAATCATATGTCTTCTTAAAACGAGTTACATGCCAACTAATCACAATATTAAACAAATTGTGGTCGGTCATTTGGTCATCAACAGATTACACCATTTACAGTTAGTAAAATAAAAGCAACATCTTCTAAATTATTGTAGTAAAATCATTATAAACGTTAATAAACGAACAGGCATAAGATGACGACAAATCGTAAAGTAATTATGCTTGGTTTTCACTATGTCAGTTTTATTGTCAAATTGTCCAAATTGTTGGTAATTTCATAACAATTTAGACAATTTGACAACAAAACTGACATAGTGAAAACCAAGCATTAGTTATTTCTCTTTATATTTCTAGTTAATTGTGATCACAATAGCATATATCGACAGTTCAATTCCAAACCATTTAGATTTTTTCAACTTAAATTCTGTCAAATTTTGGTTCTGATTGGCTAGTCCAATCAATAATTATAAACAACAAAGTTCTACCTTATATGGTTTTTTAGATATCGCCTGTAAGGAGCTTTTCCTGCAAAACTCACTTTTTCGACTTGGCATGTTTTGGAATTGAGCTGTCGATATATCCACCTATGAACGATTTTTGTGATTTTGTTTCAACTTCTCTAGGAAATGGTGTAGAAAAACCTACACCAACATCCTCTACTATACTTAGTAGAAAATATGAAAGAAAAAAAATACAACTATTTATTATAAAAATAAAATACAAATATTACCAAAGAAAAATAATAATGCAACAAACACATAGCCACACTCATATCATACATTGTTGTTGCAAACCAAATATATTTTATAGTTTTTATTCATATAAATAAAATGCAGTTGACTGAATTGCATGGTAATTTGTGTTGCATGGCGTTTTGTATTTGAGCAGCGAGTTTTGTTTTCATTCGCTCTATCTCTACTCTCACTGCCTTACAAGTAGACAGTCGTCGTCAACGTTTGTAATGAAAACAAAAACAAGAAACTAACGTCATTGTTAAGTATTGTCGCCAATGATTTTTTTGTGTGTGTGTGTGTGCTGTTTTTTTTTTTTTTTTTTTTTTTTTTTTTTTTTTTTTTTTTTTTTTTTTTTTTTTTTTTTTTTTTTTTTTGCATTGCCTTAGTTGTTAGATTTCAGTGTTTGTGTATATTTTTTGGTTGCAATATATTTAATTTTTTTCTGTTAAAACAACTTAGCACTGCCTTGTTGCATAGTTGCAGTGCAGTTGCATCGGCTGTTGTCGTTTGGCCGCCATCGCAATCTAATGTCAGATAGTTTTGCGGTCGCTAACCCTAAGTAAAATAAAAAAAAAAGTATAAAAAAAAAGCAAAATAAATACATATATACATACTTGTACTTGTATAATCATCATATATACGAGTATGGATATGTATGTACATTTACATTCATATATTTATTATACATTTTTATATTACCATGTATTTAGATGTAGTACTTGTATTATTATTAGTCGTACGAAACAATATAAAAATAATCATGAAAAGTTTAGTGGAGAATAGATACATACGTTTACGTTATACGTACTTGTATGTAAATTTTTTAGTTTTTGTTTAATATTTTTATATTTGGTTTTTGAATTTTGTGTGTTTATTTTTTCTTGGCTAACTGGGAAAAACACTCATAAATATGTTTGCTTTTCTTCATAGGTTTGTGGTTTTCCATATTTTTAGTTATGTATGTATATATTTATAATTAAATCATGGAAATTTATTTGCTTGAAGAATTTGTCATGAAGAATTTGTTTTAAACACGCAACGGATATGACACATGTTTAGATTCTATATAGTAGAGGTGTTAAGAAATGCATATTATATATAAAAATCGTTCATCATTTGCATAAACATTAGTGCTGAAATGAGTCATTACCTCTTGTATTATTTGGTAATTAATAAGCATTGTTTGTTGCCTTCCTGGTAATGGATTGACTAAGTAATTGGCTATAGATATGTTTAAAATATATGCATAAATATCATTCGTTATGGTCAAAATTTTAAATTAACTCATTGCCTTATACATTACTTGGTAATGAGTTATCTACATACAAATATTTGTTGCATTACTGTTAATAAGTAATATTAATTAAAACCAAACGTTTTTGTTATATATCATTCAAAATCTTATAATAAGTGGAAGATAAAAATAAATCCCTTAAAAACACAAGCAATTATATTTCCCTTTAATAAATCACCCAAACGTTTACCTAACCGTGAGTTAAAGCTTCAAAACGAGAATATACCAATTAAAAATGATATTAAATATCTCGGTGTATGTCTCGATAAAAAACTAAATTATGCAAAACATATTGACGAAATTTGCAAAAAAGCTTCGAGAACTATTAGAGCACTATGGCCAATAATAAATAAACGCTCAAGTCTCAACAAAGCTAATAAAAATTTACTATTTAAGAGTGTAATAAGGCCAATATTGACATATGCAAGCCCAGTTTGGTACAATGCAACAAAAACTCATTTGAAGAAGCTTCAAATCATTCAAAATAAATGTCTTAAAATAATCAACAACAAACATTGGAGATACTCAACACCGCTTCTCCACAACGAAACTGGATATGAACGAATCTTAGACTTCATAAAAAGAAGAAATATTAAATATTACGAAGCTATACAAAATTCCTGTCATCGACTGATACAGGATTGCATACAGACGGCTTAATTGCAGCATTGAAAAAAAATCTATTAAATCGAAAATACCATGTATAAGTTATTATTTTCTAAATAATTTCACTCTATACATGCATATTTTCCACCTTAATTTAAACATTTCTCTTTTATATGAAGGTTTTACCTAATTTTCCTTCGAAAATGATATAAATAAATATTTTGTACTCAAGATCTGTGATTAGTAATTTAAATCGTTGTAATATCTATAGATAATATCCCGAAAAATTTAATTACATATGTATATATAATATTTAAATAAAGATGAGTTGAAAAATGAAAAAAAATATAATAAGTAATAAGTGAACATTATTTGTTGCCTTCCTCGTATTGCTTTGAATAAGTGGCTATAAACAAATTCTCTTAATTCGACTTATACATTACTTGGTAATGAGTTATCTACATACAAATATTTGTTCAGAATCTTTGTCATTTATAAACAAACTTACTGTTTACCTTATGCATTACTGGGTAATAAGTGAACATTATTTGTTGCCTTCCTGGTATTGCTTTGAATAAGTGGCTATAAACAAATTCTCTTAATTCGACTTATACATTACTTGGTAATGAATGATCAATTATTGTTTCATTTGCGTATTTGTTGTATAGGCCCCTTATAGCGTGTTCAGATATTCGGTTAATTGACAATATTATTTTAAGTGTTCAGGCATACGCAATTTTCAGCTTGCTCAATAATCATTTGACAGTTGGAACACAATACAAAAAATACTCTAAATGGTTGTTGTGTTTCTATGTAAACAAACTTACCTTTACATTGATTTTTTAATGATTTATTTTGTTTTCTTTTGTTGACATTTGCCATTTTATACAATTTTGTTCACTAAACATAGTTATGAACAGTGTTGCATTCGAAATCTTACTCAATATTATAACAATTTCGTACTAATTGCGCAATAATTAATTGAGATTTTATATGGAATATTGAGCTCAATAATGGCGTTAATTACAATGAACGCAATTAAGGTGTATATGTGAACACGCTATTACCTTCTTAAATAAATAGACATAGGTAGTTGTAAATAAGTTCAAAATTGTTCATTATTTGTAGCGTTCCTGGTAATTATTTCAATAGAATATTACAGAAATGTAAATGCACTGTGGGGCCGATCGCTAAACTAACTGCTCATATACAGTATCGGCCAAAACTTAAGCACCCCCTCAAAACATTTTTTTTAAAGATAATTTTTCTAAGAAAACAAAATTATTAAAATTAGTCGTTAAATATCTTTTTATTTATTTATATCTTTATTATTGAAACACTCAAGCTTAGGGAATTCAGAATTAATAAAAAAAAAAAGTTCAAATACAAAAAAATATTTTAAGTCGCAAATATAAGCGGACTAATCTAAATCAATTTAAGGTACAAAAAAAATATTGAAATCAATATTTGGTGGCGAATCCTTTATTCTGGATGAAACGCGCACATCTTTTAAGCATAGAGGATATTAAATTATTAATTATATCGGGTGATATTGCTTCCCAGGCTATTTTTGCGGCTTTAAATAAATCTTCTTTGGGTTTGCAATTTTCTCGGTTGATTTTTAAGTTAACGATCTGCAATAAGTTCGATAACGTTTTTTTGGTATAACAATAAATTACTTATACTTTGTGAGATAATCGAAATTTAAATGAAATAATTATTTCAACTTAAAACATATTTTATTAAAAATATGTATGAAGTTTTATCTCAAATTCGTATTTTATAAAATTTTGTTAGAAGATCGAGTCTTTGGTTTTGAAGTTGAACTATATTTAATGAGATGATTATAAATTAAATGTTAGTACTTTGTTAGGTTCTTTCAAGATATCTTAAAAATGTCTTTAAAAAACTTAATATTTTGTAGCACGGGTACTTTTAAAGAACTTGTTTTTGCCAAAGACAAATTACTGAATTATTTTTCATTTATAATCGATTTTAATTATAATTGTTATCAAAAATGTTATTGGACAGCAGCATTTGAGTTAATTAAAAAAATAAATTTTCTCTTAATCTTTTAATTTGCTAGTCTAAAATAATCTCTAATAATATAAAATATAACAAATATTTCTAATGATATCAAGCATTCTAATAACGATTTTTAATTTCTATTTGTAAATTATATTTAATATTGACTTATTGCTTAAACTACCAATATCATTAAAAGTTATTTTTATCTCACTATAATTTTCAACAACTAAACATTTAAACTTAAAAATTAAATTAAAAAAAAAAAATAGATTTTACCTACATTCTTTTTAATCTTTTAAAAATTAAATTGTAAATTGTTAGTTCAAGTTAGTTGCAATTATAAATACTTTGTTGTATTTTATCAATTAAAACAAACAATATTGCCATATCAATGAATGAACGAATGAATGAGTGGATATGTACGAGTGTATGCAGACAATCAGCAACATTATTTTGATGTTTGTTCAATTGACTTGACTTGACTTGACTTAACTTGACTGACTTACTGACTGCTGTTGCATGACTGTCGGCGGCAATATATATTTTATAATCATAGTGGTGCCAATTGCAATTGTACACACAAATATCTAGAATAACAAAAAAAGAAATAAGTAAAACTACAATAATAATATTAAATACTGCTACCTCAAGTGCCCATGTAGAGTGTTTAGATGGTGACAGATAGCAACAGCAAATAAACAATTAAACCCAAAGCATGAAAGCTTTGTAAAAGACTTTACTATTTAATACAAATTATGCCAACATTTCAAAAATATATTTTAAAGACTTTTAAATAAGTTTTCACTAAATGTTTTTTTTTTTTTTTTAATTTATATGAAATTTTTATATTTTTAAACAATACATTATTTTAAATAGTGTCTGTAATAGTATGTAGTTTTCTGTTAGTAGTGCTGACAAATTTAATTTAACTAATAACAATAACAACAAAATAACAAATAAATACTTGTGTTGTGGAAAAAACGTACATTTAAAATAAAAAAATATATATATATGTATGTACTTTTGCTTTCATTAGTAGATAAAGTTAAAATTGCGGTGATGTTGTTAAATAGTCATTGCCGCAGCAGTATATAGTGGTTGGCTGGTTGATATTTGTGGTGGTGGAGCTGCTGCTCATTCGTTGTACGGTGTTGGTGGTGACAGACAGCCCAACCAAACTACACACAACTCGTGCTCATTGTAGTTCACTAACCTATGACAATAATTTGTGAAAAAACAAACAATACATAACACAAAAAACCTATATATGTACTTAAATAAAGTAAAAAAAAAAATAATCAACAATAATGTAATTTAATCAACTAAAAACCCGTATAATAATTACACCATTTCCTTGGCTACTATATATATATAATACTTTGCCAATGTTTTGCTAAATAAATCCAAAAATCTTTCTATTTTTAAAGTTTATAAATAAAAAACTATAGGTATTGATATATCAAATAGGCCCAGCTGATGTGTTAAATTGGTCCTTCGGTCTTTTAAATATTGTATTTTAGCATTACCATCATGAATAATAATTCAATAAAATCTGTCGATTAAAACTAGAACCTGGTTTGGTTGAGAAATACACTATATATATTTGGAAACACTACACTCCCGCTATACAGAATTACGATTAATATTTGCTCAATTTATTTTTAAAACGACTTTAGTCAAGCAAAACTCAATCCAAAACTTGGACTTTCCTTTAAAAATCTGTGAGATTTTCTACTAAGTTAAGATTCAAAATTTAAATTTAAAATTTTTTTGATAATCTTTCAGAAAATTTTAATTATGATATTGTTAGCTTCTTTAGTAATATAAAAGAAAACATTCATATTTTTAAAAATTACATGCTTCCTCAAGCGCAAAACAGATGACTGGATCAGTTGATGTGAAATTTTTTTAGTATCATAAAAATTTTTGTCTAGCACTGGCTGGGCTTATTATTTTCTTTTTAGTATTAAGATTTGAAAACTTATTGTCATTTCATGATATGAAGATTCAATAAATAAATAAAAGCTACAAAAAAAAAAAAAAAAAAAAATGCTTCCTAAGGTTTTCCATAGCCAACGTGGTCAACTTTAGCTCACTATAGCGCACAGTGGGTTTAAATTGATTGTTGAATGATGGGAAATGTTTTAATAAAATTAATGATTACTACATGTACCACTTGATTGTTCTGTACATATTTTGCATATATTCCAAAAAGAGAAATAAAAACCGACAAGAAAAAATGCTGTGGGATCATAGGGCACTGCTACACGTTCATTAAATAATATCGTGATACTAGAAATATCTCAATATTTACTGTTACGTGACCTGGATAACGTTAGGGCAAATTATCGGGGGCTAGCTTTTAATATGATGACCTTAATCGATTGGGCATGTGACAATAAAAAAAATGTCATTACTGAGACTATAACAAACATACCACTCTACAATAGGAAGCAAGGGCGTATGCTTCAGTCGCCCAATCCCTACCATGGTCATTAAAATGTCCCACTAAATTAACTTTTCTAATGAGCCCACAATCCGCGATACCATAAGATACCTGATTAAATGGTTTAGGTACAATGGTATAAAAGTATAGCTTTCATAATCAACCTATTTAAAAGTATTATAAAATAGATAAATAAATTTAGTACCAAAGGTTTGACAAGCTATTTAGACAAACAAAATTGAAAATCTTAAAATTTAAAGGTAATTTAGAATAAAAAGGTGTAATTTTTTTTATTTTTAAAATGTAACGGGTTTTCCAATAAGGACTTGACAACTTTTTTTTTAAATAAAACGCAAACCGTTTGAGATGGGTTGTGTGGCTTGTGGCACCGTCTTGTTGAAACCACATGTCATCCAAGTCCATGTGTTCCAATTCGGGCCAAAAATAATCGCTAATCATTGCGCGATAACGATCGCCATTCACAGTAACGTGACGATCGTTATTGTCGACGAAAAAATATGGCCCAATGACGCCGCCGGCATGCAAAGCGCACCAAACAGTAATTTTTTGTATATGAAGTGGTGATTCGTGAAGCACATGTGGATTTTCAGCAGACCAATAACGCATATTTTGCTTATTGACGAACCCATTGAGCCAAAAATGAGCTTCGTCACTGAAGATGATTTTGCGATGAAATTCATCATCTTGGTGCATCTTCTCCAGAGCCCAATCGGAGAACGTACGTCGACTCAAATGGTCCATCGGCTTCAATTCTTGAGTCAGCTTAATCTTGTATGGGTGTAAACCCAGATCCTTACGCAAAATTCGCCATAAAGTGGTCTTGGGGATGCCCAGTTCTTGAGAACGCCGCGGAATCGACTGATTTGAATCGTTTGCTACGGACGCCTGAACGGCAGCGATATTTTCGGAACTTCGACCAGGCCGTTGTCTCACTGGCACGACAGCATCACACAATGAATATGTAGACTCAAATTTTTGCACTAAACTTGTTATTGCTTGTCTACTAGGGCGAGAATTACGACCGAAAATTGGAGTTAACGCTCTTAAAGTTGCGGTCACCGACTCCGAATTTCGGTAGTACATTTTTATAATTTCCAAACGTTGTTCCTTCGTGTACTTTACTATAACGAAAATGTTAAGTTTACTGAAAAAAAAGAAAGCAACAATTAGATGATCAGTGAAATAGTGCGTTCACAATTTAAATTCAGAGTTGTCAAGTAGCTATTGCAAAACCCGTTATATTAATTTTTAAGTACTGATTTTTAAATCGCTTATTAATAGCTTTTTTCGAACCCAACTTTAAAATCCCTTAAAGTAGGCAATACATTTTGAGAAATTTCTTTTTATTCAGCTATTTCATATTATCTCATTACACATTTTTCTATATTATTAATAAAAGGTTTGTTAACTATTATTGGTGGCATACTTATGTTCATATAAGTGGTATTGTTTTTTTATTTTTTAATATTATTTTTTGTTGTTGTTGGCTGCTGCTTAAACGCTCACGGCGTTTATTGACTTTTTGGCATAGTTATAGACATTTTTTGTTGCTGTTATATGGCAGTGCTGCTAGTGGTAGTAGCAAAATATGTCTATAAGGTTGTTATTTATTGGCAACATATTGCATATAATTTTTTGTTTTTAGTTTTATTTGGTTTTTGGTGTTGATTTCTATAGACGCTGTGGTTGGTCGTTGGCGTTAAAATTATTTGAAATTGTTTGGTTTGGTAGTAGGTTATCGAGGAGGTCCTATTTTAGTCTGCTGTATAATAAAGCAGTAGGTTTTTTTTTTCTTTGAAATTTTTTTATATAACCAAACGTTAATTTAATTGATAGTATGGTTATGGTTATAGAAAATGGAAATATTAACAAATTGTTAAAGACAAATTGTTTAATCTAGTTTATTTTGTTTTTGTTTTGTTGCATTTTTGTTAAATTTTAATATGAATACCCTTAGTATTTAAGACAATTGTAGGAACAATAAATATTATTTCGTGTTAAGGCTAAAAAAGATAATATTTTTAGCTAGAAATTCATAGTGTAGCTGTTAAGTAAGAAATATAATTTTTTTAAACAATATCTATAGCAAAGACTTAAGTGTGGCAGTGTAAAAAGCTAAATATGAAAAATAAAAAAAAAAACATTCAAGACAACTGTCTATACAGGTAAATAAGTAAGTAAGTAAGTAAGCAAGCAAGTAAGTAGGCGTTTGATATATGAGCAAATACTGTATTCCAAGTACTTATAGGCAATACATGCAAATGTCTACTGCATACAGTATGTAAAATATAAATTTAATATGGCCTCAAACTCTTTTTATTATACAATTTGCAGTTCTTTTGTGTAAGTAAATATGCCATAAAATACATATTTCTGCAGTAAAGTTTAAGTTTATGGCATTTTGTTACTTATTTATTTATTTATATTTTTTCTTCATTATTAGCAATATTGCTGTTATTGCTTGATTACATTTAACTGATAAAGAAAAGTAGCTACAAATTACAAAAAATAAGAAAGAAATATATATAAGTACTTACTGCAATTGCCATGGCGTTATAATATAATTAAAGTTATTCTTGTGGTTACACTCTTAGTTCATCCATAACATACTTGAAAAGAAAACTAAATAAATAAAAATAAAACAAAAAAAAAAAAACTGAAAAATAAATATGCAAAATGTATGGGGGTAAAAACTGCCAGTCTGCACAGCACTCAATGTTTGCATTTGCGAAAATAAAACCGCAAATAGTTGTAATTTTCTTTGCTGATAATAAACAAATTGCATTTATTAAAAACATTAATTTATTTATTTAAAAGATAAGAAAAAAAATATTTGTTACAAATCAACCAATTGCTTTTGCCCTCTTTCAACACTACTCTTTTCTAGATAACATGACTTAAAAACTTATAAATAAATATTAGTTTTGTTAGAAACTAAACGAAATTTCTAACAATAATTTCTTCATAAATCAGTTTTTCAATTTCATTAAACAAACCACCAATCATCAGTTGCAATTTCTGTGGGGGTGTTCCAAAGCAATAGCACCGTTAAACCCAGCGGTTAAACAACGTCTTGCTATTTAACTTAAACCTAAATTTTAAATATGTTTTAAGATTTACTTGTATTTCATATCTCCTCCCTCCCCACCTGTCAAAATTAGCTTGTTGTTAAAGTATGTTTAACTTGTATATTTATGTGGCTGTTAACATTTCCAACACGTTACATCGATCATGTATTGATCGCTTACAACATTTATAAATTTATAGCAATATAGTTACAATTGATTGATAGAGTACATCAAATTTAGAGTTAAAAAATAAAGTACAACAAATTGAATGCTGTTTGTTAAAGGAAATTTTGTGTTTAAAATAATGTGTTAGTTGCGGTATGGAATGTTTTGCCTTATGGCAAATATTTGCCGTTGCATTGTGCTAACTAACTTATCTTCTACATAACTAATCATTGAAACAGTAATGTTTACGAATCTAAGAGGAGGACTTGGTATTAAGCTAGAAAGTTAAACCTTTAATAAACGAAGAGAATATTTGTTTAGCACCTAATTGACAACTCCTTTAGCTCCAAAGATATTTTAGTTTCGATTTTTAAATCTATATTTTGCTTGTTTTTTTTTTTTTGTTTTTTTTTAATAACTTTAGTCTTAACAGAAACAAAACCGTTTAATAGATACTAACATTTTAAGTAATAAGGTAGCAAAAATAGTTTTAAATTTATCTTGACTTTAAAATGAACACCAAAAATTACAAATTTTTTTTCTTTTTAATTTTCAAAATCTATTTCCAAGTTATTTTTGTAATATTCTAGTACATTTAACACTAATTGAATGTTTTTGAAAAGTCATTTCAGCTGGCAAAAATGTGTTAACCAAATCAGTAAAATTCCACTGAATGTCATATAAACGTCTTCAACTGATTAGACCAGTCGTTATTCTATGACAGATGTGTTAGATTTAATAACTTAAAATATTAATAGAGATGAGCTCAGACTTTGTAGAGATGTAAAGTTTAAACACAGCCGGGCCAGCCAAAGTTTACCGCTTCGAACATGAACAACATTTCGGATTTTGAAAATTTTTTAAATACTTTTTTAATTCTAATATTGTTACAGTACTATATTTAACTTTCAAGCTTTAAATTTGTAAAACTTTTGTAAACGTACTCACTTAAGCTGATATTTGGAAAAAGTGATAATTTGCATAGCTATTTTCTACCTAAAAAAGTTTTCGAAATATGTTTACGAGGATCATAGCATTTTTTAATCCTCATATATTATTTTATAATACACAGAAAAAGATAAATCTGAAATTGTTACAAAGGTATTTGAGTATGTTACAGAAAGTGTTAATTAAAAAGTTTTAGCTTATTTTTTTTTTAGTATATTTCAAAAAATATATTTTGCTCAAATTCTTATTGAATTATGTATAATTTTTAGCCTAAAACTGAATCCTTATATTTAGTCGAACTCTTACAATAATGCTTAGCTTTTCTTTTATTGTCTTTTCCCGCGGATACCCCTAATAAATACTAATTTCAGACTTACATATTACCAATTATAATTTCATATCTAATAAATAAATGCAAATAAATTTACTCATATACTCATGCATGTACGAGTATACATTAAGAAAACGTTTTGAAATTTGTTATTTTTTTTTTAATAATATTTTTCATTTCATTTGTGTTAAGCCTGAGGAAATTTTTCATTACTATAAATTAATAATCATTGAGTTTTAAATTATTATTAGTACAAGTATGGAAATAGTAAAAATAACTACAAATGTTATTGTGTGTTAGTAATAGTAATTTAAATATAGATTCAAGATAAGTGTAAACAAAAAAAAAAAAAACAAAAAACATATTGCAGTAATATTCTTTGCTTACTACTACATACAGCTATAACTAAATACAACAGTACTGTCTGCAACAGTAGTATGTACGTACGTACAATCAAACAATTTGTTGATAATTCATTAAAAACCATCATAAATTCATTGTACGAAGTCTAGTACTCTAATATACCATACAACATACAACAACACTAGGAACATAAATACTTACGAGTACAAACATACATTTGTATGTATGAGTATTTTTATTTAGCTAGCAAATGTTTGTGGCAAGTTTATTCAACTTTTGCTGTTTTTTTTTTTTTTTTCATTTTGACGTATGACAACAATATGTTGTAAAATGTTAGTGGGCATATTTGGGTGTACTATAGAGTATAGAGTATGTTTGTATGTAAGTGCCAAGTAGCACGTTTTTTTGCTTAGAATTCACACAATATTTATTTTATTTCTTTGGTAATCTTACATGGGTTTGTTTGTGTTTAATTTTTTTTTTTTTTGTTTTTTTTTTTTGTTTTTTGTTGGTATATTTGTGTGGCAACTACCTTCACGTTTATTTGTTTTACAATATGTATTGGCTTGCATTATTTTATTTTAGGTTTTATTGTTTGTCGTAATCAATTGTTTGGAAATTAAATTCAATTAAGCTTTAAGGCATGATGTTTGTTTTTATAGATTTCTTGAAATTGTTTTACTTTTTTCTCTTGCTGAACTTTTCAATTGTCTTAAATTGTGGCCATTACTAAATAACTTAATTGCTTTAATTAAAAGAATATAAAAATTCATTGAATTATTAACATTGTGTACAAGATATGTACGAGTATAATTAAATATATAAAATTATCAATAAAAAAAAATAAGTTCATTTAGAATACAACGAAATTCTACCTGCTGTTTGCAAAAACTAAGTGGTTTTCCCTTTCGATCCCCCCCCCCCCAAATAAATCCTTAAAATATTGTCATTTATTTGTTTAATATTCTCATGAGGTTATTGACCTTATTTTTTAAGGCTCTTGTTATTTTGTTACCAAAAAACATAAAGTTCTCACATCCATTTATTATGGGTTTTGGTTTGTATTTTTTTTTTCTTTTCGTAAAGTATACTTATGTTTAAGCCTTTTGTCTGGCTGTTTTTGTGGTTTTTGTTAACATTTTTACTTTTTGAAAGACAGACCTTTAAAAAACACTCTATCAACAACAAGAGCAGCATGCAAACAAAAAAAAAACATCAACATTATTTACAGATTTCTAAAAATAAATGTTAATATTACAGTGAAATAAACATATTTTATTGGAAAAAGCCAACATTGGCTAAATACAAAACATATTTTTTCTCAGAAAAATATCGATGCTTAAGATGTTTTTTGGGATTTTAAATGATACTTATTGACTATAGGAAGTTATGTGTATTTTATCTGGTTTAAATATGCATATGTATGAAAAAAATTACAAAAATTATGCTGAAGGGTTTATTTGCTCAAGAACAAAGATCCTAATTTGATTGTCATACACGGCTGTAGTTTTATTTTAAACAAGTAAGAGTGTTATATTCGGTTATGCCGAATCTTATATACCCTTCAAAATGAACACACTGTCTTTTTACACTTTTATATTACGGTTTAAGAACACACTTAAAGTTTTCGAACACTTTTTACACACTTATATTACGGTTGAAGAACACACTTAAAGTTTTCGAACACTTTGTTTGATCAACGACATCTGTTGATGAACAATATTAATACACTAAGTTTTTTTTGATGACATTTTCAGAGCTTATCTCGGATTTTTGCTCATATCTCCGTTATTTATGGACGGATTTTGCTGATTTTAAATAGCAAACTTCTCGAAAGCATGTCTGACAGAATTATTGCAGATTTGGATCCGGAAGATATCTATGGACTAAGAAAATTGATTTCAACATCCAGACAGACTGGCATGGCTTAATAGATTCCGCTATCTATAAGGATCCAATATATATATATATATATGTACTTTATAGGGTCGGAAAATTATATTGTGGAAATTACTAATGGAATGGCAAACTTATATACATATACCCTTCTCATGATGGTGAAGGGAAAAACTGTTATTTACAATGTTTTCAATAGAAACGCTGTTATATACAAAACGTTCAATAGATAATACTGTTATACAATGTTGTATAAAATTTTGTACTGTTATACACAAAAATTTCCATATAAAATACTGTTATACTAACACATAAGATGGACGAAATTTTTTATAAAAATTTCTACTACACATAAAAATTTGATTCCAACTACGTTAATAAGCTTACATCTCGAGATCTTGTGCAATACTTTTCTTAAATTTCACAAAAATCCATGAAAAAAATACAATTCCATTAATTAATGTTTAATTTAATAGTAGAACTTTAATTGTAAATTATTCTCAATCATAACTGCATTTATTTTAATTCTAATTACTTTATCTCCTTGTGAACATGTTGATTAATTTGTCTTTGATGTAGGTGTACATATATTTTAAGTGCAAAATTAATTGAATTTAATGCAGCCTTAAACTATGCAACACATTTAACAACATACATAGATATTGTACGTATGTATAAACTAAATAATACTAACAACAACTTAATGCAATTTTAGCTGTAGCCAAAATCCTTTTAATACAGTTTTATTGAATTTATATTCATTAAATATTCTTTTTAAAATTTTCTATTGTAACAAAAAAGATTTAATCTCTTATCTATCATGTTGTTGTACGTACTTGTGTAAATGTCATCCATCGTTGACTGCACTGCAGAGCATAAAAAAAAATATAAATATACTGACAAAGCAGAAACAACAAAATAAAAATAAACTAAATAAAGAAAATCATTTTAAAATGAACCTTTACACATAAACATACAGACAAAAAAAAAAAAAACACTCATACTGATTTGAATGACTATAAGTTTTAGAAATACTGGCATAAGAATTGCAGGAGGAGCAGCATACTCTTATACAGTCTCTGAAAATGATAAACTTTCGCTTGTTTTTATCATGACAATGACAACACATAGACTAGCAAAATAAATAGACAGACAGACTGGCAGATAGACAGACAGACAGACAGACAGACAAACACTCATATAACATCATTCAGCAAAGTGGGCAGAAGAAGGAGAAAGAGGGCCATTTAAGCAGATTCTGTACATACATTTTAACATGGCTGGCTGTCAGGATCCTGTTGTAGCTGCTGTTTTTTAATTTTATTTCTACAAATAGCTGGGAAAGATATGAATACCTTTTTAAACATTGATTTAATGACATTGACATTATTGGCGCGCTGCACTACAACTCTCTTTAACATTATTTTCATTTAATTTTTAATATTAGTCTATCACAAGGAAAATATTTTTTTTGTAGAATGTACTATAGTGTGCATTCTTTAATAGGGTTTTTGAAATTTATTTGAATTTTTGTATTCGCAAGTAAAAGTGTTTAACAGCTTAGATACTCTTTTTGGTTTTTCCTTGGGATATTTTTAATTTTATTATTTCTATATAAGTGTATTCTGCAAAGAGATATTGTTTTTTTAGAATTATTGATTTAGCTTCTCCTTGTAAATGTTATTAAAGATGTTTTTCTCTGCATCTAAAGAAAATTCGATTTTCGTTTTTTGTCATTTGTTCGGTTTTATTCATTTTTACTTTCTTTATCTACTTATAACAAAAAGTTTTTCCTTTATTTTCTCATGCATTTTTTTAAATGAAATTTATGCTTTTGCAATCGATCTTTTGCTTTATTTTCGTTGGTTATTTTTCAAAGCTTTCCAAGTTATAGTGCTCTAACAGTGTACTTTACTTATTTTTTTAATGTCTGCCTTATAAATAAAATTTCCTTTTTGTACACACACACACAGAGATGTGTACTTTGTTAGTTATAAATGCTCATTAATATAAAGGAATAAACGTATATTGCAAATATATATATAGAAGTTGGGGCATTGCCATTTTTTCCTCAAAAGAGTAGAGAAAAAATCCAAATTTATTACATTTTATTGGTTTTTGATTATTAGTAGTGATTAAATAATGGATATTTGTTGTTTACTGTATTTGCATCAGGATTTTGTCTGCTTTATGTGAAAGGATATAATGAATAACTAATGATGGTAGTTCTTTTTATTAAGAATTCAAAAAGCTAATTGTGAAGGGAGTTAGTGTGTCTTTGAATTAATTCCAAGTAATTAATTTCTTAAATGAAAATAAATATAAACCTTTTAAAGAACACAATTAAATGAAACTTTATTTAATTTAAATAATGTATTAAGCTTTTGGACTTTTATAAGATTAACACAAAATATTTATATGCCTAAATGCAGGCAATTGTTTTGTCCAATCAAAATAATAACAAATATCTTATTAGTTTTAACTTTTGCTTATCAGTGAAAATTTTATTGTAAACTATTTTCCTAAAGCTATGTGTCGACGATGGGCAGATATTACAACGTTGTCATATCTACCAATGTGCTATCAATGTACTGACATTGAAAAATTTTTAGCAAAAGGTAAATTGTCAGTTTACACGACTGTAAGAAAACTAACAATTTCATTTGCACACAATTGTCACACAATGAATTTATCTGTCAACTGAAATTGTGAGTTTACACGGTTGTCAGATTGTTGCGTGGCATTGTCAAATTCGTTTTGCAGCTCTGTGTGAGTGTTTAAAAATTTTATTAATGCAAACTTTAATTTAATTCTTTAATTTTCTTCCACTTTTTCAAAAATTTTATCAATGCACACTTGTTTGTTTATTATTTATGTTATACAGAGTTGCATTTAGAAATAATTTCTATGACAATGCTGCCATTGGCAGATGCATAAACTTTGCACATATGACAATGAAAAGTGTTTGTCTTAAAACAATGACAATGACAAAATTGTGTGTTTACACGATTTTTAGATGTCTGAAAATGTTTTTGTCTTCCAATGTACTGAAAATGCTTTTTCTTACAACGTTGGAAGACAAAAATTTTAAGTTTACACGGCTGTTAGACATTTTCTGCACATTTTTCGGACAACGTTGTAATATCTGACCATCGTCGACACATAGCTTATCTGTTAGATTCTTAACACTAACCATAATGCCTAAATGTAGGCAATTGTTATGTGAAATTATATTCTTGAACTATATTCTTAACTGTTAAATTGTCATCAACAGGCATTTGTATTGTAAAATTAACACATTAACTTATGCTGCCTAAATGTATATAAACTATATGTGGAATATTTTCTGTTTTGCCTACTTTTAACAGTGAATTTTTTACAACCCTAAAGAGGCAACTTTTTTCTGAAATTCTTAAGTTTTCCTTAATGTATCTTTTTTATTATACCTATATAAAAAGCCAAAAGTAGCCAAAAAGTTTTTAATTTGTTTTGTACGTTTTGTTTCGTTCTTGTTAAAAGTCATATTTTGCATATTTTGTACGAATCGTTAACCTTTTAATTTGCGATTTTTTTTTTTTTTTTTTTTTTTTTTGCAAAATATTACTTTCCTTTGTTTTATTTTGTTTTTTTTTTCACTGACAAACTTTATCCTCTGGCAATTTTAATTATTAAAAAATGTTCACATGAGACCCACAAAGTGGCGGTTTTTGCAACACTTTCTGTCTGTGCCTGGCTCTTGTTTAAAATGTAAATGTGTATCACGTTTCACGCATTTATTGCATGGAGCCAGAGTTTTGGCAGCAGCAACAACTGCAGCGCTCATCATCATCATTAATTTTATTATTGTTATTACATTTTTGTAAATATTTCTACATTCTACCTTACAATCATTAAAGTAAAGGCATTAAACTACATATAACATATCCCAAAGAAATTGATCCAATTTCACAATGCAATGGAACGCATGCCGCAATCAAAAAAGAATGTGAGACAATAGACGACAGATACAAGGACATATTTTAACCACATCATATGGTGGTTTGTGTAATGCCAGCAATGCTATTGTGCTATAGTTATAGTAAAAGGTGCAGCTGGTAATAAAAACCAAATAATAATTAGAATTAAATTAAAATTAATTGACAAGGTGTATGTACGGAAAAATTACATGTTTTGTGTTGCGTATGTGGTTTATAAGTATTTAATAAACCTGTCTCAACTTTGCATAAAGCACTTTTCTATTGTATGAACTTTTTATTTAATTAATAATGCTTTATTTTTTAAATCATAGCATACTTTAAGAATCTTTTTTTTTTAATTATATTTATTCTCTACATTATGAAGTTTTTTTTGAGAATTTTGAAAATAACTTAAACAATTTTTACAAACTGTTTTTTCTTCTTTTAAATTGAATCTTTTTTTTAACAAAAGCAGCAGACTGGTATTATTTACACAACATTTTATTTTACATTAAATCAACACTTGTTATACTTTATTTATACCTGGCTAAACTTTTTGTAGCATATTTTAAGGATTTATATTACTACTTTCAGTTTTCCCAGAATTTGTTTGTTAAACTGTTTTACTAATTTCATCACTTAATTGTGTTGTTTTTTTTCATACTTGGCGTGTTTCTATTTAATTTTATCCTTTGCTGCTGTTATTGCCATTTAACTAAAACAACATCTATATAATAGTTAGAGTGTTTTCCTGTTTGAACAACAAATTTTCAAAATGCAAAGCGTCTAGTGTGTCTGTCTTTGTGTAAACTCAACTTTCTCCTCCATTATAGCAAATACAAACAACAACCTCTAAAATTAATCATTAACAAAAACAAAAGACATTAAAATTTATAAAAAAAAAAGAACGAATTATATAGAATTCCAACACACGCACTTGAGTTCAAAACTTAAGGGTCTCTAAACCAGCATAAAATAGTAGTAGTAGTAGTGGCAGTTAACATATACACCCAGTCTGCGAAGCAATTGGTCGTCAGCCAAGTTGTCTTCCACTCTAGTGGCGATGACTGCTGCTACATTTAAAATGAGGTGTGATAAGTTAGTGTGCATGTGAGTCCTTTTTTGTGTGTTGTATGAGTGTTAAGCTTAAAGTATAGTATATATATACAAAACGTGAATACTAGAGGAGCAACAACAAAAAACAACTCGGTATAATAATGTGTAAATGTAAAGCTGTTGAAGTAAATCTGTGAAAGGACATTGCATTTTACACACTTTGCAATTCGTGCTTATATTTTCTATTTCAGTTTATATTCAAGTAGTTTAAGCAGTGGCAGTACTTACTCCCCACAACAACACCATTTCAATGGCAATGACCATAAAGTTATTATAGTTGTTTCTGCTGCTAAATGTACCCAAACATTAGAGCATTAAAACGTGTTTTTTGCCTTTAATGTTAAAGAGTCCTTCAGGGTGCTGGTATTGGTTTGGATATACGTATGTGTGTATCTATAAACTGTCTGTCTTTTTTTTTTTTTGAAATTATTCAAAAAAAGAAAGTAAAAGTTTTCGTTTTCTCTGTATTTATGTTTTTGTTGCAAAGACTTTGTCCTCCTCCAAAATATTCCGAAATATGTACTATATGTAGGGGAATTTCTAGGTTTTGTGGTTATTTTTCTTTTAATTTCTTGTGAAATAAAATTTATTCCATCCTTAACAACGTAAGTTGTTTTTTGTTGTTACTTTAAGTTTTATGTTTTATTGTAGGGATTTTAAAGTTTTGCCAATGTCTTGTATGCATGTTAATGGTTTAAGAACTTTAAACAACAGCAAATACTATAATAATGTCTAGTAAATCCTACAATATTTCAAAGAATTCTATGTATTAGTAAAACATAATTGTCAACTTTGTAATGGGTATTTAGGGCACTGCGTTTGTTCAGATTAAAACTATTTCTTTGTTAATTACAGTTTTACATAAGACAACAAGATAGGAAGGTAACTTTGCACCAAGCAAAATTTATTGAATAAAGAAAACTATTGCTTTACTATATGTACATATATGTATTCCTAGTTAGTAATTGCAAAAAACTGCAAACTTTAAGGTAAATGCTTAATTCTGACTTGATAAATCCAGAAATACTCGTATATTTACTTATTTAAAAAATAGTAATTTATTACTGCTAGGGTATTTTATCTAGAAATTGATCGAATATTTTGTTTCGTGTTAGCCTAAAATTTTGGTTAAATTTCAAAATTATCCTAAAACTATGCATTATAAAGCTTTATCATATCTGTCTGACAATGCTGCAGTTAAGAAAAATCTTTCTTCATAGTCTTTATTATTTTTATATACCATACTTTAAGGGAGCATTTACATTTAAATCTTTGTTGTGTTGTTTCATTATATTTTTTTTTGTTATTCAAATGTAAAACCTGTGTTCTTACAAAACTCATAAACATTAACATTTTACTACTTTGAGAAACAAATTAAGATATAAACATCAAGATAAAATATATGACAGACATAATGAAAATGTCAAAAAATAAACACCAAATTAAAAAGCATAAAAAACCCACAAAAAAAAACAATAAGTTAAAAACCTACCTCCACTTTGAAATAGTTTTACCTATAATATTCTTTTCAGCAAATGTTTACAAAAATTTGTTTGCAAATTCTAAGAATTTTCAGATAAAAAATGCAAACAGAAAATTGTAAACACCCACTTTTCTTGCAAACAATGTGTGTAAATTCAAACTCTTACCCTTCGTTTACATACTATAATTCTAATAATATTAATGTACGTGTAGTTAAGTAGTTTTGAGTTTCCTCACCTAAAACAAACAAAAAACAGCTAATAATCTTTACTAATATATGATCAACATTACAGTTAAAATGTCTCGTCTAGCTTCATATATTTACGCTAAATATTGCAACGCAACCACTAATAGCTGCTGCTTAAGTATGTGCTAAGAAACAAAGCCAGCAGGTGGAAACCTTTTAATGACACTTTCACATATGAGTTTTGGGGAAACTTAAAAGTTTTTTTATTAAGCAATTTTATTTAGCAATAAAAACAAAGGGAAACTTTTTGTGTGTTTTTAAAAGTTGAGGAAAGGGATCGAGCGTATGGTAATTAGTATTATAGTGAATACGTTTCAGGTTTTATGTTTTTGATTGTGTAGTGCAATGGGTGTTTGATATTATTAAGCATGTATACATTTAGAATGTCGAGACCTAACCTAATATTGGCAACACTACTTTAACATGATGGACTTATTATATCTACATCTGAAATAGAAAGTTGTCTTTTAAGACACAGCCTTCTGGATGGTAAATATATATGCTTTACTTGTTTAGGGTTCAGGTTAGAATATTTTTTCATAATTACTATTTTTAATAGAAAACCACGTTTGTTTTAACCCAAAACCGATACTGAATATTTTTTCAAGTTCTACTAACATATAAAAAAACGAAATGGCCTCGAGCTTAACAAAAGTTTATTAATCACAAAAGTGTGTTAAGAATTTTTGAAATTTTTTTATTTGAAATAAATAGCTTTAATACCTTAACTAAATACAAGTACATATTAAAACCATCTACTTGTGTTTAAGTTACATGTACATATTTATGGTGATACACAGAAATTCCTACAAAGTTCAACAAACTTAGTGACATATGACTGTCACTAAATAAATGAACTTTGAGCACAAGAACGAACTAAAAGTAAAATGACTTAAAACATTTCATTATACAATACATTCTCCTATATCTATGATTTACATTAAACACAAGAAAATAGTAATATCAATTGGATATTCAAAATCGTTTATTAAGAAATCAAATAATATTTGTATACGATTTGTAAAGACATTTGATGAAAAAAGCAACCCAAGTACACACAAAATAAATGACAACGTCTGGCAAATGTCCTTATTTTTTTATGTTTTTTTTTTTTTAACAAAATATCATTATTTAAATCTAAACAAATTTGGTAGTTTGATAGAAAATGCATTAAAACGATTTTTTTTATATTTCTACATATTTAGTGAATACACAAATTGCTGCTTTGCCAGAAATATACATTTTACTAATGCTAAACTAAAATGGTTGATTTTTTTAATGTTTTCGAAATCATTTATTTATTTTTACTCCTAGTGGTCCTTAAAGCATTTGTTGACATGACCTTTTTAAAAAAAAATAATAAATCGTTGAAAATGAAATAATAGAATGAAAAACAAAATAAAAACAGAAATAAGAAATATCTGTGATTTAAAGCATACTTTTAGGTTGGTAAAGTATAAAACAAAGCATATTTTGTAAATACGAAAAGTATTTTAAAATAAATATGATTTAGTTTGTAATATTAAAAAGTCATTATTTAGAAGAACAAAAAAGATAAAATTTTTGCGGTTATAAATCATAAGAATGAAGCACAATGAACCTTAAACTTGAAGATTTAAGAAAAAAGAAATTAAATTATATTCCAAGGGGTTTTAAACATAAAAAAAAATTGTTAACGATAACGACTAGAATTATCAGGCATTTATTAATATAATGATGCTCTTAAAAGTACTTTAGTGAAATAATTATTAAAAAAAATGCGTTTTGATATAAATATTTGCTAATAAATATTTTTAATGTTTACTAGTAGCCATTTAAGTTTCAAATTAGCCTGCCTACTTTTAGGGTTAAATTTAGTAAACAAATTATTACCACTTTTAATTAATGTAAAGGTTATTTGATAAATTCATAAATAAATTGTATTTCATTCATTTTAAGTGCTTCTTTAACTCTAGACTGACAGACAGACACAACCAAAAAAGAAAACAGCAACCAACTTAAAAAGCTATTTAGTACTGTTTCAGACACTCAGCCAACCAGCCATTATTTGTCAGAAAAAAAAACATAAAGAAAAACTGGAAATAGGAGAAAATCCTTTTCAAAATCTTAATGTTAATTAAACCACTTTAAATGTTTCTCACAAAATAACCAAACAAAATTTAGAAATGCCATAGAGTAACGAAATAAGTTTTCTGCAAAATGGCAATAAACTTAAAATGGCTGCTATTTTTTAATTGCAAAATAAGTGAAGAAGACATAAAATTAAATTGAAAGAAGCTTTTTTAAAATTTCTATTGCAAAATTTAAACGAATATCTATAACATTTAATGCTTCATACAATTATTTAACTTAAGAGCAGGTAGACAATAATTTCGAGAATAAATTAAATTTTTTAAAATTTTTATATAAAGTTCTAAACAAAATCTTTTATTTCAAAATAAGTTATTAAAATAATAAAACTATTAATTAAAGTCTATACATAAATGTTACTAAAATAATTATTTACATGTAAGGATTTACAGAAGTGGTATCCGTAAAGTGGAGCTAGTCGGGCTGAGATGATTTCTAATATTTCAAATTGATAAAATACTTTTGGGAGTGACTCAACTTTGATTTTAAGTCGTATTTAGATTTTATCATTCTTGTTTTTACTTTTCCTTAATGTACACTTTAAAGTGAAATGTATAATTTTATATACTTGTGCGTATATGATATAAAAGCAAACATTTTATAAAACTATTAAATATTTTTATTTCATGTTGCAACAAAACATACAACAAATCCTTAAGTTAATAAAAGAAAAACTATAATACTTACTTATCAGAAATATTCTAACATAAAAATAAAATATACTTACTTTTTTTGTCTTCAAATTGTTTGTTCAGTTTATCCATTTTGATTTGATTTTAATCCCCGAGACATTACCAAACCAAAAAAAAAAACACAAAAATCTCAAATCATGTTGTGCACCAAACACATTTTTACAAATAGAATGAAATACTAAAAGTACTTGTAACCAAGTAATTGTAACTACTCCAAGGGTAATTTCTTCCACTTAAAATAATCCTCAAATGGTTTAGAGTTAATTTAGGAATAAAATTGTGCATAAAAAAATGTATGTGTAAGTAAATAAAAGTTTATGTGTCATTTTGATGCAATTTAAAAACATGTATTGAATTATGTTTGATAAGTTTTATTTTGTAAATACAATCAATTGTGGTAATTTAATTAAGCCTTTTATGAAATACTTAACCATAGTTATTTATAGCTTCGACCCAATTTATTGTGAAAACATTATTAGCAATTATTGTTTAGGAATTAAAGCCCACAATAATAAAAGTACATACTTACACATTCGCAGGTAATAAACAAGACAAAAAAAAAAGAAAATTTTGCAAAGTTATATACATAAAAAAAAAGTATGCTATAATATCTAAATATGCATTGAATTCATGTTTGTATTAAGCATTATTTAAACAATCTCTTCCAATTCCCTAAAACTATGCTACATTTTTTAGTTATATTTTTAAGACCTTGTGGTATAATGTTAGGAAAATAATAGCTTTTTCATTAATTAAACAACAGCAATTGTTGCTTATTACATTGTTTTTCAATACAGTGGTTTCCCAGTTTAACGTATACTCAATTTAACGAATTCGCGATTTAACGAACAGTCAATTCTTTCCATTGAGTACCTTATGTTACGAACAAATGAAAAAGTCAGGTACTCGGTTTAACAAATTTTTCCAAAAATGTTAAAAAAAAATAAATGAAATCAAAAGAGAGTCATTGCAATTACATTTGTACAATGTTACGAAAAAAATGGATTAAGAGAAAAATTTATTTGTATGTAAAGAAATTTTTCGCTCACCAAAATCAAAATTTATACGTTACAAAGTCATTTTTTAGTTTTGTTTGAACTTATTAATTGAATGTGATATGAACTAATTATTATTTTTTTTTTTTTTTTGTTTTTGTTATGAATTAGAAAAAATAAACATGAGTTTTTATTTAACATATTTAAAAAACTGCCGGATTTAACGAATTTTTCGATATAACGAATGGGCCGGACAATATATAATTCGTTAAACCGGGAAACCACTGTAATTAAAAATCTAAGTTCGTTAACATTTATTTGTTTTATTTGCTTTAATGTTGCCGTACCTCCCCATTGTTGCTGCTGCTACTTTGTCTCGCTATATAATGCAATCAAAACAATAACAATTTATAAATAATTTATAGCGTTTTTGTGAGTCCATCAGTCCGTCCGTCTGTCTTTTGATTTTGGTTATAAACTCCCCAAAAAATTTAAATCAAATGAAATGGCAGAAAATTTTAATGGATTATTGCACATTAAAAATATATCAACAACAAATGAAAATAATAACAAAACACTATAAAAGTAGCAACAATACAATGCCACGGTATTCTGCACTCAAATAAGAAAATTGTAATAAATTTCGATTTCGACACATAAACAATGTAAAAAGTGTTGGGTAGGAGCTGAGCCATTAGTAACAGAAAATTGAAAAACAATTTAATTTAATGTGTTTATGACGATTGTCTTTTTGCCATAAATGGTAGCAACAACAACAAATGAAATACCAAAAAAGAAATGTATTCATTTTCAATTTAAAGACTTACTTACAACAAAAGCTGAAAAAAGGGTGTGTTGTGTTGTAGCTTTTCCTTATTATTATTTTCCAAAGCCCCTTGATATGAGTGGTATATGGGTAGTGTATATAAGATAGATAGTTGGTTACATACATACATACATACCCTAACCATTTATTTAACCAGCCAATGTTCGTATTTAGTGGGTTGTAATGTAATTTCTGTTGTCTACAAAGTATTTGCCATGATTTTAACTTACATACACATATTTCGTTGCCAGTCAGTCAGTCAGTTTTAAGTGTTTGTATTTTATTTATATGTACATATGTATGTATGTATTATGTATATTACTTATTCAAAGTAACTTATTTATGACTTAAGGAAATGACGATTTCGAGATTTATTTTCACTGCAACAGCTAAATAAGGTCAGACTGGAGGGGAAGAGGAGTTAGAGCAAGAGTAATGACAATCAGTTTAAGGAAAATTAAACATAAATTTAATTAAATGAAAAAAACAAAAACTAAGAAAAAAGTTACAACGCAATATTACATTAGGATGGCCCCGCATGGATACATCTAATTAATATGAAAGTATAGTTTGTTACTGAAATGTTTGTTAGCTTTATACAAAATTATGTTATAATATCTGTAAGAGCTATAGCAATTATTACAGTACAATTCGGGAAAAACAGACCAGCGCGGGTTTGAAACTTTCGGAAAGTGAAGGAACGCCATAAATTTTTCTTATTTTTTGAGGTCGTTCCACATTATAATCAACAATTTTGTTCCTCTTGAACCGATTTTACTTGTTTTCAATAACAAACTGTTTAAGACAATAATAATCAATCGGAATAAGTGTCGTTTTTTTCGGTTTTGTATTTTAGACATAAGCATGATTTACACACACAGATGAATATAACTAGATTAACTTTATTATACTATTATTTTAATAACTATTATTATTATAGTATTTATATAACTATTATTTTATAAGCACCAAAAATGTATATAAAAGATAAATATGTTAGCGTATTTACCACCATAAATAATTTAAAATTTTAAGCATCCATTCAAATGTTTACTTTTATACATACTTGCAGTTTTTAGTAAATCCAATTATGTATTTTCATTTTAATGCCGAACTTACTTACGTTACTCAATTTATATTTTATGACAAAGAAAACTCATAAACTGTAGGCGTTTAGGCATTATAGAAAGCTAACAGTAACAACATTTTATAAGCAAATTATCACCAAACCACAATAATGGAAAGAAACGAAATCTTTTTATAACAAATTTCATATATGGCTGTATTACCATTCATACAAGCCATTCCCAATTACTTGCACAGAAATACATAATATGTTTAAAGTTATATAAACTATTTGAGAACCACTGCTAACGCCTAATAATTTAAGTAGAAACATTCAAAATGACTTTAAAGGAAGAAATTAAATTTTTCTTGTTTTTTTTCAAACACAACAAAAATGTGGGTGTTTTTTGCTCACAAAAAAGTTGCACAAAATAAAGAAAATTTATAGAAAATTAAAGCAAAAAAAAAAAACTATTAGAAAGGTGTGTGTAAGTTTAAGGTAAAAGAAAATTGCTGCCAACATATGCAAACTTTATGTATTGGTTTTATATAGGCAACAACTTTACTAATAAATAAAATGTTAATATAAAAGGCGTTTGTTAAATAAAGAAATTGTTATAAATTGCAATATGCAAAACAAAATTTTCAGTTACTCTCCAATTTAATTCAATTTATATACCTTAAATCATTTTGTCAGCAGCGCCAGGTAATTTCTACAAATTTGCTATGTATACATGGCGCAAATTTGTACATAATATATTGTTATGGCTGTAAAATTTGGATTAAGTTAGGAGGACACCTTTAAAAGCAGCCAAATAACCAGAAACAGAATAGACGCGAAACAGACTAACACGCAGACAGAGACTTATTTACTTTGTTTTATCAAGATTTTCTCATTCTTTAGTTTTTTTTTTTTTTTTTTTAACAATAAAAGTTGTCATTTATTCTCAAAAGTAAACTAAGTATGACAAACATCTACATCATACAATTGTCAACATGTATGTATGTTTGTTTGTATTTAGACATCTGCTGCTTGGCTGTTGCTTTTTGTTTGCTTGTCAATGCCTTTACAAACAAAATTCGATAGATGTTGCTGTTGGCATATTACCAGCTTAGACGAAAGACCAGACAGACCGACCATCTCCTTTAGAGAGTAACAGTAAAAAAATGTTTGGTATTTTACAAAAGATTTTTGTTCTTTTTAAATAAGAACTGGCATTTTTTCTGCAGTATTAGGACCAAAGAAAACCTGCATCTAGTTCCCTTTGGCAGTTGTGTTTGACAATGACAATGAAATTCTAGTAAATGTTGGCAACATGATGTTGTGTCCTTAGTTGTTGCTGTTTATTGTTTTGGATTGTTATTTTTGTTGTCATGTTTTTTTTTTTTTTATTACAGTTATTACTGTTCATAAAAAAAGCTAGTTGAGTATAATGAAATGAAATTGAAAAACATCATAAGCCAATGTTGTTGATGCAACAAATATTATAAAGAAATGTGTACAACCACTTAATATTAGCTATACGGAGGTCCTTTGATTGACACTGGGTCTAGAATACCAGGAATGCATATTTAACCACGCTTTTGCAATACGGAAAGAGCAATAGCACCAACAATTTTGCACAATCTTAATTCGTTTGTGCAACTCATAAATCTACTTAAAATTCCCTTGTCTATTTCTTTATTTATTTTAAAGGAGTTAAATGTCAAATAAATAAAATCTATACAATCTAAACACACCAAATACAAAGCAATAACACATGATCTTTAAAACATTTCTTTTTATCGAGTATAAAATGAGTAAAGATATCTCTTTTTTTTTTTTTTTTGGCCCCCGCTAGTACAACACAAATCTCTTGTCATTTACACTTAATTTAAATGCATGTCACAATTGTGCAAAAGAATCAAGATATTGTATTGTTTGTTGTTTTCTATGCTGTTGTATATTTCATCAGTCCTCGTGCAGCTGTAGAATGTAGTTGTAAAAATACTCTCTCTCTCATTTTAAGAAAATAACTAGTAAGTTAGTATAGATATGGCAAGCTATAGTAGTTAACGCAAAGTTTTAAGTGGCTTAAGGTTGTGTCGTGTGACTTAAGTGTGTTTTGCATTAATATAGTAACAAGTTTACATAGAATTGTTGAAACACAAAAAAGTAATGCATATTTTAAGGATTTCAGTCTGAAAGGTGGGGAAAATAGGAAATCAAGTTATGCATCATACAAGAAAGGGGTTTCAGTTGAGTGAGTAGAGTGGCTAGACAGATTTGATAACAAAATAAAAAAAACGTGCGACTATAATAGAGAAGTTGTTTTAATTTAAACTAAATATATTGGGCCATAATCATAGTCACAAACAAAATGTACTTTAATAGTTAAAAAGTTGACTTTTGTCCACTTTACTTTAACTATAGACACGTAAAAGTATACTTTAACCGCTAAAACATACTTTTAATTTAAAACCAGCTGAAGTTGCTTTTAAATAACATCACTTTAAAATCAAACAGCTGTTTATGCAAAGAACTAAAACTGGATGTGTACAAAAATATAAAAAAGTAAAAAAATAGCAGCCCGGATTGTTTTCCGTGTGTTCTTTTTTTTTAAGAATCATGGAAGTGTCGTTGCCTTTGTGTTCGACAATATCCAGGTGCAATCTTATACACTCCTGCAAATATTCCCTTTCTGCAGTAGCCCAATGTAAAGAGTTATCAAAAAATCAACGCCAAAATAGCCTAATTATGATATTAATCTTACCTACTCCATTTTTTCACCGCAAACACTTTTCTTAAATTTACCAGCTTAATTTTATTATTTTGCCGATTTTTGGTTTTTTCTTCAATTTTCAATGACAGCTGTTTAAAGCTGTCACTTGCTTATTTTTCTTTACAATTTTTATGAAATAATTTTCTACATATGAGGAGTCGGTTTAACTTAACCCTTTAACGCCTAAGACGTTCATCAGTTGGGTATTAAAAAAAAAAACGTTTTTTCCGCTTAGCCACTAAGACCGTCTACAGACTGTCTTCCTTGTTTTTGTCCTGGAGCTTTCCAGGAGTATTTTTTTCTGAATTGGAACTGAAATTCGTAATTTGCAGATGAAATACATGCTAGAACAAATATTTATTTCTGCAATTTGAACGTATTTTCAATTTCAGGTATTTAAGGGTTAAAACGACCTTAAATTTTGACTATAGTTACAAAATAATTAAAAGTAGGTTTTAAGTTTAAAGTTGTTTTTAAAAAGAACTGACTTTAGTGTTTGACTATTGTTATGGCCCATTATATATTTAAAATTATGTACCCTTAAACTATGATTTGACTTATATGAATGCAGTATATGCTTTATTATTAAATATTTTTTTTATATTAATAATTTAAAAAATACTATTTTGATTTTTCTCAATTTCTAAGAACTTTTAAATGTCTGTTTATTTATTGCATATTTTGTGGCTTTTGTATAATATTAAAATTAAATCATACTCTTTAGAGTTTTCTTCTATTTATTGTAGTTTTTATGTTTTTTAAACATTTCCATTCTTTGCTAAACAATACTTATTGCATCTTGTTAAACAGGTAAAATTTATATGATTTCATTAAACTGAAATTGTATTTTAGCTTTCCAAGTACGTGATGACATGTTAAATTGCAAAAAAAAAAAAATACTACATGAGCGTGCTAATAACGAGGGGAAATACTCACAAAAGAAATATCTAATACAATATACAACATTTGTTTTAAGAAACAAAAACCAATCTAGGTAATTTGAATTGTAAGGATTTGCTTTTAAATTTATGGCATTTATTACATTTAGATTTAAATGTTATTTGTCTAGACCTAAACCAGGTTTCGAGTTTAATTTAAAATTTTTTCTAAATTTTTCTCATATAAATTCTGGTAAAATTTTTAATAATCAAATAACTATCTACATAAATGTACATAATTTTCTTGTAAAAAATCATAAAAATTGTTGTTTTTTTTTTTTCAAAAATTGTGTTAAAATTGTAAATTACTTTGTTATCCTTGATATTATCCTTTTCTTATGCCACATATGTAAATATGTGTATGCATATGTGAATGGTGTTAATATTTATAATCGTCTCGTTATAAGAGTTGAAATTTCCATGAAATACTCATTTCTTCAGTGGAAAACCACAAATGTGCGCTTAAAAACACATTTTCATAAACACAAAACTCGTAGATATTATAAAAAACATTTGGGATTTTTGCATTTTTTTCCAACAAATTCTTGGTTTGTTTTTGTGTAAACAATGAAACTGAATTTTTTAGTGAACGAGTGCAAAGAACTTTTTAAGTGCCATAACTTTAACAATAAAACAAGAAGAAAAAGCAGAAGCAATTTTAAAGCATACAATCAGGAGTTGAAATAAATATGTACAACATCAAAAGCATATTTTATGGAAATTTGTAAGCGTTGAAATTTAAATAAAAAACTTATAGTTTAAGAAAATGAATAGAAAATATATTTTAATAAAATTAGAGTCCGACCGAAACCGATTCTTTCAGATCAAAATCAAACGGATCCTAATACTGTGTCTATGCCGAAACAAGTACGAAATAATTTAATTATGATAATTTCACAACATTTTCTCTAATATCCTAAAAACGTTAGTAAAGAAATACAAATATAAAAATTTGTGGCTGAATATTTTACATTTTTATTTTAAATAAACAAATTTATAAAAAATAAATTTCAGCTGAAAAAGATTTATAGCAAATTTTTTTTATATACATATTTGTGTTCCTTAAAATCCAAAGTGTCTTTTTTTAATTTTCTAAAGACATTGCAAAAAATGATATAATTTAATTTCCAAAGAAAATAGGCGTTTTTGGAATAAAACAAGAAAAGTCTCCACCCCTTGTAATATTTCTATATAGACTCTCTTAGACAGCCTTAGATATCGTAACGCCTTAGTTTTTCCCAAATACAATCAATACATATAATAAAAATAATAAATATCTACTAATGAATAAAAGTGCCAATATTTGTTTTCTGGATTTATTTTATTATATTCTTTATCTAACAAGTACTTGAAACACAATCTCTTTGAGATGTTTGTCATCCTTGTAACATTTTTTTTTATTGTTTTCTAAAAGTCTCTATTGTCTATAGTTGAAGAAAGAAGGAGTGAAATGAAAATGAAAAGAATTAAATTACAATTGCTGCCAGTATTTAACAAATGATAAAATTAATTTGTAAAGGAATATTTTTCAGGTGCCCTACATCTAGCACAACGAATTTTTTAAATATTTGTGTATTTGCTTTTGTAATATTAATAAATTCAAAAAAAAAAAACAACAAAATCTAAACAGTTTGTTTTTAAAAAAATTTCTTCGAAATTTCTTTTTAACGTGCATTTGAATTTGTGGACTTTGTTATAATTCTCATACATTTGCTGTTTATATTCTTGTTAATTGTTTTTTATTGTTGTATTAACATTTTGGACAGTTATAATAGCTAGAGAATTAAACAAACACTTCAAATTAACTAACTTACGAGACAACTCGTACTTAAGAGACAACAGCAACAGTCTCACATTTGTTTGTAACTAAAATAATTATGGCATACTTTTAGGCTTAGTATTCTATTGTTTTGCAAATATTATCTTCAAAAACATTTCGCATTTGGTAAATACAATAAAATTAATTAAATATTTACTTAAAGTAACAAATCTTTTGTAAAGAATTCTTATTTCTGTTTAAGATTTAAGTACATTTTCGTTATTTAACTTTATGTGCAATTTTATTAAGTATTTTTATAGTATTTCTTTTGTTTTGTGAACTTTTTTTTTGTACTTAGTCTATGTTTTTCTTTTTGTGTTATGCACAGGTATTACAATACTAAACAATTATTTAAGTATGTATTATTAAAAGTACATTAAACTTAGACGGTAGCAAGCATGTGTACACGAATACGTTTGTCTGTCTATCTGTCTTGAGTTTGATTCTAAGGACTTTTGCTGGTACATATTATCTTTTTGTATAAGTGTGAATATGTATACGTATGTATGTATACCGGTGTATGTAACCGCTTATCTGTATGTATTATATTTAAGCATGTGTGTATAAAGTCAATTTGCCTGTTTTTGTTTGTCTTTATTTCATATTGTACGAGTATTGACGACATGTTTGGTCGCAATGGAGCAATTGACTACAATCCAAAATATTCTTATTACATTTACTCCCTGACATTTACTATATGAATATTGATAAGGTCAGCTGAAATGTAAACAGCCAAAAATATAAACTTTAATCGAAGTTGCAGCGTTAGTTTTGCTCTTGCAGAAGATACACTTAATTTAAACTTTGTAAAGATAAATGGAATCACTTGCTGGTACTAGGTTTAGTAATTGAATATAGAAATAGTTCAAATTCCAGACATCTTGGGTTTTTTTTTCAATCTATACATTTTTCACACCAGTAAAATATTGAAAACTTCCTTTTTCCTTTTAGCAAGTGATATACAGTTGTACAATTTTTTCTATTTTTTTTTTTTTAAATTTTTTATTGTATATATTTTCAGTTTCCTTGCATTTAAGCAATTTTCTAAATAATTCAGGTATCATTTCGTCGGTATGTCTTTATGTTTACTTTCACGTATGTACTTGTAGCTTAAAGTATTTTCTGTTTATTTGGCTGTAATAGAATTATTTCAATAAAGGTCAGGTTAACGATATTTATTGCTTAAAATACTGTTCAGGAATGTAAGTTGTAATCAATGAGTGTATAATCAATTATTTTATAGTTGCGTTAAACCAAATATCGATAAATATACCAAGAAAATTCATTATTTATAATATTAGTTGCAATTGCTCAATTTGTAACTATGCTACCTACTCTGTGCATTACCTAGTATCAGTGCTATAGACACTTCCTCGTAATACGTGTTTTGCTCTGTTTCTAAACTTTATTATTTTTCAACTACATATAACTTTATTTAAACTAAGTTACACAATTTTCCAATAAAATCCTCAAAAGGTGTTCATTCTCTCAAAAAAAAACATACATAGTTAAACTCACTTAACTTATTTTAGCTAGATTTTCGTTTAGGAAAACCAAATCTTTAAAATAACTTTTTGCTTTTGTTTTGTCTAAACTAAAGTTATTGATTATCGATTTGGGACCAAACTAAATATTTTATGCCATTAATATTCAGCAACACTTACTAAAAGCAGCCAAACAAACAGAAATAAACACAAAACAAAGAACTGCAAGCAGTAATCCTTTCCCCGGTTAACTTTCTACAAGTAGCAAATATTTTGTTAAATTTATCGTACTCGTATAATAAATTCCCTTGTTACCTGCCTGGTGGGACTGGCTGGATGACTGGCGAAGGGTATTGAATGAGCAAATGAATGAATGTGTGTATGATTTCAATTTAACTTTAGCTTATAAGCATGCTTCATTTGCTGTTTTAGTTTCATTCACATGATACATATCGTTGGTCTCATGTAGAAAGGCCCTAACTCGCTATTTTTTCGAAATTAGTTTTTTTTTGCGATTCCAATGCATTTAACGCAAATACACCTCCTCACAAAAATTTATTGCAATAGTGTAAAAAATAACGCTTGTATAAACAGTTGTACAACAAACGTTACATGTTGAATATTACAGTTTCTATTATGTTTTTACCTTCTCCTGTAAAGTTTCAAATATGCCAGTTAGGGCCTTTCTACATGAGACCATCGATATTTACTTTAACGCCTTATATTCATGTCTACTGTGGGCTGCATGTGAGTGAATTCTTCCTTGAACTTAATGGTTGCATGTGTGCTTTTCTTGGTGTAGAGCGCTGGGTGTATATTTCAGTTTATTAGCACGTTTTGGGTTTTATGCTTCATTTGTTAGTGCCGCACTTTTGGCTTTAGACGAAAATAATAATTTTGTTTTTAGTTTACTTATTTTCTTCTTAGTTTACGAATTAAAGCGTACGAAAATACAATGCAAATATACATACAAACATATCGTGTGCATACGGATACACCTTTCAAAACAATATTAATTTTTTTTATTTATCATTGTTCTTTTTGTGTAATTTTACTAAACAGAATATTATTTTTATATATATTTCATTACAGATCGAAGATGAGGGTAATCATGGCAATGATGAGACCAGACTTTTCATTTTATCTTCTTTGGCTCAGTCGCAGAAAAGTCGTGTCGCTTGTATTTTATGCGAGGAGCCCATGCTGGTCTTTGATCGCTATCCCTTAGTAGATGGCTCATTCTTTTTGAGTCCCAAACAACATTCAACTGATTGTATTGAGGTAAGTGAAAAAATAAACAAACATATGAAATACTAATAATAGTAGTTACTCGTAAATATTGAGTGAAACGTTGTTGTTTCTTTTAAAATACTGATCCGTTTGAGAAGAAAATTTTAGAAGAGGACGCCAGCGAACTTTGAATTGCTAATTAATTTTTTACATATTTTGCTGATATTTTTTACACCTACAAACATACAAATAATTTTTATAATGTTGATTAGTATAACTTAAAATTATCCTTTGCCATCCCTAACACTTTTGAACAACAAATATGCACTATGCTCTATTTCTGTAGTTTGTTGGTTGCTCTGGTACATTATCACAAAATAAAAATAAATTTAAATTGATTAATATAATATTTATTTGGCATACGAAAATATTCAGTTAGATAAGAGTGCTACTAAGCTACTCCGAGCTCTTTACTTTATACGTCCTTAATATAGGCCAATCACAAAAATGTCCAAAACGAATTTTTAATATCTAAGTTCACAATATCTGGTAAATAGCACTCTAATGCCAGTCTAGACGAACGATAATTATTGTATTTTATGTTGCATTTAAATTCAATCCACTTTAATAACCACACTTTAACTATTTAAATCCTAAAGTATTTATTTGTATGTTTTTATAATAATACACTAGAGCCCCGATTTGCGTCTATCATATTTGCGTCGTTTCTTTCTAAATGTGGTTTAATACGCTTTGCATCGTTTCAATTCCGATTTGCGTCGGCTTTGAAATATTGTATCAATCTGCTTTGCGTCGTTTTGCTTCCGATTTGCGTCGCTATAATTCCATAATAACGTGTAAATATTTTGCCTACTTGCGAGTAAAAAGGGGAATTCCCATTTTATTCATATTTACCATATGAAGTTATGTGCTATTAAATTAATTTTAGTTATGCTTTTATGTATGTATGTAAATAGATTTTTTTCTCTTTAAATATTTTTTTATTCCTTGTTCCTTATCTATATATATAAAATTGAATGTATGTATGTATGTATGTATGTATGTATGTAACGTATAGACTCCAAAACGGCTAAGCCGATTTTGATGAAATTTTCACAGCATGTTACTGTGACTCTGGAAGGAATAATAGGGTAGTTTTTTTTTACCACGCCCACTTTTTTTAAAATATTGTAATTGGAGACCAAACCTCTGGACCGATATTTTGAAATTTTCACAGCATTTAACTGGGACTCTGGTATGATTAATAGGGTACTTTTTTTGACCACGCCCATTTTTACGCCCACTTTTTAAAAATTATGTAATTGCTCCCATATAGTTTTTAACAGATTTACTTCAAATTGTATACACATTATATACTCCAGGCGAGGTAAAAATAAAGATTTCTTAAGCCACGCCCCTTTCACGCCTCTTTTCACGCCAAATTTTATGAAAATTAAAAATCGTAATATAGTCTTAACTACTGGACCGATCGTCATTAAATTTTCACAATAGAATATTCTTACGAAATAATAAATTCTTGACTATGTAAGTGGACAAAGGGGCATGGCCTCGCCTAAAGCATTTCAATAAATACATTAAAATTAAATAAATAAATGTTTGTAAATATATAAATACGTTTTATTTTATTTTATGACGAGGGGGGGGTAGCAAAGCACACCGGGTTTAGCTATTATTTATAATAATGACAAAGACCTGCTGAAATAAATATAATCAAACGTGCTATTAGGCGTTTTTTTTAATAAAATATGATATTGCTAGCTAAATTTTTAAGCTTTTAATTTATGGTGAATATTATTGTCCGTCTCTCCTCTCTCTCTCTCTGTGTCTCTCTACTTTAATGGACGAGCACAGCGATGCCAACTTAGCCCTTTTCGGGCTAGATTAAGCCCGATTTTAGGCACTCAAAACGCGAAAAAATAAAATTGGATGTGGCTTTATATGGATTTTTTTCCCATTTAGCCCTTTTTTCAAAAATGTTTTCGCGTTTTGAGTCTCAAAAGTTGGCATCACTGGACGAGCACCTTGAAAATATGATTCTTGCTTAGTTTTCCCTCTAAGTGAGTAACTAAGATCAGGAAGAAGAGACGACACACCTTTTGGTATAGGCAGTCGTAAATCTTGTTAAACTTTAAACACTAAACTGTAGTTTCATTACCATGACAGCTTGTGTGCATGTTGTAATTTATGCAACATTTAAAGTAAACATAATTATGCCAAAGCCAACGCTAATAAATGACTCTCTCTTTTTATTTTCATTTGGCTTAACTTCCAACGTCCTCCCCCATACGGCTGGCTGGCTGGCTGACTGACTGACTGACTTGTGTAAACAATGTAACAGTATGAATTGCTTGGTAGTTGTTTGGTATGGTAACTGTCATTGCCATAACAATTCATATTATTTACATTTTTCTTTGCTGTAATTTTTGCTTAGTTGAACTTAAATGATTGTGTCTGCAATTTAGTGTGTCTGGATTTGTAATATTTAAAATGCATTTGCACAGAACTGCACTCGCACTGAAACCCTAAATTGCAGTTAAAAACAGAAATAAATACGTTTTCTAAATGTTTGATTGCTGGCAAAGAGTGCAACAGCATATTTAGACTGCAGCACTAAGAGCACTTTGACGTCTATGATGATGACGATGGCAATGTTTGCGTAGGCGGTTTGTAGTTTTACATGCAACTAAAAATCCATACAAACTTTCCTTTCATATGTCATATTGAGTTGAAGTTATGTGTCAGTTCTTTTCTTTTTCTTTTCGTATACTTACAAGAAACATACAATGTTTTATATAAAATAAATTATTAAGGCAGTTCAAGTCGTAGTGAAAAATTTTAATATTTCCAAAACTACATAAAAACAATTTGTTTATTTGTTGATTTCCTTTTCTGAATATCCCTGCTACGTTTTTTCTTCTTGATAACTTTAGTAATTTTTAAATCTTGTTTGTAAACTTTACATAAATATGTATGTATGTATGTATATGTTGTATGTGGGCCGTCTTTCAGGAAATATTTTTTATAAAAAAAAAAAAAAAAATGCCAGCACTGCAAAATACTTGGTACTATATGTTTACTTAACTATCATGTAGAAAGTTTTGTTTTGTATACTAACATATTTTAAGCTCCCTTTAGACATCATTTTTCATTATTTGTCTCGTTGCTGTCATTTAGGCGTTTTTTTTTCTTTTGTTGGCAAATGTTCCATATTTTAACTGCATTCCTTGAAAACTACTTATTACATTATGCTTATGGTTTGCACTCGTATGTGCCACATGTGAATAAAACATGTTGCATGTCAGCTTGTTTCTTTTTTATTTACAGACTTTGAAAACGCATTATCTGTGTTTGTAGCATAAGTAAATTTTACATATTGTAGAATTATTAAGTTTCGTCCTGTTTTGAACACTTGCACTTGACTTTGAAAGTGGATTTTTATTCAAGGTTTAAAGTGGAGTTGGTTTTTGTTTCTATATAAATTAAAGTCAATTTATGTTTCCTGTCTGAAATTTAGTTTTCTTCTTTCCTTTTTTCTTTCAGGTTAAATACGAAGGACGTTCTTTATATTTGACATCTGTTTGCATGCGCTGTTTAGATGGTACTTTTACAAATCGTAATATTTGCTGCAGGTACGTAACGTTATTTATTGTATTAATTTGTATGTTTTTATAGAAATTAAATTTCCCTGGTTTATAATTAACAACTTATTTAAATTTTGTTAATGTTATAAATATATTTTTCAGATTCTGCGCTGATAAATGGGATGGTTCAAATCTAGTCTTAGGCACCATGTATGCATATGATATATTTGCCGCTATGCCTTGCTGTGCTGAACGTCTCAAGGTACGTGAAATCTAATTCTTCGCAAAAGTCTTTTTATATTCACGAATTATATTTACATCATTATCAACTGTATACCATTTGAGAAGTAGTTTGATTTCAATAATTCTCAATTTATAAAATTTAATATAAGAAAAAAGTGCCGATCTTCAATTTCTTAATATTTGTTTTGTATTTTTCTTCATTTGCAGTGCAATAATTGCTTCAAATTGTTGTTGCACCCACAACAACGTCTTAATTTCTATAGTGACTACTCGCACTGTGTCACTTGCCCCTACTGTGCAACTCAGGATACACACTTTGTCAAGCCATTGACATACTGCTACACCAAAAGCTTCCCCGGATCCCTGTCGGCGATCGCATAACATGAGGCCTCGTTGGAGTTGCCAACACAAGCAGCAGTTAGTACAAATCAACAACAAACTGCTGGGGTAACTTCAACGAGCCTCTCTGCGGGATCTAAATCCACTTCAACTTCGTCGTCATCATTGTCGTCATCGAAGAAAGTGATTTTGTACAATCCCAATGTGGACTATTCGGCACCATTGCAACAAGAAATCAATGCCGAATTAATTGGTTCACATCCCCAAGCACAACAATATCAACAACAACAACAACAACAGCAGCCATCTGCAACATCATCAACTGCAACACAGGTAAGACAATCTTCGACAAGGTCTTCAGTATCTTATAATAATTCTTCATCATCTGTAGCAGGAGTTGTGAACAATACAACAACAATAAATAATTTACAATTAAAATTAAGTGAACAATGTAACATAAGTAAATTAGGTAATATAATCACAACAACAACAAATAATAATAATGGTAATACAAATACTAACAATAATAATAATTTTACTATGAATGAATTTAATGCAATGAAAACAGCCCATAATAATAATAATATTGTAACAACACCACCAATTACACAACAACAACAACAACAACATTTAGGTTTATTACACAACAACAACAACAATGAAACAAACAATATTGTTAATAATCAAATAATTAGCAATAATAATAATAATAACAACAACAACAACAACATCAGTATTAATAACTTATTATGTAGCAATAATTTAAATACTAAAGTCTGGTCCAACAATCAACTACCACCAGCATCAACATCTGTCGTTTTGCAATCACAAAATATGGGAGTATTTCAACAAACAGCTGTCGCCTCCAATGGTGGCTGTTTCCCAATGGACAATTTGAATAACCACTGCACAGAGGCCATGATTTCCTCTCTCTGGGGTTCTGAATCCACCTCTAGTGGTTGTTCGTCCGGCTCGGGCTCTCAGCCCTCGTTGAGCCCCACCCTTATGTCGAATGTAGCCCATAATTGTCGCAGTAATAGCAAAGAATCATTGTGGTCTCAACAAACTTCACCATCCACCAGCAGCTCAGGTTGTAGCAGCCAACTCAGGGATACTTATTACACTGGCTCAAAAATCACAACCCAATCACCCACTTCCTGGTCCTCTGCTAATACTAACAACAACAATGCCTCTTCCAGCAATGGCCACAATCTTATGTTCGATGCAAATGACTTGAACTTTGCAAAAATGAATAACATTTGGGAAATACCCCAAAATCATAACCAGTCCACCTTGTCTTCTTCGGGACAGGTACAAGATTTATTTCCAGAAATCTGGACCAACCTCAAAACAAACACAAATAATCTAACCGACAACATATCGGATATTAGCTCAAATACTTCTTCACAGCCAGACACCGATATCTGGCGCACTCCCCAACTTCCCCCAGCAGCCGGAGTAGTAGCTTCAAATAATATCCTCAATAAGGATATCAGACCATTGTTTGGCAACACTAACAACAATGCCAACCACATTGTAAATGAAAATAATCCAGGCGGTTTGGGAGCCGCTGCTTGCATGCAATTATTTTCAGATGAATTCCTATTTATGTAAATTTTTTTTAAAAGTTTACTTTTTTTTTTAGAAAAATCTTTTATTTTTAGTTTTTGTTCTTTTTAAATACTTTTTTAGTGCAACAAAAAGAAATGAAAACTAAACAATGCATAATGAAAAGAATTTAAATTGAAATTTATTTAAAACAATTTTGTTAAATTTTTTTCGTATTTTTTTCGATAACATTTAATTATAAAGCAAAATACATTATTTAGCTAAAGTATTTTTTTGTCTAAATAAGTTCTTACATTTTTTAATAAAAACAATTTTATATATATAAAAAATCTATTATTTTTGTTGAATTTTGTTATATTTTTTCAGTTTATTATTATTTTTTTTAAACTCTAGTTTTTAATGTTTTTTTTAATTTAAATTTTTTATTAATTTTAAACTACCAAAAAACTAAAACTTAAAACGTAACATCACATTTTCATAAAAAAGATAATTTAATTAAAAAAAAATGCAAAATATTTTTTTTATTAAAAAATGCTGTGTTTTTTCAATAAAAAATTGCAAAATTTTAAATAAAAATCCTTAATTAATATAATTTCTATTAAATAGTATAATACAAAAAGCAACTTCAAAAATGAAAATTTAATTAAAATAAGTTTTTTTTTTAATTTCATCATTTTTTTGCTTGCATCTTTAAATTGGCAATTAATTAAAAAATGTATAACTAAAAGCATACATTTATGTTTAAATTAATGATATATTTTTAAATAATCAAGATTTTAAAACTTTTTTTTTTGAAAATATTACATACTAAGAAAACCAAGAGTAATTTTAAAGAAATTTTAAATTAACATTTTTAAAAACTGAACAACATGTTTATAGGTTAATTTTACTTTACGCATTGGAAAACTTATTGGAGATCTTTAGGTATATTTTGATAAACTTGAATAAGTTTAAGATCTTTTTATTTTGAAAATTCCTGATTTAACATTTCAATAAATCCTTAAACACCCCCCCACCCCCTAAACACTACTGTGACAGGAGTCCATTTCTCACACATTGTTGATGGAAAAGATTCCTTTAAAAATGTATTCTTAACTTTGGCGCAGCGTGATCAATCCTCCATAACAATCTCTTTAATGTATTTCGTATTTAGCTTGTAGGTTATACATATATAGTTTGTAGTTTATTGTGTAGTTTAACTTTTAGGCTTAAATTAAGGAATTTCTTTCAAAATTCTAACAAAAATTAAATTTGTTTAAGTAATAAGTTTTAATCATAAACAACTCAAATATGTGATCTCTATTCTAAATTGAATGTAGTTTATAAGAACACCCGTTTTTTTTTTTTTTGTTTCTTAAAAATTAGTTTGCTTTTATTAATTTAGTTTTCTAAAAAACTAATATTCTACTTATTAGGGATTTTATTGTGCATAAAATTTCAAGTTTGTAAGAAGAAAATTATTTTGCGACTAATATAGAAAATCAATCAATTCGATTCAGTCTGTATTTACGGCTCCTTAAATTTGAATGAAATTTGGAAACTTTAAGATTGACTATTGACTTGGATCTATTTTATTATATATTATGAAGCACATATAAGTCATTTTGAAGGTTTTTTAACTTGCATACTTCGTGTTCTGTAAAAAAAAAAAACAATTCCAGCAAATGTGGCATAAATATGTAAAATTTATCTATTATTTGAATTATATTTTATTGCAACAGCATTTGATATAATTTCTACGACAGTTAAGTTTAGACAAAATTCAGGCGCCACCTTGTTAAAATTGTAATTTCAATATGTCTCGTTTATTTCGAAAAATAACCTAGAGTTTAATTTGAAGTTTCATAAAATAAAAATCATAAGCTACATACATATGTATGTAGATAAATGTCAATACGTCATATATAAAGCAAGTAAATCACATTCAATTTAAAGGTATTTTTGACTCGATTTTTGTTGATGCTTTTTCTAATTTATAACTACTCGAAGTCGTTAATTTCAACGGCTTCTTGTGGAGTTAGATTTTACTTTTTCAATTTGTTTCCATTCTATACCATTTAGTTTTATTTTCTAACCAAGAAGAACAGCGTTCATGTGACCCTAATTATCAGTTTTTATTTAATTTTTCAAACTATTTCTGTTAGAATGTTCGAAAACGGAACAGCATTATATGTGTTAAAATTCAAAAAGAACAGCAAAAGTGTGACAAAATTATTAAAATTATAAAAAAAAAAAAAAAAATTAAATAAATTGTGAAAGCCAGTTCGTACAACGAACATAATACCAGACTCTAGACATACAAAATCTTTGCTGATTTCAGTAAATTCAGCTGTAGACGAGTTAACTCCTTCATGAACGAGTACTAAAATCCAGTTAAGAAATGTAAACAAAAGAGCTTTTGTAGGGAAAAAAAGTTACCTTTCTATCGGCTGGATAAATAATATATATGTCCATTAAATGCAAGTTGAAATTGTGTTTTTTAAAAGTGTATACGTTTATGAATGTGTTAACAATTTCATCTGTACTTTAGCTAGAGATTTTTTAAAAGGGCCTGATATTAAAAATTTTTAATGTTTAGGGATTTATTGAAAATTTAAATCAAATTATTACTATTACATATTATTCTGCAACTCGATTCGAAAATGACATTGTATTTCAAATCAATATTTTAAAATGACATTCAAAAGTATTTGCTTTCAAATCGAATTATGGGGTTATTATGTATGTTCCAATTCTATTTAGATTTCCCATACTTTATCAGAAGTTTTAGGAATTTACTTATTCAAATTTCAATGTACCAAATTCAACTAGAGCAGTAACAAACAATTACTTTATTCTCTACTGTTTTCCAAAAAAAAAAAATACCTTGTTTTTCTTAAATAAATTTTCAAATATTCATGGTAAATAAAACTTGTTTTCAGATTTGAATTCTTGAAAAAAGTTAAAGCCATTTTAAATACCAAATAATTTAAAAAAATAAAAAAAAAATAAAATTTAGTAATTACATAATATAAAAGTAAAACTCAGTATGTATTTGTTTTTTAATAATACCCACATTAAACTAATAATGTATATTTAAATAAGGAATAATATAAACAAAGGTAAATAAAAACAATATTTGTAGGGAAAACACTGCGTGATAATTACATATAAAAACGTAAAAAAAGTTAAATAATCGTTTAACTTAATAAACGAGATAATTACAAATAAACTACAAAATTTTAATATTTAATAATGTTTTTTCACAGTTATTAAATCTGTAGTAAATAAAATTTATTAATTTAGCACAGTAAAACTTTATTTGAAAATAAAGAATACTAAAACTTTGGCATTTATTTAAAAAAAAAACAACATACAAATTATATATAAGTTAAAAATATTTTCTTTTGTACTTTTCAAACATTTTAAATAACACTACAAATTAATTTAATATAAGATAACATGACATCTTTTCTTTAAATACTTATTAACAACAAAAACAAATTTCTAACATTAAATATAACAACATTTTTAGGATGTTTCTTTGCCCTTTAAATTAAGTTTAAAACTATAGGAAAATTTTCACTTCAAATAGTAAGTTTGTTTCTGTAACCCAACCCCAAACAATTTTAGTACGGCAGTGATTATAAATGAATAGTTTTTGTTTTTATATCTTCATTATTTTTATATAATAAACATAATTTTTAAATACCCACCTTGATCATTGAATTAGTTTTGTTTATTTTTTAATTAATAATTTAATACAAGCATTAAACTCCTTTATGAAAAAAACTACACACACACAAAAGCAATGCATTTTAATGAAAAAAAAGAAAGAAAAATCATATAAATTCAATCACCATATTTTTATTTTATTAATATTAATCAAAATAAATATTAAAAGTAAAATAAATCGTGGATGAGAAAAAAATATTACCTCCTTAGCAAAAACAAAATAATAAAGAAAATATTAACAATATAAATTAATACATATAATAATGATTTTTAAATCTTACTATTATAAACAATAAATTATAATTTAAAATGTGTTTTTTTTTAGTTATTTGTTAGTTTATGTTTTAAATGTAAAATCTTTTTTTTTTTTATAAAACAATTGCTTACTTATATCCTTTTTTTTAGTCTAACTTAAAAAGATCATACCTATACATTAAATCCCCTATGACAGCAATGTATAAATTAAATTAATTAAATAACTCTTTTATTTTTTAAATAAAAAGGAAACCAAGTTTTTTTCTTTTAATTTTAGAAAAATATTTGCTCTTGAAATTTAGTTTTTGCATTTTTTTTTAAAAGTCTATTTTAATTTTTCTTAACAAAATCAAAAGCTCTTTTGAATGTTAAATAATACGATTTCAGATCATCTGATGTTAAAAAAATGTACAAATTATTTCAAAAAGCTAAACAAAAAAACTTGTTTTATTTAATTTAATTATTTTTATTTCAATTTTGTTTTTTCCCATCAGGTATTAACCAAAGTTTAATTTGTTTTGCTAATTAGACAATTTTCTTAAAAGAGCAATATATTTTTCCACAAAACAAAAATAAAATAAAAACAATTTATTTAACTAGTTAATTTTTTTTTAATAAACAACCTTAAATTAATGAAATCATAATTAAATATAGCAATATTTTGTTTTCTTTTTTTTTAATTTTTATCTATTTTTTCTAACTCAAAACATACTACATCCCCTTGGAAAATAAAACCCATTATTTTAATTAGTTTAAATATTATCTTATAATAAATATTTTTACTTTGTATACATACATATATTTTTTTATAAATAATTCATTTCATTTCTTTACTCTCATTTTATGTGTAATATTCGCTATGTACCTTTTATTATTTTTTTTTTTTTTATACATAAAACACAAAAAGAATTTCTTTTATATTTGTACATCCTTCCTATTGCCAGAAACCTCTCCCCCAGTGTATTTTAATTTTTTTTTCATCTTTCAAAAAATATACACACACATATTTTTTTTTTTATTATAAATTAGTTAAATATTTTAGTTTGATTTTTTATTATTCTTAATTATTCTTTAAACATACATACATGTAAAGCAAATAAACAAATATGAAAAACAACAACATAAATAAGTTTTAATTAAATAATATTCATAAAACACATTTTTTATAATATATATTTTTTTTAATTTAAAATAATGAAATTTTGTTGATTATTCAGAAAATAATATGAAAAAAAAATATTTAATAAAATATAATTTTTTAATTTAATTAAATTTTTTTGTTTTTATTTTTTAATTGAAGTAGGTTGGTATTTTGTTTTAATTTTTTATATATTTTGCAACTTTTTATTTTTATTTGATTTATCATTGTTTTAATTCAATGGTCTTTTTAAATAACAAACAACACCCAAAACAAATTATTAGCAGGTTCTATGTACAGTGGTTTTACGGTTTAACGAATTATATATTGTCAGGCCCATTCGTTATATCGAAAAATTCGTTAAATCCGGCAATTTTTTAAATATGTTTTATTAAATAAAAAATCATGTTTATTTATTCTAATTCATAACAAAAACAAAAAAAATATCACATTCAATTAAATAATTAGTTCAAACAAAACTAAAAAATTACTAACTTTTTTGCAAAAATTCGTTAAACCGAGTACATGACATTTTCATTTGTTCGTAATATAAGGTACTCAATGGAAAGAATTGACTGTTCGTTAACTCGCGAATTCGTTAAATTGAGTATCGTTAAGCCGGGAAACCACTGTAATAAAGAAAACCAGCCTAATCGTCGATAATATCTTGTACCAGGCAAACAGAATTTCCAGCAAGTCGTTTTCATTATATACCAGGCCATCAACAGTAAAGCGACATGTTTGATCAAACCTTTAACCATATTATAACGAGCTTTTATTTCATTTACAAATTTACAAACATTTCTTTATTTATTATCGTAACGATTTTTGAACAAAACATAATAAGGAAGCGAACTTAAAATAATAATTTAAGAACTATGAAGACAAGTTTTTTTTATTCAATGTATTTTACCAGGCAAACATAACTTGCAGACAGTAAATATAACAATTAACATAAAAATAACAGGCAAATTTTTATTTCTTTACAAATAAAATTAATTTTTTCCTTAAATTTAAAAATCCACCAAGCAACCAGACAGCATTTTCCACCATTCCAGATTTAGTAAAGTCCACAGTCTGTAAATTCTAAAATTATAACAGGAGAACAGACTTTTTAGAACATGTCATTTGTCCATATAAAATATTTCCTTAAAATTATACTTAATACATATATATATGACGTCATAAAAAATTATCATTATATCTTTGACATTTTATTAAAATAGCAGGTTAACATAAATAAATTTAATAAAGAAGCTACAAAAAGAAAAACGAAACATAGATAAATTCAATTCAATCTACCAGGCTAGCAGAAATTTTTGCAGGCATTAAGCTCCATAACAATAAAAATTTGGAAAACATTGCAAGAAAAAGCAGTTTTTCTTCAAAATTTTGAAATGTAACAGACAGACAGCATTTTCAGAAAGTTACTTTTCTTCATTTAATATTTAGCACTCCCACGCTATTGCAAAACACAAAGCCGCCATTATCGTATAATTCTGAAAATATACTAGAAAAACATAATTTTTAGAGCATGTAATTTTTCAGTATAAGGTAACTTAAATAATTTTCATAGGTTTTTAAAAAAAAATTAGTAAATCTTTGAAATTTTTAACAGAACAGGTCAACAAAAAAATTTCAAAATTGTAATTTGTTAGTATATAACAAAATTTAATATATCTACCAGGTTAGCATAAATTTTAGCAAATTACCTACCGGCTGCAATTATTTTCTTAAATAAAATGAAAAAGAAGGAGGAGTTAAGTGTAACAGTAAATTTCAAAGAAGCATCAGAAATTAAAAAAAATCACAAAAATAATAAAATAAAAAATATTTGTTGCATTTTTCTTAAAAATTTTAAAATCTACTAGCCAGACAGCATTTTTAGAAAGTTACTTTTTCCATTTTATATTTAGCAATATGCATATGTACATACATATGTATGCATGTACATAGCAAATTAAACAGTGCTGCCAGTATTTTTTTTAGAGCTTATCCCCAATTTGTCATCCCCAAAAATCCCCAAACTGATTTTTTTGATTAAAATTTTTATTTTAAGAACAATTATTATTTTTATTTGAACTGTTAATTTTTAAATTTTTGATAATTTTTAGTTACGCTTGAGTACATTAAATTTAATTTTCATTAAATTATTATTTTTACTGAAGGTCAGCTCAGCCAAGAAAAATTATCAATAAAATTTTAATAAGATTTTATGTTGTAAAAACAATTCCTAACTTCAGTAAAAATAAAAATTTAATGAAAATTAAATTTAATGAACTCAAGGCTAACTAAAAATTATCAAACATTTTTTATTTATTCAATGAAATTCATTTTTATCGATAGCTACATATATTAATATACAAACTAATTCGATTTGTAATTATAAATCTTGTAAAGAAAAAATTACACATAATATAATATATAGAAGTATAAAAAATTATTTATCAGAGTTTAGCATTTCAAAAACTTCAGAATCAGAATCTTTTGATTCATCAGCCTTATGCTACTATTAAAATAACTTTAAAATGGATTTTGGTACTTTTTCAAGCATGTATGTACAAAGAGAAACTTTTCAATGTCCATCACTGTTTCGAACAGCTGATTGTTTATTTATTGTGTTTTGTTTTTTTTTCTTGAAAATATTTAGTAATTTTAAAAACATTAAATAAGTAAATAAATCCTCCGAATCCATTATAATTGAGAATAGTTGAGTTTTAAAATACATATATAATTTGAACTGAAGTAGAAAACAAACAATTAAACACAAACACAATATCGTTGTACTATGTGTTTTTTAAATTTTTTTTTAACGTATGGCACGTTTTTAAATTTTTTATAAGTACACAAACGTGCTTACAGTACGGTACGTTACAGTACGGATACGTGGACGTTCGGCTAATTGTATTAAAAAGCTTTTGCATTTCAGCAGATGGGTTAAATTTCTCACAACAAATTGAATTATTTTTAAAGTACATAAAGTACTATAAATAATAACACACATTTTTAGATATGCCAGACGCACGTTTTTTAGCTCAAAAATCATTCTTGTTACCATCAGTTATAAAAAAAAATCTAAAATTCTGTTGTCATCCCCAACAAATCCCCGGATCCCAAGATGAAATTTTTATCCCAAATCACGAAAAAAATCCTCAATTTGGGGATAAATCCCCTAAACTGACAACGCTGGCTATAATCGTCGAAATCTGGCAATATGTTCTCGTACTTATGGATATAAGTACATATCGATGGTCTCATGTAGAAAGGCCCTATCTCGCATATTTGAAACTTTGCAGGAGAAGGTAAAAACATAATAGAAACTATAATATTCAACATGTAACTTTTTTTGTACAACTGCTTATAAAAGCGTTATTTTTTACACTATTGCAATAAATTTTTGTGAGGAGATGTATTTGCGTTAAATGCATTGGAATCGCAAAAAAAACTAATTTCGAAAAAATAGCGAGTTAGGGCCTTTCTATATACATATATACTTATATGTACATATATACTTATGTACAATATTTTGTAAAAGTGACGTCATCATAGATTTTTAAAAAAGGTAAACATACATAGATAATTTAATAAAGAAGTGTATACATATGTATTTGTTTTACATACAATTTAATTTCTCTGGAAGATCAGTGTACAAATAGTTGTTATTGTAATTTATGGATAAAGAAATCAAATTCACTAATCTACCAGGTTTGCAGAAATTTTAGCTAGTCGACTGACGATAGCAATTATTTTCTTTTAACTTCCTTATGATAATTGAAGACCAATATTTTGCGTTTTTTCATTGCATTGTTTTTAAGACCCTACAGTTGGTTTTTTCTTTATTAGTTGTTGTCCTGTTCTAAAATTTAGAATAACGAAAGAACAGGATTTAGAATCTAAAAATACCAAATATCAATTTGTTTTTTAAACTAAATAAAGATGAGATCCAAATTTAAATTTTATGATTAAGATAAATAATGAGTGTTTCTTTAAATTGTTACGATTGATCTTACTACGATTACCCAAAAGTCCAATCTATGTAAGTGGCCTTTTTACATACATATGTACATACATATTTCTCTGTAATTTCCAATTATGTAGTTATTCTGATCGAATTTATTTAACTTTTACGTTTTTCATTTAAAACGGAAATGTACTAAACATTTTATTACATAATAGTAAATCGAACTGATTCCATTCTATATTGTTTTAACTAAATCTTATCAGGCAATTAAAATTTAAACTTTCATTAAATAATTGTTCTAAAATGCATGAACAAAATTTTGGGCTGCGTCACTGTTTGAAAAAATTCTTATGTGACTCAATGCTCTCCAGTGTTGCCAGAAAATGAATTTCAAAATATGCTAAAACCTGAAAAACTAAGTGCTAAAATGTTCTACAGAAGAAAAAAAAGTGCTAAATTTTCTTAATGTAACAATACAATTTTTATTTCAAATGTTACAAATATAAATTATAGTTTTTTCTAATTTTGTTCATAACAATTGTTGACTTGTTTTAATAGATTACATTTCTTACCACACCGAAAGAAATTTAGTTGAAATAATCATAAAAGTTATTTTTTATTTCTCCAAAAGTATTTTTTGGAGTAAAACAGTAAAAATTTGTTCGAGAAAAAATTTTTTATCAAGCAAATTATGCTAAAAAGCATTTAGCATAATTTTTAAAAATTTCAATGCATTTTCGAGAAACAAAATGCTAAATCTAACACTAAAATGGCAACACTGATGCTCTCTTAACTTGCATCTCTCAATAAAATCAATAACAGAAACAAAGCTTGTTTTAGTAAAAATTTAGTTTTTTGTTGTCAGTGAGACTTATTTTTGGTAAACAAGAAACTGCAATAACTAAGTATGTATGAATGTACATATGTATGTTCATGTAAATCTCATTACAGACAAATGCAACAAAAATAATTTCATATGTATTTATTTAGTCTTTATTTCATAGTTACTAAGTTTGCTGCTTTCCTTATACTCCAGAAATGTTTTTTAGTCTTTTTATATGAAATGAACAGTGTGACCAGATTTTAAAATACTTCAAAGCTAAATCACGTTTGAAAAAAAGCTAAAAAGGAAATTAAAAGCCAAAAAATAGTGTTTATGTAGGTATGTATGTACTTACCTTCTTATTCATAAAAAATAATTTAGGTTTCTTCAGAGCTTATTTGACAAATATTGCATAAAAAGAAAGCCTTTATAAATCTAAAATATTTTGTATGAATAAGGTAGTTATTATATAATATATATTTTTGCTTCATTTGAATTAAAAATATTGAATCAGTAACAATATAAAATTATTTATTAATCAAAAATTCTGTTCAAAAACAACAAAAACAAACGAAAACTTATTCAACTAAAACTAAACAGTCTTATCAGGTATAAAAATATTTTAAAACTATAAACATAACAGCTTTTCAAAAGCATCCTAGGATAATATGCGAAAAAATAGTATACAAATTAAGTTATATTGCATACACAAACAAATCTTAAAGCTATGTATAATACATAAAGTAATAGCTTTTCAACAAAATGTATACCAAAAAATAAATATTTCATCACATTCTTCTACTTCTAAGCGAGACACAATTATTATCATTTGTATAAATATCCTTATCAAAATTTTTTATGAGATCCTTAGTTAATTCAAAATTTTGGCAACATTTATTTAACCTTTTAAGCCCATATCTGATGTATAGAAGTGAATTCATGGTGTTTAGAGTAAATCTGTTTCTAATTTTAGTTTTAATTAAACTCATACCACAGAATACGCGCTCAACTTCTGCGTTACTTAAATGCAAAACTAGAAATTTCATCACAAAAGTGGACAATTCTCTAAAAGGGTTTTCATTCATTGCGTTTTTTTACTCAGAAACATTAATCCAAAATTCTGTAGTTGACTTTTGGTTTGCCCAATCAAAGGTATTTAATTTTTGCCATTGTAATTTCAAAAGAGTAATATCATCTACGCTAGAACTTGACATTTCTTCTTTAAATTTTTTATACAAATTACATTTTGTATTGCTCAGACTATTTTGTAATGAAAAGAATTGGGTGTTTTGCAAAGTTAAAAAATTATTTGGCAAACGTTGTCGTAAGTGTATCTAATTTCTTTTTCTGTCTCAATTACCTTCTTTTGTAAAATCAGGTATCGTTCGAAATTGTAATTAAAGTACGGAAATCTTCCAAATCTGATTTTAATAAATCCAAATTTTCAGACTTCAAAACGATTTGATTACAAAGATTATCAATAACAAGTTAAGTTCTAAAAATAATACGTAATAAATCTACGTCATTACTTTCGAACATTTTATTTACTTTTTGAACATCAGAAAGTAACGGCTTCAAAAATTTTAAATAGAGCAAATATTTTTCACTATTTAAGTTGTTCAAGAATTTAGCTTGATGACATGATTTTGAAATAGAAGCAATTTCAAAATGAGTTTTTAATTCTAACTATTGACTTTCAATTCTATTTACAGCTATTTCAATTGACATCCATCACGTGTCAGTGCGTGTTGTGTTTCTTATTTTTGTTACACAGACCATGGGTTGTAGCATTTTTCAAACATTATTAACATTATTAACGTATTAAGATCAAATCTGCAAAGGCGATTGTTTATGTGCTGCAGATTTTATTATCAACTTTGAATTGCTTGATATGGTTACCGCACATAAATTTATTCCGATACTCTGTTTTATTTATTTTGAAATATAAATTAATTAAAAAAAAGCTTAATGCATTTTTGAAAAAAGCTAAAAGCTAGATTAAATATTTCGAGCTAAACGTTAAAAAATAAAGCTAAATTTAGCTCGAAAAAAGCTATATGGCCACGCTGGAAATGAAAAACAACTAATTTGTTGCTCCCTAAATTATGCAATGGAAAATGAGATATGTGAAATAAAATTTAAATTAAGAGGGGTTTTCATAAAGTCTTTGAATAATTTAAATTTGTTTATTATATTTTTATTTATTACTTCAAATTAATTAAATGCTACTTTCAATTAATCTATTTCTTTTTTCATTAAAATTTCTTATTTGTATATATATTTTTTTTTAGGTTTGTATACATTATTATCACTTTTAAATCATTTTCTTATAAGGGGATTTTCTTTTTTACATTTTTTATCTTTAGTTTATGCCTATAAAAAACTAATTAAAATAAAATCTTTACCAAACCACCCAATTTATAACAGAATTTATAGCATACCAAAATATAAATTTTTCATAAAATGGGACGAATATACTTCCGATTAATTTATAAAGTTAATAATATAAAACAAAAACTGAAGACAAAAATTTGAATGATTTTTTGAACTCAATAAAATTTATAGATGTTTGTGTAGTTTTAACAAAAAAGAAATAGTTAAACACAGCAGCAGTTAAATAAATTATAATTTAAGCATTTTTTACTTAAAATTACTTAATTAAAACTAACAAATACCAATTAGCAATTAGAAATTAGTTGAATATTGTAAAATATTCGTTTGTAGAAAACAGAAATTTGTTTTTATTTTCATTGCACTTAAATTAACGCATATAGAGGAACATATAAATCGCAGTAGTTTCAATAGCAGGAACAAATTTTCATTTCTGATTTGAAAGTAAAATAAATTGAAATAGTGAATTTGTGTTTAAAAAAGTTTTAGAAAATATTATTTTTAAATTGCCCCTTAAATTGAAGTTGTAATATAACAATTATTATTACATTAAGTGAGTAATAATTTTATCTCGTATGTAACAATAGCATTTAGTTACCCTACACTCATCACTGGCTTTCTAAGCAAAGCAAATGCATTGAAAATAGTTTTAATTTGTGTTTTTAATGTCTTTAAATAAATTTCGTTTTGTAAAATAATGTACAAATCTTTGTTTCATCTTGTTACAATTTATATTTTGTTTTGCTTGACCAAAGTTACCTGTGTAATCAAAAACAAACAACAAAAAACAACTTTATTAGTTTAAATTTTTTATGTTTTTTCGTGTAGAGAATAATTTAATGTTCCTTTTAAGTTTCTTTAAGGAAGTGTTCTGTGTAAAGAAATATTGAATAAAAATATAGGTTATAAAAGTTCAAAAGGTTCAAAAGTTGAATCTCAATTGTTTTAGATTTAAATGATTGAAAGGTTATTAAAACGTTACTACTTTAATAAAATTTATAAAAACTATTTATTTAAAATTTTATTTAAGGTTTTAAAATTAAATATTTTAATATACATAATTGAAATTCTAACTAAACTTTATTTTAGTTAAATTGTTTTAAACTTATAGTAAACGTCTTTAAGTTATTAAACTGTTAATTTGTATTGTTATAAATTTCAGACATCAAAACTCATACAATTTAATAAACAATTTGAAATAGTAAACTAATAATTTTTAAAACAATTGAGAAACAATTGTAATCTAAGCTTTAAGACAGCGACAAAATTAAATAGCAAATTTTTATAAGATCACTCAAGGCAGTTTTATTGAAATGTTGTCATACAATTCATATAAATCGCGGATAAATAGAACACTTCTCTTTATTGACTTTATGTTTTTATTTTTAGCCTTTTTAGCCATATTTTGTTTTAACAACAAGTACAAATATAAATCAATATAAAACAATTTTTGTTAAATTTTATGGTAAAACTTACACACCCTATGACCTGATTTGTTTTTTGTTTCAGTTTTTTTTTTAAATTAACTTAATTTTTTCATTTAACTTAAAGCAAAATAAGTATTAAAATTATTAAATTTAAAGAAAAGAAAAGCTTCAACTAATATGGGCTGTTTTTAAAAATAAACCTATAAATTCTTTAAAGCTAAATTAAGAAATTTATGTTTTTTTTAAGAAATAAAAAACTTAATAAAATAAAACCAATAAATAATTTAATCACAAATTATTAATATATTGGTCTTCAGGTTTTAAAAGAAACGAATTTAATGTTAATACAAAATTAAAAAAATAAAAAAAAAAAATGTTTGTAATGAAACCGATAAAAATGGTCAAAAATGAAAGGAAGAAATACTGAAAAAACCAAAATGCGAGAAATACTCTGTCAAGAAATTAAAATTCTTGATGAAATTCAACACTAAAAAACCACAATTATTGCTGGTAAAGAGGACCAAAGAAATCGGTTGAAATTAATTAAGGCGAAATAAAAAAAATACTTAATATACATTTATAAATATTAAATAACAGCACTTTTTTAAAAAATAATAATAATCCTGTAAAATTAGTTTTAAGTTTAAAATTCTTTTAAGATATATTAAACATATTTTATATATAGAAAACCAAAAAAAGTGTTAAGTAAGCAATAACAATTTTAAAATTTAAGACAAATTACAAATACCATACAACATTTTCTTTAACAAAAATTGCTAAAACATAAAACAAAAAAAAAAATAAGAAAAACGTATATTTTGAAAATTGAAAAAACTAAAATATTTTTTGCATTTATTTCAAAACTAAAGAATTGTCGAACAATCTTAAAAACTAATTTTTAAATTAATTATAATTTACCTAGCGTTAGTTAAGCTGCAAATATTTCAAACATTTTTACAGGAGGAGCCTATTCAGCTTTTCCAGTAAAATATTTGTTATGTTAATTATAACTTTAACGTTTCAGCCGACGCTATATTCTATAGATATATGTACGTGTATTTATTTAATTTATTTATAAATTAAAAAAAAACAATATTTAAAGAAAAAAAAATCAGGTATTAAGCAAACAATTATTGCAATAAGTATTGAATGCCCCTAATGGCTGGTTTTGAAAACCTTTTAATAAAGATAACGAAGCAACAATAATGTGATGAAAGTGATGTATAGAGTGATTTTAGGATCAAAAAAAGACTGGTTTTTATGTATCTAGTAGTATATAAGCAGATGATGGCTAAATCACAAAATAGAAACCTCAAAAGCAACTCAAAATCTATATACTTTATTAAATATGGATTATAAACTAAATTCAATAAATACCTCAAATGACATCAAACACACACAACAAATGTGTATAAAAATGGCATGTGATGATTATAATTTGTTTTAAACCAAACAAAAAAAAAATATGAAAACAAGAAAGCATAAGTGTTAGACATGAGTAAAAATTAAAAAAAATGGAAGTAAACTGCTTTAATTTAAAAGTAAAAAATTATAATAAATATTTATAGAAATATTGAAATATTACTACCTCATTTAGTAAATTGAAAAGATTGACAAACAAAAATTTAACAAAAAAACCTAAATACCTCAATTTAGCAAAATTTGTATTAGAAATTTATATTACTGCCGCCATTTAAATATCAGGCAAAATAAAAATATTTAAATATAAATTTTAGAAAATTTATAGAAAAATAAACAACATAATAAAAAATAAAAAAAATGGCCACTACTATCGGCTGTAATTAACTTTTTTAAAGCAGTTAATTAAATATAAAAAAATATTGAAATTAATGGAAATTACTTAACTTAAATCAAAAATCTATTAATGAAGATCATTTTCACATCATGCACTTACAAAACACTTTCAAACAATCATCACATTTTGAATATTTTCACTTCAAAAAAACAATATCATCATCCATCTAAATGTTTTACATATGTATATCAGTAAATTACATTTCATATATTTTGTTGTTGATTCAGTGAGGCTATTCACGGATGAGGAAAATATTTATTTAACAAATGTTTCTTACGTGAACAGTCACAGAGTTAAGTACCCTGTTAATTTATGCTCTCAACGATATCGTGACAGTCTGCCTTTCATTTTAAGTGCTGAAAGTTGAGCCGGTTCACCGAGAAATAAATTACGGATGCAGAGGGTTATTTAAAATATAACGAAACTCTATCTCTATTCATTTCTATTGCAAATTCACAGGAAACATTTATGATTTTAAATAACTTAGGGAAAATCAATCAGCCTAAGAAAGAAATCTAACAACAACATATGTATTTCCCATTCATTATTTTAAGCAAACATTCAGCAGCATCCTCATCATCAATCTCAATCACACATTTCGTTGCAAATCATTCAAATTACATTCATCACCAGTCAGTCATTCAATCGTCATAATTATCATTGTGTTTAATTTGTTTAATCAATCCAGCACAACTTTTATGTCTCTTAATTATATTATACATTATGATAAATAAGCATTTCTTGATTCTCAATTATTTAAAAATAAAACTATTACTAAATATGTGTAAATAAGCTCTCAGTCTCTTCCTAATAAACACACACACTCTCTCTCTCTCTCTCTCTCTAAATGTCGCTTAAGCATTGTAAGAAAACAACACCAAATAAACATGAATAATATTTAGATATTTATGGTATTTTATAATAACTTTTCGTAAGCAATATTAACGAAAAAAGAAAGATAAAAATATTTAATTTATTTATGTTTTATTTAGCCAATAGGTTGTAGTTTAAACATACATAAAATCATATTATGTATATAATATATAATATATATTAGACATAAACATACATATTTAGAAGATTAGATTAAATTTAAATTTGTTAAGTATTTAAGTTAATATTAATTAAAACTTTTTATCACAAATGAATGTTAAGTGTGTTTTGTTTTCTTTTTTTAATATGTATATATACTTAGTATTAGGATATTTTAAAATAATACATTAAAACACAAAGCAAACCATGAAGTTAGCAATTTGTTTCTGTTTACCGATTTCCGGTAATGTGTAACGAGATTTTGTTTGTTATTTGCTACAACTGGACGTTTTATTAAATAAATTTGGTTTAAATCGACAAAAAATAACAAATTTGCAACAAACTTTAGCAACAGTTATGTGAAGACAAATTGAATGTTATTTATAAACCACAATTTATTCAATGCAAATAATTTGAACGTTTGCTTTAACTGAAAACTAAAAAAAAAGAAAAAAAAACAAACTGAAATTAATTTTGTATTTCAAATTCGATTAAACTAAACACTAATTTGTATATTTATTAGTTTATAAACTTATGTATGTGTGTTTTTCGTTTATTATTAAATAAACAACTGCATAATCCTTTTAAAATAATATTCCTGTAGTAAATTTATGTTGTGTTGTGTAGTAGTTGATAGTTTTACTTTGCTAAGTGTGCGTATGTGTATTTTTAAGCAATCTAATTAAATTGACATAATTATAAACATATTAAAATAGAAATACAAAAGTTAAAAGCAAAAAAATGGCCACAAAAGTTTTAATAAAATTACTAAAACTAATACTAATTGGCAAATATCGAACAGCGTTCTAACAAACAAAAATAAATTGACACAACAGTAAGCAATTAGTTGTTAATGTTTTGCGCAATTTTCCATAACTTTTATATAAGTTCATAATGGGCTTAATTGATAATTGTAATTTCTACTTTAATTTAAAACATTTAATAAATAATTATTGAAAATGAAACAAGCTCCTAATATGTGATACTAAAACAAAACTAAAATTTAAATAATATAAACTGAAATCAAAACAGTCTTTCTGTTTTTTTTTAAAGAATTTTTGGAAAGTAAAATTAAAATTTCAAAACTGTGTTTTCAAAAATTTTTTTAAATAGAATCAACCCCCCCTTTTAAAACTGTGAAAATTTCGAATAGCAAGTAGATATTAAGAAAAAACTTCACCAAATTGGCATTAAGTGTGTACTTTTTTTATAGAAAAAAATATAACGTAAAGTAAATAAACTGTGAGCAAATTCAAATGTGGTATTTTTTGAAAAATTAATAAAACTTTTTCCAAAATTGAAAATATTTTTGTAATATTTTATTAACATATAATTGGCTAAGATTTTTCTAAATTTAACAATAAAATATAACTATAGTAGTACGTAATACATACATATGTATTAAGAGCTCATTTAGGTTTTCTATAATATATTTTTAAAATCCAAAGTCTGCGAAAATTTCAATATTTGTTTTTCTTTTTTCAAATAATAATAACAGAATGCTATTGTTTTTAATTAAAAAAGAACACTCTAAAACTGTGAAATATATTTAAGCTTGATTCATATTTAAAAATAAAAGACAAAAATAAAAAAGGTAAAAAACGTCTGTAGTTTATAAGTTGGTGTTTTTGTTTATTTATTATTGAAAAGTATCTATAATTAAATTCAAATTTAAAATATGTTTAAGAACAGTGCTGTTAAAAACGCAACAAAATTCACAAACAAATTAATAAAACATAAAACATAAAATTTTTGTGGCTGCATTTTTAAAAATAAGTTTATTAATAAATAAAATAAGACTCGTTTCCTAAATAACCATTCATACATAACACACATTCATTAATTCATTCATACATTCATTCATTGCATTTTAAATTTCAAACAGAATACATATATTACTATTATCTATTATTTAAAGCATTTTCCACAAACTAGCTGTAACATTTTAACCGCTTTTGATGTTTAACTTAAAAAAAGAAAAAAAAAAAAATAAATGCAAGTACTTTTTATTTAAACAACAACAAAAAATAAAATACAATTTATCTAAATACCTCAAAGTAAAAAAATAAATTTTATAATAAATACTTAGCCAGAGAACATTTAACATGAAATAAAGCTTAATACATACATAATTATCAATCAATGCCCCTACGAATAAAACTAAATAAAAACAATTTAATAGTAAAATTTCCCAAACAAAAAGAAACTCAGAGAATTATAACAAAAAATTACAATATAAAACGAAAACTTGTTAATTAAACAAATTCTAGTAATAGTTTAACACATTTATCACAAACGAAACATAACTATTTATTCTTATTAAGTATATTTGCATGTACGTTTTAATAAAACGTAAAATTAATGGCAACAAAAATTAATTTTCTTTCATTACTCGTAATAATTATTATAAAAATACAATTTAATTTACATATACATACATACATGCATACATACATACATATGTATAAAATAAACATAATAATAAAAGAAAACGCTTTCATAATATAAACATTAAAATCTGTAATTGGCATTCAAAATCATTCATTAATCATTAAAAAATAAACATTAAAATACAAAATTTTATACCATAAACTTATTAGAAACAAGCAAAGCAAACAGATTAAAATGGCGTTCTTAACACGGCATTAGAAGCAGTTCTTCGCACCTCGATAAATATTAATCAATTTACTTGAAAAATTTAATCATCTCCATTAATGTCCAGACCTTTAAGTTTTATTAGCAGATCAACAAATACAAGCAAATTAATTTTTTTTTTTATTTCAAACACATAAATAAATGTGAAAAATTTGTGTTCATTTTGAAAGATAAGTTCACAAATTGATTTTAATGTAAACCATGTCAGATCATACAATGTTGTATGATGATTGAAATGAAAAATTGTTAGCAAAAGGTGTCTAAATTGTCAGTTCAGACGACTGTAAGAAAACCTTATAATTTCAAATTGTCACATCTGTCAACCGAAATTGTCAGTGGCAAAGGTTGTCAAATTCGTTGTGAGGCATTGTGTGTGTGTGTTTAAAAATGGGTGCGCAGATTTGCCCATTTTCCTTTGCATTCATGGAATCTGCGATCTCTTGTAATACATACATATATTCAACACAACCAGCATCCCATACACTTTGTCGTGCCGATAAGTTTGATAATACTTTCATGTGACCACATGGAGTCTACCTTTTTGCGGTAGGATTTTTGTTTCAGACTTGTCTTTTTGTTGCCTTCAGATCCTGTTGGCGACTGTATATGACAATTCAATTCAATTTGCTCATAGTTGCACTATATGAAACAGTATTCCTCTATAGATATGTCGCTATCCATTTATTATTTTCTTTAATTCACACTTTTGTTTGTTTATTTATTTATGTATGTATTTACAGAGTTGCATTTAAAAATAATTTCTCTGACAATGCTGCCATTGACAGATGCATAAACTTTGCACATATGTATGACAATTAAAAGCGTTTGATAATTGTCTTAAAACAATCTTACAATGACAAACAAATGTGGTGTTAGATGTCTGACAATATTTTTGTCTTACAATGTACTGAAAATACTTTTTCTTACAATATTGAAAGACAAAAATTTTAAGTTCACACGGTGGTTAGACATTTCCTGAACATTTTTCGGACAACCGTCTATACAAAGCTTTATACATAAAAGCAATAATGGAAAGTAAATATGTATGTACATGGAAATAACTTTTTCAGTTTTCGCGAAACGTCAGATTGCGAAACCGCTTTGAAACGGTTAAAAATTAATGGTAACGATAATTTGGATAATTTCAATATAATAACGATAACGGTAATTTTGCGATAGCGTTATTACCTGTTATGTCGTTAACAGTATTTTAATGGTAAGAGTAACCTTGATTTGACTTGAATTGTTAATAAATTGTACAAAAATTTTAAATAAGTTGACAAAACGTTATAAATAAATCTTAGCGTTTCTTTAATTTTGAATTTTTGAAATGAAAGAATTGTAGGGGATTATTTTAAAGTTATATTTATTTCGGTAATGCTAGTTTATATATATTCAAATATAATTTTAAAGTGAAGTGTTTTACAATATAAGAAAGTAAGTTATAAAATAAAAAAGAAATTATGAAGAACAACATATTTAGAAGTTTTATAATTTCATTCGGCAACATCATGTTATTCTTATATTACTTATACATGTACACTCAGAATATTATTACAGTAACGGACTGTAGTTTATTTAGGAAGTATTCCGTGCAGTTGTTTTTAACTAAATAAACATTTAAAATTGTAAGAAAATTTATTTTTAACTGAATCTAACATTTATTCAAAAAACTAAGTGCACATTAATACGGATTTTCAGTTGCATTTGATATTGACAGTTGTTTACGTCAAATTATTTTGTATGTAAAATTAAATGAAACTGTAATTTAAAATAACTGAAAATTTACTTAAAAACCGATCTACTTATTTTCATTTCATTTTAACAAAAAGTTCATTTAATTTTAAATGTTAAAATAGCTGACTTAACTATCAAAAGAAAAAGTCACGACTTCCGTGAAAATAAAAGATTTTTCCTTTGTTTATGCTATTTTTACTATCAAAAATTAAACTGTGAATTCCGTAAAAACAAATGAATTTTCAGTTATTTTATATATGTAATTTAACTACCAAAAAATTGTTGCGTGTAGTATAATAATAATAATTCCATATTCTATGTTATAATTCTCAAACAGTCAATGTGAATTTTAATATAAGATATGTATAGATATTTTACGGAAGCTATGAAATGATATAGACCGACCCTTAGAAAATTAGTTCAAGTTATTTTCAGTTATTTTATGTATTTTACATATCAAAAAACTTACCACAAATTCCGTAAAATGAAAGGAATTTTTTAGTTAAAATACATAAAATAACTAACTAGTTAAATACATAAAATAACTAAAATACATTAAATAACTGAAAATTCTGTTGATTTTACGGAATTTGTGGTTAGTTTTTTATTACTTAAGTAAAACAGAAATCACTGAAAAATCAGTTATATCTGCGGATTTTGGGGTAAATTTTTCGATAGTAAAAATAGTAGAAACAAAGAAAAAATCATTTATTTTTACAGGTTAGATCAGTTAATTTTTTAACATTAAAAATTAACTGAACCTTTCATGTAATTTAAATGAAAAATTAGTTGACCGGTTTTTAAATGAATGTTGATTTATTTTAAATAACATTTTCAGTTAATTTTACCTACAAAATATTTTGAGTGTATAATTAAATCGTTTCTGATTGGTTGTTATTGATACATCAGTTATTTATTGCAACATCATTTTATTTGTTTCATTTTCCATAATTAATCAATATATTTTTGATTCATTCGTTCATCAGTCATTGTTCTTATTTTTTATTTATTATAAATAATTATTATTTTTATTTATTTATATCGCTATTTATATCATTTGCCATCCATTTGTTAATTTTAAACTATTTGCCAATTCCATAGTTTGTTAGCACAAGTATGAATTACATTTTCAATTTAAGCTCATCCATAAAAAAATACTTTTCATAAATACATTTTCATATTTATACATATTAAATATTATTATCCACTCATTTCATCATTTTTTATTTTAATCATTAATTTATCAGTTAAGTTTTTTTAAGTCATTTTACAAATCATCATACCAATTGCCAATTGCTCATTAAATTAATAAATACATTCACGCTTTTTTCTTTTTAATTATTGTGGTCGACATTTTAAGTCGTCTGGCTGGCTGGTTGTCCATGTAAACCTTGTGCGCAAATTACAGGTCGGAATTTTAAAATTTAGTATGTATTTTTTTGAATTGGCATTTTTTTCAATTGAGATTGATTCAAATCGTTCAATTATTTTATCTAGCCCCCAAACAAATGCTCTCCTTGAAATAGGACTTTATCATAAATGTTTGATTTGTAGATAATTTGTATATAAAACCAAATCACACCCTCAAATGTTGTACAGATAGGTCAATAATTAACTATAGCTTCTATATATGGCCCACTTCCGAAAATCACTTTAACCCTTAAATACTTTAAATTGAAAATACGTTCCAATTGCAGAAATAAATTTTTGTTCTAGCATGTATTTCTCCTGTAAATTACGAATTTCAGTTCCAATTCAGAAAAAAATACTCCTCGAAAGCTCCAGGACAAAAACAAGGAAGACAGTCTATAGACGGTCTTGGGCGTTAAAGGGTTAAGGCAAACAAATTTTGATATCCAATAAAAAATTAAATATTGTTTTTGCTAATATAATCCTTAAATATTACTTCAACTGTTTAGTTAATTATTTTTATTCATGATAACTAATTCATTTTAGACATCGTCCAATGATTCGTTTCTCAATTGTTTTTTGTTTTTCATAAATTTTATTTATTTATTTGCCATAATATTAATATTAAAGCAAGTAAGTCTGTTTTTCATTTAATCATAAATGTTTATTTTCAATCATCCATCATCATTTATCATTAATTTAATAATTGTAATATACATAAGTATACATATATGTATATTATTTATTTATTTATACCATCATTGTTAAGTTATCCATTCAGTTTTAATTTTTTCATTCGTACCAATTTACACTAAGCAATTCTTTAAGCTAAACTGATTACCTTTTAGACGTTGGCGTGAAGGAAAAATAAAACAAGTAAAAATTTGATTCTACTAGCAATTCGTTTTACTCTCTTATTCATATTATATATGTATGTGTATATGTAAATATGTGTGTATACTCTCAAATAAAAATACGAACAATTTAAGCAATAAGAATCGTGGTGTGTGAACACCGAGAAAATTTCAAGGAACAAATTGTATCAATCTTTTCAATAAGAATTGTGTCTTGTAAATTGGGACTTAATTTGTTAAACTGTTTACAACAGTTACTTTTTTATGTGACACATGCGTTCATTTGGGTTTTATGTAAAATGTAACAAACACGGCACCTTAGCTATTTAATAAATAAATTTAAAATTTCTTTTTACTTTACTTTACTCATTTAGTTTAGTTGAAAAAATATCGAGTTGCACACGTATTCCACTATATAGAGAGGTTAGTCCAAAGGATCCTAAATGAGACTGAATTATTTCAGAAATTCGTCTAATGTAGTATCATTTAGCACCCTTTGGACTAAACTCTCTATATTATAGTCACAAAGGAATACGTGTGCAACCCAATATTTGTCCAAATTCTTCTGGAGAATTTCATCCTAAAAGTTACTTACTTCAAAATTCATTACGTGCTTAACAGTGGTCTGTTTGTTGCCTACTTTAACAATGTTAAAAATATGTGTTTTTGTCTGTGCTAGTTAAATTCGAAGTTATCTTCTCACACATTTATAAACTAACTTCATTTGTTGATTATCTTTCGTTAATTTCGCATTTTATTCGTTCTTGTGTTCATCACAATAAGTAGATTTTTAGAATAAAAATCCACCAACATATTATTAATATTTAATTTTTTCATTCCGTATCTTCATGTTATGTTTATATAACTTATTCATGAATCATTTAATTGTTTCTTATTGGTCGTTATTGATACATCAGCTATTTATTGAAACACCATTTTATTTGTCACATTTTCAATAATTAATATATGATTCACCATTTGTTAATTTACTAAAACTATTTAACAATCCATCGGTTTATTAACATAATTATGTATTACATTTTTAATTTATGCACATACATATACATATGTATATTTATTCATCACACCAATCGTTAATTTATGTTTTTTCCTGTATTGAATATGCAGTAGTTATTTGTTTATTTATTTAGTTTTTTTATTAAAAAAATATGTTTATAAATTAATTTGTAATTTAATACAAGTACGAATATATCAACATTAAATTAAAATGAATTATTTATTTTTTTCATTATCATTCATTGTCATCCTACCGTCATTATATGCTTTCAAACATCTATTCATTATTATTTAGTTTGTAAAATTTAATCATTTGTATCTCATCCTCATTATTGCATTTGTCCATCAGTTCATTTTTTATTTCGCCAATACATTATTATTAGACTAAAGGTTAGCTCGCACATGGCAAATAATTTATCCTACATTTGCATTTGCATTTTTTTTTGATTGATTTTAGTAAAATATAGTTTTTCTAAGATCTATAAAGAATAGACATATTGGCGCATATTCAGAAATCGTAACTAAAGTCGAAACTTATTAAACAGAAACTAAAAAATAGTTCACAAATAGTTAAAGATCTTATTCACAAATCATAACTAACTTAGCAACTGCTTTCAGCTGTTAAAAGATATGCAACACTGCATTTAGTAGATTTTTGTTGACGAATAACACATCTCTAGTTTGTTTTCTTTTTTTGTGATTTTTTTTGGTCAAAATGGACACAATTAGCAAAGAATATAAGGTAAGTTTATTATTATTATTAGAAAAAAATATGTATTTATTTATTTGTGTATTTTAGAGAGACTCAAATTGGTCGCCAGATGAAAAAATACATTTAAAGAATTGGGGGCCAAATATGTTAACGACAAGAAATAAAATGTTAAGTTATTCAACTAAGAATAACTTAAGTTGGTAATTGAAAAAAGTTTAAACTTAGATATCATTTCTGAATATGCGCCATTGGTTTTAATATATTTGTGTCTTCTCATGTACTGATTTAAATCTTTGCGTTATATATCATAAATTTATTCATCTTCGAGTTAATGGTAATTTTATTGGTCATTTGTAATAATTAATTAATAGATTCTTGATTAATTCGTTGGTTTTGTCCAACATTTTTTATTGTTTTTTTTTTACTTTTTTGTTCATCAACTATTTATTAATTACCTCATTTAATTTTATTAAAATGTTGACCATTTTATTATAGGGTCTTACCCTTTAGAGTCTTCTAAACATTTCTATTTATATTCATTTAAATTGCTAAAAACTTTTTTATTCCCGATTTACAAAATTTTTTTAAATCCAGAAAATTTACATAATTTGAAACTTTAAATATTTGTATTTCAAATGAAGTTTGGGATTTGAAAATCATTATGTCCTCTTAAAAGAAAAGTTAATTCACTATACAAACACAAGTATACATACATATATACGAATATTTCCAGCGGGTTTCTATTTGTAGAAAACCTGTTTACACATTCTAAAAGATTCGATATTCATTGCATTATGCCTTTACTCAGAAGGTTTCGAGAAGGAGTTTCATACGCATTCAATATTGCCTTTCAAAAGAAATGCAATATTATAAATTTCATACATTTTTCTAAAAGACTACATTAATAAATGCTTCCCTAATTCATTTTTACTGCTCGTATAAGTCCCAATTTACACGAAGCAATTTTTATTGAAAATATTGATATAATTTTTTCCATGAACTTTCTTCGTTATTCACACAACAACATTTTATTGCTTAAATCGCTCGTATTTTAATACACATATGTAATATGAGATTAACAAGAATTGCTAGTACAATCAAGTGTGCACTCGTCTTATCTTCCCCTCACCACGGTGTCTAAAAAGTAATCAGCATAGCTTAAAGAATAGCTTAGTGTAAATTGGAACAGTGTAAGTGAATTTTTTGTTGTGCTTATTTATTCACTCAATTTTAATTTTCATACATTCATTATTTATTTCAATCATCAATTATTATCTGATTATTTTATTCATCCTCTTTACATTTCATGCATTTGTACGTCAGTGTATTCACTCAATTACCAATACATTTGTATACAACACATTTATTGATCTTTCATTTATTAATTTAACTTTTATTTAACTATTTTAATTAACTTACTTTCATAACAAATTACACAAATTTAAAATAAAACCATCATTATAACCATTTTCATTCTTCATTCCTTTCATCATTAATTTATTAATTTTTATATATGTATGTACATATGTATATATCGCACCCTAAATACAAAAGGGTCACAACTCAAAATACTAAAATTTTCCGGAGAGACAAAAAACTTCATCGTGCATAAGCAACACTCTTAAAACTAGACATAACTGTATTTTTCCAGTTAAAGAAGATAGTGATGTGAAAGAAATTGTTGCAGTAGTTCAGTTTTGGAAAATTTTGAGTTGTGACCCTTTTGTATTTAGGGTGCGATATGTACCTTTATGTTATTTATAAATTCTTTTATTCATATAGTATTTCATTGTTCAAACATGTTTTAATTTGTATATTGTATGTATGTATGTGCAGGCTACCATTACCGAAATAATTTATTCTATTAATAATTTTATTTTGTGAAAATAGAAACTTTTGTTTTCCATAACTGATTGCATTGAAAACTAAGGAATTTAAATTTGGTTAATAATTTAAGTTAGATCGAAATTACTTTTTAAACGTTAAGAATCAGTTACATATTTATGAATTTATTTGTATACATTTTTCCCTTTTAATTATATGTTTGTTTTGATATTTTAATGAAAGAATGACTTCTACAAAGTTTGTTTTTAATAAGTGGGAAAAAATAGATATCGTTGATGAGCCAATAACAATTTTTTGAACTAATCTTCAGGGAAGGAACAACAATTTACTTTTTATGCATATAAAAACCATGTACAAATATGTATCTACATATTTATATTTGGAACAAATGGTTTGGCCGCTAAATAGGCAACTAATAAGGGAATAGCTTTGTATTGACATTTTGAAAGTTGTTGGCAAAGGAATTTTTCATTCAAGACACAAGATCCGATTATATATAGTACAATTGTCCCTAATCATTCATGAGAATTCTAAGATCTATTATAATATAAAGTTTTTTTGAAACACATATGTATTATGAAAGCTTAATAGTTATTAGTGAATACATACCTTTAAAACACAGTAAGTTTAACAACAAACAGGCCACCTTTCTTCATACGCATTGCATGCAAAACCTAATTTGCAGTCATAGAAATTCACCATTGAAATGTTAATCGATACTGCAAATAAATAATAAGAACAAATAAACAAATATTAAATGATTGTGTTAAATTAATTACATTTTTAAACCAAACACACAGAATAATTTGCAAGTTAATATACATACATAAATAATACATATGTACTATACTATTCAAATAAAATAATTAAATACGAGTATACATATATGCAATTACATTTATTCAATATTGATGTCATACTTACTTACAATAGTTATTAATTCAAGTAATAACTACAAAATATATCTAACATTTTCATTTACCAATTATGTATTTTGTATGTTTCATAGACAAACAGAAAGAGAAATAAAAATAAAAATAATTAACAAATAAAACCTCTATGTATGTTATGTTTATAATTATAATTATATTACACCAAATAATAATAACAATAATAAATAAAATTTTTTTTTAACAATTTATAAACAAAATATATATTAGACAAATCTTATAAAAACAAACAAAACAAAATTAATGAAACAACAACATCTAAATACCCTCAGCCAAAAGCAAAAATTAATAACAAATACTGAAAAAAAACAAAACTAAAACTATAATTAATAGAAATAAAACTTTAATATTGTAATGTGTTTATTATTACAAAAAAAAAAAAAAAACAATACAATAGAAAGCAAAAAATATGTTTGAAAAAAAAACGTATTGGAGAAATGGAGCTTGATTTATTTAAATAAATTCATTACAACTCAGGTAAAAGCTCCAATTTTTCACAAATAATTATTTAGAAATCCAAATAATAATAATAACTAAATACTTAACGAAATTAAACATACAATATTGTATATGTATAAAGTACGATATTTTTAGAAGTTTGTCAATATTATTTGCGCTTACTTTAGAAAGTAGAGTAGTAGTCAGTTGACAACCAAGCGAACATTTTTATACAAATTAACAATTTTTGAATGTCAAGTTTGTATGTAGTGTATTTTGTTTTTTTATTTTTGGTTTGACACAATAGTTGAATTTTGTTTGACTTGATTTTTTTTAAATATACATATACATACATATATTTATTTTTCTCTTAAAAGGAAAAGTAAATTTGTTTTTGTTTTACATTTTATTTAGACTCATTATTAATACTCATTATTATATTAATAACATAACAACAATTATTAATTAATCAATTAAAAAAATATATATAAAGCAACTTTGTATTCCTCATGTTAGTAAAATTTCATTTTTGGACCTGAAACTCTTTAATGTTTTTTCTCAGTTTTGTTTTTACAATGTTTAAAAACATTTTATTAAAATAATAAATTGTTGATTGACATGTTTTTTTTTCGTTTTATTAAATATATAATTTATTTCCTCAACTCCCAAAGGCGATTATAACGTTTTAAAATATTAATAAAGTGTTAAATTAAATGAAATATAAATTTAACTTTAATATAAAAAAAATAAAATAGAATTTTAAAGGCTTATTTTTTAAGACCCTGTCAATCAGAATGAAATCGTATAACAGAATTCAATGATTATCTGCTCCAGTTACTATATAAAATATATGTATGTACATATGTATATGTGCGGGCTCGTATAGTTTATTAATGAGCAAATATTTGCGTAACATTTCACATGCCTACGATATTATTTTTTAAACAATTTATTAAATATATTTTCAAATTATCCAACTGATATATTTGAAGACATTGTAGAGTACTTTTCTAAAAACTATTTTTTAGTTTTTAATGTGAAATATTTTATATGTATGTAATTGTTACAACGTATCAATTATTGCAAATCGTATCCACTAACATATGTATATTATACAAATATGTTTGCTAAATTGCTGAAACAGCTGTCTTAATTTAAGCTCAACTTTGTACCATTTTAAAAGCTTCACAGAAAAAATGATGTTGTACACATAAAAAGCTCAACCTAAATGTGTTTCTTTACTTTCATTCTGTACCAGTAGTGTTGGTACTTATAGCCACCAAGGGTAACAAGTAAACCAATTAATGACTTTAAATGCTAAATTCTAAATCACTATTTAATCACAAATATGTCAAACTAAAACTAGTTACAAGTAGTGACTTAAATAACGCATTAATAAATGCCGTTACCAGAAAAAACTTAATGTGCTCATGCAAATCAGCAGTTATATAACAACAAATAAATAATTCATTAAAGTATAAGTTCTTAGTAATGCAGACAGTATATAGACGCCATTGAAAAGTATGCTATTTAGTAATTGAAGGTAATTACCAAGTTTTTTCTGGAATGTTATTATCCATATTATATGTGCAAGAAGCGAATATTTTAGAGTCTGACATACCAGCTGGTATTATTAATATGAGCAGTTGACATTTTACTGTAGTAATATTTAAATGAACTTCGATACATTATATGCGGAATATTACACTGCGGCAAATTTGTGTAAAATGTTAAAACTGATTAATTGAAAGATCACTTTGAATGTGTTAGAAAGTTGAGAATTTGGAAAGTACATACTTGATTCGTTATTGGTTCTCTAAAATACCAAATAGTTTGCAATGCAATGCGTCCTGTTCCTAAATACAGTAGGCGATGCCGCAAGTTCATTATTGCATGACAATGTTTTGTGTTTAATAAAGTTTATTTTAATAACTGAATGAGAATTATTCCTCTTGCGAGCATTAATTGTAAAAATTTTTTATAAAATTTTTTATTCGAAGGTTTACTTCTACATAGTTAAACATTTTATTTGAAATTTATTTTTGTATACCTCTGTTAACAAACTTCAAATAAAATGTTTAACTAGAAGTAAACCTTCGAATAAAAAATTTTATAAAAAAGTTTATTTTAATATTTATCTTAACGGCAAAACTAAAACTACATAAAAACAAGTAGGTAGTGGTAGAAATTCTGGATTTTATTAAATTTTGCAAAAATTTACATTTAATCAGAGAAGGAAAAAAGAGCGTTCCTGAATGTACTGAAATGGCATTTCATTATTTTACAGAAAAGTGTTGCCACAAAGTGCTGCTTTGCCTTGAAAATAAATTTCTTTGCAGAGTTGCATTGCAAACTGCATTTCTAAAGTCAGCCATAATTATAGTAATTCATATTAAAAAAAAATATTGTTACCAGTATTATAATAACGGAATATAGTCCAGTAATATGACATCTTCTTATCTAATTACAACGCGATGTTAGATCCTTTGTATAAAATGTTCTTGACCCGTCCCTGTGACTACTAATATCCCCGATCTCTGTAGAGTTTTAATTTTCTTAAATTAGAAATTCCATAACACGTGAAAAGCGAAGATAATATACAAAATTTAAGCAATGGATTTGTAGCTTGTTTTGACAACTCTGTTAACTATCTTAAAGTTACTAGAATAAGATCGGGAAACCAACTCCAAAGAACCATTTACTCGAACAAAACAGAGTCAAGCTTTAAAATTCTATTTTATTTTAATCTAATCTAAACATTATAAAAAAAAAACAAACAATATACATAACTTTATTTTTTCTTTCTAAAGAAAACTTTGGCAACGACCAATTTGTTTAACACCATTAAAAACCAAATTAAAAACAAAGAACATTCACAAGGAAAATGTTTTTATTTTTAACAAAATTTTTTACAAAATAATTAAAAACTAGATACAAAAAATATGAACCTCAGCACCCTTAAATCCCTCACAAATAATAATAATAAAAAAGGAAAACCAAAATACAAAATAAAAAATTATTAAACTAAACTCTCCTCCCCCCTTTCGAAAGTACAAATTGTTTTTTTTTTTTTTTATTAAAAAAAAAGGATGTCTTGAAAAAAGTCTTTGAAAGCAGACTCTCAAGGGTCTGGCAGACAGAGACTTTTAAGGTAAGCGAGTTGATGGTTAAATAAACAAGAAAAAATAATAACAACAACCACAAAATATAAGAAAAGCAAAAGCCGTAATCAGAAACAGAAAATAAATAATTTAATTTTAAAGTTTTTAACAAAGAAAATGTGTAGAAATGTGGTAAATTAATTACAAAACAAAAACAAACAAAACATAAATCCCCCAAAAGAAACCCGTAAAATACAAAATAAATGATTAAATAAATAAAACAAAAGTTTACCTTAAATAAAAGCAAACAAAAATTCAAAGTTATTATCGTCATTAAATTATTAAATTATTTATTAACATATTCTATTGATTTATAACAACAAAAACATTTAATTATAAACTAAATATATTTATATGTATTTGCAACAAATAATTATTGAATAGTCAAAAAAGAAAAAAAAAAAGAGTTAATAAATTAATTATTAAACTCAATTTAAAACACAAAAACTTTAAACAAACAATTAAATGTTTTTTTCTTCTTTTTAACCAAATGATACAAAAATCATACAAATGTACAAATGTACAAATGTACAAAAAAATGCTAAAAAACAAACAACAAATGCAAGGCAACAGAACAGATCTTTAAACAACAGATCCTTTAGAGCATTTTTGATGCAATTTTGTACTGCAATTTGTCATAAACAAACAAATAAACAAACAACAAATACATTTGTTTTATTAATTCTGTTTATTAAACTATTATGTACTTATTATTATGATTATTAATATAATTAAATTCTTATTATCGTATTACAACTATTATTAAATGTTTTTAAAAAGAATTCTATTAATATTTTAGTTAATTTTAGTAACCATACACTGTACACCTCATAATTTATTTTAAACAAAAATTTTTATTAAAACAAAACGAAACGAAACAAAAAACTAAATATAATTTTTAATCTAAAACAATAAGAAAAACATACCAAATGAAAAATGCTTTTTTGTAGGTGCAGCCAAATAAAAAAAACATAAATAAATAAATTTCTTTTTAAATTAAATTATAAAAAAAAAACTGTAGTTTTCCAACAATAACAAATAAAATATTACTTTGTTGCTTTTTCTTCTAAACTACAGCAAAATTATTAAAACAATATATTAACTTCATTAAACACTACAATAATTAAAAGAATAACTAAATATTAAACAAGCAAAATAACTTGAAAAAAAATTAAAAAAAAAATTGTATAACAAAAAACTTTCTAAAAAAAAAAAATAATAATAATAATAAATGTAGCATTTTTTAGTATACCATTTAATCATATTTGTCATTTTTTATAACTTATGTATATCATTAAAACTAAAAAAGAAAACAAAAACATAAATTAACAAAATATTTCACACCTCATACACACGAAATATTTCTAATATGTATTTTATTAAATTAAATATTAATAAAACGAAAGACAAAAACAAAAACAAAATCGCAGACTTTACATTATTACACAAAATAATAAAATAAAAAAGAATACAAAACAAAACAAATATTGAATATTGTAAGTTATGTCATCTGAAATTTTATAAAACATATTATATTATTATATAACCTATTATACATATATTAAAAATTAATACGAAAACAAAAAATAATTAATAAAAATATAAACATTTTGATTTAAAAAAAAAACAACCAACAAATTGTTTGTTTTACTTGGTAAGAATAATTTGTCCCCTACACTCACAATTCTCCCTACCACGCACAGTGGTTGAGCAAGGATTTTTTTTTTTGGAATTAATTCGGTATCTCGGGAGCTATTGAAAAAATCTCGCTTTGATTTTTGCTTTAAGTTCAAGAGATATATACAGACATATCACATAATTCGATCGGAATGGTTTTCTATTCCGTATTTGCAAATCGATTGTGTTTACTTTGCGTTCTCTAGATTCCGATCGATTTTTTTTATTCCCAAAAAAATTTTTAAATTTTTAAACAATAAACATACATATGTACTTTACAAAAAAACACTTTAACACTTTCACGTTTAGTATTCAACTGAAATTTGACTCAGAGTGTGTGAAGTATTTATATTTATTTTTTGTTAAAAAATAGGTAAAAAAATAAGCGATATTTGCTTTTCTTTAATAGGAAAATTTGCGTAAACTACTGGTCACAAAATGTTTTTTAAAGAGGGACTTAATTGGTTACTGCCAATAAGCCGACCACAGGTCATAAAATGTTTTGTAAATTTTTTAAATTACCAGGTAATAAATATTTCCCCATATTTATGGAAAATCCGTGTTTTATGACTTGTTTCTGCACGTGTCATTTTAGGCGAAATATTTATTACCTGGTAATTTAAAAAATTTACAAAACATTTTATGACCTGTAGTCTCAGTCGGGTTTGGTGTGCCATTACATGCCACTGCTGCTATTATCCATGGATTTATGGCCGATCTTGTGAAGGCAGGCAGACCATATTCACTACACACTCAACTTGGGGCTCTTAAAAAAAAATTGATTTTTTCTTCATAAATGTATTTTTAACTGTAAAATAATTTTTAAAACGTATTTTTAACAAGGTGGTCTCTTAAATGCTCTTCTCCTGTCCAAACAAGGAGTCGGGGCCTATTTTTTTATTGCTGATTCTTAAAGCAAAAAGTATGAGGAATCCAAAAAAAAAAAAAATTAGCCGGAAAATTTAGGAGCTTCTGTGGAAAATCGGAAAATTTAATTTTCATGGGAAAATTTAAAGGTAAATTTCTAAGAAAAATTAGGAAAATTTTATTTTTCAATTAAAGCCTGATTCAATACCTTTCCAACGAGCTATCACTCGTTGCGATCGCTTTAGTAGTTTTTTTTTTAAAACAACTTTCAATGAGGTCCCTTATGAAGAATTCTTCAATTTTGTCACAGACAGTGGTGTACACCACCACTAAACCAGTCACTATAAAAAAAAAAAATATGTAGGTACATTATTTTTTGCTGGGCAATCGATTGAGGCTATTTATTTTAAAATCGGAGAGGGGTCGTCCAAAAGGTGATCGCTTTCATATGGAATTGCTCTATGATTTTTGTAATAAAAATTATAACAAATGCGAACAAAAAGAGCGCTAACAAAGAAATTTTAAATAAAAGTAACAAAATTTTTTAAAAATCCCCGGAATTTTAATTGTTGTTGTTTTCAAAACGGAGTTGAAAAGCTACGAAGAAGAAATTTAAGGGCTGCATCTAAAAATGACAAAGACAAAAAAGTTTGAAATTTTTAACATTTTATTTGAATATCAATGAGATAATTAAAACGAGTAAGACAGTATAGTCGGTCAAGCCCGACCATATAATACCCTACACCCAGTATATGTATAAAACAGTTTTTCAGAAATGGGCGTTATATGCGAGATATAACCTATTGTGGACCGATCATCCAAAAATTTAGTGTCATGATGTCTATGAATATAAATATTATGTATGTTAAACTTTATCTCGATATAAATACTTAAAATATTTACGGAGCTTAAATTGAATAACGGAGAGGGTCTTATATGGGAGTTTCGACTAATTATGGACCGACCATTATAAAATTAGGTGTCATTATTTCTGTATATAAGAAACTTATTTGTGTCAAATTTTATTTGAATACCAATATTTTTAAGAAATTTATGATCGTTAAAGTGAATTTCGAAAGTGGGCCTTATATGGGAGTTTATTTGAAAATAAATTGTATACACTACATTTATTTTTGAATATTTCTGTTATATGTATGTTTTAAAATTTTTAAAAAATTTGTTTATTAATACTCGCAAGAGGAATAATTCTCATTTAATTAATAGAAAAAGTTAAATATACAGAGTTTGAAAATAAAACACCATTAGACACAAAGAATGCTGATGACGGCTTTAGCAGGCCAGAAAATGCATTACATTTTGCTAGTGTCCCTTTGAATGTTTTTGTATGATTTTGCATTTATGCTTTCCAACCATAGCTGCCAGATTTGACGATTTATCGTCATTTTGACGATTTTTGGTTTCAAAAATAGCAAAATGACGATTTGACGATTTTTACATTGAAAGTGACGATTTTCTGAATTATTAAAAATTTCTATCATTTGTTAGTTTTATTAAGTTTTTGTTACCAAATTCTCTCTTTTTTTGAGACAACCACTATTTTTCTCATTTAATATCATAAATATTAAGAAGAACATGACAAAAGTATGTGATAGTAATAGTTTCTTAATTATTGACAGTTGTTAAGTTCAAGTAAAATAATTCCAAATCTGTAAACATAAAAATCAATTTTAAATACTGAATTCCATGAACTAAATTTTAAGAGGAAACATTTTCTGAATTTCAACGGGGAAATTCTTCTACAAAAACTTCTCATATTTTAATAAAACGTCGAAAGAATATTCAGCTAAAAAAATTTAAATAACAAAAATACGGAATTCTTTGAAAATAAGTACCTGTACGAGTGATGGATGAATTGAATTCTATACTCAAAATGATATTTAAAACTTAATAAAATAAATTGTTTTGACATTGTAATTTAACCTGAATTAATAAAATATGCTGAATTCAGACATTTATTTATAAAATACTGTAAGTATTGTTTTATACTCTTCAGTTTTAGCTGAAAAGTTTTGTTCAATTCTCTTTTGAACTTGCCATTTCATTCAAACAAGTCAATTAAATTTTCGTACTTTTTAATGTAAATCAACATGCATGAAAAAAAAACAAAAGGAAATAAGAAAATTGACAGTATCGTCAAGTTTGTACCCTGTTTGTTCTTATTTCCCTTCTCATCCAAAAATACTTGCCTTGATGAGTCAGATTTATAGAAGTGCAAACGGACTAAGATATTATAAAAATATTACATAAGTTGTGTTTAACATTATATTTTTTTGATTTGTTATGTAAAAAGTTAAAATTTAGGTATTTTGATATGTATTGTACAAGAGACTATATAAAATTGAATTTTTTATGTTTTTGTTTAAATAAAAATTTCAAAATACTATTAGAAATAGTGACTTTTTATTTTTCCGATTTTTTTTGACGATTTTTAAAATTCGAAATGATGATTTTTTTCTTTTTTATCGGGGATTTGAGGATTTTTTTCGAAATCTGGCAGCCCTGTTTCCAACGGAAGGCTATGTAAGACATATAACAGAAATATTCAAAAATAAATGTAGTGTATACAATTTATTTTCAAATAAATTGTATATTTAACTTGAAGTGAACTTCGATTAAAATTTTTGAAAAATAAAAAATTACAAAAATTATGATAGCATTGACTTTAAGACCTTAAAATAATTAAAATTTTATATTTTTCTTAATGGAAAATTAGCACATTATATTTTTTTAGTTTTTAAGGTAAATGACGTTCGAAAAAATTATGAAATTATTTGACTTTAATAAAAAACGTTTGATAACGAAATGTGTCACATTTCGGACCCTTGGATTGGCCTCCAAGATCGTGCGATTTAACGCCGCATGACTATTTTCTGTGGGGATATGGGAAGTGGCTAGTCTACGCCGGTAAGCCCGAAACGATTGACCACTTGGAGCACAACATTCGCCACGTTATTGTAGATATACCGGCACAAATGTTGGAAAAAGTCATCGAAAATTGACCTCCAGATTAGACTACGTCCGAGCCAGCCGTGCCGATCATATACCAGAAATCATTATTATAATTTGTATAATATTATAATAATTATAATGGCAGAAGATTATCTTTTGAATAAAGCAAATTTCATCTCAATTCTAAAATATATTCATTGTTTTATTCTATTTTAAAGTTATATACATCTAAAAAAACACCCGCTGTATTTTAACAATTTTTTAAAAATTAATTTTAAATCGCAATTAGTTTCTATTTCATTGCTTTAAATATATAAATTAAAATACAAAATGGCATTGAAGGCAACGAGGCATCAGACCTCGCGGCTAAGTCTGTGTACCTACATCTAACATATTCATTCCAAACTCAAAACAATTTGTAACCAGATGTGCCACCACGAAACTTAATATTTCTTTAGAACGTATGTAAATGAAACGAATAAAACCAACACTACAAAACTTTTAACCCAACAAAACAACCTGTTAATCTACCAACATCAACGAGTTGTTTGCAAAATAAATGTTTCACAAGGCTGCGATTAACACATACCCGTCTCACACATCAATATTTATTGAACAAAACTGCACAGCCAATATGTTGCTTTTGCAGCATAATGGCGAGTATTAACTGTATTTCACATCTTAGTGGACTGCCCAGTACTCTTTAGTTTACGTGCATCAATTTTTAAGTCCTCTAATATTGTTGAATTTTTAAAAACTCCAAATAGTACTAATACATTAGGGTGGCCCCAAAATAAAATTGCGGATGTTCCCGACTAATATGAAAATTTGATTCATTCTAAGACTACGTTTCTCAATTTTTTTGTCCTGGGGTCAATATTTGGTGAGCTGGATCAAAGGATAAAAAGGTCTTTTTTAGAGGTTTTTTGATTTTTTCACATTTCCCCCAAGGGAACTATATGTAATTTTAGTATCATATGAAAGGTCTTTGAGAGGCGCATTCAATGGGTTATCAAAAATTATAAAACAATTTTTTTTAATTCAAAAATTTTGAAAATTTTAGACAAAATGTTAGTGTTTTTTTATTTTTTTCCCCCCCCCCCCCCCCCCCCGTTTTTTAGCTTATACAATTTACGTTATTTTAATACCCATTACATTAACGAATTGAGTTAACTGAGATTGTCAGATAGGGAAGAATTAAGGTTTTAAAAACAAATTAATAAAAATTGAAATAGGTTGAATTTAAAAAAACGGGAAAAACTATTTGGGTTAAATTGCATGATGTTTATAATCAAGAAATTTCAACAATTTATTTAAGTAAATTCTATGAAAAAATAAAAAAACACTAAAATTTTGTCTGAAATTTTCAAAATTTTTGAATTAAAAAAAGTGTTTTTTAATTTCTGAAAAACCATTGCATGCGCCTCTCATAGACCTTTCATATGATGCCAAATTTACATATAGTTCTTTTGGAAGAAATGTGAAAAAAATCAAAAAAACCTCTAAAAAGGACATGTTTATCGTTTGATCCAGCTCAACAAATATTGACCCCAGGACAAAAAAATTAAGAAACGTAATTTTAAAATGAATCAAATTTTCATATTAGTCGGGAACATCAATACCTTATTTTTTCTCCATACAAACGGGGCCACCCTACTAATACATATATCCAAAGTCTTTGAATTCCTAAAGAAAATTTCTTTTCATAACCTAAAATTAAATTTTAAATTTCAATCATAATCTAACAAAAATAGTAATAAATACCTATTCAAAAAATATAACTCCGATAGCCATTGATGCTAGCTAGTGTTTTTAGCTTTTAGATTTATTGTAATTTTAATTATAATAAATATGTTAATAATTAAATAAATAATATATCTAAAAAAACACCCTTTATTAAATGCACAATGAATTTGGAAATATATCTGTCATTTGTAAACCGAATCAAGATACAATTCCACATGAGAGTAGCCAAGTAGTATTTCTGTTAAAATTTTGATGATGGACCCCACAAACCCTCCAGTGGCAGGGCTGTAGAGGCGAAAAATATGACACCTTGAACATTATTTTTAATTTTAACGTTCCCACTTGCTTTTCTATTTCATCTTAATTCTCATTAACTATTTTCAATTGAAAAATGCATTAATAGATTATTTTTTCGACTTATTATTACTATAACAACTTCATAATTTGTCATAAGTTTTTATTCGATTTTAAAAAATTTATTTTTAAATATTTACTTTGTTATTTTATGCCATACCTAGTTAATTTTAAATACAAGATACATATATAATTATACATAAAAATATTACGAAAATGTTCGACTGTAGAATTTTAAACAATGCATTGTGTTGCAACATTGCAATGTTGAAGGCAACGAAAGTATTAAATACACTGAAAAGAGGTTAAAAAATAGACAGTAAGGTAAGGTAAGGCGCGCATAATATATAAAATTTATAAAAAAAAAAACAAAAATATGAATCTAATTGCCAACTTGACGTAAGCACAGCTGACTGACTTTGATTAAAATTTATTTATGTCAAAAGTAATACTTTTTCAAGTGTTTTTGACAAACAAAATGCCTGCTGTTTTGTGTTGTATTTCTTGCCGATATGCACTCACCTTGTATAGTTACACCATGACTTAAATGTTGTACAGAAATGAAATTTTAAAATTATTTTCAAAAATTATTAAAGGCAAGCAAATGTCAGTTAATATACAAGGTGGCGCAAAAGTAAACTTCCGATATTTTTTGGCTGTCACCGACCGATTATTGGTCAAATAAATAGTCAGCAATATTCCGCGTTCTGGAGCAGTGTAGCGTAACATTGTTTATTAACGTGTATTTCGCATGTGTTTACTACACAAATGTCAAAACAGAACTGACATTAGGAGCCTCGCAAAATTTATAGCATTTTCTGATAGGAGGATTACTTTTGCGCCACCTTGTATGTATGTGCTTTCGTTGAGTGCTTAAGTATTAGAAATATGAGTATGTATGTATAAATGTAACTAGAACGTAATTGATTGTACAAATAAATCTTTTAACTGATTTGCTCCTTTACTTTTTCCTTTAACTCTTCCACTTACATATGTACGAGGTCTGATTAAAAAAGAACCGTTATTTTAAATTTTTTCAACAAGTACTTATTTATTCATCTTGTCCCCTTCAAAGTAATCCCCCTCAGATATAATACACTCATGCCAGCGTTTTCTTCAATCCTTGAAACACTTCTGAAACGCGCTTTTTGGTATCGCAACAGCTCCTGTTTCGATTTTTCTTTTATCTTCTCAATCGTAGCAAAACGTTTTCCTTTCATCGGTGTCTTCAGTTTTGGGAAGAGGAAAAGTTTGGCCAAAAACTCACGCACAAGCATCTATGTGTGAGCTGGTGCGTTATCATGGTGCAAAATTCATGAATGGTTTTTCCACAATTCTGTGCGTTTCCGACGAATTGTTTAGCACAAACGGCAAACGACTTCAAGGTAGTATTCCTTATTGACCGTATGACCTTGTGGCAAGAATTCATGATGCACCACGCCATTTCAGTCGAAGAAAACAGTGAGCAAAACCTTCACATTTTACCGCACTTGACGTGCTTTTTTCGGTTTTGGCTCTTCTGGGCGTTTCCATTGGGATGATTAGGCTTTGGCTTCAATGTCATAGCCATACACCCATGATTCGTCATTAGTTATCACCTTTTTGAGGAAATCTGGATCGTCGTTAACGATGTTCAACAGCTCCTGAGCGATGTCTATGCGACGTTGTTTTTGCTCAAAATTTAGCAATTTTGGAACAATCTTCGCTGCCGCATGTTTCATGGCTAAAACATCCGTTAAAATTACTTGACATGAGCCGAACGATATGCCAACATCATCAGCAACCTCTCTGATAGTGATTCGACGATTACCCAAAATCATTTTCTTCACTGCTTCAATGTTTTCATCGGTTGTTAACGTGCATCGTCGTTGACATCTTCTCGGCCTTCCTTAAACCGGTTATACCACAATTGAACTTGTATTCTGCTCATAGTAGACTCGCCACCATTCAACATTTTAAATGTCCTTGCGCATTTAATTAAATTTTTTACACAAAATTTAATACAGTCCATTTTTTCAAATAGTAAAAAATCGAAGAGCACACCAAAACACGACTAACCTTTTAATCTGTCAAAAACAAACTGACAATCCAAAATGGCTGATATTACCAACATATATAACAGACATGTGTACCAACATAACGGAAAAAAAATGCGAAAATCGAACATACGTAACTCACGAAATTTTAAAATAACGGTTATTTTTTTATCAGAAATTTGAAAATAACGGTTATTTTTTGAGCAGACCTCGTATATTTAAAGCTTTTAACAATTGGCAATATCAAGTTACATTTGATAGATTTCAGCTTCTTCAGTGGCTCTATTTATTTTTAGTTCCTTAAGGATATTTTGCTATTATTTTCTTTTAGTAAATCAAACAAATTGGTCAGTTCAGCTAACGACAATTTAGTAAGAGCATCAAAGTATTGTATTGTTGAAAATGATAAGAAGGACTTAAGAGCCCAACAATTCCCAAAGCGAATAAAACCTGGTAAATTTCAAGTACCATTTTGCTATTAAATTTATTGGATTTTCTAACCATGCCATTGCAAATCATAGACGAAAGGGTTAATGGGGTAAACAAGAAACTACAATGTACATATTCTATTTTCTTGTAGATACAAGCGAATGATTTGAACTAACAATGAATTGAAATGTCCTAAATAGTGGATGAGCAACAGAAAAACATCAGCGAAAATTTTAATGTTGTGCTTGTACTCGCTTTTGGTGTTTGGTATTTTTGGGATTGCGGTATAAATCAATTGAAGTACAAATAAACACTTGCACAAGCATTAAGTGTCGCTCTTATTATTTGTATTCACGGGTATTATCGTTTTAAATATCATCAATATTTCAAAAACGTATTTTTGTTTTGCTGGCTATCCCTGTCCCAGGCAAACTGTCTTGTCTGATTGTTTTCCACACTGACTTTTTTGATGGTAACAATGCCAATGAAAATACTGTATATCCTGTGTAGAAATAATACTCTCAATACACTAATCCTGTTGTCATATTAATTTGCAACAAATGGTCACTTTATGTGGAAAAAGCAAAAAATAAAATGAAAGATGAAAGTGTTTATTTTGTTTTTGGGAAAAGGGAAACTAAAATATAAATAAGAAAAGGGTTAAGGCAGCTGCTTGTTTTTCATTGCTTCTTTATATTAGGCCGATAAAAATAAAAGCAGTTGCCAAATTGTTTTAGATAGAAAAGCTAGATAAACTTGACAAGTGGTTTTCTGAAGTCAATGGCCAGGCCAGTAGAATAGAAGTTTCTTTTGAAGACACAGCTGTATATTGTTTGAACTAAATAATAAGAATTCTTTTGATTGGGCAGACTGTATAAGTATTAAAACATGGTACAGATATTTACATTTTTATGAATGTCTACAGAAAAAAAAACTACAATATTTTAAAAATTATTCAATGAGTATCGTATTAGGCGTCCTAATTGTCCAAATACAAGATTAGTTTCAGAAAGTTAAATTTAAAATATTGTAATAATTAAAAAATCAAAATGTTTCAGCTTTTGTGCAAATAAAAAAGCGATAAAATATTTCTTTTTAAATGCGTTTTTAATGTTATTAAACATCTAACAATTCGCTTTGCAAACTAATTTAGATCATATTGGGGCATACAGACAGACTAGTTTTTAATTTTTGGATTCCAGTTATAAGATTAGAGAAATTTTGACTAGAATTTGAAACTTACATCTAAAAAATATCTAATTTAAGGACTCTAGTCCTCGCATTTTAAAAAATACACTTTAAAGTTTTATGACGATCTGCCCATAATTGGTCATGGCTCCCATGATTTGCTCTAGATATACATAAGTATCTTTTCGTAATAGAGCTTTAACTATTCATAATTCATTTATCTGCATTATAAAATAATTACTCTTACTTCGATGTAGGGTATTAAGGGTCGGGCTTTAGCGACCTAGCTGATTTTTTTTTTGCCAGTTTAGGCAAAATGTGTCTGTTGAGTGAAACTACTACTAATACCATTTAAACGAATTATTCTTAATTCATTCCAATAATGCTGACCACGTTTACTTGTTTTGGTGATACGTTTTTTTTTTTTTTTTGTAATATTTGTTTTTCTGTTGGTGGTAAAGTATTTATTTAGTTGTGGCCCATCTATGGCATATTTTCAGCTGCGCTATTTACGTCAATTCTAAATTAAACAAGCAAAAACTGTCAGATTCATGTTTGCGGTGTGCGTTTTTCTTTTCATGCGTCCGTCCGTCCGTCCATTCGTCTGTCTCTCGGTAGCCATGTAATCTTGTAAAGTGTTTGCATTTTCTTATTCCGGTGAACTTCGCACTTTTATGCACATAACCTCAGGCCACATTATCTTTACGTGAGCTGTGGTTCTTTTATTTTCTATTTTCATCCTCTGTTCCTATACTACTTTCCTTTGATTTCTTTGAACCTAATTCCCAAAACATTCTAAAAACATCCTATTATGTTTTGTGTGTGTACTCGTGTATATATGTTTATTCTCTTAAATATTTACAAACATTCTTCAACTTAAAATTATTTTCTAAGGATATTAATATTTAAAAAAAGCAACTGCAACAAATTTAACAAAAGTTCATGATGATGAAGTTGTTGATTCTTTTTGTTGCTGTTGTTTGTTCGTTTGTTTGCCTTTTATAGCGCGAGTTAAGTTTGTCTTAAAGCAGACATGTCTGTGTTATTTTTATTATGATCCCCTACATTTTGTTCAGGTTATTTATTATTCAATGATTGATTTGCAAAATATAAACAAATATAGAGAGTAGTTTGAAGTAATTTTCAATGAAATTATAAAGTTATAACTATACCCAACAATTCACATAAAATCCCACAACAATTTCGTTTTTTTCCAGTATTTTGCTAAAAAAAAAGATAAATCTTATAAAAAGTGCTGCAAATAAAGTTATAAAACGATGCCAGCAAACTTTAAAAAGAGATCGGTTGCAAAGGAAAGCAAAAATTATATTAAAAGAAACCGGGAACTTACAAAGAAAATATTGAAAAATAAAACACCAGTGTAAGTACTACAATAAGAACACACTTGCATAATATTTTTCAAGCCTATAGTTCAGTAGTTCAGTTTACAATCCGAATGGGAGTGATGCTATAAACGGGAGGCATGCCTTTGTTAAACATTTTAATTTGTAAAATGGACTGGGACTCAAATCTGATGTTGCAATGACATGAGAGCATACCGGCCCAAAAAAACAATAATGTATAAATTTGATAAAAAAAAAGCAATGGATTTGCAAGCAACTTCTTCAGATATGACCTCGAATATTTATTTAAAAGAAAACCTGCTAAACGTTTGCAGCTATTTTTTTTATTAAATCTTAGCCTGATTTTGCTTGACGTTGTTAATCAAAAAGCCTAAAGGAAATCAGGTATGGAGGAAATCAGAAATCACCTGATTTTAAAATATATAAACATTCCAATTTAACAATATTGGGTTATTGTCAAAGGAAAGTTTAAGCGAATTGGTATCCGATTTTGCTCTCTGTCATTATTCAAAAGATGCAATGGCATCGAAGAAATCAGGTTGGCTCGATAGAAAAAAATGTATGATCATCCCAATTGAACAATATTGGGCTGTTGCCAAGGTAAAACTAAAAAGTTCTTGACTATAATGTAATGTTAGCGATTTGTATTATCTAATGGTGTTTTCTTTTCTGAAATAAAATGTTACACCTTTATTATGTACATTTTTATAATGTTTACCCCACATTTTAAAGATGTCGCATTTTTAATGGTCAGAATAGAACATAAAATCACAACAGTGTAACACTTTTTTTCATGTACAGCTGCTTTTGTTTTTGTTAAAAAAGAAGAAGCAGATAGCTCCCTGGTAAGATCGCTTGAAATAAGACAATGAATATCTCTCAAAAAGACCAATGGCACCTTCCCGACTAATACGCAAATTCTTCTTAAACTATAAAAATTATATATATAAACATACATTATATATAAGAAGTAGGAGATATTGTCCTATGAAATTTGACATACATCAACTTCAGAGTATTCATTAATTACATTCTCTATAAAGCCTTTCACTCGCGGTTGTGGATTTCTTTCCATTATCATATATATTTCATCATCATCAGATGATGAAGATGAATCTATCAAGTCATCCAAATTTTTTTCAGTACATAAAAAAGTAGTAATATTTTCCATTTTGTATATTTTTTTTTTTTGGTTCTTAATACAAATACACATTCATAAACAAATCAAATGTCAGCTGTTTTATCGTGCGATTCTCCCCCTCTAAAAGTAAAGAGTGTGAAAGGTGCAACATTTTTTAATTTTATAGTGTGACATTTATAGAAAAGAACACACTACACTTTAGCAGTTTTCACATTTTTTCAGAAAAGAACACAAACAAATTAAAAAAGGTGCGAAATGTGAAAAACGTGTAACATTTTTGCCAGAAAAGAAAACGCCAGAAGTATGCAGGAAAATCATTTTAAATTCTTCAATAGTATTAAGTATAAAATTGTGGCTCAAAAGTAATTAATCGTTATTTGTTATATAAATATAACAATATGTAGGCAATAAACACTTACATATACATATATGAGTGTTAGAAAACTATAAAAGATTTTGGCTATTTTTATAACCTTCACCACGAGTGCTTAGGGTATTTAAATGAGTAATTTCATTTTATATTTACAAGTATGTAATGTGTATATAAGTAACGATCGAAACATCATTATAAACAGCAGTTCCAAAGTGTCTATTAATCAAGTAAGTTCCAAAAAATATATAAAACTAAATAACAAAAAAAAAAAAAGAAATAATATTCATAAAAAAATATGTGAATTAATCAATCAAGTTGTAAGATTGGGATCCAACAAATAAATTCATGAAATTTTAATACAATTTCCAATATGTAAATACAAGAAATGAAAATCGATCTGGAAAATGAAATAATTTGTCATTTTTAAATCACTCTGTATTAGTTTTTTTTTAATAATCTGCTTGTTTGTGAATGATAGAAATAATTTTAACAAATTTCTAATCGTGCAATTGATAGTCTGATGTCTGATATCACCCGAATTTGACGTTTCTAAGGTAGATTCGAACAATTTTCTGGGTTAAAAGTTTTAAATAATTTAATTCTAAGTTTGTGAGACAAATTTTCATAATTTTTTTTTTAATTCTTTAGGAACAAGACATCGACAAACAAAATATGAAATCTGTTATTATAATATTGTGGGCTGCTATTTGTGGCGCAGTATACCCCGAAGATGTATGCTATCGAAACGTAGAGGAAGCTTGTATGATGAATGCACATCCTAGTGAGTATTTCAAGTTTTTACAAAACAACAGCATATTTCTGCTAGATTTAGCAAATTTGTTTACAAAATTCTAGAATTATTGAAATGAAATATGAAAAAAAGTTTTTAAACTTAAGCAACCGTTCAAGTTGTGACTGAATTTGAAGAAAACATTTTAATAACGAAATCAATTTAATTTTCCATTCCATTGTTGTCAATGAAAATTTTTTTATTTGAAATAGATAGACACATGTGTAACTCCCGTTTTGGTGGCATTGAGCACATCGAACCCGAAGTCCAAGCTTACATCAATTCTATTTTGACTAAATCCTATGAATACTTGTTGTTGGCTACCTATTTCAACTCCTACCAGAAACATCGTCTCGGCTTTCAAAAACTGTTTCTAGACCTCTCTGACAGTTCTTTTGATGACACTGTTGAGCTGATCAGAGAAATATCACGTCGTGGTAGCAAAGCCAACTTCAAGATTGTTCATGAAAGTCCCGCTACCATCAGCAGAATTACAAAGAACTTGGAAGTTGACGAATTGCACTCTTTGGCCCTGGCTTTGGATACTGAGAAACAATTATCCAACGCTGTTATCCATGTTCACACTCGTGCTCTCCATTCCCCTGAACGTGACCCTGAAATGGCCCACTATTTTGCAGAGAATTTTTTGCGCAAACACTCTGAAAACGTACGGAATTTGAATAGTTATGTTAACAATTTAGCAAATTTAATGAAAAGACATGATGCCCATTTTGCCTTCTACTCGTTCGATGATTTTTTGAAAAGGCAATAAATTTATTTTAAAAACTAGTTATGAAATAATAACAAATACATTTAACAAGAACAAAATTAATTAACTTGAAATCTTAATAAAATTTTCTATACGAAAAAATCACTTATTATTTATTCCATTAAAATTTTTGTTAAAATTAAGTTTACACATAAAATGAATGAAATAAAGTGAAACTGAGAGAATATCAAAGTATATGGTGACTAATGCGGTGGCCAGAATGGTTAAATTTTTGTTGCAAATTATTCGAAATACTAACAGCCTATAAGTACACGCAGAGAAAAAACAACCATGTAAACATAATCTAAGTGTAGTGTCGTAGGAGTTGTACGTCGTCTAAATTCAAAATAGTTGTACAAATGTTGTTGGTAATTTCTACATACATAAAGATTTCGCCTAACACCTACGACATTTTTACATATGTGTTTTAAATGTTGTATGAAATTTTAAGTGTTCCCAAAAGTTAAAATATGTACCTCAACATAAAAATTACTCATTTTAGTTTAAAAAAATAAAAAATAAAAGAAAATAAAATTATATGATTACTTTCAACTATAATGTGGTTACTTTTGGGTCATATTATTATTAGTTTGTCATAAGACGATCATGACAATAAAATTAATAAACAATAATGGATATTGCTAAATAAATACTGCGGTATGTTTTAATTATGGAAAATATTCATATATTATGTTTTTTATATTTGTTTTTAAAATATTAAAATATTTTGAAGGCTTGACAACATAAACATACGACTTTGCTCAAAATTGTGCTCACAATCAGACAGTTGTATCATACAATGTATAAAATACAGCATCACTTTTGAATTGAACAATTATGATTAAAATTAGTGTCATGAAATATCATATTATGATAAATTATTATCTAATTGAGAATTTTTCCTCTTGCGAGTACTATTGTAAAAACTTTTTATAAAAATTTTCTTATTCGAAGATTTACTTCTAGTTAAATATAAAAGAATTTGAAATTTATTTTTGTATACCTCTATTATATTCCACATTAGCCTTCCGTTGGAAAGCATAAATGTAAAATCATAGAGAGATATACAAAGAGACACTAGCAAAATGTAATGCATTTTCTGGCCTGCTAAAGCCTTCGTCAGCATTCTTTGTGTCTATTGGTGTTAATTTTCAAACCTCTTATATTCAACTTTTTAAATTAACTAATTGAGAATTTTTCCTCTTGCGAGTACTATTGTAAAAACTTTTTATAAAAATTTTCTTATTCGAAGATTTACTTCTAGTTAAATATAAAAGAATTTGAAATTTCAAATTTGAACACCAATAGACACAAAGAATGCTGACGAAGGCTTTAGCAGGCCAGAAAATGCATTACATTTTGCTAGTGTCTCTTTGTATATCTCTCTATGATTTTACATTTATGCTTTCCAACGGAAGGCTAATGTGGAATATAATAGAGGTATACAAAAATAAATTTCAAATTCTTTTATATTTAACTAGAAGTAAATCTTCGAATAAGAAAATTTTTATAATAAATTATTATCGTAATTCTTCATCATATTTTCTTATTAATCATAATTTGATATTGTAACATTATATTAAAACCCAAAATCATCACAAAATTGTCATTGATCATCTTATTGTCATGATCGTCTTATGACAAACTAATAATAATATGACCCAAAAGTAACCACATTATAGTTGAAAGTAATCATATAATAATATCTATCGATAACAAATTTTTACTCCCTGGATATTATATATTTATCACAGCGCCCTCCTTCGGTGGTATAGCATTCAAACGCCACCGAAGTAAAATAATTAAATAAAGGCTATGAAATCAAGCTTTAAAAATAATGCGCCTACTCACCACCAGAGGCGCTGCAGTGATGCACTAAAAAAAACATAATGCGCAATATCCATTATTAAAGCTACTATTACAGCACCTTAACATTCTTCATTGCCGAACAAAAACACTCTGACGATTTTTTATTTGTGAAAAGTACAATAAGAAGATTAAAATAAAAGCAAACCGAAGGGGAGCTGCAACCATAACATCCTTTTAAAGAAAAATCTTGTTAACCAGCTGTCAGTTGATGTCTTGTATGTGGTATTGTTCAAGTACTCGTACATTGTCTTCGCCGAAGTGCATTATTTGCAATTGAATTTTTACCACTTCTACTCCTTTCTGTCTTAAAATTTGTATGGCATCGTGTTGTGCTCCTTCATCATGTTCACATTTATTTCTTTTTAAAATCCTTTCAACTGCAATTTTGTTATTTTTAAACAATATTAGATTTTCATTGTTCAATCCAATATGTATGTATGTATGTACTGCAAGATGGGAATGTAGTAACGTTTTGTTTGTGTTAACAGTCGTGTATTTGTTTTTCATTTTTCAGCGGATAGCGTGAAAGTTCACTTAACACTTTTTCACATGTGCTACATTATAATCATGCTCACAATTTGCAACTCCTTTAAGTCTAGCAGTTCTTAATGTATCTATCTTTCACTAGTTTTGCAGATAGTGGAAACATTTTGTTGCAACCTAAGACTTGTGGTACATTTTTACACGCGCGCAGTTAGCAGATGTTTCAAAGGATTTATCCCTGTAAATTGCATTTAAGTTTGTTGGATTTATATTTGTATTTTTTATAGTTGGCTTTCAAATTAATTGCAAATAAATACCCGTTAAAAGCTTTATTTATATCTTATATGTGCTCAAGTTTATATGTACATATTTACTACATATAACTAGCTTTGTTTCCTAGTGCAGCGAAAATGTATAAAATAATTTGTTCGTTAATTAATTTTATACTAGAATTCTTCGGGAAATTCATTATAGGACTAATTATGTTTATTGTTGGTTCAGAAGTAAAAGTAATTATTGAACAGATAAGGCAGACAAATTGCATAATATTGCGGAAAAATTGCATTAAATTTGTATTGGTAAAATTAATAATAATATTTGCGACCGATTTACCAACGTTACAATATTGAATATTTTAAAATATAGGCTGTTTTCATAAACGCAGTATGCAATGCAACACTGCATTGCATAGTGTTCATAAATGTCATTGTCTTTTTTTTTGACAATGCCGTAAATTCATTATTGCATGACAACGCTTTTGAATGCGCAACAGTTGTCAATGATTTTTTAACAATTCAAATGACGGACATATTAACGTAAGTTATAAATTAATATAATTTTTAAACAAATATGATTCATTTAAGTTTTTTTTCAATGAACACACACATATTAATTTATGAGATTCATATAAAAATTATTTTTTTAAAATACCCGAAAAAACATACGAAAAGCAGTATTAGCATTCATAAACGTTTTAAAATGTAATTGAATTACTTGACAACGCAGTGTTGACATGAAGCATTGCTTTGCATTGTAAACGCATATGTTTGCAGTGTTGCATTGCATACTGCGTTTATGAAAACAGCCATACCTAACTCAAACAAATGACTCCCAGTGTCATCCTAACGACATTAATGGGCTATTATAAAGAGTTCGAGTAGGTTATTGATAATAATGTTATAATTATAATTATATATAAAAAGTTTAGGTTGTATTTTCCAAATTCAAGTTTTCTAAGTCTTAATGTTGAAAATAATTCATTTAGTACAACTATTTTATAATAAATGTTAAAGATTAATTTGCATGGATTTGTGAATGAAAAGATATTCTAACTTTTCTCTATTCATATGGAGTTTATTCCCCTCATCAGTTGTTGTATGTAGTTGGGATATCATCAAAAGCGTTCAAAACTGCTTGTCTTACTTCTAATCTTAATGATGAAACTTCTAAATATGTATATATTAGTAGTGATTTGGTTATTTTTAAACGATAAATGAAGTAATTCAGTTAATCTATACAGCACCGGGAAACAACAATTAATCACCAGAGACTAAGAGAAACTGGCGTTTTTAGTTTGAAACATAAACCGAACTATTCTTAGGCTTATGAAAAAAAAATATGAAATTTTGTAAATCACTGCGTCATTGCATTTAGCGAAAGCAGATATATTACGTTGTTAAAATACTGTCAAATCATTGCGTGGTTAATGTTGCCGTTGTAAATGTTGATACTGAAATTTAAAATAAAATTTTATAAAAAGCTTTACTTATTTTGCATTGACAATGCTACAAACCTATCAGCTGTTCAATAATTTTGTTTGGGTATTAATCAAGAAAATTTTTCAAATTGTGAAGAAAAAAGATTTTAAGATAATTAACTATAAATACAAAGATACTACATATATAAGTAAGGAGTATAAAAAAATGTTTGCACTTATGGATATGTCTTCTTCTTGGGATGATTAAAATTTTTCAAGCGTCCTACACATCTCTCTTGAAAAAAAAACAATTGCACATCATAAATTTAACGAATAATGAGTAAGTAAAATAACACTGTGAAGATTTTCAATATTTTTAATTTACTTTTTAAAGATTTCAGATAAACTTCCGAATGAACAATTGGAATAGCATTCAGGAGTTTCGACGTAGCTTCCTAAACATTATCAACAGTTGCCTTTGAGCTGCCAAAATTATGCATTTCAGGAGCTACATCTGGATGCTTTTCCATTTCAGTTATCAACAATTCAAATTGAGCTGCCGTTGAGGCTACTTTTTTCGTCCTAAGAAAAATTTTAGTAGTTTTTATAATAAATAAATACGAGTATGTTGAATAATTTAGTTTTTTAATAATATTTTAATTCAACTTTTAAAACTAACGCCAAGCAAATGGAGGCGTCAAATTTGACAACTTAAGTGATAAGAAATTTTGGCGTTGCGTTTTACAAAATACACAGTTTCAAATAGTTGTATTAACAACAACATAAGAATCATCAAAATGTAATTTAACGCAACGCTTAGAAAATTTTTAGGGCCTTAATCAGCCTAATTGGAAACAAACTCACATTTGCCAAAGGCAATTTTCGAAAAAATCATTATCAATGAATTTTAAAGTAAATAAATAAAAAATATCACAGGACATAATCCCAAATTATCCACCCAAAAATAGTATTTCTCTTGTCCTTGACTAATGTCAGGAAACTAAATCAGGCAAACGTTTCTGAAGGTATTTTTTTATATAAATATCCGAAGTAATAGTTGAAGAGTTTACAAACTAAGCACAACTGTAAATTGCCTGCCATTGACTTTTTACAAAATTTATCTATTTGTGTATAATTTGAGTCGGCATCCCCTCCTCACGCAACATAAAATGTTGCTACCAGTAGTTCTTTGAGTTTTTTATTAAATTGTAAGAAAGTTAGAAACCGTTTTTAGGCCAAAGCCGTCCTAATCCAAAATAAACCGAGACTTATCAAATGCACTATTAGTTGAAATACTATAATCCGACATATAATTTCCAAATTTAAGATTGGTTGCAGGTTAAAATTATTGTAAATTTACTATTAAAATCTGCTTTGAAGGATCAGCTTATTTTATACAAATACTCATAACTACAAAGTAATTTTAATTACATTGGCAAGAATCTTGATTAAAATTGTTATCATACAAAACAACAGCACGTACACATAAGACACACAGCAAATGTCCATTAACAAAAAACATGTGATATTTCTTTTTAAAGAAATAGTTAAATAGTTTTATTTGTTTTGCCAACAAAAGCAAAAAAGGACACAACACCCAAAAAAAAAAAAAAAAAACATGCCCAAGAAAAAAGTGTTATTGACTCATGGCCAAATTATAAAAGATTTACGATGTTGTAAGACAAGTCTTACACGTGACCAAAGATAAAAGGGTTTAACGTGATGATAAAGTTGAAGGAGTTAAAACCCTTAACGAGCTAAAAAAAATTTAAAGATTTGCATATTGTCACTAAATGTTGTCCCCATACAGGACATTAAAGAAGGGAGTAGAAGCTACACTTCTTCGTTTTTTACTGCTCCAATACAAAATATGTACATATGTATTATTATTGTGTTAGCAGGCTAAAACCATTTGGGAATAAAAATTATACATGCATACTTATTTATTTAATAAAGATTAAAAACATTACCAGTGACATTTAAAATACTCTAGTAATAAACAATACAAAAACTAACATTCGGCTGGTTTTCTTCAACATCCAATGACAATGTTGAGTTTATGAATGTGTTGGCACTAAAGAAGATATTATAAGTAAAAATTGGAAATAAATCATTAAAGATTTTCTCACAAGCTAAGAGGAAGGTGTGGCAATAAACAAAATAAAATCCTTTCCAAATTGAATATCTCGCAACAAAGAAAAAGGGGTTATTTTACATATTGAGACATAAACAACAAGTAAGAATTTCAACTATTTAAGAGATATGTACGTGTGGTATTTGCTATTCAAACAGCTTTAGCAAAGTTTTAGAACTTAAAATATAATGCTCTTTGATTTATTTGCATTTAAATAAACATATTACCACTTTGTTCTATTATACACATAACGGGTGTTCCAAAAACAGCTACATATATTAATTATTATGTTGTTGAATTGAAATAATAGATGTTAACAAAACTATATTTTAGAAAAAAAATAATATTCCTGTTACAGATGAAATCTATTTATACCCTGCATGCAGCACCATCATGGAGAAGGTTTATTGGATTTGTGATAATGTTTTTCAAGCCCAAAAATATTAGTCTAACACCTATCTTAAAGTATACCGATCGACTATCTGTATCAATTTAACAATGCCCGCCCGTCTGGCCGGCTGGCTGGCTGTCCATTTTGAAGATATTTCGTTAAAATTTGAAACTGGATGAAATCGGTCCATTATTTTACCTAAACCCCATATACAAATGTCGGGAATACCAAGAAAATTCTCCAGAAATAAGTTGTACATGAAGCCTAATCTCATCAACAAATTTTGTACAGATCGGTCCGAATTGACCATAGTTCGCGTATAAGACCCATTGCCGAAAAACATGAAATTGAACATACAGAAATTATGACATTATGATAAAATTATAACGGTCGGACCATAACAAGTCATAGCTCCCATATAAGATCCCCTTCAAAAATCACTTTAACATATGTTTTATTTATTTTTTTAAGAATATCTACATTTTTGTATGATCGGTCCATAATAAATCATAGCCCATTTCTGAATATCTGTTTTTACACATATACTGGGTGTAGGTTATTATATGGTCGGGCTTGACCCACTAAACTTTCTTACTTGTTCATTTACAATTCCCAAAAACTTTTTAACATTTGTAGATCGATCTGAGGAATGACTTGAGTTATATTTGCTGAAAGGACCTGGAACAATGTTGAGATAAGGCCTGTATATAATTATTTAAATAAACAAGAAAAGTCAATACAGTGTACTCTCTCTTAAGCGAACGCCTAAGGGACTGACGAGTTTGTCCGCTTATGAGAAGTGTCCGTTTATGAGAGGAACACAAAAACAGTAATCAATAATCTGTAATATTGTATATACGTATATTTATCTTTAAACACTATTATTTCCAAAACAATAACTTTCATATAAAGATAACACAAAATAAACAGAATTTTCATTTATGTTCTTGCGAAAAACGAAATAAAATTATAAATTGCCTTATTAAAAACAAAATATTCATTAATATTTTTGCGAATAAAAAAGAAAAAGCTTGAAAGAGCAGATATTCAACTGAATTTAAAAAAGTCCGTAATTTTAATTTAATTTCAATATCTTGGAAACGCATTTGAAGATCAGTCAGCATTTAAACACTTTCAAAGGTCGCTGTGATATAAAGAAAACCCTTTAAGTTTTCTTATGACTAAATAAGCCTCTTTATAAGAAGTTAACTTGTCTTCAATTTCATTTTCTAGCTCATCTTCAGACAAGCTTTAGACCATTTCTTCGGAAGCTATTAACATTTAAGTACTAGTGCTTTCCACATCTTCATCATTAATAACTATGTCATTATCTAAATTGATATAATCCTTGACGTCAACTTGTATCTGGCTCTGAACTCGATTAAGAATATCGGGGAACAGCCATCATAATTTGGGCTATAATTTCTCTAAAAACAGCTTTTCTAAAGCAATATTTCACTGTCAAACTGTCCGGTTATGGGGAAATAAAATGTCATACATCGTGGAAAAAAGTGTCCGCGTCCTGTTATGGGAGGGTTGTCCGCTTAAGAGGGAAATGTTTTTAAAATCCCTTACAATTTTTTTTTTTGGTACTGAAAAAAAGTGTTCGTATATGGGAGGTGTCCGCTTATGGGAGGTGTCCTTTAGTAGAGAGTACACTAATTGCTTTATTCCGCCCAGTTCTGTGTATCGAATCCGAGTAATATTTTCAATATTTAAAATTACTGTTATCGTTTTTCTAAAAGAATTTTAAAGTATACGATTTTAATTTTCTTTCTATAATTAAGTTTATTGAAATCGACAGAATAACGATAGATATGGTAAAAAAGGAAGTGTTGCCACCAAGTAGATATTTAAACAAAGAGTGGACGGATTTTTTGTGAACAATGTTTATTAATGTCTTTAGCAAAAACTTATTTCTGTTTGAACATTTTGTTAATGAACAATAGATATATAAGAAACCTGAAATAGTTAATAGAAAACTGAAAGGAAATAGAAATTACTAGAAACAAAATGTGTGATCATGAATATGTCTTATGAATTTAAATTGTAATAAAATAAAGTTCTTTTTCGGGAGAGTAGAAAAAAAATAATCGGCCAATTTTGAACAGTTTCTTTAGTATTTAGATAATTATAAACTTTTGTTTGATTATATGATTGGATGTCTAATGTTAGAAACATCAGCAAAACCACATTATTTTTTAATTAATTGTATTAGTAATATGCCAGTAGTAAAAATAAAAGAACTTTTTGCCTTTGATCATGCTTTTCTTGATTCATAATTTTCTTTGTATTTTGTAGTTAATCGAAACAATTTAGGTATCATAAAAACTTTATTGATAATAATTTTATGGCGAACGCTTTTCTAAACGAATAAAATTTGAAAATCAACAATTTTAAATATGTAGATATATTTGGGTAGATGATGAGTTTTTAGTTATCTAATTCAAATAGCGCGTTCCAGCGTTAATGAAAAATTTTATAATTTATTTTATAAATAAAAACAGTTTTGTTTAGTTTATTTCACATTTAAAAAGTTTATTCCATTTGGTCCACTCTGTATTGATATGAGAATTTATTTAAACATCTTAGGTATTTGTATACATGTATGTATATGTATGTATGTGAATGTATGTATAAGACATATTTATCTACCACCAACATTTCTTAAATTTGTTCCTTAAAGAAATTTTATTTTTAGTTATGGTCATTTTGGGAATATCTACTGTATGTCTTTTTTAGCTCGCGGCTAATTTATGAGAACATTTTATGTTGATAAAAACAAAAGAAACTTTCTTAATTATGAAATATTTGTGTGGAAGACAAGTATGGGAGTCATTTGGCATTATTTCATTGACCATTGTCCAAAATTGTAAAGTTTAAAGTTTTTGTTTTTTCATCTTAATGTTTGCTGAAAAATACATAAAATAACTTTTTAATAAACAAATTGCTTTTATATACTATATATGACATTACTTATGACTTTTACTTTATAGCATAGAATTAACTTTTGTCATTAGTTTTTACAAGCAATGCACTGTGGGCAAATTGCACAATAATAAATGCTGATAAATAAATATGAAATGAAGAAATAGCTTGGATAGAATTGGAGTTAATATTTCCAATATGAAAATTATGACATTTTAATTGTTGATATATCAGCAGTAGAAGCGTTGACAGTTGCCACAATAAATTTAATTTAGCTCCAAAATGGATGCCAAACTTTCGATATAACTTCCTTTGAAGCTATCAGTGAGGGACAAACAAATACATACTTATATAGTTAATATAGGTATAATATTTTGCTAAATTGTGGACTCTAAAATATCTGTTTCGAAATACATTTCAAACTAATTCAGTATTTCTGTTAATAAATCCCAGATATATTTTAAGAATTATAACTTATTGCAATAATATTTATGATATTTGTATAATAAGCTAACAGAGCCACTCATCTACATATGTAAATACGAGTATTTAGGTATTGTTCACAAAGTGTACAGAGGTGACAATTTTAAAGTTTCAAAATTGCTACAATCAGCTGATAAGGAAGTTCTCTTAAAAAGAGAAAGAAACTATTTCTTTTTTATTTATTTATTCCAAATATAATTATAATCTAAAATTATGTAGGTCTCAGCGCCTTATAGGCATTATTGAGACGAGCTGGCAAATTTACATTTGTGTATATATTACAATGTATTTTACTTCAATAAAATTTATTTTACAAAAAAAGAAAATAGAAAGCATTTATTTACAATAGAAGAATTTAGTGGTAGTATGTTGGTAATGTGAAAAAGCAAAGCGAAACGCCGGGACACGTATAACTTCTTTTTTACCGATATAACATTTCCCGTTGGTTTCATCCCATCCCGATCACTCACCCCTACTATTTGTCTCACAGTGTTATTTACAATTGTTCTGACCAGTAAATATACTTGTATCTAGTGCTGGCAAATTCTACTACTTTCCATTACTCAATAATATTCAATACTTTTCATTTGGGTACTCAATACTTCTCGATACTTTTAACGGATTTTTTGAAATTTTAACGCATAGTTTTTATCTACAAATTGAAGTAGTTTTTTCAAAAAATAAAAATAGATCTTCAAATATTATTGGTTTTGTATGTCTTTAATTATTAAATCAAAAATAAATGTAAAGCTAACTTTTAACGTTAACAACAACTTAAGAAATAATAGACAGCTTTATTTCGGCGGTTGGTTTAATTTTGTAACACATTGTTGTCTTTTTATACAGTGATGTATTTTTATGCACTATTTTACCTACTCAACGTGCTTAAAAATACAACTCAGAAAGTATCGAGTAACTACTACAAAAAAAGGGCAAATACTCGATACTCGGTACCCATTACTCAGCACTACTTGTATCCACCAAAAGGGAGTTCCCTTAATTTGTGATATGAACATATTTCGCAAAAATTAAATTTAACAAAAAAAGTTTTAACCCAATAGATTTTGAATCGTGCTAAATGGAATAAAATCGTGTAAAAAAATTTAAATTTTGTTTATTTTAAAACCGTGTTAAATTAAAACCGTGTAAAAAAGACCGTGTAAAAACAGAATTAGGTGTATAGAAATTTGAAAATGAATAATACAAGAATAATTTTTTCGAAATTGAAATGAAATTTACTTTAATAGAAAGATAGTTTTCTGGCATTATAATTTAAATATGACTTTAGGCATATTACCGCCATGGCTGGCTCGGACGAAGGCTAATCTGGAACTTAAATTTTCGATGACTTTTTCCAACATTTGTGCTGGAAATCGGCAATAAGGCGGCGAATGTTGTCCTACAAGTGTTCAATCGTTTCCGGCTTATTAGCGAAAACTAGCAACTTCAAAATGGCCGCCAGTTAAAAAGTTTTCAAAATTAAAGTTCAATACCTCTAAAAAACAGAGATAGTTTTTCCATTTATGAGAAAAAAAAATTTCTTATCAAAAAAAAAAAACTCATAAAAGTTTGGCAAATTAAAAAAAAAAACAGTTTATCATGTATTTGAGGGCATATTAAATTAAACATAAATATAATTTTTTAGCAACATTTTTGCATAATTTTTTTTATTTTTTTTTATTTTTTTTACACCAAAACACATTTATAAGAGGAGTGCTGTAACGAATTTTTTGTACGACCATAAAACATTTTATCTGTGACAAGTTATTGTATGTATGACGACCGAACGGCCATTTCATGTAACGAATGTTGGAAAACGAACATTCATGTCATTCTGATGACAACAATGACAATATTGTTGCTGTTATTAATACATGTAAATGTGTTGAAAATTGTTTGTCGTAAAATAGTGAAATTTGTAGTATGTTCAACAAAACAGCACAGATATGGATGTAATGATTTTATGAGTGCCACACATTGCCTGGCCTGTCTGCGTGACACTAATATTTATGTTTATAGTTTTTTAAAGATTAATGATGCAACATGTCAACTGTCAAATGGGACAATAAAAACCCCATATATAGAACCAAAATATTACATGCAACACCAGCTAGAATTTCTGAAAAGCAAACCAAAATCACAAAATACAAGTGGTCACACAGTTAAGTTTATTTTGTAAACTATGTAAAGAAATTGCTGATTTTAGTTTGATTTTATTCAAACAAATGTTTAAATAATCTTCTATTGCAAAATAATCAAAATTACAAAATTATAAGCATAAACATTTCTTTTTGACCACAATATGTGTAAATTGTCAATCATAATTTATGAAATGTTTTTTGTTGTTGTACTCGTATTGTGTTGTATTATACCCCTTTTTCAAATTGTTGCATTTGTTTGTTTAACTTATTTATTTTCAACATGTTTTACTTTTATACCTTAAGGTTACATTTGTGTTCTTTTTTATTTTTAAAAGAGGTTAAACTAATCTTATTTGTTCCCTTTTTATTGGCATACAATAACAAAGAGAATTTATAATAAATACACTTTGTGTGTTTTTTTTTTTAGTTTAAATTTGCTTCTCTTCTAAATTGAACCCATTTTATAATTTTTTTAAGAGTAAACTCACGTATTCTTTAAATATTTCATTTCTTTTATTTAAAGAATACAAAACATGCATTGAATTATGATAAATTATGTCAAACTGTCAATCCGTTGACTTTTATAATGGTGCCCACATTTAAGTAAATATTTAGAAAAGAGGTCGAAATATTTATAATAAAAAAATATTCAATGTGCATGTAAGTATTTTGTAAAAAAGCATGCGAAATTAACTTCAACTTATACATATATGTATGTATATAAGGTAATATAAGGTAGGTATAAGTTATTATAAGGTAAACAATTCATTAAGGAAATACTCCGTGTAAAAATACAATCTTGCGGCATTTATTGACGATTACGCTTCTCATATAGTTCATATTATTTATGAAAAACACATTTGAATACATTCACAAACAGAATTATCGGAATTTTTGATTTAATGTACATGTTTAAAAATATGTTAAAATTACGGGGTTTCATATAATATAGGAAAAGTATGGTCACTCTAAGTGAGAGAAATCGAAAAAAATAAAATATATTTTAATTTGCTGCGGTTTTCTTGTGCGATTTAAGTTGACAAAAATTCATACATATAACAAGCATTTGTTTCTACACTCATTTCCACTAAATCGTGTGATATCACACCTGCGGAACAAAAGTCGCAAAGCCCGAGATACCATTGGCAATGCTGGAAACAACGATCGAAAATTGGTTCTTTTCAACAGCGTATGTGCGGGTCAACATATGTATGAATGAAATTATCATGAAAAGTAAATGTCAGAGATTGTTCTTTCTCTCTTTCATATTCCTACATAAAGAGAAAACTAACAGGAACTTAAAGGATAAATTGGTGTCATTTAAAATAAAAGAATGTTATAGTCTAACAAATAAATAATAATTTATTGCAAAAATATACATTTTAATATTTAAAAAATAAACAAACAAAAAAATGCTTGTTTTTTTTTTTTTTTTGACGTGAACACAGTTTATTTTATGCAGGCACGTATGGGTTTGGAAAATTTGAAATTAAAACTAGCAATTACATGATTTAATATTTGGTGAGTTAGCTCTTATTATCTGCAACAGATTTAAGGCGATTTGGCATAGATGCGACCAGTTTTTGGGCAATTCTCGGCGAAATATTTGTCCACTCCGTCAGTAGCGTATGTGTTTTCTTTTGGTGATTTCTAATAAAGTCTGGCGACTGATGTCATCAAATGTGGGCAGTTATATATTAGCCACGTTTGCACAATACCCGATTTGCTGTTTGGGTTTTAGTTCTGGTAAAATCAAAACTCTGATTTAATGCCAGTCATGGGCGAAATTGTAATTTCCCAGCACCTGTGCTTGGACACAAAATTCAGCTAACGCTACGTTGACACACGTACACTATAAGCTTAATTGTGTGTTTTACTAAAATGAGCATTTCTCTTGCTTTCTTCTGATCTCAAAGCTCAAACTTAAATCAGTTGCTGGTTAGAACTTGTGTAAGCAAGGTTTAGCTAAGTAATTTTTTTAATGTTTATCATTTTCTCTCTTAATACTCAAATCTTAACCAACACAAATATAAACATCAAGTATGTGTTTGCCCACCTCTGTATTATACCCCCAAGTTCTATGCGCTTTCTAACAAGTTGTCCTTTAAAATCTATAGGTACTTAAACTTGTCCATGGTTGTTTTAACAAACGTTAAGTTCCCAGTACCAGCAACTGACATACAGGCCCAAAACCATAACACTGCCACCATCATGCTTCACTGTTGCCTTTAGGTTTTCTTTGTAGAGTTCTGTATTTGGTTTCGCCAAACATGCGACATGCCATCTCAAGCGAATATGTTAAACTTAAATTCATCGGCGAAAATGACCGAACTCCAAAATGCAGATTCCTTGCAAACATGTTCTTTGGCGAAATTTAGCCTGCACTGTCTGTTTTTCAGGTTTATAAATGGTATCTTGCGTGCAACTCGGCCATTATAATCATGTTGGAGCACGACATGAGGAACAGTTTCAACATTGCTTGCCCAGGTCAGCTTCAACTTCGGAGGCCAGTTGTGAAGCTGTAAACCTTGGATTTGATCTTATGTTTCTCAAAATGTGTCGATCATTGAAAATTGTGTTTGGTATCTTTCTGCCTTTTTAAGGGACTCCTTTTTCATGATTTTTTGAACGATGAAAGCTTTTTAAGGGACTCCTTTTTCAATAATTTTTTGAACGGTGAAAGCTTTAAGTTAATTATTTCTGCTATTTTTCGCTGTGAGTGGCCATTTTGGAAGGGGAAGGGTTAAAAATCAATTCTCGTTGTTATATTTTTGTACGCGGACTCATTTGAATTATTTTAAATTGACACTTTACGTTACAAAACCGGGCTCACAATTCAACAAAAATATTGATAGAAGTAGAAAAGAAGAAAATCGAAAAACCAACAACGCTGCATTGTGCTATTGGTACAGTAGGATTTAAATGGCAGCTATTTCTTTTTTAAGTTCCTAACACTAAACACTAAACTGCATAAAAAAGCTGTGAGCCGCTGTAGTGACTTCGAAAAGACGCAGAATTTTTTTTTTTTGAGTTTTCACTACGTCAACATCTATAAGAGATTAATTAATGCCTATTTAAGTGCTAGCAAGTTTTACTTGGGAACTTTGACCAATTTCTATTTATATAAAACCATGAACTTATTATGAACTTAATGTTCTTACCAATATTTATAAACTGTTTATAATTGTTTCTCTTATCGGAAATAGAGTTTTTATGGAAGCCAGATTTTTAAAGAATTTTGTGAAGTTGTACTCAATTTTATTTTGATACTAACCCCTAAAAAAACACTTATTAACGTACAAGTGTTAAACGGGATTAGTACTCCCGGAATATTGTAGAAGTGTTTTTTTTTATATGAAAATAAATTATGTATCTGTACTTAAAAATACTTTTAAAATTCCTTTATAAATGTTTAACTGATTATTTGGTTATAGTCAATTATTAAACGTATTGACCTTAATGTTTCATTTGTGTGAAATACTTTCCACATTTGTAATAATTGGCTCAAATTAAACAATGTTTTGATTTCGATGGTATGTTCTCCATGAACATTTCTTACAACAGTAAAGGTACGGTCACACTTGGCAAATATTTTATCAAAAAAGCTTAACCACTTATTTTAACACAAATTTGTTTGACGTTGTTTACTCTTACAAGAGTATTGCACCATCAAATAGCATCAAATAAATTAAAATAAAATATTTTTTGTGCTGTGGCCTAAATAAGAAGAGTTTTCTTTTAAATAAATAAACGAGTTCAAATATATTTTATTTAGTGGTTAAGTCTTTTTTAACAAACATTTGCCAAGTGTGACCGTACCTTAAGATGTCATTGGTGTTGACATACACTGCTACGTATAAGAAAATTAAAATTGTGGAAAAACCTAACGGAAGTACTAATTTATTTCAAGGGTAAATATGGTGAAAAAAATAAATATTTTGATGAATATTAATAATCAACCAAGGTCAAATAAAATGTTTCAAGATAACTACATACATATATTGTCGTTCTTATTATAAAATCCATAGCCTAATTATACATAAAATGATTAAATATTTTTTTGCAATGTTTGAATGTGCAATGACTTAAATTTTTTTTACGTAAACAGTCCAACACATGTAGATAAAACGAAAATTTTAAGTCAGTAAATACTCAAACCACAGATATAACACTCAAAATTTTAAAAAAATTGAGTCCATCAAGCAATCCGATTTAAATAAAACAAGTAAGAAAATATACCTAGTCGGTCAAGCCCTACCATATAATACCCTACACCTAGTAGTGGGCGCTATATGGGAGATATGATATATTATGGACCGATCACACAAAAGTTTACTGTCATAACTACCGTAAATAAAAATATTATGTATGTTATACTTTATCTCGATGTACGAGTAAATACTCTAAAAAATTTATAGAAGTAAAAGTGAATTACGGAGGAGGTCTTATATTGGAGTTTGAACCATTATAAAATTAGGTGTCATCATTTCTGTATATACGAAACTTATTCAGGAAGTGATTCTGAGTCGATCGCTATACTTTTAGGTGGGTGTTGGACCAATATTTATGTCCGTTACAAACATCAGTACAAATCCAATATACCCACTAATGTGGTGTAGGGTATAATGAGAAAACTACTGCATTATTTTATCTTACAATACAATATAATTTTACTTAGAATTCACAAATAAAAATCCAGAACATTAAATAAAAATAATTAATTTAAAATCAAGTGCTAAAGAAGCAACAACTGCAATGCGTTCTGCAATCTGTTACGCAACAATTTTAAGTTTGTTCATGCTCCAAATAAATCAAATTCAAGGATATGGGCAAAAATTTACAACCAATCAAAATAATGTTTATTACATTGATAAGGAGCAAAAGGTAAGAACTAGAAAATAGTTCCATTAGAATTTAATAAAAAAAAAACATTCAAAATTATTACCATTTTTAGTTCTCTTGGTTCGAGGCCTTAATTGCATGCATAGAAATGGACATGACATTGGTAACAATTGACACGAGTACGAAATCCCAGGAAATCAGTAATCTCGTAAGAAATAACTTTGGAAATGTTAAACTTTGGATTGGTGGCATTATGAGCCAATATCCGAATCGACACTTTATTTGGCTTGATACCGGAAAACCATTCTCCTTTACCAATTGGCAGGGCAATAATCCAGACTTTTATGGCAACAATGAGTATTGCGCTCACATTGGTTGGGGCAACAATTTGGAATGGAATGATATTCACTGCAACGATCGCCAAGGCTTTATATGTGAGTACAGTCAAAATCGCCAGCTAAATAAACAAATGCAACAGAATTTAGAAAAGGAACAAATAAAACAACATGAACTAAAACAGCAACTACTGCAGAAAGACCAAAAACAACAAGAGTTGCAGGAGCAATTGCAAGAGCAGCAAAAACTCCAGGATAAATTGCAACAAAAATTGGAAGTTTGCAACAAAACAGCTGAAAACGAAAATCAGCAATGTCAGCAATTACAGCGCAACATGAAACAAAAAATCAAGGAACAAGAGGATAATTTAAAACAAGGCTTAAGACAATTCGAAAAACTGGTGGAAGATTCAAAAGTGGCCATAGAGAAACTGAAACAATTACAGCAAGAGTTACAAATACAACAAAACTTAAAAGACCTACTTCAGGAGGAGTTGCAAAATCTCAAAAAGAAAGAACAAGTGCCATCAAATGATATTCAAAGGAAATATCGCGATATTATATTACATTTTCATCATAATTAATAAATTTTAAATTAAAAAAAAAAACGTTATTCAGCGTTATTATAAGTGTCGTTTTCTTTTTACGACAACGACTCTTTCATAATAGATTAAAGATAAAATTAAATTTGTTTCTTTAATCTATTACGAGACAGTCGTTGCCATAAAACGAAAACGACACTCATAATAAGGATGATTATTTCTTTTTTAAAATATTCTTAAAATAATATTCAATATATCGCACCCTAAATATAAAAGCGTCACCAAAACTCAAAATATTAAAATTTTCAGGAGAGACAAAAAAAGTTCATCGCGCACAAGCAAAACACTTAATATAAAAATACACATAACTGTATTTTTCCAGTTAAAGAAAATAGTGATGTGAAAGAAATTGTTGCAGTAGTTTGAGATGTGTACTCTGAATTAATTTATGGAAAAAACTCAGTTTTGGAAAATTTTGAGTTGTGACCCTTTTTTATTTAGGTTGCGATATGTGTATTATATTCAAACATATTTTGCATACATTTTATTTATTTGGAGCAAAATTTCAATAAATATATCAAAAAAGATCAATAGATTAAAAGCGAATCAGATATTTTATTTAAAAAAATAACAAATAAAGTCTTAATATTATAATAAAACATGTTAGCCGTTGATAACCAACCATCTCTAAACTTTAAGAGAAATTAAATTTTTTCCATTCCTGCAAAACATTACGAACTAACTTTGGTTTAGACGAAATGCGTACTTTCTTTATATTATCATTCAGATCACTCCAAACTTTTTCGACTTAGTTAATGTAGGTTAAGGTACAAAGATATCTTCATATCATCATGACCTTGTATTATTAAACTCATGCTTCGGGTCTTTGTCCTGGTCGAAATTTTAGCAGTTGTTACTTAAACCTAGGTCTGCCATACATAATGGTTAATTTCATTTCAAAATGACCAAACAACCACTCTGGCCCATTATCATTTCACAAAAGTATTATAAGCCTATTACCGAACTTTCACCGTTGTTTTACTGTTGGTTTTACATTTATTGACATGAGATCTTTATTTGCTTTTCGCAACACTTTCCATTACAACCAAATATATTGAAATGTCTTTCAACCTCTTTCCAAAAAGTATTTGAATTATTATGTAATCAATTTATTATTACGTAATCAATCTTTTAAAATAAATTTTATAAATTAATATTGAATTTAAATTTCACCTAGATTATGCATTCATACATTTTGTACAAAGATTTATGTAGTACCTACATATATTTTCATCAAAATGTGTTTAATAATTCTGCCTATTTGTTCATTTGTTTGTTTTTAAGAGTCTAAAATTTAGACATTGATATTAGTAATAAATATTGTAGCAAATTCTTTCAAGCCATCCTTGTTTAGGCTCTTTCGTGTTTTAGTTGTTTTTAAATGATAAACAGTTTGTTAATTTTTTTTTTGTTTTGTAAAGTGTAAAATTTTATTTTGATATTGATAACTATAATAGCGTAGACAGACGACACAGTTAATTTGCATTAACAGTCTTAATTCAAATTAACTCGTGAATTATCCCATCTTAATGCGCATTAAGTTAGACGTAAATGCACAAAATCAAACTGAATTTATACTGCATTTAGCTATTTCAATATGGCAACATCGTCGAAAATCAATAATATGTTATCATATTGTTTACTATTCTAAAAGAAGAAGAAGACAATTGTAAAATTAAAATAATAAAAATAGATTTCCACAATTGCCTTTCTCTTATTTCATGTTGATGGTTGCTAGTGCATGAACAATTTTTGCATTATGGAGCAGTTTTAGCAAAAGTAATTTCAGCTTTTTTTTTCAAATAAATACTTTTTTCACCAAATGCCAAATAAATTGTTTCATAATTAAAAAGTTGTTTACAAACAAACAGCTGTTTAAATGCTGTTTTAAAATTTAAATGCAGAAACTCTCGTTTCTCACGGTAAAATCTTAATTCAAATTTGTGAGATTTTAATGCACATTAACTCTGTCGTCTGTCTACGGTATAAGATAGAAATGTAGGTTAATGTGTTTTTCGGAACTTATCCTTACAATGGGCATTAAAAATTATCGATTTGTGAGAGCTGTGTTTACCGAAAGTGGTCCCCATATGGCAGCTATGACCACTTATGTGCCGATCACCATGATTTATATACGAGGTCTGATCAAAAAAAAAATAACCGTTATTTTAAAATTTCGTGAGTAACGTATGTTCGATTTTCGCATTTTTTCTGTTATGTCTGTTATATATGTTGGTAATATCAGCCATTTAGGATTGTCAGTTTGTTTTTGACAGATAAAAAGGTTAATCGTGTTTTGGTGTGATCTTCGATTTTTTACTATTCGAAAAAATGGATCAAAGAAACTGTAATAAGTTTTGTGTAACAAATTAAATTAAATGCGCAAGGACTTTTGAAATGTTGACTGTGGCGTTTGGCGAGTCTACTATGAGCAGAACACTAGTTCAATTGTGGTGTAACCGGTTTAAGGAAGGCCGAGAAGATGTCAATGACGATGCTCGTCCTGGTCGCCAGAGCATGTCAAAAACCAAAGAAAACATTGAAGCAGTGAAGAAAATGATTTTGGATAATCCTCGAATCACTATCAGAGAGGTTGCTGATGATGTTGGCATATCGTTCGGCTCATGCCAAGCAATTTTAACAGATATTTTAGCCATGAAACGTTTGGCAGCGAAGATTGTTCCAAAATTGCTAAATTTTGAGCAAAAACAACGTCGCATAGACATCGCTTAGGAGCTGTTGAACATCGTCAACGACGATTCAGATTTCATCAAAAAGGTCATAACTAGTGACGAATCATGGGTGTATGGCTATGACATTGAAGCCAAAGCCCAATCATCCCAATGAAAACATCCAGAAGAGCCAATACCGAAAAAAGCACGTCAAGTTCGGTCAAATGTGAAGGTTTTGCTCACTGTTTTCTTCGACTGCAATGGCGTGGTGCATTATGAATTCTTGCCACAAGGTCGTACGGACAATAAGGAATACTACCTTGAAGTTATGCGACGTTTGCGCGAAGCAATTCGTCAGAAACGCACAGAATTGTGGAAAAACCAATCATGGATTTTGCACCATGATAACGCACCAGCTCACACATCGATGCTTGTGCGTGAGTTTTTGGCCAAAAACAAAACCGTTATCATGCCTCAACCACCGTATTCACCGGACTTGGCCCCCGCTGACTTTTTCCACTTCCCAAAACTGAAGACACCGATGAAAGCAAAGCGTTTTGCTACAATTGAGGAGATAAAAGAAAAATAGAAACAGGAGTTGTTAGCGATACCAAAGAGCGATTGAGAGGGATTACTTTGAGGTAAACAAGATAGTTATTGATGAATAAATAAATACTTTTTGAAAAAATTTAAAATAACGGTTATGAACATTGAAATGGCGCACCAATGTTCTATAAAGTGTCAAACGTATTATATTGAAAAATGGAATCATAATAAGAAGGAATTCTATTATTTTGCTCCACTCGGCTTTTCCAAAAACTCGTTTGAAGTGTCCAGTTAACTTATGTCATATTTTGTTAAAAATTAAGTTTTTTTGGTTGGACAATGAAATAGCGCACAGTTATTTCGATTTTAAACAAAGAAGCTGATGCTAATTTCGGTGGTAAATTCAAAATATATTATTTATCATTAATTTTGTAAACCAAAATGCGAAAAAAAGGTTACTTCACCAAAAGGGTAGAAAACAAACAAAAATAGCTGAAATAATGAATGTTCTCGAAAGATGGTTTATAATGTCATTAAATGTAAGCTAGCTGTAATAATGACTGAAATAAATGAGGAATTTGGGTAAAATGTTTCTAGAAGACTTGTACGAAGACGCCTCAATGTAAATCAGCTTTATGGTCATGTTAGTAGAAAAAGACCAGTTCTGCTAAAATTTTAATTTAAATTTAAAAGCACGATTGTCTTTTGCAAAACTACACCGGAAGAGTGATAGATATCAAATTCTGGAAACGAGTGATTTTAACAAAGGCTTAACTAATGATTTTTTATTCGCAATGCTTAGTTTGCCATTAGTTAAACCCCAAAACGTCGTTGGTTAACTATTAGTTAAATAACAGCTGTTGCTATGAAAATAAAGTTTACAATTGTTTTCGGCGACAAATTGTAAATATGCCTGACGAATTTGAATAATGGCTAAATTCTACGTCTTAATAGTAATAGTTAAACAATAGTTAGTATTTTAGTTTACCAATGGTTAACTAATGACCGAGAATTCGGCCATAAAACAATGAAGTGCGCTATATCTACATATGTCCATAGCTGTATGTTGAATTTTTGTGTCGAATTTCAATTTGATAATGATGTTTATAAGAAATTTAGGTGATTTTCGGAAAAGGGCTTTATAAAGTTACTATGGTCAAATATGGTCAAATATGGACCGATCGCCATAAATTAATAGTACACAGATTTATATATACATGAGGACTATTTGTGTCGAATTTCAACTTGATGGTGATTTTTAATAGAGATTTATTAGCATTTATAAAATCGTTTTATAATTTCCTTTCTGCCGTATTCATAAAAATAAAATAGGTTTTTTAAAGTACATTTGAAGTCTACTTTAATTGTTTGTGAATAAGGGCATTTATCAAGAAACTTATTTTTGCATTAAATACTGCTTTTCAATAGGCATTTATTTATGTACCTTAGAGCCAAATTCCGGGAATATATTTGTATGGGGCCTATAAGAAATCGAGGACCGACTTGTCCTTCTATTTTAAAAACAAAGTATGCAACATGTCATTATATTATCTGCATTATATTTGAAGATATTAGCAAAAATATAGCAAAAAAGGACGAGGTAATCTGATAATTAAGCCTATAACTAGGATCCTACTGGACCGAATTTACCTATTTTCAATACCAAACATTTCGGTGAAACAAAGAATGTTTGGGAAAAATTTCATTCTTTTAAGAATTTTTTTCGAAGCTCTATCTTGCTCTCAATAGAAGGACAGAGAGACGGTCATGGCTAGAATGTCTTAGAACCTTATAACGACCCATAACATATACTCGTATATATAATTTTTAGTTCTACAACCAATGACTTACCCCCTGGCCCACGATGTCGAACGATAACGTTCGCTTAAATAAGACTTAAGATACAAACTTTTTATCGTATCTATTTTTTACTCAATCAAGTTTGTTTATTCCACAATCAAGTTTGTGTCTTAGGTCTTATCTAAGCGCACGTTATCGTTCGACATCGTTGGCCAGGGGGTAACTTTTTGGTGGGTGTTGAAATGTTTAAGATTAAAATATAATACTTTTTATGCAAATAATCCTTTTGCTAAATAAAGATACTGGCATTAATTCCTTTTATAAAAATCTACGCTTTGGTTTTTTGCTGCACAAAATTTCAATCCACCTATAATGCATACTGATTACAAATTGCTTAAATATTTTATGGGCAAGAACTACAGTTCCATTACACTTTAGCTTTCATTTGCCAGTTACCTTAAATTGTTCAATTAGCGGAAGCTGGGGACAATAAGGGTATAATACCCTTAACTGAACTTTACTGAAGTGAAGTGGTGACATCTAATAAAAGGCAGCAAACGATACTACAGGCATTCTTTTATATAAATATCCGAAGTCATTGCATTAATGTTGCAATGGAGGTCTTTAGACAACAACAGCAAATTGCTTGCCAAAGATTAAAAAAAAAAACATCACAGAAGGCCGGATTTTATGTGAACAATAGCTCATTATGAGAATTAAATCGTTAGCCCTATAATCGTATGTTAATGAATTGTACATTTGTATAAGAGAAAACTAATATTTAGTATTTAAAAATTAAATCTAAAGCGGTAGAGTTGTTTAAAGGAAACCGCAAATATTTTGAATGTTTGCACTACTTTGATATTAATGGCATATTTAATTTAACATGGTATTTTACAACGCCATGTTATTAAAAAGTCTTCCATTAATATCTAATAGAAATCTGTCATTTCAATAGCGATCAAATTGTAAAAATATTGAATTATATTTATGTTATTTTTAATTTAGTTGATTGTACCACACTTTTGTAAGAGTTCAAAATTACACTTATTTTTGTAAATACTTTTTTTAACATACTCGTATATGCACATAAACATAAGCAGTAAAGAAATATAATTATTTGAGAATTTTGTTTGCAATACAGTTGCACTTGATAAAATTTCTTTAAATAATTTGATGTTTTAAAAAGTGTTACAAACCAAGTAAAATGTTTAGTAAACTGTTCAATAAGGTACTTTTTTTTATGCCCTTATATGTATGCATATTTTATCATAGAATTTTATTTATAGTTTAAACTAATAATTTTGCATAGATATGCTAAAGAATTTGTACCATGCTACAAGAAGTAAAATATAAATTAGCAAGATTAATTGTTTATAATTAGCAGAAGTGAAAACAACTAATTGAAATGCGTTCCAGCTCCGTTTACACGCTGATCTTAGTTTTAGTAATTTCAAAAATTAGTCGCATCCGTGCCAAGGGAGAATTCTATTCATCAGATATAAAAACTAAATATTATATAGACTTTGATGAAAAGGTATGTACTAAGAGTCCTGGCAGTATAGCCAAGCAATATAATTTTGTACTAAGTTCTGTTTTATTTTAGTTCAATTGGTTTGAAAGTCAAATTGCGTGTTTTAAAATGAACATGACACTGGTGGATGTAGAAACGAGTTCAAAATCTCAGGAGCTTAATACGCTAATAAACAAAATTCGTATGGAAAATAATGTGAAAAACGTTACTCTTTGGATTGGTGGTTTCATGACCCAATATCCAACTGATCAATTTGTATGGATTGCAACGGGTAAACAATTTACTTACACCAACTGGTACAGCAAAAATCCAAACTTTCTCAACCAAGAAGAATTTTGCGTTGAAATGTTAATGGCCCAAGATTTTAAGTGGAATGATATTTCCTGCTTGCATAGTGCCGGATATGTGTGTGAACACAGTAAACAACAAGAGGTACAAGCACAACTGCAGGACAAACTGAAGCAAAGAGAAAATTTGCAGCAGGAACGGAATATTCTCAAGAAGAGCTTAGAGCAGGAAACCCAAAATTATTTCCAAGTACAACAAAATCTACAACTAGAAGTGGACAAGAAAAAGGCCCAACTCGAGCTGGAATTCATGAAAAACCTTAACATTGAAAACAATTTAAAACTGGAATTAAAAAAACAAAATCATTTAAAGCAAGAATTGCAAAAACACGAAGACAACCAACACGAACTTCAAGAGCAGTTGCAACAGTTTGAAGAACTGGAACTGAAAGAACAGGAGGCATTGGAAGAAAATTTCCAAAAGGAATTACAAAAGAAACAACATTTTCTACTAGAACTGCAAAAGCAACAAGAGTTGCAGCAACAGTTTCAAAAGCAATTGGAAAAACTTCAAGAAGAAAAATTACAAACACAAGATAAATTTAAAGAGAATTTAGACACGGAAGTAAAAAAGAAAGAAGATTTACATCAGACATTGCAACAGCAACAACAATTCCAACAACAAATACAAGAACAGTTGCAACAAGTTGAAGAACAGCAACTGAAAAGTGAGCAGAAATTACAAAAGGAAATTGAAAAGACACAACATCTAGAGAAACAACAAATGCAAAAACTTAATTACGAAGACGATTTACAGACATACTCAAAAGCAAAACTTAAATTAGAAGAAGAATTAAACAAACAACAGGAACAACAACATCAACTTCAACTACAATTACAATATCTCAAGGAAGAAAAATCCAAACTGCAACAGGATTTGGAAATGGATACAAAGAAGCAAGAAGCGCTAAAACAAGAATTACAAAAGCAACTAAACTTGGTAAAACAGTTACAAGAGCAAATAAAACAACTCAAAGAACAAGAAAAAGAAGCTAAACAACGTCTTGAAGAGCAGTTGCAAGTGGAAATTACAAAGCAACAGAATGTGAAGCAGGAAATACAAAAACAACAAAAACTACAAGATCAACTGCAGTGGCAATTAAAACAAACCAAAGAAAGTGAAGCGACTAAATATGAGAATCTTTTTGAAAATTTACAATTGCAAAACCAAATTAAGGACAAGTTGCTAGCAGCTAAGGAAAACAAGATGAACAAATACACGAAAAGACTGGAAAAAACTTCAAAGCATCCGCTGTTTAAAGGTAGACTGCAATATCTGTTGCAAGGATTTAGGGAGACCACAGACTTGCAAGAAGATGAAATTCCAAATAATGCACATTATAACATTATATTAAATCATCCCTACATTAAGTATTGGAATAACTTTTAAAGCTTAGTACATTGACAGGTGGCAGGAGTTTATTTTAAATAAAATAAAATACTTTTGTTATTATTTTCGCTTATTAATATATATTCATTTTATGTATGTATGTATGTATGTATGTATGTATGTATGTATGTATGTATGTATGTATGTATGTATGTATGTATGTATGTATGTATGTATGTATGTATGTATGTATGTATATGTAAGTTATGTTTTAAAAAGTTTTATATAAATTTTTTATAAATTTCCTTAAGTGTCATTTAAATGATTTTAAATAAACTGAAATGTATATTCCTAAGTGCTTGCGCATATTATATCTACCTACATCTTTGTACGAGGGCGGTTCGCAAACTTCTTGGCCTAGAAACAGAAAAAAGGTGTTTCATGAATTCCTGCTCGAGTTGGACCTTTTTCTTGTCCACTTCGAGTTGTAGATTTTGTTGTACTTGGAAATAGTTTTGGGTTTCCTGCTCTAAGCTCTTCTTGAGAATATTCCGTTCCTGCTGCAATTTTTCTCTTTGCTTCAGTTTGTCCTGCATTTGTGCTTGTACCTCTTGTTGTTTACTGTGTACACACACATATCCGGCACTATGCAAGCAGGAAATATCATTCCACTTAAAATCTTGGGCCATTAACATTTCAACGCAAAATTCTTCTTGGTTGAGAAAGTTTGGATTTTTGCCGTACCAGTTGGTGTAAGTAAATTGTTTACCCGTTGCAATCCATACAAATTGATCAGTTGGATATTGGGTCATGAAACCACCAATCCAAAGAAAATACATATTCGTTGTTTTGGACACTTCCAACTGTGCTATGAACACATGTTAAATTTCTTTTCGATCTGGCAACTCCTTCATAGAGAAACAGCTGTTCGAGACGCATCCGCGATTTTTTTACAATCCAAAAATTAGAAATTCGTGGTGTCATTAAATATTTAAATTTTTTTTATCGGTTTATCGGGACAAGAAATTCATAATGATATGGTGAGTGTGTTAGGTGAAAGTGCACCTTTATATGCAACCGTAAAAAATTGGGTTGCTGAATTTAAACTTGGATGTACAAGCATTAATGATGAACCACGTAGTAAACGTCCAAAAACAGCAACAACAACAGAAATTGTAGCCAAAGTACATGATATGTTATTAAATGATCGAGAAAATAGCTAATATCATGGGCATCTCAAATGATCGAGTCCATTTAATTTTGCATGACGAACTACAGATGAAAAAGCTTTCTGAAAGATGGGTTTTGTTAAAAACGCATAAGAATGAAAAGTTTCTCAAGCTTGTTTGGATCGTTTTAAGAAAAATAAAATGGATTTTAAGCGTCGTTTCATAACTGTCGATGAGACATGGGTCCACCACTTTACTCTAGAGACAAAAGAACAATCCAAGCAATGGACTGAAGCTGGAGTAAGTGCCCCAAAGAAGGCAAAAACAATTCAATCGGCTGGTAAGGTTATGGCAATGGTTTTTGGGACTTCCAAGGTATTTTATTGATTGACTATCTGCAAAAGCAAAAAACAATAAATTCAGAGTACTATTGCAACATGTTGGATCACTTAAATGTAAAATTTCGAGAAAAAAACGTCCTGGCTTACAACAGAGAAAAATAATTGCTCATCAAGACAACGCACCAGCGCACAAGAGTGTTTTCACAATGGCTAAAATCAACGAATTAAAGTACCAGTTGCTTGACCAACTGCCTTATTCTCCTATTTTAGCTCCCAGTAACTTTTACCTGTTTCCAAATCCAAATTCCTAGCTCGCAAGCGTTTTACCTCAAATAAAGATGCAATTACAGTTGTAAACCACTATTTTAAAGGCCTTGAGGAAAACTATTTTAATCAAGAGGTAGAATTACTAGATAAGTGTTGGACTAAGTGTATTTAAGTTTCCGGAGATTATATTGAAAAATATAAGTTTCCGAACCGCCCTGGAAGAACTGGAAATCTCAAATTTTTTTGTTAACTGCATATGTGAAAATGGGCCTAATCACTAAAGATGATTATGTTGAAAAATGTGTAGTTTTCGTTCAGTTTTTAGAACTTCTTAAAGATTGCAGCTAATTTGGGATTATATAAAAACATATTAATGAAACTTTTCTAGGGCTACAAGTTTGTATTAAAAAAAGGTACAGTGCAATAACTCCCAAATGAAATAAGTCCCAATGGAAAAATGAAATAAATCCCAAAATTTTTTCATTACAAATTGGGACTTCTTTCATTATGAAATAACTTCCAATGCATTGGGAATTATTTCATAATTTTGAAATAATTATTTCATAATTTTGAAATAAGTCCCAACAGTTTTTTTTTGTTGGGAGTTATTTCATTTGGGAGTTATCATTGGCACTTATTTCATCGCAGTTGGGACTTATTTCATTTTAATTGCAAACACTATTTTATCGTTTGGAGTTATTTCATTTCTCTTAAAATTGCATTTTAGTAAATTTTTGATGGTTTTGATGCTTCGCATAGTACAGATTCCTTGTATTGCCGGCCTATGGCCGTGCGAAAGGATTTTCTCCTCTATGGTATACAGAACATCGGCTTCGCATAGTACAGATTGTATTTTTTATGGTGAAATGTCATAATCTTTCTTGAATATCTTCGGATTTATATTACCTACATGGCCATGTTATACCTTAAATTAAATTATTATTACTATTATGTATATGCTTACATATAATTGTGAAATAAAAAGCGTTCTGTAAAAGGAAACCAAAAAAATTGGGAGTTAATTCATTTTTGTTGGGACTTATTTCATTGGGAGTAAATTAATTTTTATTGGGATTTATTTTTACATTTTTCATTTTGCCTTTGGAAGTTATTTAATTTTTTTCAGTTGGGCTTTATTTAATTTTTCATGGGACTTATTTAACTGGGAGTTATTTCATTGGGACTTATTTCATTTGGGAGTTATTGCACTGTACCTTAAAAAATGTCAAAGGATGACAAAGAAATTGTTAACATTTCATCATTTGACAGCCAATTATTAAGTTGGCAAACGTGTAACTTGCAACAAAAACTGCACTTGGGATTTCATAAAGAACAACGATTAAAGCTAAATGCGACCACATAATGACCAAGAATTTAAGAAAAATTGTATCTATTGTCTAGAAATAACTGGAAGTTAAATTAGGAATACATAAAAACCTACATATAATTAAAGCTTAATAAGTAGTTAGTATACTTGTTTTGTTTTAATATTGAAGAAAAATTAAGACTTTAGAGCGACTAGATAAAGACCAAGGATTGAAGCTAAATATCTAAATAAAAAATCAGATTGAAGAAAAATTCTGACTATATAACGTCAACATAGATTCAAGCTAAGCTGGGATTGGAGGTCTAAATTCAGACTACATATATAAAGACAAACGGTTGATGATAAATTAGTTGTGAGAATATATTGTAAAAAGTAAACTAAATAATTGAAATCATCCTAAGCCCTGATAAAATTAAAAAAAAAAGTTAGAGTGCGATATTCGACTGTATCGAATCTTAAATTTCTTCCACCTAAATATAATGAGAAATACAAAAACTACACTGATTATAGGACTAGAATATCCTTATTCAGTATTTTTTTTTTATTGATGTCGAATTTTAACCAAGCAACAATATTTATACCAGATGTATAAGTAATTAAGTGAATTTTGGAAGTAGACTTTATATGGGGTCTATGGTCAAACATGGACCGAACTGAACAAAATTTCGTTTTTCGATTTCTTTCCACATGAAACGTATTTTTGCTGTATTTTGTTTTAATATTCCAATTTTACAGGAATTTATTTATCATTAAGCCTTATTTCGGGAAGATATTTGTATGGGGGCTATGAGAAATCATGGACCGATTTGTACTATTTTTCTTACACTTTCTTCTTTTATCATAAAAATAATGTGTACAAAATTTCATGGCAATATCTGTAATATATTTAAAAAAAAATTGGAAGAAAAATGTGCAAAAATATCAAATTTTTATGGAGGTTGTCTCACATTTTGGTCCATATCTCTGGTTCTACTGCACCGATTTTGCTGATTTTCAATACCAAACTACTTAGGAGAATCATTAACGGTTTTTTGTAAACTATGTTGATTTTGGTTGTGTCCATTGGACGTGAGAGTGTTTTATACAAACAAACAGACGGGCATAGCTCAATCGACTTAGAATACCATAAGGATTAATTCCCTTATTCATAAAACTTACAACAGGTTTATAAAGCAAATTTCCATATAAAACTTGCTTTATAAACCTCTTATAAACATGTTGTAAGTTTTTATGAATAAGGGGGTAAGAATATATATACTTTGTTGGGGGTCAGATGAATATTTCTCAGTGTTATACACGGAATGACAAACTTATATATACCCTCATTCACCACTTATGGTGGTGTTAAGGACTTCACTATATTAAAAAAATTATTTAAAACTAAAAAGAATGATGTAAACTGAATTAAATAATCGTTGTTCTGTTTAGAGTTTAATAAATTTCAAAAAAAAAAAAAATATACGGATAAACCACAACTCCAAGCTAATTGCAGATAAGGCTACATTTGTATGTGCTCAAGCTGATTTTTAAGAATGAAAACAAAAAGTTGTGAATGAATTCATAAAGAAATGTATGTAATAACATTGTACAAATTGTATGTTTTTTTTTTAAATTCCAATTTCTAATGTTTATATTCTAAAAATTAAACAAAAATGGAGAACATACTTAATTTATACATTTTATATAGAGAAGTAACATTTTTGACTAATAAAAAAAAATAAAAACAAATTTGATTGCTTTTTTTATTCATACCTAAAGTGTTTTTAGATTTAGGAACATTTAATTAAATATATTTTGTTACAATATCTGTAAATAAAAACGCTCGTATTGCGTTCGTAACAAACCATTTCAATAATCAGACAAATCCATGATTTTAGCATTTCTCTTTTACTCCGAGAATAAAACCTTATCTTTTGCATACGTACGTATAACCCGTGTCACTTTTAATGCTTAATATATTTATAGTTTCGAAAACATTTGTATAATTAGAAAACTTATTTGTTAATATAGAGTTTAAGCAGCAACATCAAAAATGCCTTCAACATATATTTTTAAAGTGTTGATAGTTTTATTTATTTTAACAATAAATAGCGTTTATTCCATAGGGCAAATGTACACATCAGATGCAAATAATCAGTATTATATAAATTTCGAAGAGAAGGTAGGTAATTTAATAAAATCATATAAATACTAACTGTCTTAATACTCGAACATAATGTTTAATATTTCCTATTGATTTTTAGTTAAATTGGATGGAAAGCCAGGCTGAGTGTTTGAAAATGAACATGACTTTAGTAGAGCTTGAAACAAATACAAAATCTCTGGAAGTAAGTACGCTGATCCAGAAAGTACGCCAGGAAAACAATTTAAAGAATGCTACTCTTTGGATTGGTGGCATTATGAGCCGATTTCCGGAAAAACATTTTGTTTGGCTTTCAACGGGCAACAAATTTACTTACTTCAACTGGTTCGGCGGCAATCCGAACTTCTTTGGCAAAAATGAATTTTGTGTTCAAATCATAATGGAAGAGAATATGAGATGGAACGATAATAGATGTTTAAATAAATTTGGTTTTGTGTGTGAACTCAATAAGATCCAACAACTAGTGGAGGAACATAAACAATGGCAGCAAGAAATACTGCGATTTAAAGAAACCTTGCAACAAGAAACTCAAACTCATGACCAAATGCGACAACATCTAGAGGCTGAAGTTGAACAAAAAGCGCTACAACTACAGCATGAAATGGGTAAACGTGAAGAGCTTGAAGAAAAATTGCAATCAGAAATTGTTAAGAGTTTGAAGTTGCAACAAGCCCTACAAAAGAAACTAGATTTGCAGCAACAACTGCAGGATAAGTTGCAACAGCTTAGAGCAAACAAGCTTAAAAAGCAGGATAAATATGAACAAAATATACAAAAAGAATTACAAGAACAAGAAAATCTTCAGCAAGAACAACAAATACAAGGAGAACTAAATGAACAGCTAAAAGAGCAGCTGCAAGAACTGACCGACAGCCTTTCAAAAATGCCCGCAACTTATGCAAAGAATATTTCGAAAGAGATAGAAGCTCAAAAACGTTTAAGGAAAGAACTAAAAACTCCATTACAATTGCAGCAGCAATTTCAGGAACAGTTAAAACAAATATATTTAATGAATTAGAAAAATGTTGACTTGCACTAAAAGTTTGGTAAAAATATTCAACGAAAATCCTAATGATTGAAATTACATTGCTAGCTAATTACTTTCTAATAGAGACCAAAAGTAACTCTTCCATATAAATAGTGCTCTATATTTTGTTTTTGAAAATAAATCACTCAAAATAAATGTTATAAAATGATTTTTGTTTACATAACTTAACATTGTTTCTGTTTGATTTACATTCTATAAACCATTTTTAGTGAATTTTTAACAAATTATAAAATAAATATGAATTAAAACAGTACCGATATTAGTCAAAGCGTAACAAAACATCGAATTTTATATTCAAGCTTCGTTTATTTGCATTAAATAAAAAAAGTAATTAGACCTTTACAAAAAAAACTTAAATTATAAATAACTCATCTTGTTCATTTCTATCTAATTTATTTTCTGTTACTATCCTAAAATGTTCTAATATAAATCACTCTCTCAGTGATATAAAACAAAAAACAATTTTTAAATGGACTTTCTTTCACACACATCAGTTTTAGCTGAGCAGTTTTTGTTCAATCCTCTTTTGAACTTGCCATTTCATTCACACGTCAATTCAATTTTCGTACTTTTTTATGGAAATAAACATGCATGAAAAAAAAAACTAAAGGAATAAGAAAATTGACTAGTAATGTCAAGTCATGAATCAAATAAAGATTACGTATTGCGCAGGTCCGTTACATTTTACAAAAACTGTTAGAGTCAAATTGAGAGCAAAATTTCTTCTTGTGACGTCACAAGTCAAAAATACTTAAATTTCATATAAATTTTAATGCAAATAAAAGTTTTAAAATAAAGTGTGCCGTTTTTAATTGTGAAATATTAAAAAAAATAACATAAATTAAATTTTTTTTCGATTTCCAAAAGAAAATAAATTAAAAAAACAATGGGCAAATTGTGCACCTTGATGAAAAACGAAATAAAATTAAATCATAGAGTTTGTAGTGAGCACTTTAAAGTAGGTGATATGAAATTAAAAATTGTTGGGTCTGGAATCTGGAAGCTGTATTCAAATCTTTAAATGGTGAAAATCTCTTCATTTGCAACGAGTATTTAAAAAAGCTTATAAATGAATCAAGTACTATTAATGCGGATATTAAAGCTAAAACACGAGAATTTTTTTTTCAAATAAGAAAACTAAACAACTCCCAGCAGATGAGGCGAAAAAACACAAACGGAAACAAACAAAAAATTAATAATATAAAATATAATATATAAAACAGGGACAGAAAATAACTTTTATTTTTAAAAATTTACATCAAAAATCATACATAAAAATTATCGTAGAAAATTTTGGATCTTATCATTATGATACATAGGTGATGTACATGCAAATTTTTGGATGACTTTTAAATCTGTGCCTTTTTTGATAAAAGTCAAAAAATAACTTTTTTTTAAGGCAAAAAATAAAAAATTTTTGAAGGTAAAAAATAAAAGTTATTATTTTAGACTTTTATTTTTTAGCTTTTAATATTTTAAAATAATAAATAATTAAATGTTTTATTTTGAATCAAAAAAAGTTGAGAAAAATTATTTTCTTTTAAAATATTGTTAACAAAAGTTATTTTTTACATGTTGATTATACGAAAAAAATAATAACCTGTGACGTCATGCGTAGAGAGAGAAATTTTTGATTACATTCTTTGCGCAATCTTTATTATTTGATTTATGATGTCAAAATACCCCTATTACTCTCTCTTCCCTTCTCACCTAAAATCCTTGCCTTGAAGAGCAGGATCGAAGAGTGTGAAAGCGGACTGGTAAATGATGACTATTCATCATTAAAGTGGACTAGTTATTTTAGGTCCCTGCCTCTATATGTTAACTTTAATATAAATTCTTTTACTTATAGACGTCCACATTCTTGTAGATTTTAGTAAATTTTAACTGAATCTCTGAAACTATTGTTTTGAAATTCGAATGACATTTTGAAGCGCATGTAATGATTTATAAAGGCCTCTTCTTGGAAATATTTTATTGAGAGGAATATAAATTGTACATTTTCGTTCTATAAGTAGATATGAATATTGTAGAATCTTAATCACGAATTCCAAAAATATGCATATGAAAGTCGTTAGGTGATTAATTTCCTATAATTTATTTTTATTTTCTTATTCAGTGGAAAATTTTTTTTTAACTTTGATTAAGTGTTTAAAATAGTATATTGAATTGTTATACGAGTATATGTATAGAAAATACTAATAATCTAACTATTTATCAGAATACAACCACAATAAAATCTATTTTCTAGCTGCTAAGAAATTGTATTAATCGATTATAGCTAATAGTTTCATGAAAAAACCCACTGAATAATTGTTTATATGATCTATGAACAACGATATCGATCATATAAATGTTGCAGAAACTTCATATAGAACCACTGAAATATTTCATACATTTGCTGGAACTTTTGATGCTCCAATTAGTGATCTCAGATATGCGGTAAGCCGATGGGTTCTACTTTTTGCTTTTTCAATTGTAGCAAAGGTTATAGAATCACTACTGTTGCCATCCCTTAAATGGTGTTTCTTGTCTCACACCAGGCAAATACTTAGCATCACAACAGTAGTTTTGGATAATTTCCCAGATAGCTTAAGACCTCAATCAGCACCAACTATAACAAAATTCTGTTGCTGCAACTTCGCGTTTATTCAAGCCAATTGTCCATGCTGATATCACATACTTCACTCTGCCTCACAAAGACAAACGTTGCAAACTTTTTATGAGCCAGAAATAAAACTAACACAATATAAAAAGTATGGTACAAGGAGATTAATGATACCTATAATCTTTAACATATACATACATATCTTGCGAATACTCAAAAACACTGCTTCAATTGGAGCTCACGGAAGCCAATAATAGCTATAGAAAAACTTTGGTGAATATCCCCCATGATTTCGTATATTTCGTAGCATTTGGCCATGTTACTCTGGCACAATTATAGTTATTATATGGATTATTCTTAGCAGTTACCCTGAACGATACCCAGTGCATCGCTCTATAAGTAATTTCCATGGCACTTTACACACGATATTTGTTTTAATGCCAAATGGGTCCACTAATTTAAGCCCTATTTTCCTATAGCTGACAACGACAGCATTTGCTCTAGCTTAGAATCGGGACGTCCTATGCACCAATTTCAAAACATTTGCAATAGCGAAAGTCCTTGACAAACAGGAGTGGAAGGTGATTATGTTTTAGAAACTATCAACAATGCTGCCTGACCAATAGCATCTTGTTTTACTCATGTACTCGTATGATTAACATTCTTCATCTTAAAACAACTAGCCGTTATGGTTTTTTTTTTGGTCCATTTGGAGACCACGCCAGTGGGTGTTGAGAAGTAAATGCTTTGCTGAGTTATCACAAGGAGCCTTCAAAACTTTATTCTAGTTTTTCACCGTCTGATTGATGTAAGAGATTGTGTGTAAGAGCTCGCCAAAGATTACATTTAGGAATTTGGTGTTCTAACTATATTCTCTTTAAACCAAGAGGCCACCGTTAATTTGGAAGTTATTAACCAAAGTTTGTATTCTAACAGTATATCTGTAATGGTTACTTTGGAGGGGAAAATATAACAGTGCGGTAGCAGCTTGTGATGTTAGTGTAATAAAAAGAATTGGCTTAAATCAAGATCGTGACACTTTAAATGCGAAGCCGGTATTCTGTACACTATAAAGGAGAAACTTTTTCCGCCCGGCCGTAGGCCGCTTATGCAGAAAATCTGTACTAAGATTTATAGTAAATTCTTTAAAAAAAGTACGTATTTTTTTAAATTAATCATAAATGCAACATTTTAAGACCTACGACTAAATGGTCTACATATGTCAAATGAAAGCTTGAAAAGTTCTCTATAAAACTGTGTATAACATAAATTATCAAGAAAAGAGTTAATTTTCGAGGTATCATCACTTTTGTAAAAACACTCAATATAAAAAATATAAATTCAGTTGTAGGCTCACAATGGGATATATCACAGATACATATATTATCTGCTATAGTTGATATTTACAGTTATATGTAGCAAAACTTTAAAGGTGAATAACTCGTAAACCTCGTAAAAGAGAGCGGGCAAAATTGTTTACAGTTTTAAATGTAGAAGTTAATGGGATATCATCTGTAAACAAAAATTGTTCAAATCAAAGCCAGTGTCACGATCTTGATGAGTTCCAAAGAATTTCACAAATAATTTTAAATTTATTATGTACTAAATGCAAATTTCAAATAATAATCAATTAGTTTTGTCATTTCTATACCAACCACCAAGAAGTGGTATAAACACATCGAAATATTCTGCGGTCTTATACAATTCTAAGACGATTTAGCTATGCCCGCCCGTCTGTTAAAGACACGAGGAGGGGAGCTTAGAAGAATTAAATTTTTTCAAAACATTCTTTGTTTAACCATAGTTAAAAAATTTGTAGCAGGTATGTGCCCCGATAGAATAGGCGTTAGAGTGCCGGACTATCAGTAAAAGGGTTGCGAGTTCGATTCCCGACAAAGACTCTGGGTGTTTTCTGCAGATAAGCCAAAAGCTTCGCAGTTTGTGTTTGTTAATTATTAAAAAAAAAATTGTTGAGGTAAGGAGCTGGATGATTATTTATTTAAGATGTGGCCAAAAATTGGAATATTTTACTCTCTAAGCATCCAGAATTTCTCTCTTTTTGTGGGCAATAAATAAGCAGCGTTGTCAACTTTGAAATTTCAAAACACACCAAAATGGAGAAAAAAGCGCACCATTTACAAAAAAAAAACGCACCAAGTTAAGAATTTCGTTTATGTTTCAAATATTTATTGAATTAATTTGAAAGTTTTTAATATCATAAATTCTACAAAAAACTTTTTATCAACGATTATTAGTAAAAGCAATAATAATAAAAGCTTTTTTTTCCAATAAATGAAGATAAAATAAGCATTTAACCCACAATATGATATTCGGAACAAAAGTACTAATTGGTAAAAAAGCTAATTTCAGTACATATTTGGTACTTTTTTATATATTTTTGTTTTGTAGTTAAAGTACTTCTATTTGATTTTTTCCACTCTAACCTGGTTGTTCGTCTACAGTTCAGTAGACCAAACCATGAGGTTATACAAGGTGGCGCAAAAGTAATCATCCTATCAGAAAATGCTATAAATTTTGCGATTGGCCCCTAATGTCAGTTCTGTTTTGACATTTGTGTAGTAAACACATGCGAAATACACGTTAATAAACAATGTTACGCTACACTGCTCCAGAACGCGGAATATTGCTGACTATTTATTTGACCAATAAGCGATCGGTGACTTTGGCACAACGTGAATTTCGTCGCAGATTTCCTGGCCGTCCAACGCTTACTGGTGAAACACTGCGACGTTTAGCCGCTCGCCTCGAAGAGACTGGCACAACACGAGATGCTGCCAGGCGTGGCAGACCCCGGAGTAGCCGTTCTGCAGAGAATATTGCTGCTGTAGCCGAGGATGTCATGGAAGCGCATTCTTTACAGCGATTTTTGCTACAAGATTTGAAGATGTTTCCGTACAAAGTCCAGACGGTGCATCAGCTGTTAGCTGCTGACCGCCAATCGCGTCTAACATACGCTCAAGCCATCCTTAATCACCACCAAGAGGAAGATGGGTTTTCATCAAAAATGATCATGAGCAGGGTTGTCAGATTTTTTTGAGCTTCGTCGCCAAAACGGATGTAAAAAATCGCCAAAATTCGCCAAAATGCGATTTTGTTCAGTTTTTAATTTTTTTATTATTTAAAAGAAATAAATTTTGTTTACACAAAAAAACTAGTTCAATTTTTAAGTCAAAAATCGCCAAAAATTGAGAAAAAACCAAAAAAATCGCCAAAAATATTTTTTTTTTAGTTTTTGTTATATTTTTTTTATTTAATTCATTAATTGTTACTTATTAAACAATATTTTAGTAAAACATATACACATTTATATCCGTTTTTGTATTTTTTACTATTTAAAAAATTTTAAAACTTTGTTAAAAGAGAGTTTGAAATTACATAAAAATGGAGATCATAAAGTTCGTAAACTTCATCCTCAGCGATTTCATTACTAGAGTCTTGACTTTTATACATAGTTGAGTTGAACTTTTTTATCATTTCATTAGTCGGTGTAAACGAATTGCAGCATAATTTGTTTCCGTTCATATGATTAATTATTCTCAATAGAGCGTCTAAAAGCTCATATTGAATTTTATTACTTAGTCGAGTTTTTGTACAATTCATTATTGGAAAGACCCTTTGAACGCAGACATTACTAGTTGGAACTATCAATATAGTAAGAACGGCCAAAGATATTTCCTTAAAATGCTACGTACCGCTGTATCGTGATAATCAAACACTTTTGGCCAAAATTGAAGTAAATTTGTTGGAATTTCGTTATTAAATAATTATTTCAATTTATGAACGGAAGTTTTCCCCATTGCGTTTCATACACGCCTATTGCTACATTTGGATCCATAAATGGTCTTAATGTTTCTTGAACAACGCCAAATTTAGTTTGAGATAATGTATTCGCACACTTTGAAATAGAAAATTGTCCAAAAGCTTTAAAAAAGTTCATATTTTCTGGTAATCTGCTTATCATCTCTTTTAAAAGTTTTTTTAAATGCACAAAACAGTTTTCTTTAAGTACGAGTATTTCTACTTCGCTCAATTTCGCTTTTCTTAATTCTGTATCAAACTCTGCTCCAAAATCAATTACATTTAGAGGCAAAACTGAATTTGAATTATCAATATATATTTAATCCTTTAATTCCCAGTGGAACATAGGGCAGCAAATTATCAATAGCTGCATGTAAATCGTTGAAAATTTGTTCATTGTTTTCAGTATTATATAAAACAAGGTTTGAAAACTTTTGTTGAAAACATAAGAAGTGTACAATACATTTTTTCATGCATGCTTCCTGCATCCATGCTGTCCGATTGAAGTTCCAAATTCAGATGATTCATTTCGTTGACAATTGGATTTATAAAAACCAAAAAAAGACGATTTTTTTCATCACACAATTTATTATAGATGTTTTGGTGAAAATCGCCAAGAAAATCGCCAGTGATATCAAAAATCGCCATGTCGCCAAACGGAAAATCTCGACGCCAAACACGTTTCAAAATCGCCACGTTTGGCGAGAAATCGCCATATCTGACAGCCCTGATCATGAGTGAGGAGGCCCATTTCCATCTTAGCGGGTACGTAAATAAGCAAAATTTACGGTTCTGGGGCACTGAAAATCCGCGTGTAACCCACGAAGAGCCATTACACCCGCTCAAAGTCACTGTATGGCGTGCTGTTTCGCTGGAGGAGTCATCGGACCTTTTTTTTTTTCTTCGAAGACGTCGCGGGCCAAACGGTTACTGTGAATGGTGAGCGCTACAGAGCAATGATCAACGAGTTCTTTTTGCCGCAACTTGATGAATTGGGAGTGGAAAACATGTGGTTCCGACAGGACGGTGCAACGGTACACACTGCACGTGCCACAACCGATATGCTGAAGGAAGCATATCTCGGCCTAATCTCCCGTTTTGGCGATTTGCACTGGCCAGCAAGATCGCCTGATTTGACCGCTCCAGACTTATTTTTGTGGGGCTTTTTGAAGTCGCGGGTTTATGTCAACAAGCCTCAGACTCTTGCAGCTCTTAAAGACAATATCCGTCAAGAATGTGAGGACCTATCGCCGGAAGTTTTGGCCAAAGTGATGGAAAATGCCATAAAAAGGGCTCAAATGACAATCAACTGTGGCGGCGGCCATTTACATGACATCATATTCTCGACTTGATGTAAAAAAATTAAAAGACCAAATAAAAATAATCCACAAGAACCTTTGATTCTTCATTTTTTTTTTTAATTACAGCCAAAAAATCGAAAGTTTACTTTTGCGCCACCTTGTACAAGAATTTTTATTTGCATGTTTAAAATATTAATATGTATGATTTTCAAACAAAGATTTTTGAGTTCATTTATCATATATTCGTATTTAAAATACATTTTTTCATCGTATAGATTTCAAAATAAAGATTTCATCACATTTTCGACCAAAAAACGCAGTGTTAAATGAAATGGTACTTAAACAGGTGTATTTTATTGTAAAGATTTTTTCTCACACTGAAACAAAAAATTGTGTTGAATTTGCTTTGGTGCCACCAAAAACTAAAAAGCGCACCAAAATTTATAAAAAAGCGCACCGCGCACCAACTAAAGAATTTTTCGCACCAAAATTTTAAAAAAGCACCAAAAATGGTGCGAAACGCACCAAGTTGGCAACGCTGACAATAAGTGTCATTGGTGATATTCTAAGAAATGCTAAAGCAAAATAAAAATGATTCCAACACAAATCACCCATTTGACTCATAACAATTAAATTCGCTTGTACGTGTTTAGTATGTTATATACTTTTATTCATTTTTATTCATACTTTATATATTTGCATAATTGACAAAAATAATAAGATAACTAGTCTTTAATATTTATTTCTATGGGTAATATTAGTTCTTTTTTAATTTATATTCATAATTTCGCTACTAATAACTTATTTGTTCAAACATTGCTAGTAATTTCCATTGTATGTAGTAGCAATGAGATAAAAAGAAGCGAAATTAATGTTTGATTTATACCTACTTAAGTTAAATAAATCACATGAAAAGATGACTTACTTTCTGTGGAATTCAATGAGGATTATAGTGATAATGAAATACGTGAGTGTAAATTATAAAGAGACCGGCGTATGATAAATTATAACAAAAACAAACATATTATAAATTGTTTAAAAATTTATTAAACAAAAATAAAGTCTGTAAAACTGTGCTCTTTATGACGTTGACAAGGACATATGCGCGTAAAACCAAAAGAGCCGAATATAAAATTTATTGAATTCAAAATAATTAAAACAGAGTTAGGTTATTTTTACTGTTAAATTATAATTAATTTTTAATGAAAACAAAAAGAATACTTGGTATATTTAACAATGTTGAGTTTTTCTAAGTAATAAAATAAAAAGCACAGCTAAAGAATGTTCTATTTATTACAGAAATAAATGATGAGTTTTTGTTAAAAATCTCATGTTGTAGTAGAATTTGTTGACAGAGTCTTTACAAATCTTTGTCGAACAAGAATTCACCCAAAGCACCGTGGTTGGTCATCAACTTCTTGAGAGTGCTCAATTTACCAGCTAATTCGCGTTGACCGTGCAATTGTTCTTCTAAATAGACACCAGTCAAGTAGTCGACCAAGTGATAGAAGTTTGGTTTCTTTTCACATGTTTGGATGAGTTTACGGATCGACTTGGTGACTTGAGTTTCCAATTTCAAAGCATCTTCCAAAGCATCTGCGCCACTTTCCCAGTCTTCTTTTTGGACAACCTAAAGAAAAATTAAATGGATTAAGAAACAATAAGAGTTAAAAAGATCAAATAATTTAAACAATTAGGTAACTACATATAAGAAAAAACTTTTTAAAATTTATACTTACGGGAGTTTTGATCAAATCGGTAACACCATCAGTCAAATGACCACGCATGGACAAGTATTCAATCAATTTGGAGCCATGTTCACGTTCCTCCTTGGCAGCCTTGAAGAACATCTCCGCAAAACCTGGACGATTGACAGTGTCGCGGGAGAAGTAAGCACCCATGGCCAAATATTGATAAGAAGCATCGATTTCTTTTTGGATTTGATTGCGCATGGCAATCACACACTCACCCCGTAAATCAATCCATTCAGTGGGCAACTCTGGAACACCCAACGAACCTGTAACGTGTCAGTAGAAAATTACAATTTGAAATTTCAACAAAAACCTAATTTTATTATTGGATTTTGTTGTTGTTTCATCTAAGAGTTTATTGGTCATTATTGAACAAAGAAAAAACGCTATTTCTAGGTAAAATTTCATCATTATAAAAATTATGATCACTTCCGCAACACTCGTATAATAATTTAAGTTATAGGTAGGTATTATTCTATTTTATTTTGTGTGAAAAATACTCAAGGTACGTTTTTGTTGTTATTGTTATAAACAGAAAATAATTGTCCTCTTGGTTGTTTTTATAGGTAACGTGTGCAAAAGTAATTGAAGAGTTATTCTCCGTTAGCTTTTTTTACTCTGAGAAAAATTATCAAGCAAGGGAGTAATTAAATTACTCATACAAATCAGTGTTGCCATTAGGATACGAAAGATACATTTTTCGTATCTTTTGATGACTTTAGGTACCATGTATAAACCTGACATTTTTCGTATCTTTTGAATCTGTACGAAAAATATACAAATATAAAATATTTTTTTTGAGCAATGACATTACAAAAATTTATTTGGAACTTTTAAACGATTTTAATCTAATATTCCAGGCGGAAAAGCCTCGTCTGCAGCTTTTGAAATCTGAAGTTGAAAAATTAATTAAAAGAATTGCTAGCAACTATGTATTTAGAATTTAACTATGTTAAGGCAACAGATGCTTTGAAAATAGAATTTTCAAATCCAAATTAGTTTTTACCAATTGAAAAAATTTAGGTGTTTTAGCTCATACTTACTAACCTAATAGAAGATCAGCATAAAAAATATGTTATATATGCTTTAAAACAAATCAGTACAAACGACTTATCTCGTATATTAATTTTTACAAAAATGAATTTGTTTTAATAACATCCAAAGATAGTTACATACATATAATTAATTTTAAAGTTTGCTTACTGTATTTTTAAAAATTACATACCTAATATTTATGACTTAAATAAATATAAAAATGAATTAATATATCATTTTCTTTACAATATTCATAAAATTTGAAATAAAAATGTTGTTAATAAATGTTAAAAATGAATTTTCAAAATGTATCTTCGGGGAAAAATGTATCTTTTTGGAAACTAAAATGTATCTTTCTCGAAATTTCACTGGCAACACTGATACAAATTACAGTAATTTGTATGAGTGGCAGCGTTGTCAACTTTGAAATTTCAAAGCTCACCAAAATGGAGAAAAAAACGCACCAAGTTTTTAATAAGTATCAACGATTAATAGTAAAAGTAATAATAGTAAAAGCCTTTTTTAATAAACGATAAAAATACATTTAATGGGTTCCTTTCTCATCGTACAGATTTCATGATAATAAATTATTATCTAATAAACTGCAATTAAATAGCAGTAAAAAGAAAGATTTCAGCACATTTTCAGAAAAATTAAAAAACGCGCCGAAATTTAAAAAAGCACACCGCGCACCTACTAACAAATTTTTCGCACAAAACATTTAAAAAAGCACCAAAAATGGTGCGAAACGCACCAAGTTGGCAACGCTGATGAGTGGTAAATATGCACATCAGGGATTGAAAATGAAATTTTTGTTTTCAAACAGTACTTCTTTTAAACGCCCATTAGAAAAATTAAATTTTTTATTATTTTCTGTTCTACACAAATTATTTTATAAAAAAATCTGTTATACAAGAGCTTTTCTAGGTATATAAAAAACTATTTTACCTCGATACGTTTAATGTAAAATAAGTACATGGTACAAAAAAAGTGCGATCGTGTTAATATTTCCAGGTCTGACGTATTTGTATTGCTTGTATTATTCTTATCATTTGTATATGCTAAACAAAACATTATACACACGAATTCGATATTTTTTGATTTCATCAAGCCGCCATGTGTATTTTAAACTAAAAATTGTCTTTTAAGAAAACCGTGTGCAAACTTAAGGCTTAAAGGTCGTAAGAAAGTTCTAATTTCACAATATTTTAGAGAATATTTTTAAATAATGCAATATGTAAATGTAACATATTACTAGTGTCGTCATTTATGAGTCATTTATGGTAAGTTTACCCGAAAATAGTGCAAACCCAAAGTGCGGTTTTGCTACATATAAACAATGGAGAAAAAGTCGTGTGCAAACAAAAGTTTTTGTATATTCATTATGTAAAGTAAGGAGAGCATAGAGCAAATAAACAGTACAAAATAAAAATGTTGTTTTAAGTATGTAAATATTAACAGTTATGTTTGCGGCTGAAAGTCTGTTAACATTTCAAATGGTATTTTTACATAATAGGGTTATGCTTAAACTTTAACATTTTAAATAACACTATGATTATACATACATGTAACATTTAAAATACAAATATTTTTAGTGTTGTATATTTTATTATGAAGAAGACCTTGAATTTTAGATAAACAACTCTCTCTTTCAATACAACTATAACGAAATTTCGATGTTTGGAAAAATCGGTATAATAATGGTAGCCATTAACATACATATTATAAAAGAGTTTGAAGAAAAAGAAACAAATTAAACTGGTTTCTATAACAACAACAAGAATCCACGAAAGTAATGTGATAAACAAAAATAAAAGAAATCACAAATAAATATAATAAAAACAACAGTTTGTTTTAAATTTTAATAGAAAAGAAAAATAAACAAATTTAACACAAGAGAGCGACCAGAGCAAGCACTTTCTGTTAGCAGAAATTACTCTTTTATTTATTTTTCTCTAAATACAACTCTGTTGTTTATTAACTTCTTTGTATGATTTTTCTTTTTGTTTTTTTTTCATTAAAAGGTTTAATGCGCATTGTAGAATTTTTTTTTAAATAATTATACAATTTACATATAAATAAATAATAATACATACATGTTAATTCACCAAAAACGGTAGGAGCAACAACGGCCAAAATACAGAATCCCACTAAGAATTTCATCATGTTGTCTTTGTTTCGTTTGAAGTTTTCAATAAAATCACAGTTATTTTTTAGGATTTATTCTTTTTTGGTAAATTTTCAATTAGAGAGTTTATGTCTCACTTTGCTAAATGCACAAAAGAAAATGAATTTATATTGTTAATGTTCCACAATTTTAAATATATACACACACAAAAAAAGACACACTGGTCAAATTATCAGAAAGAAGCAAATTAAAAAACACCAAATGTATGAGTTCTTTACTATAATTTTCTTTATTTTTTTGGGGATTATTATTTATTTAAATTGTCAAAAACCTTTATACACACTGGCATAGAAGGCGACTGTAATGTTTTTTTTTTTTTTTTTGTTTATTAAAGTTTTTCTTAATAAATTGACAATTGAAATCTTTATTAAGTAATTCCTCTACTAGTAGCAGGGTTTTTATTCTTACTATATTGATTTCTCTTTGTTGTTTGCGTTACAAATGCGAACTGTCTGTTGCTAGAGTGGTGTTAAACACTTTTAAATATTAAATTATACTACACTGCACTACACTCACGGCTAATAATTGCTAAGCTCTTGCTCTCTCCCTACCACTTACTAATACTATGTAGTTATGTACTCTGGCTCTCTTCGTGCAAAATTATTTCTTATCTACTATAGGTATTTCTTTTTGAAAATTCAATATGTCGTCCACTTTTGTTTTAAACAAAACGTATGTCGATATATTATAACAAATTGATGATTAAATACACACGGTCTGTATATATTTCAGCTATTTGCTTTACTTAACATAAATATTTAATGCATTCTCAATAAGTTAAAACTGCAATATGGCTGCCTTACTGTCAGCTGTTCTTTGTTTTTCTTTTGTGCACTGACCTCACCCCCACCACGACCCCTTTCTTTATATAACTTTTACATGTTTTTATGGATATATACTCGCAGTGGAAATTTTACATAAAGAGTTGCCATGTTCGCATGATTAATACTTGTATGTATGTTTCTTTGTTTTATTGCTTTTATCACGAAAGCAAAAATAAATTACTGATAACATTATAAATGTACATACTTAAACTAATATGGCCGACTAAAGGATTTACTTTTTAATAACCACGTCACTTTTTTGTCTAGAACGTGACTATTTTGTAATAAATTTCATTAACCAGGATAAGGTATTTTATGTCAAATTTTGAAATTTTAAGGTGTCTTTTTTACTTAAAAAAAAATACGTCATGTTATTGAACTGAGGAAATTAAAACAATTGCTTGGCCATATCAACTGCTTTTATGAAAATTCTAAACACGTGAAAAATATATGCAACATTAGAATTTTCTAGAACCTATTATTAGTTTTGCATATTATATACTTACATAAGTAGATATTTCACAACATTTGACAATTAAACAATGTCAGATGTGAATTTTACACCTGCTTTCATTATGGGTTTTTAAAAATTCCTAAAATTCCTAGGATATGTACATATGTATGAAGACTGACAATTCGGATTAGGAACTACATCGCTCAGATATTACTTTTGGGATTATAGTAAGTTAAGTTGTTTTGGCATCGAAATCAACACTTTTTTAAAGAAATAACGGCGATAGATGTATTTTAATAGTATTTTGACATTTTACTTGTTGACTTATCAGTAGTAGCAGTTTTGACTGTTACGATCGCTGAAAATTTGGCAAGAAATTCGGTTATGGGAATTTATAAGATTTTTGAGAGATTTGATCAAATTTTGACATATTAATGTTAATATAGATATCACTGACATGTGGTTTGAAAAAGACGGTTATTTGAAACCAAATTTTCCGAGCGCATAATTTCACGAAATTTAGCTGTTAATTAGCTCCGATCATGTGATTTAACATTACTGTATTATTACTGTGAGACTATGTTAAAGATAGAGTTTATACAGAGCCAGTCGAATAGATTAAAGCTTTAATACTCAAAATTCGTGACTTGATTAATGAAATAAACCCGCCATTTTGACAAAATGTGATTGAACATTTTGATATCAGAATCAACATCTGCATACATATACAGTCCATATCGATCTTTTTCAAAACCTTTCTTCTAGATTATGCTGTTACAATAGTTGTTTAAGTTTTAGAGATGCTTTTTTTACATTATGATGATATCTAACTATTACACATTTTTAATTTAATGCGGAAAGTATTTTGAAACAAATTCATATAATTTCTAAAATGTGAGAACACTCAGTAATTTTATATAAAAAATTATCACAATTTTTAAATATTAATATTGGTTATAAATGTGATTTTCCAGAGTACCTGCTTCTTAAAACAAAATCTACTATCTACCTATAACTCCGCCGTGAACCCGCAGAATTTTGCATTACAAAATATGTATATACCTATGTAGGTATGTATATTTTATTTATTTAGTTATTCAAAATATACTTTACAAATGAATTTATAATATATAATAAAAAAAGGCGCGGGGTTACTAAAAAATATATATTTAAAAGGAACTGTGTTTCACGCCTATTGTACAAAGTTGGTACTTTATAATTTTTAGGTGCTTTGCACTTTACATTGTAGCCTCTATTGATTTTGTTATTTCATCTTAAACTGTGCAGCCTTTTTAGGGGTCCTGTTTTGGCATTCTATAATTTACATTCAAAAGTGGTTTCTTCTCTAAAATTTCATAATCTGGAAATGGAATCTTCGGTCGGACTCAAAATTTGGTGTTGGAAAAAAGAAAAACAAGATTTTATGAGAAATCTCCACTCAGGAATTCTCGAAAATTTGATTTAAATAAAATATTAATTTAAGATATTTAGTAAACAGCCCTATAAGAATAGCATCAACTACAAAATATAATTTCTATAAAACTATACAATATATTTTTTTATTTATTTATGTCTTAAAAATTACTAACATAAACAATGAAAGACGTTGATAGGACATATCAAATCACAGGCTCAATTTTTAGCCATAGTCAATAAAACATTAATCTATTGCCTTCACAAAACTTATTTATAAAAAAATATAAAGTATAAAAATATAAAATTGGAAGTATTGTCACCAGTTTTCATTATTTTGTACACATTATAATTATAAGTTTTTTAAAACCGAAAACAAGGTTTTATAAAATATTTATGTGTTTAATAGTTAGATAAATAATGTTGCTATTATTGCATATGAAATGAAAAAATTAGGATTTCCCTTATTTTTAAACATTAAACTTAATCTAATTAAAACGAAAACACGTTTTAAAAATTCATGATTCATTTAATAATTTGTTACACATTTTAAAATAAATCAACTACAATTGAATGAATATGAAATAAAAATTTTCTCATAAATTTAAACTCTTTGAGAATATCTGATCAGAAATTTCTCATAAAAAATGTATGATCATTAACAATTCGGCATTAAAAAAGTAAAATTTTAATTGTAATTGCAGGAATTACACGGTCGTAAATTATTCTAATTAGATTTGGAGAAGTTTGATGATTAAAAATGTTCTAGTTCAATTTCGAAGATGTTGCCTAATTATAAAACAATAGAATTTAATATTTATGCCATCTTCATCTACCGCAACGAGGGCTTGGGAAGGTGGTAAACAGGTGCAAAAATTCTTGTGTTGTAGAAAATATAGGATCCGATCAAGGTTGAATTAGGAACTAAATTGGTAAACAATTAAAAATATCATCGATAAAGAAATATGCTTTTTGAAATTGTTACTGGAATTTACTTAAAACTAATATAAACTGTGAAGATAATGTTTGTATCGACAGGTTTTTCAAAAGCAACTTTACGTTAGATCTTGATTGTTAAAATTGTTATATAAACGATAAGATATGATTTAGAGTTAAGAATTAGTTTGCTTTCAATCAAAATAACTTACTGAAAAAAAAACCAGAAGAAGAATTTGCTTTCTGCAGCTTAATGCGCTAATAAGCAAAGTATGAATTGCTTTTTTGACAAAAAATTATTAGTTTTTTAGGGACAGTTTATACCTACATATTTTAGAATGTTCTCCCATCTAAAACGTATGTGGCTGTTTTCAGACAAGATTTATAAACATGGATAACTATTTTTTACATCTTATGCTTGGTTTTCACTATGTCAGTTTTGTTGTCAAATTGTCCAAATTGTTGGTAATTTCATAACAATTTGGACAATTTGACAACAAAACTGACATAGTGAAAACCAAGCATTAGCAATATTTAAATATAATTTACGTGATGCTCCAAAATTTAAAAGAGTAAGGTTCGGCAATTATAAATGAAAACTGATATAGGACCGGTGTCCACCACGTATACAGATGTTGAATCTTTTATTAACATTTTTAATCACTTTTGGCAAAATGGCAGGTAGGTATATTTTGTTAATCACGTTAAGGATTTTGAGTTTATGACTGTAATCGATTTGATTGGTTCTGTATAGACTTTATTATAGCCCAAAAATAATTTTAAAAAACGTTACATGATCGGCCAATTAACATAATTTCATGAAATTATGCGATCGGGAAATTTTGTCTGCAAAAAATTCATGGTTTCGATGGCAGTGTGACATGTGACACTGTTACATTAAAACTACCGGTCAGTAATATCCATATCATCAATAATAAGTCAAAAATTAGTTGTTAACATCTTGATAAAGTGATTCATTTACCGTAATGTTACTAAAGAAGTGAAATATTACGTCTCCAGACACTCCACTGCTTCATACAGTACAAAGTCTTTTGCTCTTGGATTTTCAGAAGCACAAATGTGGCAATTTTATCGCCCAAATTTTTAATAGTGATCTCAGAAGGGAAATATATTGTGCGAAAATACACGAATTATACGATGCAACATTTCAATATTGAATTTTAGAGCAAAATTTCATTTTATGTAATAATAGTCAAGCTTGTACTACTGATTGGTCAACAAGTAATATATTAAACCTTTCGTGGTTTTTATACATATATACCCCAAAGTTCTTGTTCAAAATCCTTAATTTATTTAAATAAAACTTTTTTAATATAACTGGATGTCGGAATCTATATTATTAACATAAAAAGCAATATTTGCTGTTTAAAAATAAATTCAGTGAAAAGTAGGCTGCGACTACGCTGTTGGTTGGTGTAATTTTTAATAATTTTTTTCAACATTACTACCGATATCTCGCGAATTAGACGTAGATGTGTGATATCACATGATCTGGGTGACCAGATCATAGATCCGTGATGAATTGTCAAACAATACTGAATAAAAATAAGATGACAGCATGACACCATCACACGTGGTTTTCCACTAGGAAAAAAACACTAGGAAAAAAAACAAATGAAAAAGGGTCTAAACGGATCATCATATACAACCAAAATCAGTCAAAGAATGGACATAATTGAATCGACTCCGCTACCTATTTCAAAATATACAGCATTTACAGTTTTTTATATGTTAATTCTCATAATTTGTTCACCGCTTGCGACTTCAGCTTCATACACAAAATATCTTTCCTTGGATCTATACAAAAAAATTTATTTTGAAATGTTGTGCTAGCTTAGATACATAAATAAAAGTATAATCTAGTGCATCATTAGTTTATGCCAATTGATTGACAATAAAAATATCACAATAAGTATCAACATATGTACATACTTTGCAACGGTATGATTCACTTGCAACACACCCCACCACTCATAGCTAAAAAACAGATGGAAAATATATACAAACATTAAATTTTAGTGTAGTGCCTTCTAGTTAAAAGTCAGCCATATTGGTTAAGCCATATTTGACATATTCGTGAAAAAAACAAAAAAGAGAGAGAAACATCACTGAGAGTGAGTGGAAATAACAAATACCAACAAACTTTTCGGGAATGTGGTGTGTATACAAGTATCGACCCAAACAGCACTATAAACAGCAGTTCCAAAGTGTCTATTAAACAAGCAAGACCCTAAGAAAATACTGAATAAAACAAAAACAATTAAAGAATATTAAAATATTATATTCATAAAGAATTTGTGAATTAAGCAATTAAATTGTAAGTTGGGTTTAAAGTAAAACAAAATGTCGCCGACATCTAATAGATAACGGTTTTCTGCAGTAGTGTTTTTCTTCGATATTCATAAAATAGATTTAAGAAATTTCTATTTAAAAACTAATTACCACAAGAGAATATAAATTATTCGTTTAAAATAATTCAACGAAATAACACACACAGAAAACGTAGTGTAAAAAAAAACAAAGTTTTTAGGTGTGATATAAAAATAATTATGAAAACAATACTTGTGTTTATTAAAAAAATAATAATAAATAAAACATAGAAGTTTTAAATAATTTTGAAGTTTATAAGCAAAATTTTTAATAAAATTGTGTTTTACTTTTCATATTTTTAGAAACAAGAAAAATCGAAAAACAAAAGATGAAATCTTTTATTGTTGTTGCTTTGTTTGCTGCTATTTGCGCCGTAGTAAAAACCGAAGATGTCTGTTACAATGAAGTAGAGAGTGCATGCACTACCACCACACTCTCTGGTGAGTATTTAATGTTATTTTGTTTTAAATTTTAAAACAATTTCATGTTAGTATTCTCTTAATGTAATGTTAACAGTCAGCAAAATAAGCTTAACATTATACAGTTATGGTTTAACATTATGTAAGATAATGTTAATATTCTTATAACATTACAATACAATGTTAATGTTTGTGTTGTTGTAGTGTTAATGGCTATTGATTGCAATATTTGTTAATAATTTCCGGATGCTTTTTATTCTTTTTTCCTTAATAAAAAAACCTTAACAAGCTATAACCGGAATGTTTGCTAGTAAAAGTAAGAATTCAAATTTGATCACCCATTTTTTGTTTGTTTAATTTTATAAAACATACATATCGTTGGTCTCATGTAGAAATTTGTTTTTTTGCGATTCCAATGCATTTAACGCAAATAGTGTAAAAAATAACGCTTTTATAAGCAGTTGTACAAAAAAAGTTACATGTTGAATATTACAGTTTATATTCACCCCTATCGTGAATAAAAATTCCACATGAAATTTGTTCCCTTTTCACATTTTTCCTATTAAAATTCAATGTTAAAAAAATAAAAGGGAACAAATTTCATGTGGAATTTTTATTCACGATAGGGGAGATTATGTTTTTACCTTCTCCTGTAAAGTTTCAAATATGCGAGTTAGGACCTTTCTACATGAGACCATCGATATGTATGTATGTAGGTATTAACAATTGAGAAAAATATTATTACTGTTACTATCAGTCTAAGTGATTTGTTTATACATACATATGTACATACATATGACCAGCTGTAAACAAAAAACCTACGCTATAGTAAATTTCTTCAGATTTTTTTAATGTTCTTAATTTATATTATTTCTCTTTTTTTAATAACGGCAAAATTGCTTTATTTTTATTCACAATAGGCTCCTCCATTTGTAACTCCCGCTATGGTGGCATTGAAAGTGTAGAACCCGAAGTTCAAGCTTACATCAACTCCCATTTGACTAAATCCTATGAATACTTGTTGTTGGCTACCCACTTCAACTCCTACCAAAAGAATCGTCCCGGTTTCCAAAAACTCTACCAAGCCCTCTCCGATCGTTCTTTCGATGACACCATTGATATGATCAAACAATTGTCCCGTCGTGGTAGCAAAGCCAACTTCAAGATTGTTCATGAAAGTCCCGCTACCATCAGCAGAACTCCAAAGAACTTCGAAGTTGATGAATTACACTCTTTGGCCATGGCTTTGGATACTGAGAAACATTTGTCCACTGGTGCTTTCCATATCCACACTCGTGCTCTTCATTCGACTGAACGCGACCCTGAAATTGCCCATTATATCGAAGAGAAATTCTTGGGAAAACAAGCTGAAACCGTACGTAAATTGTCTGGTTATGCCAACGACTTGGTCAAATTGATGAACCAACAAGATCGCTCATTGGCCCTTTATTTGTTCGATGAGTATTTGCAAAAGCAATAATTTTTTCCCAAAAATAAAATATTTTAATGAAATAGTAACAACTATATTTGGCAAAAGCAAAGAGTGTCTAGAAAAAAACTAATTACAAATTAATATTATTACCATCTTAATAAAAAATGCTCTATGTTCAGCTCTTTGTTAAAAAAAGCATTTAGTTTTTCATTTCATTTCAATTGGAATTTTGTTTCTTTTTTATTTATCTCTCCAGCTTAATTGTCTGAGCAGTATTAAACAAATTATTACTTTTTCCTCGATTGTTTTCATTTTGTTAAGTCATTAATAATTTAAAAAAAAAAAATAAATAAATTATATACATACATATGTAGGTATGTAATAGCTTGCATATTACCACGAGAGATTTTAATCTAAACTATTTTTTCATTACTATTATTGTGATAATTTACAAGTTCTTAGTTCTTTAACCTTAAATATAAAAGAACAACCAAACATAATAATAAATAAACCATTAAATAAAAATTATGTGAGCTTTAAAATATATAGAAACAAAAAGTGTTTTATTGTTTAAAAAACCAAGTAGGTATAACTCTGTCGTTCTCTTCTCTTCCCACTCTTTGATTTGCTAGCTGAAGAGTTACCATCTTATAGGTCATAGACTTCAAAATGTGGAGTGTGTGGGGAACTAAATTTACAAACAATTTGTTTAGATGAGCTAAAAATGCCAAATATTATTTGATTCCATTATAAAAATTGATCAGAAAAGTTTATTATTTTGATTTCAAAGTTGGTTTTTTTTTAGCGCAAATAGCTACATATGTCAGCATTTGCATTTAAATGCGCATTAGTTCTCATTATCATTTTGTGACATTTTTAATACGTCGCCATGATCTCTAATAAAACTATTAATAAATTCTGCTAATGGCGGGAAATACATTTGAACACCATTACTTGATTAACAAATTGCTTATTTTAAAAATACTTTTCTTTCGAGGAAATTTTAAATGGGAAATCCCCCATGGTAAATTCTCGATTCAAACATAAACTCTTCAAATTTATCCTCCCATATCTAAACCGTTATATAAAATAGTTTATTTAAAATTGTGTTAGAATAAAGTTATCGACACTAAATTATTAGATATACTGAAGTTTCTGGTATATCCTTACAAAAATAAATGATACATGAATTCCAATGTCAACATTTTGAGAATTTGTTTAACATTTCTAAAAGTGTAGATGGAAATGGATAAGCGTTATTGTTGTACAACAAACTCTCATATCCGATCATTCAGGAATCTTAAAAAGGTCTAGAGTTAAGAATTTCTACATTTGGCGGTTATTTTGAAACTCATTTCGAAAGAAAACCTCTTCGAATTGAAACTGTTTACTTTCGAATCGAAGCATAAATCATAATTGATCCGAATATTGTCAGCAAGGCAAGTAAAACTGGAATGTTTCTCGTATGGTTAAGGTATGTTTTTCCTATTTTGGTGTATCTTGAGTAAATCTAAATCAATTAGGCATAAATTGATTAATTTTTTATTAAAAAATTACAAATTGCTTTCACACTTCCCCTAAATATCCAACAACATAAAGTGAACATATTGGCAATATTTATTATTTATACATATATATTATTTATTATCAATCGTTTTAGCTTTATCACGTTGTTATGGTTTTCTTTCTAAGGTTGTTTACATTTTTTTTGTTTTCGCTTGTGTTGTTGCTGTTTATTTGCTGCTACAACTAATTTTGTTTATCAAATATACATACATATACGAGTATGTACGTATGTACTTGTTGTTCTTGCTTTTTCTAGAATAAATACATATCCCAGCAAACAAGAAGTGAAATTTTTGAAAATTTTCGGATTTTTCGTTTGTTGTCAAATGCAGTTTCAAATCTTTAACAATATTTAAGAAAAAAAATAATTTAAGAAAAGTTTAACTTTTATAGTGAACTAGCTGTACCCTGCGTGCGTTGCTACGCTACCAATTAAAATACATTTGAAAGAAAGACATTACACAAATATTCAATTCATTTTAAATAATTTTATTGATTTTGCTCATTTTGATAAATTGTGAAATTGCAGTGTTTCATTTTAATTCGTCTTTTATTGAAGTGCTGTTGGATACACAATATTTTTTGTTTTTTTTTAAAGTTAGGTATGCCGTCAAATTTTTAGTAAGATCGGTCCAGCAGTCCCGGCAGGCGTTGTCCTGCAAGAGATGGGGCGTGCAGTATGAATCTTAATTTTTACCTCACCTAGAGTAACATGTGTATTCGATTTGAAGTAAACATGTTCAAATCCGAGTAGAATCAATTATATAAAATAAAATTCTTCTTTTTACCTCGCCTTCAGTAAGATGTGTATACAAATTGTTTGAAGTAAATCTGTAAAAACCCATGCCGAAGCAATTAATCAATTAAAAAAGTGGGCGTTAGAGTAGGCGTGGTCGTACCAACTCAGAAACCTTCCCGGTCTCATGCACAACAACTTTGCCGAAGATCATCACATGATCAGATTCATAGTTTAGGAGTCTATAAAGGACATACATACAAACATTAATTTTTATATATTTGATATTAAATATTTACTTTGTATGGGAGCTGCCACTCCCACTGGTCCGATCACGCCCACTTTTCCCATAACTATTCACATTAACAAATAATCAACGTGCATAAATTTCTAAGACATGGCTATTATAGTACTGTAGATATATGATATTAAATATTTACTTTGTATGGGAGCTGACACGCCCACTGGTCCGATCCCGCCCATTTTTTTTTCCTGATTATTCAAATCAGTAACATATGGGATACTGCAAGGTTTCAAAACTCTTTCTATTACAATAGTCAAGATATATGATGCTATTCAATTAATGTGGGAGGGGCCATTTTATATATATAGATAGATTTGATTTCTTATTACATGTTATTTATTTGAGATTAAATCTTCATGTCTGCTGGGATGTATTTGTGAAATGATTTATAAATCATCATTTGTTTTTTTGCACTTTGTTTTGTATGTTTTCTCTTTGTCTATGACGAAATATTTGGATGATTTGCTTAGTTTTTATAAGCAAATGGGTACTTATGTATGTATGCAATTTAATAATGTATTCAAAACTCAATCATATGGATCCAATAATGATCTACTGATTATCAGAAAATGTTTAAACTTTACAAGAGTAAATAAATTACTCTTTTGGTTAAAAATTAAATTTCAAAACATTTTTAAATGTTTTTGTTGACGTGGTCTAATCTGGATGCCCAAGTTTCGATGACTTTTTTCAACATTTGTGGCCGTACTCGTATATCTGCAATAACGCGGCGAATGTTGTCCTCCAAGTGATCAATCGTTTCGGGCTTACCGGCGTAGACTAGAGACTACATATCTCCACAGAAAATAGTCAACGGCGTTAAAACACACGATCTTGGAGGCCGATTCACGAGTCCGAAACGTGAAACTATGCAGTTACAAATTATTTCCTTCAATAATTCAATTGTGGCACGAGCTGTGTGACATGTTTAGCCATGTTGCTGAAACCATAATGAGCCCGAAACGATTGAACACTTGGAGGACAACATTTGCCGCGTTATTGTCGACATACGACCACAAATGTTGGAAAAAGTCATCTAAAATTACACCTCTAGATTAAACTACGTACGAGGCAGTCAGTCATATGCAAGAAGATATTTAAATAATAATTCCAGAAGATTATTTGGAAACGTTGTTTAGGCGTAAGTCTATTCATTTTCAAATTGCAAACCAAAATAAACATAAATCACCTAACAGCTAACAAAATGGCCGCCAGTTAAATAAGTGTTGTCAACTTAAAGTTTTATACATCTAAAAAAAAACCCTATAGAAATAGTTGGCAGTACGAGTAGTAGAAGCATTGACAATTGTTACAATGAATTAAATTTAAATTTTAAAACCAAATATTGGGCTATTATTGATGATCTGAATATCATTGACATGTGGTTCCAACAGGATGGTGCCACTTGTCAACCAGTTACCGATACTATGAATTTATTGGAGACCAAAGTTCCCAGTCACATAATTTAAGAATATTTAGCTTTAATTGGCCGCTCTGATTATGCGATTTAACGCCACTGGATTATTGTTTGTAGGTCTATGTTAAAAATAAAGTATATATAGACTCTATATTATAGAGACAATAATAATACTCAAAATTAGTGACGTGATTAACGAAATACATCCGACATTTTGCAAAAAATGTGATTGATAATTTTGATAAAAGAATCGACATCTGTATGTTCGATATATAATTTATCATTTATAATTGTCTCTTTCCAAAAAAAAAAAATTGTTTAATTTTCATATATATTCGTGATTAAGTAAGCTTTTGCAAAGTCTTTCCCCCTTATTCATTAAATGAATAAGGCCATTTACGTTTAGTATGGTTTACTGCAGAAATATACGATTTTTTTTAAGGCACCCTTCCATGAAGAACTGGGTCTTAGCGGGCCTTAAAAATGTCTTCAGCTATTTTGACTGCGCTAGAAATTGGAGTTTTCTTGTCCTCTCTGACTATTTTGCGCACATCATTATGCACCACGGTATGTTTTGCAGTTTTTGTGTTTCCTCGATACTTTACTTTTTTCAATAACTTTTTGGAACAGTTGACCGGCTTTTGTTTACAATTTTTTTAATTTTTTTTTAAAAGTGCTTAATGTACGATCTACTATTTTATTTTAACGGTCTGTATACTAAATATTGACTGCATTTTTAAGAGCATTTTCTCTTCTGCTGGAAAAAACTTATAACATATCTGTCAGTAAAAGGAAGAGATAATTGTTTAATAAAAGTAAGACTATCCGAAACAGTGTTGCCATTTTAGCACTTTCAGTGCTAGATTTAGCATTTTGTGTCTCGAAAATGCATTGAAATTTTTAAAAATTATGCTAAATGCTTTTTAGCATAATTTGCTTGATAAAAAAACTTTTTTTCTCGAACAAATTTTTACTTTTTTTACTCCAAAAAATACTTTTGGCGAAATAAAAAATAACTTTTATTAATATTTCAACTAAATTTCTTTCGGTGTGGTGAATAAATGAACACGGAAATTTTTGAATTAATATATGAAATGTAATCTATTAAAACAAGTCAACAATTGTTATGAACAAAATAAGAAAAAACAATTTATATTTGTAGCATTTGAAATAAAAATTGTATTGTTACATTGAAAAAATTTAGCACTTATTTTTTCTTCTATAGAACATTTGAGCACTTAGTTTTTCAAGTTTTAGCATATTTTGAAATTCATTTTCTGGCAACACTGATCCGAAACATTTGTATATAAATAAATCTTAAAAATATATACTCTTTAAAGATATTATTCTTGACAGAAATTATTATATTGACTCTGACTGTATATACATATATCTACATATGTATGTATATTATTGAATTTTAAGATAATATTGTACGTTTCGTTTACAAAAAAAATATACGATTTTAACTCTTTCCAAATCTAGACACCATCTGCTGCCTCAAAATATTTATTAAAATTATACACAAAAACATAAATTTGGGTCTCTGCATCATTTAATAAATAGTTTCATAGTTAAAAAAAACTTTTACTTATACGAATTCATACAAAGAAGCAAATTTTAATTGCTTTTATTGTTATTAAAATGCATAAATTAATTTTTATTGCTCAGAAAAAACCCCAAATAGATTTTAAACATGCCAAACTCATTTGTTCAGCTCCCAGAACTCTTTCATGAACGCACCTTCCTGCTTTCTTTTTCGGTTAATTTAAAACCAAAAATTTATGTTTCTTACAAGCTAAGTTCAAGGAACATTAAACCGAACGAATAGGAAAGAAATGCTACTAATTTCTAAAGAAAAACACCTTCTGTGGTTATTAAAAGACATTCAATAGTTGTGGATACAGGAGTCAATTTATGGGAAAAGAGCAACACATGAGACCACATTAATGGCAGAGATTTCTCTGTATAATTTTTGGTAAAACAGGATATTTTTTTCTTTTTGTCGTTTAGACAAATGAAACATGAATGACCACATTTATGACCCTGAACTTAATTATAGATAGCACCATACGAAACGAAACAATAGATACTACTCTTCTTTCTGTTGCACACCGAACCAAACCCACACATATTCATATATAGCAATAAAAAATATGCTATAGATAGAACCATACAACCCTTAAGCGTTTATATCAAAAACGGATTTTTGTTGTGGGCATGTGTTATGGGAAGCAGGACATGTTTTAAGTATCCCAATTAATATTAAGTGGATTATAATATTACGAGCCAACCCAATTGTACTTTATTTTTACTGCGTGTACGAGTATGTCTGTATGTACCAACTGTCTTCTACGACTCATTAACCCAGCCATTTGTCTCATCTACCTTAATGTTTTACTGTATCTCAATTTGTGTGTCAAATAGAGCGAGAGGAACAATTCAGTTGCTAATTATTATTTGTATAATGTTCCTTCCATGTATCTAAGTTTTGATGTTATATTTTCTATTTTATTTAATTATTATTGTGATTATTATTTATTAACTTGTGACAGAGATGTACCTTCTTAGGCACTTTACATTAACAGTTGACAACATTTCGATACACTTTATTCCAATTCTCAAACATTTATTGTCATTAACTGCAGTCCGATCCGCTTAAACTTTTTTTGACAATAGCCAGCCCAATGTTGTTTAATTGGCGGAAGTTAGAGACAATTCGACCTGATTTATTCGATAACTATGGCATGCTCTGAAATAATGACACGGAAATAAATCAAGCCAAAACTTTAATAAAGAGTGGTAAAGTCTTTTAGTTGTCAGAAAACATTTCAGCATACGTCTTTTATATAAAAATTTGGAATTAAAATTGAGCAAAAGTTATTCTATGCACAACTGCAAATTGCTTGGCAAACCATTAGCTTTTTACATATGTGCCATCCATAAAAAGGTAGTTGTTGAATTTTGTGACAAAAAATCAAGGTTAAAGAGATTTTAATGCACTAGGAGATCATTTTCTGGCATGCTCAGATAGTTATCATGGAAACTATTGGCAAGAACATCAAAGGCTATTAGGTAATGTATGTTTGCAGTAAGGTCATAGACAGGAAATGGTGAACTAGACCTCGTTACATAAACTGGCTATTTGAAGCCGTTACCAAGCCGATACTCTTCAATGGGATCTCTGTCTGGTTGAAAGCATTGGATAAGATTTCAAATTGTATGCTTCCAACCAGTCATTACGAATCCCAATACGGTGACTTTAAATCGATTGGTCAACTGACCTGGAGCACTTTTTCTCTAACTCTTACTGTAAAACTATTCCTATCTCAATCTCCACTCTTTTATCTACCGCCCTTCTATTCTTCACAATTATCTCTTACCTTAATAATATTTTCATGCAACACAAAGAGACCAGCTGTATTGAACTGTACTTATGATCGGCGGTCTGCTAAACTCAGATATTGAAAAACTTATCCCCGATAAGAGGAAACGTAGAAGAGAATGGCCTGCTACAAAGCAGAGGCTGATAAGTGCCCCTTCTTTCGGAAAAAGATCGCAGAAATATAATTATTAATTCAAAGTTTAACAAATACTAAGCACCCAGAAGTTTCACTTTGGAATATGAAGCTACCAGTAGAAAGTTTAATTCCATTAAGAAAATCTGATGGTTTGTTGAGAGGTCAAATAATTATCTCATTTCACCAATTTGGTTTCGGAGTACACCATGTAACTATCGAGCAAGTTAACCGTTTATTTAAAGTGATAAGAAAATCTTTTGAACTTAAAAAATATTGTTTTGCTATCTTTTTAAATATCGCACAGACAGTTTGGAATAAATGTCAAGCACATAAGACTAAATACTCATAGATTACTAGAGTCTTAGCTATCGGACCATTTGTTTAGGGTGAAGTACAGTGAGTATATGAAAAGAGACTCTACAATCAGAGCTGGCGTTGAACAGGGAAATATTACGGGTCACCACTTTACTTGATATACACGTCTAATTTGCCAGCGAGCAATTAAAACATTTCTACATTTGTAGATTACACTATAACTGTTCACAAGTGGACTCTAGTATGACATCTTGAAAACTAGATAATTATCACCCACGTGTGAAGATGTGGTTGAAAAACTGGATAAACGCTATATGGATGGAACGCTATAGCTTTTTTCAATTATTGGAAGAGACTTGCTCCTGTCGCTATAAAGATATTGGAGCCTTGTAAAAAGGGAGGGGAGGTACACAGGCACATTAACGACTGCTACAAAAACATTAAGAGAATCCTTAATAAAGTCCATTACCAGAAATTTCTAACGTTGGCAATTTCTGCATACAAATTCCAAATCATTGCTCTTTATATACCAATTGCGTCACACTTATCAAACACTCTTATTACTGGGATTTGGTGAGTCTGAGGATTTTCATATGATTTTCAAAAAAACTAATATTCTTTTCTACTAAAAATAACAATCAAATAATTACAAAAATGTGGATAATATTTGCTATGAATACATATTTGTATGTATGTAAGTAAAATTACAAAGGGCGGCCGTCGTATCATCATTATATTCCACATATAATGCGTAATTTACGTGTATGATGGACATTTTATAAAATATAAAATTAAAGCGTAAAATATAAATTTCTTTTAAAGATTGTAGTTGCATTTGCTATTACAAATAGTATAAAGAAGGCACACGTTTTCTTAATTACCACAACAAATTGTTAAATTATCATACAATTAATAAGTAAATAGTAGGTGTACAATAACTATATGAAATTTAATAAAAATAATTATAATTTGAAGCAGAAAATTAAGGTGATTTTCAATAGAATAAGATTACAAATTGGCATTAACTAACTGGTTGCCTTCAATACTTGCTTAGAGCTTTATAGCGGGTATTGAGGTAATATGGTATTTCTTTCTTTACGAATCATCAATTAGTGAGCAACTTAGATTTCTTGTCTCATGTAGACAACACTTGCCGAATATCATTGATACGTTTACCTTGATTACCTTTTACACATCGGAGTGAGGTAAAGATAAGACGGAATACACACTTTATTGTCAGCGTTTTCAACTTCGAAATTTCAAAACGCCCAAAAATGGAGAAAAACCGTGCCATTTAAAAAAAACGCACCAAGTTTTGAATTTAATTTTTAAGTTTATTGAATTAATTTTACATTTTTGGAATTTCATATATTCTATATAAAACTTTTTATCAACAATTAATAGTAAAAGTCTTTTTTTTAACAAACTAATAAAGACAAAATAAGCACTTACTTAACCACTCAAAATTTAACTCACAATATGCTATTTGGAACTGCCCTTTTTTACTAATTGGTAAAGGGGTACATATTTGGTACTTTTTCAATTATTTTTATTTCTTCTATTTGAAGTACGTTTATTTTCAATTAATTAATTTTATTTTCAAACAAATATTTTCACCCTATTCACCTTTACCAATAACCTTCATGTCACGAATTTGATAATATGTATTCATTTATCATACATTCGTATTCAAAATACATATAATAAGGGTCCTTTTTCATCCTATAGATTTCATGATAATGAATTAATAAAAAACTGTAATTAAAAATTAGTAAAAATAAAGATTTTTGGAAAATTAAAAAACGTACCGAAATTGACAAAAAAGCCCACCGCGCACCAACTAAGGAATTGTTCGTACAAAAAATTTAGAAAAGCACCAAAAATGGTGCGAAACGCACCAAGTTGTCAACGCTGTTTATTGTACCAACAATTCGTGTTACTCTCTTATTCGTGTTACATATGCATGTGTATACAAATGTGTGTATACTCTCCAATAAAAATACGAGCAATTTAAGCAAGAAGAATAAGTAATAAGAAGTGCTGTGTAAACACCAAAGAAATTTTAAGGAACAAATTGTAGCAATCTTTTGAATATGAATTGCTTCCTGTAAATTAGTATTCAGTCCAGAGACCTGCAACGAGTACTAAATTTTCGAGTATACTTAATCATGCACATTGATTTTTATGATTTAATCGTTTTTGTTCAAATGCACAAAACGCTCGTTTACGCAACCGTTCGTTTCAATCATTCAGTTTTATTCACTTGTTGTTTTTTGCGAACATGAATATTCTGACTGTGTCGTTAAATGTATGAAGCTCATTTTACATCAAAGCCAACGTGTTGTTAGCCGAACATGTGTTTTATTCATTTGTTGTTTTGTGCGAACATGAATGTTCGACTGTGTCGTTAAATGTATGAATCAGCTCATTTTACATTTTTTCTTTAATTTTTTTGCTGTGCAAAGATATATTTGACAAACTGTACATATTACAAATTTTATCATTGATTTGTCAAATAAGTTTTCTTTTCGACGAAATAATGTTAAATAGGTAGTAAATGCACATTTTTATGTTTTCATATTTTTTTGCCAGCCGCTTTTTACTTATAAGTGGCTCGTGTGTTTTTAGTTCAATTCCAATCAGATCATGCACAACAAAGCCGGCATGCAAAAAACAAACTGTATAAACAAGAATTTTTGTTTTCAAACATTGCAGTTCGAACCAAGTGTTGGAAATGATTTATACTCGTTGCTGAATTTTCTGTGTGTGCATAAAAAGTGAATAAGCATAAAATTGAATCATACTTTTTTGTATTGTTCTTAAAATTCAACGTTAGTGAATAAGTCGGCTCGTTCATACTTGTTGCAGGTCTCTGATTCAGTCATTCAGAATCAGTTGCTTATCAGATGACGAACGTGATGATATTTTTCATTAAGTTTTTTTTTTTATTTAGAACGTAAAAGTTTTTATGTTTTCTGAACAAAATAAATGCAGTTCAACTAATAAAGTCAATGAGATTCAATGATAGTTGAATTCCTGGAAACAATAAAAATTGTTTTTTACTCAATTGGTACACAGCTGTGTTAACTTTCCGCTGGATATTAGTAGTCCATAATCATCAATTGATATCGATCAATTGATGATTAAGTGATCACTAATCTCGAAAGTTTGCAAAAGCTTTGATTTGAGCTTACTTCCGTGAATGTGTACGATGTACTAAAATACTTAAAATTAAGAAAAACTCGTTCACAAACATATGGGATGTTTTTTTGTAGATGTACAGAACTTTAAGTTGGCAACACTTTTTTAACTGGCGCATATTTTGTCAGCTATCTAGTGATTTAAGTTAGCAGACGCTAGTCTTCGCCGATAAGACCTAAATGATTGATCACTTAGAGGACAACATTCGCCGCGTTATTGCTGATATATGGCCACAATTGTTGGAAAAACACATCGAAAATTGAACCTCCAGATTAGACCACGTCCGAGCCACTCATATTTAATTTTATCTTAAGATTATATTTCGAATCAACTAAATCTCAAGTAAATTTAAAAAAATCATCTTTGTTTTATTTAATTCAAAAAAAAAAAATTTCAAAATAAATTTGCACAATTTGGAAGCGTTGTTCAGGCGTCAGTCTATTCATGTTGAAATGTTAAACCTACCTAAACATACATAAATCACTTGAAACAAACTGGCCGCCAGTTAAAAGGGTGCTGCCAATTAAAAATTCTATACATCTAAAAAAAACCCATGCTGATATCTCTATTCGAAAACCCCGTTAAGAACGATAGAAATTTAAGATTTCGCGTGTCTGCCAATTGTTGACATGTTAAAAAAAATTTATAATCCTTAAGAAGCTTTGTGTCGATTATGACACCTAGGCACCGTTTGTTAGTTAACTGTTAAAATATGGGTTTTTGTTGTTATAAACTTGATATATTTACTTAATCAAAATTCTCTTGTATAGAAATAGATAAAATTTTACGTGTTACCAACCCAACGTAGTTAGCAAAAGGTAAAAAAAACTGTCATCAAAATGTCACAAGAGTTTTTGGTAGAAAGTCTTACAGAGAATTTAAAGCTACTATTAAATGGTATGCAATGTTGATTTGTGATTTCGTCGGTAACAAATTGAATATTGAAACGTAACAATAACTAGTTTTTCAACGAACTTTGATCTACAAAACAAAATAAAACAAAAAATTGATAAGAAAATCATTCAAATGTTTATTCACCCCTATTCTGAGTTTTGATTACGTCTCGGCATTCAGTTACGCTACGATAGAAAATTGGTATTCCAAACAAAAACTGAATCGAAAGAACATAAAGAAGACAACAATGTTTACAAAACCAATTTGTTACTATGAAATGTGGAATAGAAACAAAGAAATGAGCAAGTTTGTTACTATTTTAATAAACAAAAGTCACAACAAACAATAAAAATAGGAAAATTGTGCGATTAATAAGGAGAAATAATAAAAATAAAATAATACAAAAGATTTGTGAATTAATAGTAATAAAAAGATAATCATTTTTGTTTGCAAAATATTTAAGTGCTAAGAATCCTGTCAAGCCGGAGGTGGTATTTTTAATTTTTGTATTTGAAGGAGAAATGGAATCCATAGCAGTGGCTTTATTGGTGGAAGAGGAGAACAACGTGACTCAGAACACAGAGGTAAGGCTTGAAAAGAAAATACCTGAACTTCCTCCTTGGGTCGTTCATGGTAGCCGCAAGCAATATCCTGTTTTGTTGACATTAAACTTGCCAGCTTTTCGTATTGCTCTGATGTCGTTGTTTTTGGCTTGCAAAAATAAATAAATAGGCCGCTTTTCTGTTTGTAGTGACAGTAATTCAAAACTCCTTCGTTCTACCATTACACATTTGTTTAACTATGTTCTTTGTTGCTGCATATCACCTCTTGATTGGCCGTACAACAAAAATTTATATAAATCACTTTTTAAACATTTTATACTAACATTTTTATTTATTCATTTATTTGTAATATTAAAATAAAAATATATTACATAGTAATAATAAACTACCTGGAATTTTAATTAAATTAAACATTTTTTAAGTTTACAAAAAGAGCAATCGAAAAAATTCCGTTGCGTAGAAAAACGTAACTCAGAATACCTACAATCGAAAGAAACGTAGCGGAATCGAAACTCTGAATACAAAATTTGTCGAACGGAGAAAATTTCGATTCGAATCGAAAGTCAGAATAGGGGTGAATATTGGACAAATGTTGTTTACCTTTTGCCCAAGAATACCATTATTTCATCTACATATTCAATTACATTTTGGTCTAATGACGTTTCTATTTTTAGTTAAGATCATCATGGAGGCTGTAATCTATTCGACTTAATATTTAACCCAAACAAACAAAAAATAATCCAGTGGTGTTAGATCACATGCTCAGCTGAATTTAGTGAAATGCGTTCGAGAACATTAGTTTGCAGTAAACTCATAGTTTCATAGTGGCTGTCCTGTTAATATCACTTGTCAGTAATAACCATATCATCAATAATAGGCCAACATTTAGTTGTTAACTTCTCTCGGTAGCATACCGATACTTGGAAAATAAATTGGCCCAATCACGCCTCCAATTTGATTAACCAACACCATTATAGCGGCCTCAAAATGAAGAATATGTTGACTCAAAATTTCACAAATTTTATGAAATGTAACTAGTCAAAGTCACCGTGTTTAACAACATTCTAATTTGAAAATGTTGTATTTTGTTTATAACATATTTTGGTCAACAACCGCTAGAAACTTCTGATAAGAAATCGTCTATTATCAAGCAAACATTTCGTAATCTGAATTCAATGACTTTATCGCCAAAATATTAACACATGCATGATAATTGCTAATGCTAAATAATAAATATTTCTACAAGTACAAATCACAGTAACATGGCCGCGCGTTTATTTGTTGATTAGACACTAAATCATTTATGTATAGGAAATATTTCATTTAACAGAAAGAAGGGAAAACAAAAACGAAAGCCGTGTGCAATATTATGGTGGAAATTGATAAGATGCCTACAATGACAGCTCGATAATTATTTAAAAGCGTTATTTGAAAGTAGAAAATAATTAAGAAAACAGCTAAATTATTGTTTCTAGTACAGTAACAAGCATATCCTTTGTCACAATATTCATATACAACTGTCTATCTACACAATTTTATTAACAAAATTTTAATTATGAGTCACTAGACTTGCAAATTTCTCATTTCATTTATTGTTGTAAGATTATAATAATTAATTAATAACATTGCAAATTTAATAGGCATTTGCTAGTTTAAGAAACCAATATAAGCTAATCGCGGCTGTCTATACTGTGAGCGGCAATATAAAGTAAACATTGTTTAAAAAAATGTTTTTTCTTTTATATATGTATACAACAAGTACAAAATACAAATTTTAAATAAAATATATTGCATAATTCATAAGTAAAATATAACTCATTAGCAAAAACTAGAATAATAAGGAATATAAAAAATAATTAAATTTTAACGCAAAAGTACCAGAATTTTCGCGTCAAAATAAAGTAAGCAATAAAGTAAAAAATATTAAAATTATGTAAAACACTGTATTTAATATTTTGTCTGTAGTTATTTTGCCCCTATCACTATTGACAATCTTCTAGACATAGAATCAATGAATTTTTAAGTGAAATCAGGCGAAATTTTGTTCCATACACCCAGTGGTGATATTCGAAACAATTAACAACCGGTTCGCTTAAAAAAATTATATTTTTCCAAATTTTGATAAAAATAGCGAAAATTTTAAAGTCGCATTCCAGTAACAGACCACAAGCCTCTTGAAGGAAATGATATAAACTTTCGTTTAATAAAAAAAGTTACGTTTTTAACAAAAAATAGTTTTGATTTTGCAAAATAAAAGTCAAAAAAATCGATTTAGTTTTTTCTCAAAAGATTGAAGAAAACGCTATCGAAAACATCATCATCCAAGAATCCAATGTATGACCAAAATAAAATCATTTGTTTGTACGTTTGGACAATGAACAACTGAACAATATTGTGTTTGTTGCCGAGACTATATCACTTTGATAAATACACATATATATATATATTTGTTCCCTTTTCACATTTTTCCTATTAAAATTCAATGTTCAAAAATAAAAGGGAACAAATTACATGTGGATTTTTTTTTTCACGATAAGGGTGAATATGCAACAACCGGTACAGAAAATTTTTTACAATTTTAACAACCGGTTCGAGGGAACCGGTCCGAACCGGCTGAATATCAGCACTGCATACACCCTGTGTTACTGCCTTTAGGTTATCTTTGCAAGAAATATTTCTTTGCCTAATTATTATGTCCAGATATTCCCATAGGTGCTTAATTTGATTGAGGTCTGGGGACTAGGAAGAATGCTCTAAAGTTTTTGAACAACCACTTTTTTACAATTTTCATGGTCTTGTTGGAAAATTCAGTTCGGCGCTAGTTCTTATTTACCTACACTACATTGGGCTACATTGATTTTTAAAATGACGAGACAATATTTCTTTTTCATTGTATATGTATATAGTATAAATGTAAGATTACCGACCACTGATACCGCCACACAACTCCAGACCATTAGTAAGTCGCTATCATGTTTACCGTCTTGGTATTACTAAAGGATTCGTTCTTGGTTTATGAGATTTTTAAGTGGTTTTTGACTCCAGATAACTTAAACTTAATTACATCGGTGAAAAGAATATAACAAAAAATTTGAGGCTTGGTTTGGTTGTTCTTTGATATAAAGGGCTTCTTACACACAGAGAAAAAGTGAATGTTTGCCACAACTATTTCAAAATGTTTAAAATATTTTTTAAAATATTATGGTCCCTGTAATTATTTATATGATTTCTTCAATCATGATATGGTTCTGTTACCATTCACATGATTTATTTATTTATTTACTTACTTATTTATTTCTTTATTTATTTATTTCTCTATTTTTTTATTGATTTGTTTATTTATTTATTTGTTTATTTATTTTAAATTTATTTATTAAGTTAATGGATTAATTCCTTACAGACTTTTTCATTGCACAATGGGCTGTAAGTGCCGTTTTTTGTGTTGATGACTTATCTCTACATCTTATATCCGATTTATGTCCTGCTAATCAAGTTTTCAGCTTGTTCTTTGTAGTCCCAATATATACTTGGTTGCATATGTTAGTGTTGTCCCCCATGCATTTTATTTTATAGATAAGATTTGACTTATCCATATCGTCAATTCTACTTTTTGTATTCGAAACAAGTTGTCTGAGAGTGTTATTTGTTTTTGGTGCTATTTTATATTTTTCTTTGTTATAAATATCCGAATTCAGAATTCTTTCCGAGAATTTTGGAATGTATGTCATTGATTTATATATTCTATTAGAGTTGTCTGGTAAAGGTATATGTTTAATGTTCTTATTTTTGTATATTAGTTTTTTGATAATATGTTTCGGGAACGAGTTTTTCCTTAAAATATCGTTTAGCTTACGTAAATTCTCTTTATGGAATTGTTTGTCACTGATTGATAACACTCTCTTAATAAAATTACTTGCAGTATTCATTATTATACTCTTTGGATGGCACGAAAAATAATTAATAATTCTTCCCGACGAAGTTGGTTTTGGAAATGTTACACATCAACAGGGTCGAACAGGAAAAGAGAATGAACTACCGGACCGATATAGAAAACTTATCAAAGAGTTATACTTATATAATAAATAAAACAAAATAGAAAATTTAGTGCAATATTAAATGTTTAACTTTAAAGTCTAAGTTTTAATGATTGTAACTCATTGTTTTGTAAGTTTTTATCTACCTAATTTATTTAAAATTTAAAAGGTCAAAACAAAAACATATTTAGTTTAACTATCTTTGTTGTACGAGAAAATCAATTATTTCATATAGATTGTTAAATTCACAATATAATCGTCTTAATGGGTCAGCTTGCGCATAATTAGTTTTAACATGTTTGACATACAGTGGCTTGAAATGTGAAAATCGTTGAAGAACATTAAAAGTAACATTAATGATATTGAGCATAAATATTACATTAAGCATAGTTATTATAGCAAGCATATATATGATTATAGCGATTATGTAATGTTTATGTTTTATGATGAAAGAATATATCATATTATGTTGTTCTCTAGCATAATCAAGAGCAACAAATTATGATAAATGGAATCATCATAAACATGATTGCAACAAATATATACATGCAACAATATATACATCTGAATCGCAACTTAACCATTTTAATTGTTACCGCTATCATATAAGTTATTAAAGTGACCATAACATTGTTGAAAAACTTAAAAATGTTGACATTGTTGTGGTAAACATGTACAGCTATATTTTTTCTCTGTGTGTACATGGCACTCTACCATGTAGGCCATTTTAATGCATAGACCTAATAGGAGTTTTCCAGAAGTTTTCGTAACATTTTCAGCTATTTTTACAGCACTAGATGTTGAATTTACTCTTTCATATGCCACTTACTTCAGTTTTTGTATGACGCTACGGTTGTTTTGCTCCAGACAAATGTTCTGCGGTATTGTCCTTGGTATACTTGTCTATAATATTTTTTTTTTATTTCTATGTAAGCCTTTAATGATTTGCTGAGTCTCAATTGATGTTTGTCTTTCTATTGTAAATTTTTCTACTACTTAACATCACTAACTTAATATATTTTAGTGATAAATTATGAAACTGCAATTATTTTGAATGATACCGTTCATAGGGGGTTTTTTTTGCATAAGGATGATGCCACGGTTGTTTACTTTATTTGGACGCATAAAAATTGGTACATTTTAACAATAAATTAATTAAATTTGTGTACGCTTTTGTTTTTGTTTCTTTATTTATATAACTATACAAAAATGCAATATAATTTTTTTCATATAATATTATTTATACATATTAATAAAATTATTATTATTAATATTTCTTTTAATAATATGTGCTGTTGCATTTGATGTCTGAAGTATTTAAAAAAGTATTAAGTTTGAATAAAACAGAACTACACTATCGGACAAAATAAAGAACTGGCTGTTTTTAAATGTGTTGGATATTTAGATGTTTATGTGGAGAGTTTTTTAAGGCATATTTTATGTTAAATATAAACACAGCAATTGTCTAATTGGTATATAAATTACAATTCAATACAATATGGTTCCGACTTACATGACTTCTTCGTCTTAATTTTAAGCTAAAATGAAAAAAGCAATATAATTTTAAAGACTCTTATACAGTAATTTTCTTTTAAAAATTTATTATGTATGTAAAGGGTGTTTTTTTGAGAGGTATAGAACTTCGAATTGAAATAAAACACAAGAAAATCGTTTTATTGACCATCAATTTGGCTTTATTGGAAGGATAATTTTATGCCATTAATGTTTAAATATGATTTCAGGCATGTGGCCGCCGCGGCTGGCTCGAATAAAGCCAATTCTACAGGTCCAATTTTCAACCACTTTTTCGAGCATATGGGGCCGTATGTCGGCAATAACGCCACAAATGTTGGCTTCCAATTCCCCTAACGTTTCTGGTTTGTTGGCGTAGACGAGCGACTTCACATATCCCCAAAGAAAATAATCCAATGGTGTCAAATCACACGATCTTGGTGGCCAATTGACAGGTCCATTCCGCGAAATTATGCGCTCATCGAATGTTTCCTTCTTGCGCCGTCTTGTTGGAACCACAACTCATCCACATTCATGCCATCCAATTCGGGAACAAAATAGTCGGTTATCATGGCTCTATACCGGTCTCCATTAATTCGGGTCCTCTTCAACACTTTGCTCTACAGCGGCAATTGTTTCTTCGGTGCGCACTGTTCGACGTCTCTGCGGATGCGTATTATCACATAGAGTAAACGAAGTGCGAAAACGATCCATGGTTAACCGAATTAATTGCTCTGATGGACGATTATGTCGACCATAAAATGGACGGAGCTTGCGGTAAACTTCGCGAACTGAACCGTTATTTTCGAAATAAATTTGCACGATTTGCAAGCGTTGTTCTTTTGTCAACCTGTTCATGATGAAATGGCAAACCAAACTGAACATAAATGACATTAGAGTTGCCAGATTTGACCACAAAATGCCAGTTTTATCTCTTTTCGAAAAACAAACCTGTGAAAAAAACACCCTATATGTAAGAAACAGAGTTTATACCATCAAACAACAATACTACACTATGTTGCATTACTTTATATACATTTGATTTTTTATATTTCTTGTAAAGTTACAAACAGTCTTTTAGAACGTACATATATAATTATTAATGATTTTTTTATTCAAAATTTAGGGGACCACTCAATTTAAGAGATAAATTTTGCATTAGTATTTTGTTAATATTTTATAATTATAATTACATTTTATGATAAATGAAGAAGAATTCTAGAAAAACAAAAGTATAACTGTTGTTTATTCTTATGCAATTTTCGGCGTACGGTCAAAGCGCCCAAGTGCATAACGCCCATATTGTCATAACGCCCAAATCTTGTCATATTGCCCAAAACGTGCGAATAATAATAACAAAATGCCCAAATGCTATGTTATATCGCCCAAATGTAAGCGTTACGACAATTTTTTCAAAATTTTGTATGCGGGATAGGATTTTCTCCTCCATGGTATACAGAACACCGGCGAAAATCCTTCCGCTCGGCCGTAGACTGGCAATACAGAGAATCTGTACTATGCGAAGCCGGTGTTCTGTATACCATAGAGGAGAAAATCCTATCCTGCATACAAAATTTTGAAAAAATGTGCAATGTCGTTTAGCCCAAATGGCAAAACGCTAAAATGTTTGGGCGTTATGACAGCTCCTTTTTTGAGCGTTTTGGCATAGACTATAATTTGAAAAAGATATTTCGCCCAAATGCAATGTCGTTTAGCCCAATTGGAAAAGCGCTAAAATGCTTTGGCGTTATGACAATATGGGTTTTGGGCGTTATGTACTTGGGCGCTATGACCGTACGCCGCAATTTTCAACAATTTTCTATAAAATGCCGCGTGATTCGTACCTTAGTGATTTTGAAAAATCTTATATTTCAATTTACACCAATACCTCGCTTTGTGTCGTTTCTATTTGCTTTTTTCGACATTGCGTCGCTGCTTAATTTGTACCAATTTTCATTGTGCGTCGTTAGATTTTCGAGGTTGCGTTGTTTTGAGATCGAGTCTTTAATATTTTTTAATTTTTGATGACCTGTACAAGAAGTGCTTTAATGGTCGAAATGGAGTCCTTGCTTTCTATTTGGATTGAAAATCAAGTTGCGCAGGGAATACGATTAAGTAAAATGGTATTTATGACAAAAGCAAATAGCATTTTTGATAACATAAAAAGTAAAGCATTATCCGACGATAATTCTAGTGGTAGTAATGTAGACAATTGCTTCAAAAAAACAGCTGTTCAGCAAACATTGGACCAATTCTTTTGTGAATGAAAGCCGACGACTTAGTATTTTCGTATCCCTAGAACCTATCTTCGATCTTTACATAGTTTGATATAGAAAATCTTTATTCACTTTGCGTCGTGTTTTCTTAGAACGTAACCCCGACGCAAAGTGAGGTAATGGTGTATATAAAAAGTGGCGTAAGTTTTCGAGAAATCGCCAAAAACAACTAACCGGTCATATATGTATGTAACAATAAAAGTTCTCATCCGAGAAAAAGCTATCTGAACAGGTGCCAACAACACAATGAAGGGTCTTGGTCGGATTATTAATGAATGTGAGATAAATGTGTCCAACCAATCAACCATTAGTAGACCAGATGGTTGTCTTCGAAAAAAAGTAATGTACTTGAATGGCCCGCATGTTCTCCAGATCAGAACCCAAATACGAATTACCTAAAAGAAGCTGTTCTAGATGCTAAAGATATAAGAATAAATCTGGTGAATAGTATTCCTGATCGAATTTTTGACTTGCTTCAAGGAAAAAATAAGACTTAACAAATTTTAGTTTGTAGTAATTTTTTTTGAATATTGGTATTTTAGGTTATTTTAATTTCAGTGTATTTATAGTTATGAAACACTAATTAATTTCTGTATTCATTTTTAAGAGGCAAAATAAGAAAGCCTTTTTGTTTTGTTTAATAATATTTAGTTTTTTCGAGCATTTTTTATTTTTTTTATGTACATTTTTGCAATAAATTAGTTTTATTTATTAAATTATATGTATAAAATAAGCTGTGAGCCACTGTACATGTATGTAGGTTAAACTATTTTACTTTTTTCTAACTCACAGAATTGAGAATAGTTGTATGTATTTATAGTTATGCAACACAGTGTATTGAATAAATAAATGTATGCTGATATTATCTCAATTGGCAACAAATGCATACATATGGTTTTGAAAATAAATAACGTCTTTTAAATTAACTTTAAATGAACTAAAAGGACTGGCATCTGAACAATTCAATCAATAATCAATCAAATATGTAAATTTCCTATTTTTTTGCTGCCACATTTTGTATTGAACGAATTTCAAAACATATCTATAAATCAATGAAGTCAATTTTATTAGAAAAAGTTGAACAATTGAAAATAAAAATCAGAAATAGACACAAAATCCCTCTACAAGTCAATCAATATTTTAGCATATATATGTGTGTTTTACATTTTATCATACAAATCGCTAAAATAGGCTTAATGGATAAAAACAATTATTACAAAGGCTTAAACATATAAATACAAAAAACAAACTAATCTGCAGATAAATCTTATAAAGGAATATTTATATGTTTAGAAATAAAAACCTTTTTGGTGTATGCGAGGTTTATGGAGGCAAAAATATAAACATTTGTTTTTAAAATTACAAGATTTAAAATATGTTTTATTAGATGCAAAAGCAAGCAATATGATATGGTGGCCATACATTTTGAAAAAAAGGGATAAACACAATTTGCAAATATGAGATTTGCTAAATTAAAAGAGGGCTGAAGCTACTTTTTTATTTGCCGAATGGATTTTGTTTTAAGGGACTTGAGTAGCATGCAAAATATAGCAAACAGAACGATAATTTAATTTTGCCAAATAAATATGTAACAGGGATGTTTTCAAGTTATTTCCGGTACTTTTGTTTTTTATATTTTTTTAGATAAGCCGCTTTTCAAGGTCAATAAGCAAACAACAAGTTTTATAGCAAACAACAACAACAAAAAAACTTGTACTTTAAAATTTAAAATTCTAAGCATCAGTTGCAAAACATTGCAAAAATTAAACTCTTAACACAAATATTTGGTCACTTGCTGGTCTAAACTCCAAGAATATTTGAAAAACAACCCCTTTACCATAAAATCTAAAACATTTGCTGCAGAAACAAATTTGCATACTTTTTTGTATGCTGTGATTTACTGTATGTGCAAGCAATGACTTTAGCTTTGCTATCATTGAGTGTGTTTTCTGATATTTGATAAATTTTTGGTCATATGGAAGGAAGTTGCAAGGATTGTTTTTTTTGCTTTATCAACTTTTATCTTTATGCCAACAGGAGTCAGCCATCGTACACACAACTGTACTTTTAAAGTTTTTTTTTTTTTGTCATAATAATTTCAAACAAATGACACCACCCCAATATTTATTCACTCATAGGTTTATGAACGTTCTATAAAATTGCCACACATTGACACACTTACTGTCTGTCTATAGATTGGATTGAAAAGCAACAATTACCACTGTGGCTGTATCTGCTGCACAACGTATAGAAAAAGTATTTTTTCATTCATTTCTAAATTAAGAGGGTTGCATGCTAGATTTATACTATGCACTTATATACATACAATTATAGTCACTTTCCAAAGACTGACTACAAGGTTTTGATTTTCCACGATATCAAAATCCCGACCGGGAATTCCCGAATAGCATTTGGTTATTTTTTAATGAAATTTTCGAACTTATTATGTGTGTCGTTGTCGTAGTCGAAAAGCAGTCGTTTTCAAAAATTGGCATTATGTACATCACTTTCGATAATAATACAACTCTAAAAGAAATCTTTTACAAAAAATTTTATTATGTATGTATGTCGCAGTCGAATGTCAAAATTTACAAACATTCCAATTTGCCAATTGTTCCAGTACTTTACAATAGTATTCTTGATTATTCGAACTATTAGCCTAAATAAAACTTTTCTCTTGTCGGTGAAATTTTTGTATACGATAAGTTCCATGGTGCAAGTATACAAGGTGAGTGCAGTAGCCCAGCTGACTGACTTTGTTTACAATTCACTTATGTCAAAAGTAATACTTTTCCAAGTATTTTTGACAGTAGTACATTATTTTACACAAACAAAATGCCTGTTGTTTCTGTTTTGTGTTGTATTTGTTGTCGATTTGCACTCACCTTGTATACTTGCACCATGATAAGTTCTTTTTGCTTAAAATTTTAAAATGAATACAAACAAAATGTAAGTTTAATTTTTATTTGAAAACTGTTCTTATTGAAATTTGTTTTTTCTATGTTGTTTTTTTAAATTTAGTATAAAAAAACTACTCCAAAACAGTTGAATATACTGGTGGAACTTATTCCAATGTCAATAAAATTGTTATTAAAGATGAGTGGACACAAATTGCCACAAAATTAAACGTCTTGGCTCCTTCCTTGCGGGACTATGAAGGTTGGACGAAGGTATGGGCTGATTTCAAATTAAAATTAAAAAATAAATTGATCCACAACAAAACGAAATGTCGTGCTACAGGCGGTGGAATTTACAAACAGTTAGCTTTAATTATTACAGAAGAGGCGGCATTAAAATTATTACAGCTGTATACTATTGTAAATCCAAATGGACCTACATAGTTTCGGAATTCAACCAAGAAGTACATCAAAAGAGCCTAGACTTCCTATTCCTAATGCAAACGCTAATAATAATAAGATTGAAGAAGAAAACGTAGAGCCACCATCTACACCACTGTTAGGGTAAAACACAAACTAAAAAAAAAAAAATACAAAAATATAAAGTAGTGCTTCTGGAACAACAATTACACCTCAGGTCTTACATTTCAAAAAAAAAAAATCTTTAAGAATCTAAAATATAAATAGTCCTTGATAGTCTGTTTTAGTTCAAGAGATGCATATATAGGTTTAGTTTTCCTATTTTACTCGATCTTTTTGGGGTCTTTTAGATACGGCGGAGGGCCGAAAAAATTGTCTTAAATATCTGCTACATATATTTCTTTAATAGCGTAGACAGACGACACAGTTAATTTGCATTAACAGTCTTAATTCAAATTAACTTGTGAATTATCCATTTTTAATGCGCATTAAGTTAGACGTAAATACACAAAATCAAACTGAATTTATACTGCATTTAGCTATTTCAATATGGCAACATCGTCGAAAATCAATAATATGTTATCAAATTGTTTACTATTCTAAAATAAGAAGAAGACAATTGTAAAATTAAAATAATAAAAATAGATTTCCACAATTGCCTTTCTCTTATTTCAGAGTGTCCCACTGAGGTCCCCACATGTAGCAACACGTTCAGGTTGATGGTTGCTAGTGCATGAACAAGTTTTGCATTATGAAACAGTTTCAGCAAAAGTAATTTCAGCTTTTTTTCAAAGAAATATTGTTTTTTCAGCAAATGCCAAACAAATTTTTTCATAATTAAATAGTTGTTGACAAACAAACAGCTGTTATCTAAATGCAGTTTAAATGCAGAAACTGTCGTCTGTCACGGTAAAATCTTAATTCACATTAGTGAGTTTTTAATGCGCATTAACTCTGTCGTCTGTCTACGGTATAATTTTTACTATTTTTTTCTTTAAAATACCGAAATTCTTAAAACGGAGAAAATGTGTTTTAAAATTAGATTTTTTTTATAAAAGTGCCCACTGTGACGTTATTTACCGTGTGATAGTAAAAAAAACTTTCTCTGTGTTTAAGTAACATATAGGGCTAAAAAATATGAAACTTTTTAGAAGATCAGTGATTTGTGTTTTTATAAGTTTTTACTTAAACCTATTTTTTTTTTAAATTGCCCGCTTAAATGAGTAAAATTTTATTTATGCATTAAGTTCTGTTTCCGGATCATAAAAAAATTATATATAGTTCCGAAAAAAAATATAGGAATTTTTCAAGAAAAAAAAAAAACGTAAAAAGCTTATCTCTTTAGGAAAGAGATAACTGCTTTCAAGTTTTCTTAATTTTATTTAGAATTTTATCACAAATCCCTATAACTAATATTTTATAAATTTTTTTTTGACCCTCCGTCATATTTAAAACACCTGAGCAATATTAAAAATATTATAATAATAAACAGATACATATATCGTCACCTAAAATCCAAAACACCGTAACTAAAAAAAAATTTAAATCGATTTTTTTGTATTGATTATTAACCAAAATACAAAAAACTCGAGAACCACTAGTCCGAATTAGCTGAAACAAATTTAAAAAAATTAACCCTCTATTACTAACCTCTGGGTCGAATCGACCCAGACACGCAAACATTTTAAATTAAAAAAAAACAAGACGATATTTTAACTTAAGATATATGTATGTGTAATCTAAATTTGTTTATATTTAAACGTTTATAAACAATAATAATAATAATGCATATAAAATTATTTAAAAAAACAGCCTGGGTCGACTAGACCCATAGTTAGCAATAATGTAACAAAGATTATGGGTCGATTACATATGGGTCAGTACATAACTGAAAAATTCTTGCTTTAGTCATACCAATTTTTCTTTCTAACATTTTCCAATGCACTTTATTTGACGTCAATATCTTAAAAAATCATAATTATACGCAATTCGGCTGGATAACTTTTTTCACTTTTTTTTTAGCTATGTTGTAATGAATACAAACCTAATTTCAATTTAAATATATAAGTTGTTTAACACACCATTGTATATTAAAATTTAACAATAAAAGACTAAAATCTACCAAAAGAAGTATACGTTTTATCAATTTACAATTCAGGGTCGATAAGACCCATGATTTAAGGTTAGTAATGCAGGGTTAAGAATTAAGAATTACAATTCCTTTAATCTGTTCATACAACGTTTCGCAACAGTTTCGCAGTTATAAATAAATGTATGAAGAAAAAAACTATTTTTTGCCTAAAAAATTTAATTTGTTTTATTTTTAATTCATAAAAAATTCAAAACGGCAAAAAGAGTGTCAAGTCCTATTACTTTTACGTAAAGTCACATAACCTATGAACAAAATGAGACATAAATCATGAAAATCGATAAACGCGTTTCGCTTTTTTTCACAATTAAGTAAAGGTATGAATTTCAAAAATTTGCTCGAGATATGCACAAAATAGCGGTTCTCGAGTTATGACCAACAAAAGAGCCTAAAACGTGACAAATTCCGTATACGATACTTACTAACTTCAAATTAGTTTTTAAATTATGACCAAACGAATGATGCAGAAGTTCTTCTTTTTGGGGCTAATTTCATAAATTCATTATTCATTATTATTCATTATCAGAATTGAGTCCCGAAATCATGTGTTGTACTGTGTTATGTACACAACATATTAATCAAGGCTTGTCCGCAAGGAGTTATAGGCATTTAATTCTGACAGTTATCATTTACATTTGTATAGGTTTCAGTAATCAGTTTAATTTCAGAGAGAATAAGTGATTGGCCTATAGCTCTCCTAGGCTGGTGCTGGGGCTGCCAGCTTAGCCCCCAGCCTGGCTTGGTGAAAGTCACTAGCAAACTTAGCATATATGCCTACTTCCCAAGACGTCACTTTTAAGACCATTTGGACATGCTAGAGACCGCCGCTCGAATTCGCTTCCACCTCAACAGAGGTGGTCCCCAGGGAGTACCACGAGGAGGCCACTGCCGTAGCAATGGGATCAGCACGCTGAACTACGAGTCGACTTGGAGTGACTTACTAAGGATAGTGGGAACATTTTACCTTATACTTGTCAGTATTAAAGATGATAAGTCTTACTAAGCATTTTACCTTATACACTCCCATACGGCCCTATGTTCCACTGGGAATTAAAGGATTAAATATAATTCTGACAGTTAGCCAAATTGCAAAATAAAGTAAATCAGATTTTAATTTTTTCTACTTGAATTTAACTACAAAACAAGTTTCAAAGTTCCATTTTAAGTCAACCTCAAATATATACAACTAATTAATTAATTTGTTAATTTCCAAATGACTTGAGGAGCTCACATTAATGCCAGTAACACACAGTTTAAAAGCCAAAATGGAAGCGTTGAAATACATACGACCGACATCAGCCAACAAATTAAAACAATCAAAAAGACGTGTGCTTCCAGGCAAAAGTAAATACATATTTCTCTGCTGTAATAAACATAAAAATTAACGATACTAAAAGGTTATAAAAGACATATGAAACTATTTCTCTTTTTATACCCTACACCACAATAGTGGGGACGGTATATTGGATTTGTGCTGCTGTTTGTAACGCCCAGAAATATTGGCCCAACAGCCACCTTAAAGTATACCGATCGACTTAGAATCACTGCCTGAGTCGATTTAATGATGTCCGTCCGTCTGTCTGGCTGGCCGGCTGTTCATGTAAAGCTTGTGCGCAGAGTACAGATCGCAATTTTAAAGATATTTCGATAAAATTTGGTACATGATATTTTTCAGCCCAAAGACGGATGGAATTGAAACTGGTGGAAATCGGTCCTTTATTTCACCTGGCCCCCATACAAATGGAGGAAATTGGGGTTTAACGATCATAAATGTTTGAATTATGAAAGTATCTAAACAAATTTCACCACAAATGTTTGATAAATGAAGCTAAATCACATCTACAAACTTTGTAAAGATCGGTTCATAATTAGTCGTAGCTCCCATATACGGCCCACTTCCGAAAATCACTCTTTTAAAAATGTCGGTATCCAAATAATATTGAATACAAATAAGTTTCATATGTATACAAATAATATGGTTCAATTTTATGATGATCGATCCATAAATAGTCGCAGCTTCTGAAAATCACTTTAACAACCATTAAAATCTTAAAAAATATTGTTATCCGAATAAAATTTAACAAAAATGAGTTTCATATATACAGAAATGCTGACACCTAATTTTATAATGGTCGGTCCATAATTAGTCAAAACTCTCATATACGACCCTCTCCGTAATTCACTTTAACCACCATAACAGAGAACAGAAAGAGACCATTCACATTTGCTAACCATTCGCAAATTCATTGATTTTGCATTGCTCGACAATAATAAAAATGTGCATTGCTGTTTGTTTACTCATTCCTTATTACTGTTTGCTACTTTACATTCCCTTTTTGTTATGCGGTTATGCATCAAGCAACGAAATAATTCAATGCCACATGAAAAAACTAAAAACATTCACACCATTCATCCAGTATTCGTTGCTTTCAGTGAATGAAAACATAAAGAGCAAAAACAATACAAAACCTAATGAGAAAATAAATATTTTTTGGTTGTTGCTTTATGTGCGATTTGTTGACAGTAAACTAGTAAAGTTTGATATTTTTTGTTAGTATGTACAACTTATACAATCAGCATTGAAACCATTCATACCAATCGTTAAGTATTCGTTGCTTTTGGGAGTATACGTTTACATTTGTACAAGACGTGCAATGCAAGCATCATTTTTCGTTACACTCCGTTTTGTGAATAATGGTATGTATTGCTTTACGGAATTGATTTATGTTGTCAACATGAGGGTCGTTTTTTGTGATTGTATTCAAAATCTAAAATTAACCAATCAATCCGTTCTCTGCACCATAAATCTATTAAAAGTATTTATATCGAGATAAAGTTTAACATACATAATATTTATATTCACGGAAGTCATGGCACTAAATTTTAGGATGATCGGTCCAAAATATGTGATAAATCTGTTTTATTTATATACTGGGTGTAGGGTATTATATGGTCCGGCTTGACCGACTATACTTTCTTAGTTGTTTTTTCCAACATTTGTGGCTGATATTAAAAACAGTTTTATGGCTTCAATGTAAAACTTGCTGAAAGTATCTGTCTCTAGTGCCAGTTATGACTTTTTCGATATATTTTTCTAAATGACTTTGGTTTAGATGTAAATGCAAAATATTGTGTAGGTAAAACAGAAAAGAAAGTAAAAATAAAATACTTTGAAACACTAAATAATTGTAAAAATTTACGGCTAAAAAAATCTTTTACTTTCTCTGCCACAATAATACGAATCATAATAATTCACGTTGTATTAATTACAATTGAAGACTTTGATGATTAACAAGCCGTATGATGTTAGTTCGTCCATGTACACAAACTTGTGTCTTTAATTGTGATTAAAACTACTGACTGACCATTAATGATTTCAAACGTTGGTCACAGCTGTATAAATAGTAGATGGAGTAAAATTAAGGGGTATTTGCTGGAATTAATAACATTTACTTAAAGGAATTAATGTTGCTGTTGCAGATTAGATGTTTTGATTGTATTTTATTCATGGTCCTTTAAGTCGCATTGTTTTTATTGTCTAAGAATGTTTGTGGAATTATGATTAAAGTTGCAGATATTTGTTTTTAAAGTTTTAGTTTTTCGATTATAAGATGTTTGTTGCCATTTTGTAGTTGATAAAATTATTGATATTCACTAAATTTCTTTGTTTCAACAAAGTAAACTGTTGTAAATGTTGTGCAGTTATTTTCCACTAATCTTTGTCAAGGTTTTTCTTTTCCTAATTTGAAAAACAATGCAGAAAATTTATTTGTTAAAATGCAGTCGTAGAAAATCAACTTGATTTTGCAAAAGTTTTTAGCAATTGACATTGTTTAGGTGCAATCATTTGGAAAGTATTGAAAAGCAATGTACATTAAGAAGCAAGAAAAAATAAATAGAAACAATAGAAGCGAAACGAAAGAAGATGTTACTATCCGCAAGTATCAAAAAATAGAATCTAAATTAAAGAGTTGTTTTATATTTGCTTCCAGCTTGGATACCGTTACGGTTTCGCTGCCGTTACCTCTAAAATATTACTCAACTTATTATGGTTTATTTTAATTGAATTTCATCTCCATAACAATATTTATAAGAATCATATTCCAGTTATAAACAAAAATTTACTCTTTGTTTATGTTTTTGCAGCGTGTAAACATAAAGCGATTTCTTTAACACACAATAAATTAAGTACAAAAAAGCCATAGGCAACTGATTTTTGACAGATTTCCGGAAATAGACTTTTAGCCCCCATCTACGGTCAAATATGGACCGATGCAAACAAAATATTGTTTAGAGAGTTCACTTTGCATGAACTTATTATTGCAGAATTTTGTATGGATACGGCTTTACTATGGTCCTTTATGTATCATAAAGCCATATTCCGGGAAGAAATTTGTATGGGGTCTATGAGAAATGGTGGACCGATTCCTACCATTTTCAACAGGACTTGTCCTGCTATAACAAAAATATTTTTAAAATTTTTGTTTTAAGATTCTCTTTAATAGCATATTATCTTTATATTTGGTGGGATAAAACTGTTTCAATACAGAAATATTATGAATAAATTAACTTCTAAAACTCACTCGTTTTCGTTTTCGATTTCCATCACATACCTGATTATCTTTATTATATTTGAAGGAAATACCAAAAAATATTTGAAAAATATCGAGGTTGTCTAAAACTTTAATATATAATAACTCAGATCCTACTGGACCGATTTTACCCATTTTCAAATACCAAACATTTCAGTGGATCAAAGAAAGAATGTTTGGTAAAAATTCAAATGTTTTATTTTAAGAGAAAAGTTTTATTTAGGCTAATAGTTCGAATAATCAAGAATACTATTGTAAAGTACTGGAACAATTTGGCAAATTGGAATGCATTTTCTACCCGGCCAAGGGCGTCCTCAGCAATCTTCATTGTCCACTATCACTCTGTAAATATCATCTATTTAACTCACCGTTTTTGAGAAATAGAATACGAGAATTATCATATTTCTTTTTAACGTGTTGTGAGTAAGAACGAAATTTACGTACGTTTACAATGTGTGTGTATTCTTTATTAGTATTTATAAAACCTGTATTATTACAAATTTGTTTTTGCTTTTCTTGCTGCGTCTACTTTTTTTGTAGATCAATTAATTGTTTTATGTTTTTTTTCGAAGCTCTATCGCGACAACAACAGACTGACAAACGGACATGGCTAGATCGTGTTAGAATTTAAAAGGACCTGAAATATATAAACTTTTTGGTTCTACGACCATTATTTCGATGTATTACAAATGGAATGACAAACGCAATATACCCCACATCTTTTTGTTGGTGGGTGTAATAACATTTTCTAAATAGCTGCAATCGTTGCCAATATAAAACATTAAACGCAACCGTTATCGTTATTCTATAACTAATTAAAACCGTTACCGAAATAAGCCAAAATACCATTACCGTTAAAATACAGTTACCAAAATATTAATAAAAATATGCGTTACATTAATCTTATTACCGTTTTGAGTCTGTAGCGAACCTTGCAAGAAATGTTTAATACAAATTTGAATCATAAATACATAAAGTTTACATAAAATGGAAACGTTTGTTTAAATATTTTAAGAAAGATTTAGTTTTTAATGCAAAATATTAATCGCTAAATTGTCTAGCTTCTGTTGTACAAGGTGGCGCAAAAGTAATTCTCCTATCAGAAAATGCTATAAATTTTGCGAGGCCCCTAATGTCAGTTCTGTTTTGACATTTGTGTAGTAAACACATGCGAAATACACGTTAATAAACAATGTTACGCTACACTGCTCCAGAACGTGGAATATTGCTGACAGAACTGACATTAGGGGCCTCGCAAAATTTATAGCATTTTCTGATAGGAAGATTACTTTTGCGCCACCTTGTATTAAAAAAAATTTTGCTAAAAACGATTGGCTTTAAACTGAAAAATGAGAATTTTACAATTAATTGCCTAATACTGCCGACATTCTTAAGTATTACAATAACAAATGCTACTAAATTAAGAACAAAACTTCTGTATATTTAAAAAACATAAACAGTTTTTAACAAATTAAATTGAATTTCACGTTTTGCATGAGCAGCCATTTGTGGCTGTCGAGTAGTGTAATTTCGGGTTTTTATATATATTTCGAACATTACAAACTTTATGTACACTAGACCTGCCCTTAAAAGTAGATTTGGTTTCAATGGTTCTTGGTTTTGTTTTTTAGTAGCTAAAACTAACTGAGTGCCTGATGTCGCAAAACTGAAACTTGAAGAATGAAAAAAAAATAGAATGTGTTTATTTAAGAAGAGCTAAATGAAACTAAAAAAATTAATTGCCTGTTGTATAAAACCGTGTCTCCATTTTGATATCATTAACTGTTGCACCATACGCTGCATATTTATACCATATTTCAAAGAGTTTTTTATTGCATGGAACTACAATCATCATTGTAATTTCACTTTCTTTTGACAATAGCCTAATACTGTTTAATTGCCCGAACCTGGGGACATTTAGCATGTTGATTTCTTGGCTGGAAATCAATTGCAGCTTTTGAATAAGTAAAATGAAGAGCCAAAACTTTGCTGTAGAGAGGTGAAGTCTAATAAGAGGCAGCAAATGCTTTTGCATTCTTTAAGCTTTGTATAGACGATTGTCAGATCTTACAACGTTGTCCGAAAAATGTTTAGAAAATGTCTAACAACAATGTGAACTTACAATTTTTGTGTTCCAACGTTGTAAGAAAAAGCTTTTACAACTTATATTTTGCTAACCATTTTTCAATGCCAGTACATTGCTAGAGCTGACAACATTGTATGATCTGACAACCGTTTATACATAGCTCTAGTTAAAGATGTGTACTTGAGATTACAGCAGCAAATTGCGCATTTTAATTTTCTTTCTTCAAGTTTCTTATAATGCAATTTTTTTGAATTAGAATTTTTTGCAATCATTGAACTCTACAATTTCGTATTTTCATGCAATCTCCACACAATATTCTTTCTATTTTGATTGTCATTGCACTTATACAAATATATTTTTGATTGATTTTTGAATTGTTTTATTGAATAGCAGAGTAATTAAAAAAGTAAAGTTTGCCACCGGGTTTTAAAAAAACCTTTTACAGTGGGTGGCCAAAATATTAATTACACTATATTAATTAAGATTTAACCGCTTTTAATACAAATATAAATTTATTTCTTGTACCAGATGTTTTCGTATTTTAATTCTGGTAATACTGTTAAATATTTTGTGCAGTGTCAACAATAATTGGTGACATTAGAGTGCAGTTGTAGATCATTATCTGTCATTCTGCTCTGAAGTGTGAAATATGCAATTTTGATTAAATTGATTAAAGTCTGGCATCACGATGAAGAACTAAAAGAAAATGTTCAAAAAGGCTGCAAGCTGTAATTGATGCCAAAGAAGGATCTACGAAATATTAAGATTTTTTTTTTCAAAAAATTTTGTAATATTCCCTTTCCTCAAATAGATATTTTTAAAACAAAAAAAATATTTTCAATTGAATTAGAAATACTTAATTTACCTAAAAGAACAAATAAAAGGATAAATTTCCACTATTTTAAAATGTTATACGGCTTCAAACTAAACAATTTTGCATGTGTAACTAATAATTTGGCGACCCACTGTATAATGTGATCGGATTTTATGTGAACAATGGTGTGTTAAAATGCATATAATTTGTTTGATTTTCATTTTACATTCTTGTTTTATACCTTGTTAGAAAGAGAGAATTTTCTACAGAAGATTACACTAATTTCAAACGTTGAAAAGATGTTATTTAAAAATCAAAATAAGTAACATTGTATTGGAAAGTGTTCTCATTATCCGGTTCTAGCTACTAAAAAACCCATCCAAATCAAATCATTTTTTTATGGGCAGATCTAATGCAAACATACATATATGCAAGTTTTTCCAGCTTTACTACAATGATGACTTTTTTTTAATTTTTCTTTTGACCAACCAAATAACTTTTGCAAATTTGTAAGTGTGCACTTTCACCCAAAATCTAACGAAAATTACAAAAAGAAAAATTCATACAAAGTTGTCAATATACACCGTCAATATTTACCCACAGCCATAATTTAAAGCACATTAGTATGTGTTTAGAACTTTTGCAATGCACTGTAATGAATTTTCGATAAACTTTCTCTCCATATGAAAGAAGTTTGATTTGGTTTATGTTGGTTTACAACAACTTTTGCAGCTTCCACTTTGTTTCCAGACTAATTTTATTTACAAATTATGATTTATTGGTTTTTAATTTACTTATATACTTGTTGTTGTGTAGTGTATGAAGAAACCATACAATTTTAAATAATGAAAGAAATTTACTTAATGCAAAATATATGAATATTGCAAAGTGAATCAACCCAAAATGGAGGCTTAAATATTTCTCCTTTTTGATTATATTAAAATTTTAATAATTTTATGTAGTTCTAAATATCATATCGTTTATGATTTACCTTTAATTAAATTTCTAAATTTAGACAATTAAGAGTTTTTTGCAAAATTAGGTTCTAGTGTCATTTATTTGATCATTAGGTTGTCGCTGGGGGAAACGTGTTAATGGCATTATGTGTCGACTTCTTGAATGTATTCGATAATTCTTTAGAGTTCCAATATGTCGCACGTCTTCACAAAAAACAAAAAGAGAACTTAACTAGCAAATCGGAACCACAAATAAGCATTTAGCAAATTTTTTGAAACAAATTGAATAAAAATTGTTGACAATCCAAATAATGTTTATTCACTAAAAAGAACGAAATATTTGGAATTATCAGGTATCTTACATAATTCGATCAGAGTGGTTTCAATGCCGTATTTGGAAATCGATCGTTATTAGCGTTCTCTAAATTCCGATTGATTTCGTTTATTTCCAAAAAAATTTTAATTCTTGACTATTAACTTAAATATACAGACCAATCATGAATAAAAATTCCGCGGGAGTTTTTTCCCTTTTTAGTTTTTTAACATTGAATTTGAATAGGAAAAATGGGAAAAGGGAAAAAACTCCCGCGGAATTTTTATTCATGATTGGGCTGTATAGTAACGTTGTGTAAACCAAAGCAAAGCACATACATATTATTTTTATAATAAAAAGTTAACAAAGAAATTTTAAATAAAAGTGAACAAAATTTTTTAAAAATGCGCGGAATTAAATGAACACAGTTGAAAGCAGTTGAAAAGCTACGAAGAAGAAATTTAAGGGATACCAACTTTGAAATTTTTAACCTTTTATTTAAATATCAATGAGATAATTCAAAAAAAAAAAAAAAAAAACAATAAAATAATAAAATTAATTATTTAATTGTCATTATAAATTATTAGTATGAGTTTTTTCAGTATGAAAAATAACAATTACACTTTAGAAATCTAAAGAGGTTCCATTCCGAAAAAGAATTCGTTTTTCGCTTTCTAAAGACTTAATTTACGGAATCAAAACCACTTTCGATCGGCATTGAGTTCTGTGACATGGCTGGATATTACAAATAACTATTTATAAAAAATAGCTTACATATGTTTAACCTTCCCTTAAATTCAACAATAAAAATTTAGTTATAAAAATTTCATTTGAAGATGATTAACAAAGTTGTTGGAAACATTGGAAATTAATAAAAGATAACAAAAATTAAAAACGAACAAGAGTTTTTATATTTTTAATAAAAGAGACCTCAAGCCGAATTAATAAAGTAAAAAGATTTTTATAGGTATAAGTGTTGATCGACCTTTTTTTTGTTTGCTATTAATAGTTTATATAGTTTCCTATATGCAGGCTTTCAAGGTCATTAATTTAATGTAAATAAAAGATTATTTATTTCATTTTCTATTAAATCCGACGTTTCGTTGGTATTCTTTCCAACTTCTTCAGGGATTTGAGTTTTTTATTAAAATAATAATCTTTTTTGTCAGTCTTTACATCAACTTATGATTTATATCACAGTAGTTTTTTGTATATGTGGACAACACAACACAAAACTTAAAATATTTAAAAAAATTAATGTAAATTAAAATATAAATATATCACAGAAAATTTGTGGTTTTTTCCCTTGGTCACAGTTGTTATTAGTACTAAAGTATTACAATATTTAGAAAACATAATAAATTCGGAACACTAGATTTCTAATAAAAATAGTTTCATTTAAATGTAGATTTGTAAAAGCTATATTTCCTACAATTTATGATATTTTTGGTCAAGATAATGATTTAAGAATTTTTCTGCTTTCACGATTTTGGAAGAAGCTTTGGGTCACCATCCAGTTGAAAAGTCACTTCAATACACATGCTAGACGTTGTACAAAATCTACAAAATCGGGAAGATAAGTTTGCAAAATAAGCAGATAGTCGTCACCTTTCCTCATTATTAATTCGATTCTTTACATGGTGGTATTTTGGACCACTGCAATTCCATATCATGACGTTACCATGCTTAACTGTTTCTATACATGGTGTCTTTAAATTCTCTGGCCTGTTCGGCTCCGGCAATATTTTTTTTTTTTTAAAGAGAAGCAACACTCAGACAATTAATATGCCTATATATAATTGCGTTACTTTCTTTGGAAAGGGGATATATTGAAGAAGTAAAGGTGGTGAAAGTAGAAGAAAGCCTTTTATCACAACTCTGCAATTGCGCATTATGTTTGTTTTAGTGTAGCATTGCAGCGCCTCTGGTGGTGAGTAGGCGCATTATTTTGAAAGCTTGATTTTATAGCCCTTATTTAATTATTTTGCTTCGTTGGCGTTTGAATGCTATACCACCGAAGGAGGGCGCTGTGATAAATATTAGTTATAATGGATAGAAAGAAAACTAATAATTCTCAGAAACTGATTTTGTTTGAGTGGCAGCGGCTGGGAATCGAATCCGGACTCTAAATACCAACTCATGCTTAATGATCAAATGCGCTAACCAATTAAGCTCAGCACCCTCGAAAATGATTAAATTTTGTTTCATCTGACAATATTTTACTTTTCAAGTCATCTCAATTTCTGTAATCTCTAGTAAACTTTAACCGTGTGTTAAAATTTCTTTGGTGACAATGCTGGTTTTCATTTGTTTACTGCTAACATGCAACCAATATCGCGAAGAGCTCGTCTTGCTGTTGATGGACTAACGTGTTTACCTATTGATATAGTAGCATCTTTTGGTTGTCTCTTTTCATTTGTGTTATCATCAGGCGTTAATAGCATTTTGGAATCTCTCATTTGTGGGTTGGAAACAATATAACGCCTTTTTTGACTCTTATAAACACTTAATTTAAGCGGTTTAGCTATTAATCGCGTATAATAGTTACTTTTTGTCATTGTTAGAATATTGTTCTTAATGGCTCTTGACAGTTTCTTCATTATTTATTTTAATTTTATTTGTGTTGGATAATTTGCAAAAAGTGTTTACCATATGTAATTAATTTAAAAAATGTGTTTTAAAGTCATAAATAAATTAGTAATAATTATTTATTCGATTATTTATTGTAAATTATTTTGCAAAGCATTAACCCTAAAATAAATGGCAAGAAACATTTTACAATTTTCTTTATTAGTTTTATTTTTATGCAATAAAATGTGAACATGTAAAATGATTTTAAACGTAATCCGCAACCGAATAATCGGTCGAACTCTTGAATTATCAACAATATTTTAGATAATTATTTCACATTCTTAAGATTTATTGCAAATTCAAATTTATCCAAAAAAAATAAACCTAAACACTCGAATTATTTTCATTTGTTTTTTTCTCTTTCGTTTAAGCTTCTTATTTACAATTCATTAAATTTATTTAAGAACTACAAAAGTTCGCAATACAAAAAGGCAAAATTTCGTAATAATTCTTTAAACTAATTTTGTATGCATGAAATACGAAAAGTATATATTTAAAGCAAACTGCAAACGACTTGAAGGACTAAATAAAACTCAAACCTCCTCAAATCGTCAAAGATGTTTATATGTATTATTAACAAGGATAAGGGACACAAAATCACAATAACATTAACAACAGTGGCAAAAACAATTTAAAGTTGCATGGGGAAATCAATAGCAAACATTTGTGGTAACAACCAAAATAAAAATTACACAATATTGTGGTGTAGGATATAAAAAGAAAAACCATTTAATGCAACATGCGAAAACAACAAGAACCGCGGATAGAATATAAAATAATTGTTAACGAATTAAGTTTATAATAAAACGAAGTAAAAGCAACCAAAAAAATTAAATAGGAAAAGAATATACAAAAGAAGTATTAAAAATATTTTGTATATTTAACAAACAACTTATAAGCTGTGGAAAGGAAAGCCGTTTTAATGCCAACAACAGTCAGTCTCAAATATTTTGGTTGCATGAAAATCAAGATTGCCAGCACTTTCAGTGGCAGTAAACATTTTAATCCATATTTCTTGTGATGTGGCAGACAATTTAAGAGATAATAGTTACCATTTATACTTATACTCACTCACACACAGACAACATCCTAGACTTTTTTTTTTTTTTTTTGGAAACAGTTTTTAGTTGCTGTGTTATCCTTATATGTTTATATACAGAGTATAAAAAATACATGGAAAACAATATCACGAATTAAACAGACAACAGGGACTAAGAGCCGGCAACAAAGTGCCTGCATTTGCAACACTTACAGTGTTGGAAAAGATTATAAGAACGATAATTCTCAATTTATTTTTGTTAATACATATTTCAATAAATGAATATATCGTCAGCTAAAATCCAAAATCCAGTTTTTACAAACATGTAAAATTTTTTCAAAAGTTTGGGGAACAACTCTATTAATTTATGAGAGAAATTGTGTATTAATATTTTGTTAGTGTTTCATAACTATAATAACATTTTATGATAAATAAAGAATAATACTAGACAAACAAAAGTATAACTGTTATTTATTTATTATTTATAAAATTCCGCGATGGTCGTACCTTAAGCTAGATTTACACGATTGAAATTTTCTTCAAAATTGCTCTTCAAAATGCTTCAAACTCGTGTAAACAGCAAGATTTCTTCAAAATTTACTTATTTAATAACTATTAATAACTATTAAATAAATAAATTTTGAATGATTTTTGTTGTTTACACGAGTTTGAAGCATTTGGAAGAGCAATTTTGAAAAAAATTTCAATCGTGTAAATCTAGCTTTAGTGATTTTGAAAAGGATCAAAATTTTTAATTTATGTAAAAAGTGGTCTAAGTTTTCAAGCAACTGCCAAAAAAATTAACCAGTCACATGTTGTAGTAACAAAAAGTGGCGGCCCGAAAAAAGCTTTCTGAACGGAACAATCGCAAAATTATAATCTCAGATTATTAATGAATGTTAGATAAATGTGTTGAAATCAGTCATAAGTACTGCTGAAAAAATCTCAAACGAACTAGACTTGTGTTCGCTAAAAGAAACTTACAGAAACTTGTAAGCCGATACTCGTTGTTAATAGCTGAACTATTTTAAAATATTAATATATTTTCCTAGTTCCAACACAATGCATTGCATAAGTAGGGGTCATCCCCTGATGCTGGTCCAAGAAAAAAAAAAAAAAAAAATATTAATTAGAGATGGAATATATTTGTAAATATATTTGTTTAAGGTGATTTTTTCCGATAAGAAAAAATTCAATCTTGATGGTTCAGGTGGTTTTAACAGCTATTGGAGCTATTTGCGTTTCCAAGCACCAAAATGAATTCTCTTGATTGCACAAAATTACTAGATCAGAAATTAGTGCCATTTTAGCAAATAGTAATGTAAAACAATTATTTTTTACAAAACAAGGCACCTTTACATGTAAGTCGTCAGAGAAAGGGTAGCCTTCGAAAAATATTAATATACTTTATGGTCCGCATATACTCCAGTTTAGAATCCAATTAAAAACATTTCAGGAATATTAAGACCTCAAATTTATGCCGAAAACGGAATATATGAAAGCATACATACGAGGTCTGATAAAAAAATAACCGTTATTTTTCAATTTCGTGAGTTACGTATGTTCGATTTTCGTATTTTTTTTTTTTTCTGTTATGTTGGTACACATGTCTGTTATATATGTTGGTAATATCAGCCATTTTCGATAGTCAATTTGTTTTTGACAGATTAAAAGGTTAGTCGTGTTTTGGTGTGCTCTTCGATTCTTTACTATTCGACAAAATCCATCAAAGGAACTGTATTAAGTTTTGTGTAAAAAATGAAATTAAATGCGCAAAGACATTTGAAATGTTGACCGTGGCGTTTGGCGAGTCTACTATTAGCAGAACACTAGTTCAATTGTGGTATAACCGGTTTAAGGAAGGCCGAGAAGATGCCACTGACGATTCTCGTCCTGGTCGCCTAGGACGTCAACAACCGATGAAAACATTGATGCAGAGATGTTGCTAATGATGTTGGCATATCGTTTGGCTCATTCCAAGCAATTTTTACAAAACCGTTAGCATGCCTCAACCACCGCATTCGCTGACTTTTCCTCTTCCCAAAACTAAAGACACCGATGAAAGGAAAGCGTTTTGCTACGATTGAGGAGATAAAAGAAAAATCAAAACAGGAGCTGTTGGCGATACCAAAAAGCGCGTATCTGAGGGAGATTACTTTGTAGGTGAAAAAATTTAAAATAACGGTTATTTTTTTATCAGACCTCGCACATATATCACCTAAAAGAAGCTGCTATAGATGCTTGGACATCTATATCTGAAGATATGAGAATAAATCTGGTGAATAGTATGTCTGATCGAATTTTTGCATTGATTCATAAAAGGATGCCTAACACATTATTAAAGTATACATTTTTTGTGAATATTAATATTTTGAGTTATTTTAATTGCAATGTATTTATAGTTATGAAACACTAATTAATTTCTTTATACAGTTTCAAGAGATAAAATAAACAATTAAATTTTTTTGTTAAATTATATATTTATTATTATCTATTTAACTCCCTAGACACAAAGCGTTTATGTTAACAGAGTCATGTTAACTATTTAACAGAGACAATGTTAAACATTCAAAATTCGATATATAACTTTACTAACGGGTTGTCATATGGCGTCATCTATGTTTGCAATGATGATTGCAAAAAATTAAATTTATTGATGACAACCCGTTTTCATACAATTGCCAACAATTTGGGCAATTTGACAACAAAAATGACATAGTGAAAACGCGCCCTAATGATATTTTAACACAAAAACAGTCCGAAAAAAATTAAAAAAAAATCAGCATCTTTAAAAAATGTCTCAGAAAATTTAAATAATTAAATATATTACACTAAAAACATTTTTTTAATAAAGATTTTTCAAAAAAATCACTTCTAAAATTTGGTCCTTTTTCTTACAATTCTTTGAGAGTGGGCGGAAAACAAGTATTGGAAGCGATTCCTGGTATGGTCTAGATAAATGCCTTATACTCAGAAGTTTTAAAAATTTGCTTTTTTTTTAAATTATATCGGGGTTTCGGAAAAATCATAGATACTGTTTTTTTGAATTTTTTTGGACTGTTTTTTGCGTTTAAATGTCATTAGCAAAGTTATATGTATATCAGATTTTAAAACTTTAACATTGTCTCTGTTAGATAGTTAACAGGATTCTGTTAACATAAATGGTTTGTGTCTAGGGAGTTAAATTTAAAATTTATCTTCACGCACATAAATAATATTTGTTTTTCATTTACGTTTCATTTACATATACATATGTTAAACTGTTTTACTTTTTCTGTAACTTAGAAAATTTACAAAAGTTAAATGTATTTATAGTTATGCAACGCAGTGTATATGAATGTACATACATATATAAAAAAAATATGAAAATTACTGTGATGTTACTACATTTTAATGTTTGTTTTTGCAACTGGCAACTGGTTTTCTTACGCTTCGCCAGCTGCTATTGCTGCTGCAAGAGTCACTATCATAAGCCAGCAAACAATAATAAAAAATATAAACAAATTACTGTGGTAAAATGTTTTCCTCCATTCGTTTAGTATTCGCATCAACAGCTAGAATGTTAAAAATGAATATTTTTTTGCACTCCGCCTTAATTGTCATCCAGCAAAGGATTATTATCCTTTATAGTTAGTTGCCTGTTATAATGCACGTTTTTTGTTTGTGTGTTTGTTTGTTTTATTTGTCAATTGCTATATTTTTTTGTTGTTGTATTAGACCCTCATTCCATAACATCGCTTGAAGTGTTTGTATGCTGCTTACTTGATGTCTGGAAATTTTGAAACTACATAGTGCTTTTACATACAATTTTTGTGTATTTTTTTTAGTTTGCCCAACATTAATGTTAATATTTTTTCTGCGGTTTTTGCTTTTGTTGCACATTAACGCTTTCGAAATTGTTGAAAATCAAATTAGCATTATTCTTTGGATCGCATAGTTGTGGGACTTTCATGTACATAAATATAATTATACATATATACATACATATGTATATGTGTGCATCTACAAATGCATGGCTCCAAACGAAAATAAAATGACCAACAAGTATTTTGAAAATGTTTAACATAACATAAAGTTTATCTGTCTATACACATAATTCTGTTATGTTATGTTATGGATGGATCTGACTGATTCGTTGTTAATCTAAAATTTATATTTTTAAACTGGGCAAAGAATAAGAATAAACCCACATTCTATGTTAAATAAAATTAGCATTAGCTATTAATAATAATAATATGTAATATCTATAACCAGGCAAAAACTTTGGCTTGAGGAGTGATTATCTAACTTCGTTAGAATTTCTATAATTTTCCAAAATATGAATTTATGATTCAAAAAAGTATTTAAAAATTCAAAAATTATTTGGTATGACTCACTACAAACATGCATTTGCATTAAAATCGCAGCCCTGTTAATGATAATTACAGGAAATGGTTGCAAATGTTAATGTTAATACGATCTTACTTTGTTTAATAATATTACAGAGATAAGCTAGATTTACACGATTAAAATTTTCTTCAAAACTATTAAATAAATAAATTTTGAAGAAATTTTGCTGTTTACACGAGTTTAAAGCATTTTGAAGAGCAATTTTGAAGAAAATTTCAATCGTGTAAATCTATCGTTACTTGTTTTAATTTTGCAAAGTTTTCCAAAAGTGCTGGTAGAAAAAACTATATTTTTTAAAGTAAAGAATTGTTCACATAAAATCCGGTTGCATAAATGTTATAAAATTTATGTAACAAAAAATCTGATTGAATATTTGTGAATCATACATTGATACTCATTTATTAATATTTGAGAAAAACTAATATTAATTTCCTCTTATAAAAATCCGCGTTTTGAAGGATGATCCTATTAACCGTAGCACAACATCCATTGATCCATCTGAAATGCAGACTTATTTCAAAATGCTAACACTTTTTTACTGTCAAGAACAACAGTAACATTTCTTTGACAACAGCCCGAACTGGGGGCAATTAGGGAGTTTCATAATGCATTTTAAAATTTACTGAAGAGTGCAGACGTCTATTAAGAAGCAGGAAACATTTCTGCATGCATTCTTTTATATAAATATCTATGGGCATATTTAAAGGGTGACTAAACGGGTGCATTTTAGACCATAACTGAAAATTACTTACGAAAAGGCAGTGGACGTATCGATAATGAAGCATAACATATTTGCGCGAAATATTCTTTCTTGGTTTCATTGCATATTTTTGCTATTTGTTGCTAACGAGATTTAACTAAGATTTTATATCATCATTTGCTGTACTTTTTGAAAATTTAAGCTTTTTAGAAATGTCGGATTTTTGTACTTTATTTGAACTTTATGTGAATTTTTTTAAATTTCGTAAAATAAATGGAACTTACCAACAATTAGAAACATATTTACATTACATATTTAAACTTGTATAGTAACTTACCTGAAAAGAAAAGAAAAAAAAATCAATAATTATGAATGTAGCAAATACTGAAAAAGTTTTGTAAAAACTATAGTGATTCCGAAATTATATGCAAAAATAAAATATTTTACAAACTTAATACACTGCGTTGCATAGCCATAAATACATAAAACTTTTCTCAGGTTTGTAAATTAAAAAAAAAGTTAAACATTCTAACCTAGAATTCTGTGAAACGAGCAAAAAAGAACAACCAATAATAATAAAAAAAAAGTAGATTGAAACATTCCACCAACTTAAAATACCAATATTCACAAAAGACTTTTTTCGAATCAACTCAAAAATTCAATCAGACATAGTATTTATACCAGATTTATTATTATATCTTTATATGTATACAGATCTCCAAGCATCTAAGACTCTTTATTGTGTTACTGGCACAGTTTATAATTCTGCGATTGTCTCGTTCGGAAAGCTTTTTTGTCACGCCACTTATATTTTTCCCATAATAATCCGCATTATTTGCAAATTTAAATTGAAACAAATATTAAAGTATAATCGGTCAAGCCCGACCATATAATACCCTACACCCAGTATATGTATAAAACAGTTTTTCAGAAATGGGCGTTATATGGTATGAGTGTCCTGATGTCTGTGAATATAAATATTATATGTGTTAAACTTTATCTTGATATAAATACTTTTAAAAGATTTATGAAGCATAAAGTGAACTACGGAGAGGGTTTTATATGGGAGTTTCGTCTAATTCAAACATTTATGATCGGTAAACCCCAATTTCGGGAGGACATTTGTATGGGGGCAAGGTGAAAAAATGAACCGATTTCCACTAATTTAAATCCTTTCCATCCTTGGGTCGAAAAAATATTATGTACCAAATTTTATCGAAATATCTTCAAAATTGCGACCTGTACTCTGCGCACAAGCTTTACATGAACAGCCAGCCAGCCAGACGGACGGACAGACGGACATCGTTAAATCGACTCATGATGAGTCGATCGGTATACTTATGGTGGGTGTTGGACCAATATTTCTGGGCGTTACAAACATCAGCACAAATCCAATATACCCTCCCCACTATGATGGTGTACGGTATAAAAAAAATTCGGACCGATATTTGATAAAACCAGACCAGCGTTTGCCAAAATGTTCAAATGTGTATAACTGAAAAACCATAAGAAATCAATAGCACACGCAAACATGTTTTTCAAAGATCTGGCCGAGGACTTTCAGAAAATATAAAAATCTTAGAAAATCAGATGGAAAACAAGAAAATTGCACGCGCTTAAAAAATTAAATGTCAAAGGTGGCCTGACTGATAAAACGTTTAATGAGTCTGACAAATTGCTGCAATTGATTGCTGTCGTAGAAAATGGATGGACGTAAATGTAAAATATATGAACGCACCTTCAGTCAATTGAACAATATTGAGCTATTGCCAAAGGAAAGTTACAGTAGTTGTAGATAATAACACAATTTTAGAGATTTGAAATAAATCACCACTATCGTGAATAAAAATTCCACATGAAATTTTTTCCCTTTTCAGATTTTTCCTATTAAAATTCATGTATGTGAAGATAAATTCGAATTTGAGTAGCACAGACAAAAACCATATCTGCTAACATTGATAATGTTACAGTCAACAGACCACTGTTAAGCACTTAACAGTCAAATTTACTTGTATTTTGAATTTCTCTAGAAGAATTTGGACAAATATCGAGTTGCACACGTATCCCACTATATAGAAAGGGTAATCCAAAGGGTCCTAAATGAGACTACATTAGTCGAATTTCTGAAATAACTTTGGAATTTGAATAAACCGAATTTGAAAAAAATGTATTTTTGAAAAAATTAACTTTGAGGATGAAATTCTCTAGAAGAATTTGGACAAATATCGAGTTGCACACGTATCCCACTATATAGAAAGGGTAATCCAAAGGGTCCTAAATGAGACTACATTAGTCGAATTTCTGAAATAACTTTGGAATTTGAATAAACCGAATTTGAAAAAAATAACTTTTAGGATGAAATTCTCTAGAAGAATTTGGATAAATATCGAGTTGCACACGTATCCCACTATATAGAAAGAGTAATCCAAATGGTCCTAAATGAGACTACATTAGTCGAATTTCTGAAATAACTTTGGAATTTGAATAAACCGAATTTGAAAAAAATGTATTTTTGAAAAAATTAACTTTGAGGATGAAATTCTCTAGAAGAATTTGGACAAATATCGAGTTGCACACGTATCCCACTATATAGAAAGGGTAATCCAAAGGGTCCTAAATGAGACTACATTAGTCGAATTTCTGAAATAACTTTGGAATTTGAATAAACCGAATTTGAAAAAAATGTATTTTTGAAAAAATTAACTTTTAGGATGAAATTCTCTAGAAGAATTTGGACAAATATCGAGTTGCACACGTATCCCAAGAGTAATCCAAATGGTCCTAAATGAGACTACATTAGTCGAATTTCTGAAATAATTTTGGAATTTGAATAAATCGAATTTGCAAAAAATGTATTTTTTGAAAAAATAACTTTTATAAATTGATACGTTTCCGTTAAATAATTGGGCTAAGAAATGTTATAGAAAGGAGTATTAAATAAATTCTGAAGTATGTAGTTGGTTTCGTTAAAAACTCTGCATTCCACCAAAATGTTAAGTATTCATGTTCTTTCTGCTCTCTCCAACACTCTTTCTAAATTTAACAATAACACATATTTTGTAGGTGTGTTTCGATGTGCATTTGCTTAAACTATAATAATAATTTTTTACTACAATTTGTTCATTTTTTTCTATGTACATACGTAATTTGTAATTGTTGCTGTACTTGTCCTGCTGTAATTCTCAGATGAACTTGACGATGTTCTCACTTTCATGGATTTGTTTTCGCTGCACGATTTTGATAGCACACTTTGTTTGTACGAGTATGTTAATAAGTGAGTGTGAGAGAGGAAGTGAAAGAACAAGGATTACTAGAAGAGTATCCTTACTATTCATTTATGGCTATTTGCATTTCAGTTTTTATTTTATTTTTTGTTTCTACACTTTTGTATTTTTAGCTTTTGAATTGCTATTTTGTGGTCTATGTTAAAGAAATGTTAGAAATTGATTTTAATCGGAATTTAATTTGCCTTGAAATTGCTGAATTTTTTGAAATGTTTCTAATTTGAATTAATTTTTATTACGCTTGATATTATATTGTTTCTTATGAGGCCATTTGTTAAATGTTTAGAGTAACTTAAAATATAAAAAAATATACTTACTATACACCATGCATAATAAGTTGGAAATTATGCTTTAAATTATTTTACTAATTAAGTAAGAATGCTAAAAATAATTAGTGAAAAAATCCATAGAGTGTGGCCAGCAGAACTTCTAAGCATTTATCATAATTTAAGCATTCAATATTAACCCAAAGTTTTCTCTGGAAATGAAAATTTGTTCTGAGTTCAACTGCAAGTTGAATAAGTGTGAATTGTATTGAGCAGAGTTGGTAAAATTCGCGTTCGTGAAAGAAATTTCATTTATTTTTTTTTCCTATAAAAATTGTTTTCGCGATTTTTATTTTTAAATTCGCATATTTATGACAATTCTTTCTTTATTTCTTTCGCGCCGAGAAATAAATAAACAACTTGTGTTTATTTCTTTCTTTTGCTATGGCGATTAAGAAATAAATAAAAAGAAAAAATCTTTCACACAAACATGTACATGTGCATTGTATAAAAATTTTTGTTTTCTTGTTTTTTTTTCTTTCTTTGCGGCAAAAAAAAACATTTTTGAAAAGGTTGTGCGACTGAAAATAATATTTTATTGCGATCATAAAAAACAACAAGTGTGAAAAAATTATCTATTTATATACGTGAGTATGTTACTCGTATGTATGTAAATATCTTTAAGAAATTGTAGCCATAGAATTATTTGATTTATTTAGGTATTGATTGTAAAGGTGGTTTTAGACGGTATGTAGTATTTCGCAGTGTACTTGTCAGTTGTACGATACATACATTTGTAATTGTGAATGTCTGTCAAAATTGGCAATTTACAGGCAGTTTATAATTTTTGCTTTCACACGTCGGTTTTTAGTTTCATGTGACATAATCTACAATAGAAGACAACAGCTGTTTTTGTTATGATTATTTTCGCGGGAGTTTTGTGTTCTTGCAAATATAATTTGAAAAAAAAAAATGGATTAAAAAAATGAAATTATTGTAACTTGCAGTTTCTATAAGATATAAAAATAAAAAAATTAAGCAAGAGTTAAAGAGAAAATGTACCATATGGTGTCAAAAATTTTTGTATTTAAGTTAAATTTTTCAATAAATATTGCAATACAAATTTATTGATTGTTTAACACAATTTTTTTCAAATATAAATTTGCTAAATCACAAACACCAATATCTTGGCGACATAAACAATTCACTTGCAAAACAGCTGGTTGCAGATGAAAATAGAACTTGCTCTAATTGAAAATTTTACACTGTAAATGCAAGCTGACCTTTGCAGAAGCATTTTTTTTTTTTGCTTTTACACAACGTGTATGCATTTTGCAGTGGAAATTTTGACAAGCACAGTGCAAAATACATACCGTGTAAAATCACCTTAAGTGTGTAGGTAAGTGAGTGCATAGGTTGCAAAAAAACATTAGAATTTGAAAAATATGTTACAATTGACGAAGAAAATAAGACTTGAATGTTTTCCAATTGTTATCTTTATTGTGCACAGGTCTAAAGATATTTTTGTTAGGAAGATGAAATACTCTTTTTGGAATTTCCTTATTATACCAATTACAAAAATAAAATGTATTTTTTGTCATTTCACACAATTAAATTATAAAAAGTCAAGCCCGCAAAATTCCTAGAATCAATTAAAGGAAAAACAATCTTCAAAAAGGTTCATGGTAATGCCATTTTATTTTTTATTTTTATTTTATTACTTTTAAAAACATATGTATGTTCATATAAATTTAAATCTTTGCAGTTTATCATGCAATTTTACAAATTTACATTTGTATTTTTCAATTGTCAACTTCTTAAAAAAATTTAACAAAAATTTTTGTGTCGAATTTTTCTTTAAAAAAAATAAAATTCGCGAAAGAAATTTAAATAGAAGAATTCAAAATTAAATTTATATCGCGAAAAAAATAAATTTTTTATTCTTATATTTAAATTTTTTTCGCAAATTTTATTTATATATAGAAATGTAAAGAAGTCAATTCGAGCATTCTCGGTACTCTGGTATTTATATAAAAAATCAGTTTTTAGTCACCCTGCAGAAGATTAAGCGTTAATTGCCTAAAAGCTACTAGTACAATTACTAGAACAAAAGGCACTAGTGCAAATGAGGTTAGAGTTTGTGAATAAAAATACTAGTGCTAATGAGTACTAGTAATTGATGTAGTACAAGTGCACCAGTTGTTGATTAATAGAATTTTTGTATAATAATTTTTAATTTTAAAATAATTTGGTATGGCTTAATAAATTTAATTTCAAATTTCAAAATTTGTGCCCTCAAACTTTATTATAAAAAATGTTTAATTTTATTTTGTATTTCTTAGTTTTTAAGTGCTGCCATACATTTAAAACCACGGTAACTGACTAAATAATAAAAAATGTATGGCAAGCATGCATAAAGAAGAAACATTTTATTTTTGTTTTTCCCCTTTCATTTAATTGTGCTAAAGTTCCCTGCAGGAGATTGAACTAGTATTAAAGTAGTATTGTACTAGTACAAAAATCACCAGTACTAGTTCCCAACTGTAAACTTTCCTATACTATCTTAATGCTCAAATTAACATTGGGTGTGTTAGGAAAATTACTAGTACCATTGGTACTAGATGAATACTAGGCTGATACTAGTACTATTAGTACTAGATGATAACTAGTACAATTGACTCTAGGTGAATACTAGTACAATTAGTTCTACATTAAGAACTAGTACTCTTGGTACTAGATGGGAACTAGTGCAATTGATTCTAGGTGGATTCTAGTGCCATTTTTTCTAGTCGGATACTAGTACAATTAGTTCTGCATTAAGAACTGGTTTACATATAAAAAAAATCCCTAAAATTGTTGGTTTTATTAAACCCAATAAAAATAATTAAATAATTTACAATTTTTATAATATTTAAAATAATTAAATAATTTACAATTTTTATTGGGTTTAATAAAACCAACAATTTTAGGGATTTTTTTATATGTAAACCAGTTCTTAATGCAGAACTAATTGTACTAGTATCCGACTAGAAGAAATGACACTAGAATCCACCTAGAATCAATTGCACTAGTTCCCATCTAGTACCAAGAGTACTAGTTCTTAATGTAGAACTAATTGTACTAGTATTCACCTAGAGTCAATTGTACTAGTTATCATCTAGTACTAATAGTACTAGTATCAGCCTAGTATTCATCTAGTACCAATGGTACTAGTAATTTTCCTAACACACCCAATGTTAATTTGAGCATTAAGATAGTATAGGAAAGTTTACAGTTGGGAACTAGTACTGGTGATTTTTGTACTAGTACAATACTACTTTAATACTAGTTCAATCTCCTGCAGGGCAGTGATAACAGATTGAGGCTCTTTTCTCATTTAAACGCTTAGTCCCAATTTACACAAAGCAATTATTTGAGCTAAGCTGATTACCTTTTGGACATCGGGGTAAGGCGAAGAAAAGACGAGTGCACACTTGATTGTACTAGCAATTCGTGTGCCTCTCCTACTTTTATTACATATGTATGTGTGTAAGAACGTGTGTATGCTCTCAAATAAAAATACGAGCGATTTAAGCAATAAAATTGTGCTGTGTGAATTACAAGGAAAATATTGTACATATGAATATTTGCAATAAAAATTACTTCATGTCAATTGGGACTTATTTACGAAGTTCTGAATTTTTGTGTCCAATTTTTTCTCACATGCTTTATCTAGAAAAATAAATTTCGCGATATATTCTTTTAAATTCAATTCGCGAAAGAAATAAAGTATGCATTCCTAAGTTAAAATTTCTTTCACGAATTTTATTTATAACATTTGTGAATCGAAATTTTTTTCTGGGTACTCTGGTATTGACTTTCTCATGCATGCATAAACGTTAGCTTAACAGCTACTCCGAAAACTGTGTAAAGAAGTTTAAAGCCAATAAGCTTAGACTCAATAAATAAACATACATTAGATATTAATCAAATTATTAGGCATTCATTTTAAAGAACACAAAACAAACAGTTGCACACATTCCTATGCAATACTTGCAAAGATTAATTTGCAAGCACAGCTGCCATTGCAAAACAGACAGTGTACATTTCATCTTGAAACTAGGAAGCCTACAGTTATAAAATATTTAACCATTACTCGTATGTACTAAGGATATATAAACACTGAATCCTTACCAAACAAGTAACACACTAATTAAAGATTCAACAACATCAAATCTCGTAATTTGGCTCTGCCAACTGGGATTGCAACAAGACAAATGCAGAAGATTATGTGAAGGAATGGGGTGAAGATGATGATGACTGAATAAAAAAGTTAATAAATTTACATAAAATAGCAGCCAAAAACTGTATTGAGTAAATTTTGAGAAATTTCAATTAGTTAGGCTACTATTGCGTATTGAAAACTTAAAAACTGGATAGAAAAATACTTGGCAGCACACCATTAAATTGTTTTAAATGTAAAATGCAAAAAATCGGTGTTAAATAATATATTAAGAAAAGCGACGTAAACCGATAAAAGGTGGTAAAATATCCAAAGCCTAAGCAGTCAAACACCTATATATAAAATCATTGTTCACATAAAATCCAGCACCGGTTGGCATCACTAATGTTTTTTTTCATAATTTCCACGAAAATCAGACATTGTAGGTTTCAATGATTGCAAAACTTTGAGCATCCAAGAACTACTGCAAATGATGTTATAAAACGATACCAGTAAATCTTATTCACCGATCGTAAAGAAAAATACGTTTTTTTTTTTCTTTTTTTCGGGATTTTGACGATTTTTTCCGAAATTCATCTGGCAGCCCTGGTTCAAAGTTGACCGTGTACTTAGTGGAATAATTTAAAATATAATCAAATTTTAAATATCAGGATATCTCTTCAGTATATTAGATGCGGATTAAAATGATTCAGTAAAACTAATAGAACGCTTTTCTTGAAAATTTGTAAGCCTTATTCCACAATAATCCATGGAATAAGATTTATAATCCGAGGTCATGGTTGAGGTATAATTGTCTGCATGTTCCTTAAACAGCATTACCGAGTCCCTATGTTAACCCCATCAAAAAATTCTAGAGTTATCACGATGCCAACATCAAAAATCATTTCGTGAAAACCAGATCTAAAGCGAATTCTTCTTGCAGAGGAATGAGAAACATAGGAAAGCCATTTTTTTTCGTAAAGTTGTAGAATGCACGCCTACAGCAAGTTAGTGATGGTTAACAAAGGTCTTCTTATGAAATACTACTGGTAATTTTTTAATATATTATTAAAAGTGTACGAATTTGGCTTTGGCCCAAATTTATAACATTTAATTTTATTTCCGTGAGTTATAGTTTTTTGTTGTTTTTATAAAGTTTAATTTTAACTTAAATCATAGGTGTTTATATTAAACAGTTTCAGTTTCAATCCAAAGTCTATACGAAGTTCAGTTTTAGCTCTTTATATAGTTCAAATTTGGCTTCAATTGTAGGTCTATAGAAAGTATAATTTTAGCTTCAATCGTTGGTCCTTAAGCAGTTAAATTTTAGCTTCAATCGTATAATCAAGTTTTGCTGCAATTGTAGGTCTATGTATAGTTTCATTTTCGAAATTTATACCCTTAAATTTATGTTTCAATTGTAGGTCTTTAGGTTTTTTAAACAATTTAAGCTAGAATAATATACCTTTCAGTCCTACAATTGGAGCTACAATTAAGCTTCAAAAGACCTACAATTGAAACATAAATGGTTTTAAGTTAATTTGCTATTTGATTCAAATAAACTATTTGTTTCGCTATTAGTCCCACGAATAAACTTTAAATGTATCTTTTGCAAATATTCTATAAACTAGAAAAACAAAATTGAAAAAATCTTGCTAGACGAGTTTTGCTTGGTACATACATATGTGTATAAGTTAATATTTAATGAAACACAAATTTTTATCGGCTATGCCAATTTTTTTATTCGGTTTATTACCTGGCTATGCCAGTCTTTCCAGTTACAACGTATGAATTGAACTAACTGTTTTTTAACAAACAATTCTAAACGATACCTTAATTTAAGTTAGTATTGCCGCACATTATGCTGTTGTCATCACTTCTGTTGTTGGTGTTGCTTAATTTAAATTAATAATATAAATAATTTGGAGCGGATGTGCATGCAGGTAGAGTTACACAGTTGAATTTGCTAGCTTTTCGATTCCATTGCAAAATTCCTGGAATTATTTAGGCAGACAGATGCTTATGTTACAGAAAATAATATAAATTATTTGGAGCGGATGCGCGTGCAAGTAAAGTTAGTTGGCACTCGCTAACTTATACAAATATTTATTATAAAAACTGAAATGTTTGCTTTATTTTATAATTTTAACCTTCTGCGACTGACGTGGTAGTCTAACAGACACTAACAAACATAAAAAAGTCATTTGCAAATTATTGCTATGTCAAGAAACTGCATTTAATACGAATTTCTTTTTTCACCACCTTTACTTCTTCAACTATCCCCTTTCCAAAGAAAGTAACGCAATTATATATAGGCATATTAATTGCCTGAGTGTTACTTCTCTTTTTAAAAAAAAAAAAAAATTGTCCGTTTTATAATTAGAAAATTATTATATTAATAAAAACTTACACTCATGACTAAGAAATAAAGATAGTTTAAAAACTTTTACGAAACACTATTTGGAAAATATTGGGCCATGAAAATGGTGAAATAAAATCACGTCAGTCACAGAGGGTTAAGATTGGACTATTTTCTAATTCCTAAAATGTTCTTGAGCTCAAAGTTGTAGTATTTACATAAAAAGTTTTTTTTTTAACATGAGTACCTTAAAATGGTTAAAAATTATTTCAGGAAAGTATTTTAAAAACTTTAGCACATTTTTTGGCATTTCAAAAGAAATTTTAGCATTATTTCTAAACGAATTTAGCCGCTTTTGAGATCTGGTCACACTGCTGCTTCATGGCTGCGCGTGTGAGAGAATGTAGACGTATTGAATTAGCAATTGTATCAAAAGGCAATTAATTGAAAGCGCTTTCAGTACCTCAAATCATATACTACAACGCCCTTACCTACATTCATATGTACATATGTATGTATGTATTAGGGTATTCATTGAAAACAATGTACAATTTTTACGAATAATTATTCAAATAATTAGAAAACTATCATTTTTAAATAACAAATACTTAAAATAATTTTTAGTAAAATAAATGAATAAAACAAATTATATTAATTGTTTTTAAACGTTTACAACATATTAGATAATAGGTTAACATTATGCTACAAAGATTAAGACTTATATACGAGTAATTAAGAATATATTTAAAATAAAAATATGAGTTTATTCAAATATTTCTCAAAACTTGTATATTTTTTTTCTACATTTCTCATTCAATTGGTCTGAAACACGTTAATGTCTTGGCGAATACTTAATAACTTTAAAATTTTGTTAACCAATTTCTATCTTTTCTATCTTATTAGAACGCTAATTTCCTACATATTTCTATTATTCTACATTAATATGCAAAAATAATTATTTAATGGCAACATTTTTGCCAAAACTTTAAAAAAGTCCATATTTTCCGCTTGTAAATGCACCACCAAACTGCATAGCCGATGCGGCATCAGTTAACGCTATTCTATCATCCTAATATTTTTCAGAACGTGATTCTACAGTTTATAAGACAATTCTAGTGGTAAGCACGGTCAGTGTACATGTTAAAAGGTTGGGAATCCTTTAGAACAACTTCTCTAGAACATGTAATGACAAGGAAGGAGAGGATACCACTGAACATCATCTCTTTAACTGTCACGCATTTGGGAAACTGGCTAACAAATCATTACCAACAAAAACTATTAAAGCAACAGCATAGCGGCTAAGAACAATAGAATGGATAGTGCGATAAGCACAAGGTATCACAACTGGAACTATGTTTTGACCTAAGTGAGCTATACATCGGGCGACTGACAATTTAACCCATGCTTATGTAGTGTGGCCGGATTTTAAATGATCAATGTATGCTTTAAATTCATCTGTGTTCATTTAGTGTTGTTGTTAAAGAAATACTTTTATCGCTTTATAATAATATATTTATTAATATAAATACGGATTTGTTTTTATAAATTAAGGAGAAAATATTTTAAATAATAACTTCAAATGAAAATAAAGTGGAGCTACCCGATTTGTTCTCTCTGTTAAACTTGTTATTCGTCTTAATATGTGCACTAACTTTTACGAGCGCACTCCTTTTTCCTTACACCTAGACATGTAGAGAATCACAAATAAAGAAAACAATAGCAACAGTAACAACAACAAAATTAAGACATTTTATCTGTCTGTTATTGCAATTTTATTCTTGCAATCAAATGCATATACAATACTCACATACATATGTACATATGTTTGTATACTTATACTTATACAAACATATAGAGACATGTCTGGCAATTGTTTATGAATTTATCTCTTGTTGCATGTTCTCACTCTTTCTACTGACAAAAAATCTAACGCCCAAGTTCAAACTCATATTTATTCATACAAGTGTAGACTGAAATCATTTTAAAATGTAAATCGATTGTATGCAAATACTTTCTTCGATTAAACTACAAACAAATTTCGTTTTCTATGCATGGCTACACATACGAGGTCTGATCAAAAAATAACCGTTATTTTAAATTTTTTCAAAAAGTATTTATTTAATTATCAACAACTATCTTGTTCTCTTCAAAGTTATCAGATTTACTACACTTATGCCAGCGTTTTTTCCAATCCTCGAAACACTTCTGAAACGCGCTTTTTGCTATCGCCAACAGCTCCTGTTTCGATTTTTCTTTTATCTCCTCAATCGTAGCAAAACGCTTTCCTATCATCGGTGTCTTCAGTTTCGGGAAGTGGAAAAAGTCAGCGGGGGCCAAGTCCGGCGAATACGGTGGTTGAGGCATGAAACCATTTTATTTTTGGCCAAAAACTGACACACAAGCATCGATGTGTGAGCTGGTGCATTATCATGGTGCAAAATCCATGATTGGTTTATCCACAATTCTGTGCGATTCTTCGCGCAAACGGCTCATAACTTCAGAGTAGTATTCCTTATTGACTGTACGACCTTGTGGCAAGAATTCGTGCATCATGAATGCCATTGCAGTCGAAGAAAACAGTGAGCAAAACTCTCACATTTGACAGAACTTGACGTGGTTTTTCGGTCGTGGCTCTTCTGGACGTTTCCATTGGGATGATAGGGCTTTGCTTTCAATGTCATAGCCATACACCAATTATTCGTCACCAATTATGACCTTTTTGAGGAACTCTGGATCGTCGTTGACGATATTCAACAGCTCCTGATGTCAATGCGACGTTGTTTTTGCTCAAAAATTTAGCAATTTTGGAACAATCTTCGCTGCCGCACGTTTCATGCATAAAACATCCGTAAAAATTGCTTGGCATGAGCCGAACGATATGCCAACATCATCAGCAACCTCTCTGATAGTGATTCGACGATTATTCAAAATCATTTTCTTCATTGCTTCAATGTTTTCATCGGTTGTTGACGTGCTCGGGCGACCAGGACGAGCATCGTCATTCACATCTTCTCGGCCTTCCTTAAACCAATTACACCACAATTGAACTTGTGTTCTGCTCATAGTAGACTCGCCAAACGCCACAGTCAACATTTCAAAAGTCCTCGCGCATTTAATTTAATTTTTTACACAAAACTTAATAGTTTCTTTGATCCATTTTTTCGAATAGTAAAAAATCGAAGAGCACACCAAAACACGACTAACCTTTTTATCTGTCAAAAACAAACTGACAATCCAAAATGGCTGATATTACCAACATATACATATAACAGACATGTGTACCAACATAACAGAAAACAAGTAAGAGTGCTATATTCGGCTGTGCCGAATCTTAAATACCCTTCACCTAAGCGTAATAAGAAATACAGAAACTACAATAGACTAGAATATCCTAATTCTGTGTTTTGTATTCAGTCTTAGTGCAAATTTTATTAGTATTTGATATATTGTTTGAAAGACAATTTTACGACCAACATAATTTATGTTAAATATTTTGAAATGTTGTCTAATTTTTACCATTTTTAATTGATTTAATTACCAATTCTTACCATAATTTACAGAGTCTGTCTGATGTTCATAATAATCTTCAGTGTAATTTAACAAACAGAGTATAAAAAACAGGGGTACAATTCGGTTTTAGTGATTTTGTTAAAAAAAAAAAACAAATAGGGATTTTAGAAGAGATACCAGCAAAAATTTTTTTTTTGGCGGCCACGCCTATTTTCGAGGGGGCGGGCCCTTAAAGTTGAAAATATATAGGCCTATATCTCGGGAACTACTGGGTGTCTGATAATTTGTAATACATTAAATAAAAGGCATTAAAAATACCTTTCCAACGATATATATCATGATTATAAAATATGGACCGAATATGGGTTAAATCCGAAAAGAATATTTTTTGACCCGAATTTATTTGTTTTTTGGAAATGCTTCTATATGGCAGGTATGACAAATTATGGGCCGATCTTCTTGAATTTTGGAACAGTTATTTTCATGCATATGAGGATATTTCACGTAGAATTTCAACATAATAACGGTATATTTAAGATATATATTAGTATTAACGTGGATTTCGGTAGTGGACCTTATGTGGGGGATATAGTCAAATATGGACCGATATTCTCAAAATCCAGCAGTTTGATTTAGGCATGTATGTAAATGATCGGTGTAAAATTTTGGATTGGTACCCTTATTTATAAGAGATTTATGAGTATTAAAGTGATTTTCGGAAGAGGGCTTTATATGGGGCATACGGTTAAAAATAGACCGAAATTAACAAAATTGTGTGGAATGATTTTTGTATATATGTAAATGATCTGTACAAAGTTTTGAGTCGGTAACGATATTTATACAATATATATAGGGAAAAATGTCTTTTTCAGATGTGGTCCTTGTATGGGAAATATGACCAGTTGTGGGCCGACCACCATAAAATTTAGTACAACAATTTATTTGCCTATAAAGAGTATTTATGTCAAATTTTAGCCGTTTAGCATTATTTATATCTGTTTTATGCGTATTGAAGTGAATTTTGGAAGTGGACTTTATATGGGGTCTATGGTCAAATATGGACCGAACTAAAAAAAATTTCGGTCTGTGATTTTTTTTTGTATAAAACTTATTTTTGCTGAATTTTGTCTTGATATTCCAATTTTATAGGCATTTATGTATAATTGAGCAATATTTCGGGAAGATTTTTGTATGGGGGCTATGACCATTTCTGGGCCGACCACCATAAAATTTGGTACAATAATTTATTTGCCTATAGAGTATTTATGTGAAATTTTAGCCGTTTAACATTATTTATATCTGTTTTATATGTATTTAAGTGAATTTTGTAAGTGGACTTTATATGGGGTCTATGGTCAAATATGGACCGAACTAAAAAAAATTTCGGTCTGTGATTTTTTTTTGTATAAAACTTATTTTTGCTGAATTTTGTCTTGATATTCCAATTTTATAGGCATTTATTTATCATTAAGCCATATTTCGGGAATATATATATTTGTATGGGGGCTATGAGAAATCATGGACCGATTCTTACTATTTTCCGCACACTTTCTTCTTTTGTCATACAAACAACGTATACAAAATTTCATAGTATTATCTCCAATATATTTCAAAATATTGCAATAAAATGGACGAAAAATATCAAATTTTTATAGAGGTGGTCTCAAATATTGGTTCATAACTCTGGTTGACCTAAACCGATTTTGCTGATTTTAAATAGCAAACTTCTCGAAAGCACTTCTGACAGAATTATTGAAGGTTTGGATCCCGAACTTATCTTGGGACTTCAAAAAACTGATTTCAACATCCAGACAGACAGACAGACAGACAGACGGACATGGCTTAATCGACTTCGCTATCTATAAGGATCCAGAATATATATACTTTATAGGGTCGGAAAATTATATTGTGGAAATTTCACACGGAATGACAAACTTATATATACCCTTCTCACGATGGTGAAGGGTATAAAAATACGAAAATCGAACATACGTAACTCACGAAATTTGAAAATAACGGTTATTTTTTTATCAGACCTCGTGCATATATGGTTACAATTGGCTACATATAGCCGTCGCAAAGTCTTGCTAATTTTGTTGCAGTATCAGTTCAGTTTAGCTTATGTTTATGCTGCTATTACAGCACATTGGAATGTAAGTTGAGTTTGTAGAATAGCAGTAAATAAATTATATATGCATGTATATTTTTTTCAATTTAATTCAATTTAGGCAAAATCATTTAAAATTAATTTTGTTCGCTATTTTACAAGTTTCCAATCATCTAATGCCTTCACATTTTGTGTCATTGTCAGTTTTAAATGGTTTCACACTTAATTCAAAGTTTTACGCAGCATAAGAGACAACTTTTAGGAATGTAGCATCATCCAATATTATATTTCATACAAATAACTCAAATTTTTTGTTGTTTTATTGATACAAGAAATTATAAGTAAAATGTTTTATCATTTTAATCAATTCACTCCTTAAAATGTATGTATGTATACAGACATACATACTCGTATGCTGAATATTTCATTTCAATTCTGTACAAAGATTTCAGCAATGTCAGGATTTTGATGTTTTTATTTACTTCAGCATGTTTATTTTGAGGGGGATCCCATCACCTACAATGCAATTTTCCGATAAGTTGAAATGTAGTTAGATGACAACTTCAAGAGAGTTGGTCGACATAAAAACATCTAGTAAATTGTGGTAGCGTTTGAAAATATACTATATTACCGACTAAGTGCTTTATTGAATTTGTTTCTTTTTTCTAATGATAAAGAACTGCACAGCTTTTATTTCTTCAACATTTTTGAAGCAGGATATTAAGTTAATTTCCTTTTGGTTGCAAAAGTTAAAAGTTTATTATAAACGAGAGGAACAGAAAATTGAAAAGAACAAAATGTTGCAATACAGTTAAAATTAAATTTAACTATAAAATATTTGTATTTTCATGATTTGTGCACACAATTTTTTAATAAAAAAAAAAGAATTTGTCTGTTTAGTAAAAAAGAAAATCTTCACAAACTACCAGCATAAAGGTCTAATACATAAGATTAAATGCTTACTGTCTGCTAGTACTCACAGATTAATAGAGTCTTACCTATATGATCGCTTATTTAGGGTTAAATACAGTGATTATGTGACAAGTGACTACGATATCAGAGCTGGAGTTCCACAGGAGAGTGTTCTCGGCCAAACACTTTCCTGGATATACACCTCTGATTTGCCAACGAGTGAAAATTTAACCACTTCTATATTTGCAGACGAAACAGCCATTCTTAGCTCACATGTGGATTCAAGTGTGGCAACCAGAGAACTCGATAATTATCTCAGACGTGTGGAGACGCGTTTAAAAAACTGGAGAATACGTGTAAACTAATCGAAAGATAGACATGTTATGTTTACGCTTAGGAGAGGAAATTGTCCACCAGTGTTAAGAAACAATGTAAATATCCCACAATTTGATCATGTCGCATACCTCGGGATAGACACCTTACCTCGTCGCCCCATAGAAGCCAAGAGGGTTCATATGAGACTAAAATCTTCTAATATGCACTGGCTAATTAACGACCAATCCATATTAAGCCTTGATTGTAAAGTCATCCTGTATAAGACTGTTTTAAAACCGATTTGGACATATGCACCCCTATCGTGAATAAAAATTCCACATGAAATTTGTTCCCTTTTCACATTTTCCTATTAAAATTCAATGTTAAAAAAATAAAAGGGAACAAATTTCAAGTGGAATTTTTATTCACGATAGGGGTGATGGAATGCAATTACAGAGGCCCCAATCGAAAATTCTTAGAACCATGACGGCAGCACCATGGTACATAAGCAATGAATACATCCATTAAGATTTCGAAGTACCATTGGTTAAAGATGCATTCAGAAATGTTCGGGAGAGATATATCTTGAAGTTGCAAAACCATCCGAACCCGCTTGCGAGAGTGCTTACTGGAACTCAAACTGAAAAAAGGCTTCGTAGAGCTGATCTACCACCCTACTAGTTTAGGGCCCTTTTGTCCATTATGGCTCTCTCAAATGAGAGAGCAAAAAGTTTTTAAGGCTTAGGTACACAGAGGTAAAAAAGCGGTAGTATAATACCGAAATTGATACCATTTGTTGTTGAAATTGAGTTAAGCCCGTTTGTGCTTACATACTTTGATAACAGTTGGTATCACCCTTTCAAGAACAACTCGGTATCATTTTATTACCAATCGTTATTATTTTGATAACTAAATGTACTTATTCTGATACCGTACCCGTCATATTTTGTTACCGTTTGTTCTTAATTTGGTAACGGTCCGTTCTCATTATGATACCATTTGTTCATATTTTGTTACCGATCGTTATTATTTTGACAATTTGATACCCCTTCGTTATTGATGTAATACCATATATTTTTTAACTTATTAACTTATGGCATTTTTGTACCATTTGTTCTTAATTTAATGACATATTAAGCTTGATTTGATACCGAAAGTTAACAAAATATTGTTCACGATTCCCCCTCTGTGTATAAGATTTAAATATAAATATAAATTTGGTTGGCGGAGAATTAATCCCTCAAATTGCCAGGTTATCTCACGATCGATTCAAGTAAGTCCCAAGTCGAGCTATACCTTCATATAGGAAGCTGGAATGCTTAAATCTTGTATTAAAAAAATTTGACATGTGACTAATACACAACTTTGAAAAACCGAAATTCGGTATAGTTAGACGACGCCAAGCATTAACCAATGCAAAAGTGAGACGCAAATCTCTCGAAGACGGCGAAAAAAGGACGGCCTAATTGCCCTAAAGCGGTAATGACAATGACGCGCGAGTTCTTTCTCCACCCAGAGCTGAATTACGACTGGTTTTAAGACTTAAGTATACGATTTAAATACATATTGCAAAGCCCATGCAGTAAAGACAGATTCAATAAATAAATAATAAAAAGTTAAAAAAAACTACCAGTGGAATCTTTTCGAAATAAAAAAAAATTAATAAATTATATGAAAACTTTTTTTAATATTGATTCTTTTTCTAGCTGTATAAAATTAATTTCTTCCTTATTCGTAGTAATTACCAAACCCCCAAAGTTATGATCTAGTTGCATTTGATGTAAACCGGAAATTTGCCACAAATTTGTCATGCTTGGACAGTAAAAATGTTCTTTATTTTCTATGCTCATATAAAAATCAAATTTATGATGAATTTGTAGTTAAAATAAAACGCCAGACATTCAGTTAAGGATGCTTAAAAATTCTGGTTAAGGATATTAATTTTAATAGGTTATTTAGAAGAAAGTAACATATAATGTTGTACAGTTTCAGCTTTTACTGGTATATGTATATTCTTAGAAAAAAAACACACATTTTAGCATCAACCAAAAAAAGGCAGAAACAGACATAAATGTTGAGTAAAAATGTCAAAATAATTTACGACGTTTTTTTCTTTCTTTGTTTTTGTCAATGAGGAGTTTACGTAAAGTCACACGTTTTTCATGTGCAAATTAATGTATTAAGGACAAATATGATGAAATAGCGTAAATGTTTTTGGCACAATACAGGAATTAATGTTTGAATTTAGTATATAAAAGTAAGTGATAAAGGTCGACTAAATGTTTCATTAAAACAATTACATAGGACAGCACAAAAAATATTTTATAGTCATTCAACAATCGTCGAGTTTTTAAATAGACAAAGGGTCTAAAGTTCTCAATGAACATGGTCAAAATAAAAAACACGGGGGTCTATTGTGGAATTCATGATATACAGTAATTCTCGCTCTACACTTTGTGGTGGAATTTGAACGATGAATTCATTTAGATTTTTCATTGCAATAAAGTGGAACAGAAATAACTGCGGTATTTGCAATTCTGAATGGATAGATTACATCTTTGAAATGGTAGACATTGTAGAAGAAGGTCGTTACTTAATGTTTGCTCTATGTTGCACAATCGTGACTTGATCTGGGAAACTTGCAAATTGATAAAAAAAAAAAGAAACAAGTTTGATAAGTTCAACTCAGTAACCCCCCGTTGCCACATGCAAGTGCAAGTTCGAAAAACTCAATACACTTATGGCCGAATTCTCAGTCATTAGTTAACCATTTGTAAACTAATATACTAACGGTTCTTTAACTAATACTTGTTATTCTTATGGCAAACTAAGCATTGCGAATAAAGAATCATTAGTTAAGCCTTTGTCATTAGCTAACTAAAGACTGTGAATTCGGCCATTAGAGTTTTTTACTAACACAATTATATTTTTCCAACTTACAGATCAACTTGCGAGAGAATTTGGTTGTAAGCACTTGCCGTAAGTAGAATGACAAATAAATAAACAGTGCTACCAGTGTTAAAATAAAAGTTATGTTTCTAACAAATTTTCTGGGTTTTACAAAAAATTATAAAGAAAAAAGAACAAAGCTATTACACAACACATCTTAATAGTATTTTTAAATATAAAAAAATTGTAAACTAAAATTTTTTTTCCCGTATTTTTTTCTTTTGACAATACGGCAATACTGAATCCATATGCGTTTGAAAATGAACAGACTTTTATGAAAAAATTTTGTTTGAAGTTTCTTTGTTGATGACATTTAAAAAATGAACTTGCACTTGCTAGTGTAGACACTCAAAAAACTATTGTTGTTGTTCGGTGTTTTTCCTGTCACTTACAATTTTCCAGTTTATGCTATATTAAAGTAAAATTTGCATTGCCTATTAAGTGTTTTATAAAAAACTGTTCTCTATTGCCGAAGGATCAATTTCGAGATTTCTTCTGTCTTAGTTCTTCCCTTACCACTTTCCGAGTCTTCCGAGTCACTGGTGTATTTTTCAGTGACAGATCTGGAAGTTACAGACTTTGCGAACTGGCAGTCTTGACAACAGTCGTTAAAGTATTTTTTTGTTAATCGAATCACGGTTGTGGTCTTGTGATTATCGTTTTCATTACCGCTCATATCCAAAGGAACTGAGCAATTTAACATAAGATGAACATTTGGATGACGTGCAACAGAATCATGAAAGCGAATTTCACTGAAAATTATATTCACATAACTTATGTTTTATCAGATTTGGAAAGTGCTAATGTGCATACTCTTAAAAATGTGACACGTTTTAAAAAACAGTTTATAACTTTATAAAAAATAACAAACATCAAGTGTAATTATAGTAATGCAACACAGTGACTACATATACATTGCAGTTTTTAAATAAGTTATTTTTTTAATTTCATTAAAATTTAAGTTAAATATTGATAAAAGCGCTTTAAGGTTTCGGTCGTCTTTTGTAAAAACTTATCTTAATTATGATTAAAAATTATGCTATACAATAATGAACTTACTTACACTTGAGAAATGTTTAAGACAAAGTACAACAATTTAATTTTAACCATTGTGAAAATTTAATGAGAACGGAAATTAGAATACACTCTGCATTTAAACATGAAAATAAATATTAAGCTTCATATTCTATAATTATATATTTATATATCCAATATTTCGTTATCACAATGGAAAATTGTAAATCCCTGAAGAAGTTATCCATTGTGATAACGAACTATTGGATATATAAATATATAAATATAAAGAACATTTTTTTATATAAATACTAAGTGACCTAATTGCTTGAATAAAAGAAATTATAGAATATTAAAAAAAAATGTCGAATAAAAGAACTAAATAATTTAAGCTTCATATTATAGGATATTGTAGATACAATAGTGACCAATATATCAAAGTGTGTTTTTCATGGTTCCATTAATTTTCTTAGAAGTTTTTAAACAAAATATGATTCCTCGGGTATAGGACTTTTTTAAAAAATTTTAAAACTTTGTTAAAAGAGAGTTTTAAATTACATTAAAATGGAGATCATATTTAAAAAAAAGTAAAATTAAGTAGATAAGTCTAAGAGTTCGTAAACTTCATCCTCAGCGATTTCATTACTAGAGTCTTGACTTTCATACATAGTTGAGGTGATTTTTTTTTATCATTTCATTAGTCGGTGTAAACGAATTGCAGCATAATTTGTTTACGTTCATTTCAAAATTTCAATAATTTTTTAAAAATCCAAAACTGATTATTTTAACGAAGTCTAAATATCAAGCAATATTTAAAAGTGGTTTAATTTAAAAAAAAAAAATATTAAATATTATATAACAACACTCCTGCTCCATTATGCCTGGCGTAGAGTAGACTAAAGTATGCTTGAAAAATCATACTCATTTTAACGCGTAATTTTCTTAACAATAACTGCAAGAATATTTGCAATAAGAGCATATAAAATTATATAGATATACCGGGTGTTTAGTGTCATTCCTTTAAGTAGGTGGCTTATACACATAGGGTGTTTTTTTTAGAGGTATAAGGCTTTTTTAACTGGCTGCCATTTTGTCAGCTGTCAAGTAATTTATGTTTGAAATCGCCAGTCTACGCCGATAAGCTTGAAACCCGTTATTGATGACATACGGCAACAAATGCTGGAAAAATATCTAAATTGGAAGCTCCAGATTAGACTATATCCGAGCCAGCCGTGGCGGTCATATGCCAGAAGTCATATTTAAATTATAATGCCAGAAGATTATCTTTCAAATAAAGTAAATTTGATGTCAATTTAAAAAGAATCATCTTTGTTTTATGCCATTTCCAAGTTCAATACATCTAAAAAAACACAGAATCATGATTTTCAAAATAAATTTGTACATTTTGCAAGCGTTGTTTTGACATCCGTCTATTCATGTTGAAATGACAAACGAAACTGTTGCCATCTGAAAGTTATACACATCTAAAACAAACACCCTATACATATACATATTTGACGAAATACATTATAAAAATACCAAAATGTTTATGTTGTGTGCATAATATTTACTTCTAATTGTATAAATTGTCATTTCTACCAAAAACAATATTTGATTTTTAATGTCTTTTTTGTTGGCACTTTATTGTTTTTTGATTCTTCGCCCCCTGGCAGCAGGCCCATAAAAACCAACACAAAACAGTCAAAAAAAAAATAACAATCAAAATTATTATTAAAGCCTAAAGGTGTTTGCTTGCAACATTACGTTCATGTTCATGTTGCGTGTGCCATTTTTGCGGCATTTATTTTTTGGTTTTTAATTTTTATTTAACAAACGTTATGCCACAAATATAAAAATGACATCAAATGTCTATTTCAAATGTTTTATTAGAGATATGTTGGTTGGAAATCGTGTCACTTTTAAGCTACAAAATGTGAATAAAGATGGTTTATTGTCTTTAGATCACAGTAATGTTTAGTTTATAGAATATTTGCTGTTGTTGTGTTGTTTTGCATGTTATTAAATTTTAAGTCTGTTACATTTAAGATAATGTAACAGAATGAGTTTTTATTGAACATATAAATACAATTTATTTGATATTAAGTTTAAAATAAATTGTACTTACAGTGGTTCATAGCTTATTTTATACAGTGCATTTTTTTGTTTGTTTTTAAAGTTCTATAAAAGAAAAACTAACAGGAACTTAAAGTATAAATTGGCGTCATTTAAAAGAAAAAATGTTACAGTCTAACAAACAAACAAAAAATTTACTACAAAAATAATAAAAAATATATATTAAAACTAAAAATTTACGCTACAGCTGATTTTATGCAGGCACGTATGGCTTTCGAAAACTTGAAATTAAAACTGGCAATTACACGATTTAGTACTTGCTGCGATAGCCTTATAATCTATCACATATTTAAGGCGATCTGGCATAAATGCGACCAGTTTTTGGGTAATATGCGGCGAAATATTCGAGCACAACGTCAGTAGCGCTTTTTTTAAATCGTTTTTGTTAGAAATTTTGAGATTACTTATGCTGATTTCTAATATTGATCATACATTTTTGATAACATTAAAGTCTGGCGACTGTGGTGGCGGTGCCACGTTTGCACAATACCCAATTTTTGCTTGGGATCGTTATCTTTGTGAAATCGAAATTATCGCCTTATCGCATGCTTGCCTGCTAACCTAACCTAACCTTCATAAGAATATTATAAAAACGTTTAGGGAACGCTAAGATTTAAGGTACGATCACATTTAGCAAATATTTACTCAAAAAAGCGTAACCACTTGTTTTAGCACAAATTTGTTTAACATTGTTTACTCTTACAAGAGTTTTGCAAGATCAAACAGCATCAAATAAATTAAAACTCAGTATTTGTTGTGTTTTGTTCTAAAAAACGAAGTTTTTTAAATAAATAAACGAATTCAAATAGATTTTATTTAGTGGTTACGTCTTTTTCGGCAAATATTTGCCAAGTGTGACCGTACCTTAAGAAATACAAAAGCAACAAAAGCTGTATGATGAGCTAAATAAAGATTTAAAAAAAGAAAACGAAACTTAACATTTGAAAATAAGTGAACCATAACATTATGATCAGAACAACATTATCATATACTCTCCCTACTAGGTATGCCAATCCCGAACCCGATTTGAAAAATCTCGGGATTTGTTAAAAAAAAAATCCGGGTTTTTTTGGGATTTTTTAAATTGATTTTTGGAATTTGAAATTCCTATAAAAAGCTTTAATTGATTTAAAAATTCAACACGCGAGAGATGATGTATTTAGTTTGCTTAAACAAATAGTTGTCATTTTAAATCCGGTTAAAGTAAAAGATGAAGCCCTTTGCTGATGTTGCACTTTTATTAATGGGTCGATTATGTATAGCAACCAAACTGGAGTTGGGTTGCCAATAGGCAAAGAGATATAAAAAACTGATTGCATATTAAGCAATGGGATATAAATTAATGTTATTAGAAATGAAATATAATTATTTATTTGGGAGGATGAGAAAGGATTGCTTATTTAATCAGCATACAATAATTTGTTTACAATTTTACCTACAAACGATGTGAAAGATGTTTCTCATCATTTTCATATATTGGTAACAAAATTAAATCAAGATTCTCTTTACTATAGAGAAGCTTTTTTAAGATCGAACAATAATATTCTATTGCTTTTAAATTAATACAGATATTAAAGGCGAAGACATATTATTTTCGTAAATCTAACAAATATGTTGTTATTATTTAAATTCTTAACGGTTTGTGGACTGGTTTTTCAAATCCCGTTTGGCATCTCTACTTTCTACACTATCCTCCTTATTCAAAAACGATTATTAAATTTAACAAACGTTTATTAAGGTAAATTTTATATGCAAATCTGTCATAATAAACGTTTGTTAAATCTAGTAATAGTTCTTGAATGAGGGGGTATGTCTTTTAACAACTTTAGTCCGAAATTAGAATAAATTCAAGAAATAATTATAGATTAATAAGTTTCTCAATTACTTTTTGTTCTACATTTTGTAATACAATTGCTAAAAGTAATTATCACATTTGAAAAACATAACTTTTGTTTAGTTTATATTTGCTTATTTATTTATTAAATAAAACTATCTTGAAAAACCAACAATTATTTATTATTGATAACGAATCACAAACGTATGTTCGATCAATGTCTACTATCAGTAGAATATTTATAGAAATATGTAAAATGAAATAATTTAAAGTTGAATACACTAGTACATAGTTGAAATAAATAAAAAAAACCCTAATACACTTGTGAAAATGTTTTAATGTGAACATTGAACTTTAAAATATTTTGTGCTTCTAATGTATTGTACAAGAAGCACTGCTCATGCCATGCACACTGGGTTAGAAACAAAATTCTTTGGGAATTAATCCACCAATTGGCATTGGCTAAATTCAATTGACATCAAATTTGAGCTAATTTTAAAGTAACCAAAAAACTAGGTATAATAAAATTTTGAAATTTTAAAAGTCCAAAGCCTATAGTAATAACTATACGATATACAGTGGGGAGCACAAATGAGCACATGTTTGTGCCTTGTGTTCTTTTTATTGCATAAAAATAAAACTAATAAAGAAAATTCAATGATGTGTTTTGTCATTTATTTTAGGTTTAATGCTAAAAAAAAAATATTACAATACAAAATGGAAAATAATACTTTTCAGTAAATAAACAAGTAATACAAAAAAAAAAAAAAAATAATATGTGCACAAAAATATCAAAGTTTACCGCTAAATTTTTGTTTACGATTTGTTTACGAATTCAAAAAAACATTAGCTTGATAATAATTTAATTGCATGTGGTAAACACTTTTTGCAAATTATCCAATACAAATCGAATTATAATTAATTAATAATGAAGAAACTGTCCAGAGCAATTGAGGACAATATTTTAGCAAGTAGCTATTATACACGAGTATTAGCTAAACAGCTTAAATTATGTCAATCATTGGTCATAAGTCTTCAAAAAAAGGCGTTCTATTGTTCCCTAACCACAAATAAAAGGTCGCAAAAAGCTATTCACCCCTATCGTGAATAAAAAATTCCACATGAAATTTGTTCTCTTTTATTTTTTTAACATTGAATATAAATAGGAAAAATGTGAAAAGGGAACAAATTTCATGTGGCATTTTTATTCACGATAGGGGTGATTAACGATTGCATTGTCTCATGATAACACAAATGAAAAGAGACAAGTTTTTAATAACAAAACATGCTTATATAGCAATAGGCAAAACCGTTAATTGATGGAGAGCTAGACGAGCCCTTCGCGATATTAGTTACATCTCATATCTCGATAAAAATGTTTAGACACGTTTAAAGTTTACCAAAGAGCACATAAATTGGACAGTAGATGACAGTACGATCTGGACAGACTCCATGTAAAGAAAACAATGAACCACTGCAAAAAATCGAGGCAATAATGAGGAAAGAGGGCTATCTGCGTATTTTGCACACTCATATTCCCGATTTTGTAAATAATAATGTCTTGAATGAAGTAATTTTTCACCTGGATGGCGACCCAAAGCACATTTGCAAAATCGTGAAAGAATGGCTTAACGAGCAGAATTTTCTTTTGATGCAGTGGCCCGCAAAAAGTCCAGAGCTGAACTGTTTGAAAATGTGAAGACTAATTGAAAAATTGGTGGAGAGTATTCCAAAACAAGTATAAAGTGTTTTACTAAATAAAGAGATTTTGACTGGGGTGCCCCGATAGAGTAGGTGATTCCCGCCAAAGAGTCTGGGTGTTTTTTGCAGATAAGTCAAAAAGCTTCGCAGTTTGTGTTTGTTAATTATAAAAAAATATTGAAAATAACTACATACATGCATATATGGTGATTTTTTTTTTAATTATTAAAAAAAAAAATTTTTTTTAAAAATTAAAAAAAAATATTTTTGGAATGATTGAAGAAATAGCTATCTAAAGTCCTTTGGACAATTTTTGCTAGGACCAATAGGTAAAAAGTTACACTCATTTTAAAAAAACCATGTATGACCAAAATAGACCAAAATGTTCAACTTTGACCACCTCTAACTCCGGTAGTTCTTGACATCGATTTTTAAAATTAGGTCACTTGACGTGAAATTCACCATATGTATGTATACGAGTATCCAAGGTGAATTTAAATACAAGGTGACAGCGTAGCGCCAGCTGATTATTCATGGTGAAATTGAAAATGTCAAAAAGTTATATAAAAAAAAACTTTTTGACAGTGACGAAGGTTTTTACATATAGAAAAATGCCTGTTGTTCTTGCCTTGTTGTAATTGTTGTAGCAATGCTGTCACCTAGTATTTAATTTCACCATGCGATCGAGTATCCCTACAGTTTTTGTATATTGCAAAATTAAGGTTGTTTTTTTTTTGTTTTTTGTGCTTTTAACTTTATGCTTTTATCTTTGATTTATAAATTATTTTACTAAATATTAAACATAAAATAAATGACAAAAAACATGTTTTTAATTTTTTCAATGAGTTTTATTTTTATGCAATAACAAGTGCACAATGTACTAACATGTACTCAGTTGCGCTCCGCTCTGTAAATGACGGAAGCTGAAAGAATTTATTAAAATATTCGTAAACAATTGGAAAGCTTTTAAACATTTTTATTGTTTGAAATGCCCTACTACATACAAGAAGCCACAGTGAAATTTCAGGTCAATCAGAACAGCCTGTGAGAAATGGCAAACCATTGAGTATGTCCCACTGTGCAATGCAATATTAATGTGTAGTACTACCCATATTTAGGTTTTTTGTTTTCCATTCTCCTGTGTAGTGTGAAAATAAATACACTTTCAAATCCTTAGTATTCAAAATGAGCGACAAATCACGTAGCAAAACTTTTTCAAGATAGTAAGTAGATTTAAAGTTTTATTTTATTTTTTGTATGTTTTTACATGCAAACACAATATAGATGGAGACCAAAAAGGTAACACACATTTGTCTGAATATTTGAATGTGCCACCAAAAAATAATTCTGTCCTGATTCAAATATGTTTGGAAAATATAAAAGTTTTTAGCTCACCAGGGAGAAAAAGGCAAGAGAACTGAAAATAAGATAGAAAAATGTTGATAAACAAAAATGGTGAAAAAAATTTGAGTGAAATGGTTCTTTGAAATTCGTGATAATTTCAAATGTTTTTTTAATGATCTTAAAATAACATTATACATACTAAAATGTTCGACGGATTTCGCTAATATCTCAAACGTTTACGACCGATTTAAATACTTATTTAATTATTTCATTATTTGTCACTGATCTGGGTGCTGGCAATAGTAAACTTTTTGTTAAAAAATATGGGGAGATTTATATTTTCTTATATTAAACTTCTAATGACTACATCTGTTTTGCGTTAACCCTAACTGCAACAGATCTTCACCTAATAGCTATATCCGCCAGCAATGCAGTAAAACTATCTGCTACTGGATGCCAGTTATCCGGAATGTAAGAGAAGTAATCCTGCATTACTTCTCTCGCTCCTAAACCAAAACTCCGATTTCATAACGCTCCTCAGGGACTTTGATAAGATGTTCAAAATTATTATTCCTTCCAAATGGCTATGGAGGAGGATAAAATGATTAGTTAAGAGTTTACACTGATAGCTTCAAGATAAGCTGTGAAACATCTTTTACAATATATCTTTCATTTCAAGCTGAGATATTACTGATCAGAGAAGTATGTACAATTTTACACGAAAGGAATATTTGTAGGAGACGTGGCATTTTATTCGCCGGCCTTATGTAACTCAAGCCATGTTCTATGACATCAACATTAGTCAGACAGTGGAAAAATAAACTATCAAGGCTGGGAATCGCAGTACACAGCTGTTTAATGGGACCCGAAAGGTTATTTCAAGGTTAATCACAGTGTTAACGGGTCACAGTTCGATCGGTATGCATACGAACGGTGTTCCAATTTACAGTAATTGTCACTTCTAAGTGGACCGCGGAAAGGAGGAGAGAGTTTTTAAAATTTTAAACATGCATATATATTGAGTGATCTATGTTGCTTGAATGCTTGTATGCATTTACAACTAAGTTTCTAAAGCAGTCAGAAACTGCGACAAAATCTAATGATTGATTATCCTTTGCAAAATATTATAATATTAAAATAAGCTTATTATTCAAAAGTTGCAGATATTAAAAGAACAAAAAGGCCCAGCAACAATTCGACAGGGAATGTCGAACAAAATTTCCAAAATACAAATAAATTTGTAGCAGTCTAATGTATACTAATAATCGACTATCTAACCATCTAACATTCACCCCGGCAACGCTATTCCTTTGCTTTAACTTTAAGTTATAACATTGTGAAGTATGATTATTGTAATATCATTGCATATTGGCTCTTTTAATAATGATAAAATAGTTTCAAGTGGGATTTAAAACAAACACTTGGTTGATAACTCTTTAATGTCACCATGAGCCGCACGAGTCTAAAAGTACTATGTAGATAAGTTTCCTATGCACAACAATAGTTTTAAAATAAAGTTTTCTCTAACGATATGATATTGTGTGTTTATTATGTAGCCCGTATTGTATGTATATTTTTAGTCTATCAATTGGTTTTTATTTATTTAGAAATTATTCATTGACAAATTATTAGTGTATGGCAGTGTGAACATGACAAAATATATGAGTACACTTTCTTATAATATACCGGAGCTTTGACACGTAGTATTTATCAGTTTTGAAATAAACAAAAATGCCAAATGTTTATTTTGAAGCTTTAAATGATTTTTTTTCTTTATCTTGCGGAAACAAACAGTAGAAAATAAATTTAATAAGACAGCAGTAATGGGAAATAAATAATGTTAAATACAGTGAACAAGTAGCGCTATAATTTGTATGATCTCGCACCATAAAATCGTTACTATGACCTGGCCCTGTTAATAATTATTGGATGCCACAGCAACAACGAAATCGATTTAGTATGCAAAGAAAAGCAAACAAGCCTCACAAGTGCCCAAAATTACGAACAATAGAAAAATATCAGACAATTCTAAAACGAACCTTAAGAAACACTGGAAACTCAGTGTCATCTATATATAAAATAATTAAAAGTGGATAAGAATCTGGTACCATTTTCACTCCATATTTCTAATTTCGGAAAGTTGAACTTTAGTTATTTATAAGAATTCAGATTGGAAATATTCATTGAGGCACTGGTATTTCCGTCGGCATTAATGAGACTCAAGTTCTATATATATTTATATTTATAGTCTTTGGTTCTATAATACGACATCAACAATAGTTGGATAGTTTGCACAGATTTTGCGAAAAACGCATTATTTACCGAGATACGAACGTTTAAATAGTTTTGAAAAAGTTTTGGTTTTTTTGAAAAATTTCCATGGAAAATTGATTTTTGGTCAAAAATATAAGTGATCACAGATTTTGCTTATTTTCTCGAAAAACCCATTATTTACCGAGATATTAAGGTTTAAAGTTTTTTGAAAAATTTCCATGGAAAATTGATTTTTGGCCAAAAACAGTAGTGATCACAGATTTTGCCTATTTTCTCGAAAACCCCATTATTTACCGAGATATTAAGGTTTAAAGTTTTTTGAAAAATTTGGCCAAAAATATAGGTGATCACAGATTTTGCCTATTTTCTCGAAAAACCCATTATTTACCGAGATATTGATTTTTGGTCAAAAATATAGGTGATCACAGATTTTGCTTATTTTCTCGAAAAACCCATTATTTACCGAGATATTAAGGTTTAAAGTTTTTTGAAAAATTTCCATGGAAAATTGATTTTTGGCCAAAAATATAGGTGATCACAGATTTTGCCTATTTTCTCGAAAAACCCAGTATTTACCGAGATATTAAGGTTTAAAGTTTTTTTGAAAATTCCACTGAAAAATAGATTTTTGGCCAAAAATATAGGTGATCAAATTGATTTTTGGCCAAAAATATAGGTGATCACAGATTTTGCCTATTTTCTCGAAAAACCCATTATTTACCGAGATATTAAGGTTTAAAGTTTTTTTTAAAATTCCACTGAAAAATAGATTTTTGGCCAAAAATATAGGTGATCAAATTGATTTTTGGCCAAAAATATAGGTGATCACAGATTTTGCTTATTTTCTCGAAAAACCCATTATTTACCGAGATATTAAGGTTTAAAGTTTTTTGAAAAATTTCCATGGAAAATTGATTTTTGGCCAAAAATATAGGTGATCACAGATTTTGCCTATTTTCTCGAAAACCCCATTATTTACCGAGATATTAAGGTTTAAAGTTTTTTGAAAAATTTGGCCAAAAATATAGGTGATCACAGATTTTGCCTATTTTCTCGAAAAACCCATTATTTACCGAGATATTGATTTTTGGTCAAAAATATAGGTGATCACAGATTTTGCTTATTTTCTCGAAAAACCCATTATTTACCGAGATATTAAGGTTTAAAGTTTTTTGAAAAATTTCCATGGAAAATTGATTTTTGGCCAAAAACAGTAGTGATCACAGATTTTGCCTATTTTCTCGAAAACCCCATTATTTACCGAGATATTAAGGTTTAAAGTTTTTTGAAAAATTTGGCCAAAAATATAGGTGATCACAGATTTTGCCTATTTTCTCGAAAAACCCATTATTTACCGAGATATTGATTTTTGGTCAAAAATATAGGTGATCACAGATTTTGCTTATTTTCTCGAAAAACCCATTATTTACCGAGATATTAAGGTTTAAAGTTTTTTGAAAAATTTCCATGGAAAATTGATTTTTGGCCAAAAATATAGGTGATCACAGATTTTGCCTATTTTCTCGAAAAACCCAGTATTTACCGAGATATTAAGGTTTAAAGTTTTTTTGAAAATTCCACTGAAAAATAGATTTTTGGCCAAAAATATAGGTGATCAAATTGATTTTTGGCCAAAAATATAGGTGATCACAGATTTTGCCTATTTTCTCGAAAAACCCATTATTTACCGAGATATTAAGGTTTAAAGTTTTTTTTAAAATTTTCCATGGAAAATTGATTTTTGGTCAAAAATATAGGTGATCACAGATTTTGCTTATTTTCTCGAAAAACGCATTATTTACCGAGATATTGAGGTTTAAAGTTTTTTGAAAAATTTCCATGGAAAATTGATTTTTGGTCAAAAATATAGGTGATCACAGATTTTGCCTATTTTCTCGAAAAACCCATTATTTACCGAGATATTGAGGTTTAAAGTTTTTTGAAAAATTTCCATGGAAAATTGATTTTTGGCCAAAAATATAGGTGATCACAGATTTTGCTTATTTTCTCGAAAAACCCATTATTTACCGAGATATTAAGGTTTAAAGTTTTTTGAAAAATTTCCATGGAAAATTGATTTTTGGCCAAAAACAGTAGTGATCACAGATTTTGCTTATTTTCTCGAAAAACCCATTATTTACCGAGATATTAAGGTTTAAAGTTTTTTGAAAAATTTCCATGGAAAATTGATTTTTGGCCAAAAACAGTAGTGATCACAGATTTTGCTTATTTTCTCGAAAAACCCATTATTTACCGAGATATTAAGGTTTAAAGTTTTTTTTAAAAATTTCCATGGAAAATTGATTTTTGGTCAAAAATATAGGTGATCACAGATTTTGCCTATTTTCTCGAAAAACCCATTATTTACCGAGATATTAAGGTTTAAAGTTTTTTGAAAAATTTCCATGGAAAATTGATTTTTGGCCAAAAATATAGGTGATCACAGATTTTGCCTATTTTCTCGAAAAACCCAGTATTTACCGAGATATTAAGGTTTAAAGTTTTTTTGAAAATTCCACTGAAAAATAGATTTTTGGCCAAAAATATAGGTGATCAAATTGATTTTTGGCCAAAAATATAGGTGATCACAGATTTTGCCTATTTTCTCGAAAAACCCATTATTTACCGAGATATTAAGGTTTAAAGTTTTTTTTAAAATTTTCCATGGAAAATTGATTTTTGGCCTATTTTCTCGAAAAACCCATTATTTACCGAGATATTGATTTTTGGTCAAAAATATAGGTGATCACAGATTTTGCTTATTTTCTCGAAAAACCCATTATTTACCGAGATATTAAGGTTTAAAGTTTTTTGAAAAATTTCCATGGAAAATTGATTTTTGGCCAAAAATATAGGTGATCACAGATTTTGCCTATTTTCTCGAAAAACCCAGTATTTACCGAGATATTAAGGTTTAAAGTTTTTTTGAAAATTCCACTGAAAAATAGATTTTTGGCCAAAAATATAGGTGATCAAATTGATTTTTGGCCAAAAATATAGGTGATCACAGATTTTGCCTATTTTCTCGAAAAACCCATTATTTACCGAGATATTAAGGTTTAAAGTTTTTTTTAAAATTTTCCATGGAAAATTGATTTTTGGCCAAAAATATAGGTGATCACAGATTTTGCTTATTTTCTCGAAAAACGCATTATTTACCGAGATATTGAGGTTTAAAGTTTTTTGAAAAATTTCCATGGAAAATTGATTTTTGGTCAAAAATATAGGTGATCACAGATTTTGCCTATTTTCTCGAAAAACCCATTATTTACCGAGATATTGAGGTTTAAAGTTTTTTGAAAAATTTCCATGGAAAATTGATTTTTGGCCAAAAATATAGGTGATCACAGATTTTGCTTATTTTCTCGAAAAACCCATTATTTACCGAGATATTAAGGTTTAAAGTTTTTTGAAAAATTTCCATGGAAAATTGATTTTTGGCCAAAAACAGTAGTGATCACAGATTTTGCTTATTTTCTCGAAAAACCCATTATTTACCGAGATATTAAGGTTTAAAGTTTTTTGAAAAATTTCCATGGAAAATTGATTTTTGGCCAAAAACAGTAGTGATCACAGATTTTGCTTATTTTCTCGAAAAACCCATTATTTACCGAGATATTAAGGTTTAAAGTTTTTTTTAAAAATTTCCATGGAAAATTGATTTTTGGTCAAAAATATAGGTGATCACAGATTTTGCCTATTTTCTCGAAAAACCCATTATTTACCGAGATATTAAGGTTTAAAGTTTTTTGAAAAATTTCCATGGAAAATTGATTTTTGGCCAAAAATATAGGTGATCACAGATTTTGCCTATTTTCTCGAAAAACCCAGTATTTACCGAGATATTAAGGTTTAAAGTTTTTTTGAAAATTCCACTGAAAAATAGATTTTTGGCCAAAAATATAGGTGATCAAATTGATTTTTGGCCAAAAATATAGGTGATCACAGATTTTGCCTATTTTCTCGAAAAACCCATTATTTACCGAGATATTAAGGTTTAAAGTTTTTTTTAAAATTTTCCATGGAAAATTGATTTTTGGCCTATTTTCTCGAAAAACCCATTATTTACCGAGATATTGATTTTTGGTCAAAAATATAGGTGATCACAGATTTTGCTTATTTTCTCGAAAAACCCATTATTTACCGAGATATTAAGGTTTAAAGTTTTTTGAAAAATTTCCATGGAAAATTGATTTTTGGCCAAAAACAGTAGTGATCACAGATTTTGCCTATTTTCTCGAAAACCCCATTATTTACCGAGATATTAAGGTTTAAAGTTTTTTGAAAAATTTGGCCAAAAATATAGGTGATCACAGATTTTGCCTATTTTCTCGAAAAACCCATTATTTACCGAGATATTGATTTTTGGTCAAAAATATAGGTGATCACAGATTTTGCTTATTTTCTCGAAAAACCCATTATTTACCGAGATATTAAGGTTTAAAGTTTTTTGAAAAATTTCCATGGAAAATTGATTTTTGGCCAAAAATATAGGTGATCACAGATTTTGCCTATTTTCTCGAAAAACCCAGTATTTACCGAGATATTAAGGTTTAAAGTTTTTTTGAAAATTCCACTGAAAAATAGATTTTTGGCCAAAAATATAGGTGATCAAATTGATTTTTGGCCAAAAATATAGGTGATCACAGATTTTGCCTATTTTCTCGAAAAACCCATTATTTACCGAGATATTAAGGTTTAAAGTTTTTTTTAAAATTTTCCATGGAAAATTGATTTTTGGTCAAAAATATAGGTGATCACAGATTTTGCTTATTTTCTCGAAAAACGCATTATTTACCGAGATATTGAGGTTTAAAGTTTTTTTTAAAATTTTCCATGGAAAATTGATTTTTGGTCAAAAATATAGGTGATCACAGATTTTGCTTATTTTCTCGAAAAACGCATTATTTACCGAGATATTGAGGTTTAAAGTTTTTTGAAAAATTTCCATGGAAAATTGATTTTTGGTCAAAAATATAGGTGATCACAGATTTTGCCTATTTTCTCGAAAAACCCATTATTTACCGAGATATTGAGGTTTAAAGTTTTTTGAAAAATTTCCATGGAAAATTGATTTTTGGCCAAAAATATAGGTGATCACAGATTTTGCTTATTTTCTCGAAAAACCCATTATTTACCGAGATATTAAGGTTTAAAGTTTTTTGAAAAATTTCCATGGAAAATTGATTTTTGGCCAAAAACAGTAGTGATCACAGATTTTGCTTATTTTCTCGAAAAACCCATTAATTACCGAGATATTGAGGTTTAAAGTTTTTGAAAAATTTCCATGGAAAATTGATTTTTGGTCAAAAATATAGGTGATCACAGATTTTGCCTATTTTCTCGAAAAACCCATTATTTACCGAGATATTAAGGTTTAAAGTTTTTTGAAAAATTTCCATGGAAAATTGATTTTTGGCCAAAAACAGTAGTGATCACAGATTTTGCTTATTTTCTCGAAAAAACCCATTATTTACCGAGATATTAAGGTTTAAAAGTTTTTTTTAAAAATTTCCATGGAAAATTGATTTTTGGTCAAAAATATAGGTGATCACAGATTTTGCCTATTTTCTCGAAAAACCCATTATTTACCGAGATATTAAGGTTTAAAGTTTTTTGAAAAATTTCCATGGAAAATTGATTTTTGGCCAAAAATATAGGTGATCACAGATTTTGCCTATTTTCTCGAAAAACCCAGTATTTACCGAGATATTAAGGTTTAAAGTTTTTTTTGAAAATCCACTGAAAAATAGATTTTTGGCCAAAAATATAGGTGATCAAATTGATTTTTGGCCAAAAATATAGGTGATCACAGATTTTGCCTATTTTCTCGAAAAACCCATTATTTACCGAGATATTAAGGTTTAAACTTTTTTGAAAAATTTCCATGGAAAATTGATTTTTGGCCAAAAACAGTAGTGATCACAGATTTTGCTTATTTTCTCGAAAAACCCATTATTTACCGAGATATTAAGGTTTAAAGTTTTTTTTAAAAATTTCCATGGAAAATTGATTTTTGGTCAAAAATATAGGTGATCACAGATTTTGCTTATTTTCTCGAAAAACGCATTATTTACCGAGATATTGAGGTTTAAAGTTTTTTGAAAATTCCACTGAAAAATAGATTTTTGGCCAAAAATATAGGTGATCAAATTGATTTTTGGCCAAAAATATAGGTGATCACAGATTTTGCCTATTTTCTCGAAAAACCCATTATTTACCGAGATATTAAGGTTTAAACTTTTTTGAAAAATTTCCATGGAAAATTGATTTTTGGCCAAAAACAGTAGTGATCACAGATTTTGCTTATTTTCTCGAAAAACCCATTATTTACCGAGATATTAAGGTTTAAAGTTTTTTTTAAAAATTTCCATGGAAAATTGATTTTTGGTCAAAAATATAGGTGATCACAGATTTTGCTTATTTTCTCGAAAAACCCATTATTTACCGAGATATTAAGGTTTAAAGTTTTTTGAAAAATTTCCATGGAAAATTGATTTTTGGTCAAAAATATAGGTGATCACAGATTTTGCCTATTTTCTCGAAAAAACCCATTATTTACCGAGATATTGAGGTTTAAAGTTTTTTGAAAAATTTCCATGGAAAATTGATTTTTGGCCAAAAACAGTAGTGATCACAGATTTTGCTTATTTTCTCGAAAAACCCATTATTTACCGAGATATTAAGGTTTAAAGTTTTTTTTAAAATTTTCCATGGAAAATTGATTTTTGGTCAAAAATATAGGTGATCACAGATTTTGCTTATTTTCTCGAAAAAACGCATTATTTACCGAGATATTGAGGTTTAAAGTTTTTTTTAAAATTTTCCATGGAAAATTGATTTTTGGTCAAAAATATAGGTGATCACAGATTTTGCTTATTTTCTCGAAAAACCCATTATTTACCGAGATATTAAGGTTTAAAGTTTTTTTTAAAATTTTCCATGGAAAATTGATTTTTGGTCAAAAATATAGGTGATCACAGATTTTGCTTATTTTCTCGAAAAAACGCATTATTTACCGAGATATTGAGGTTTAAAGTTTTTTGAAAAATTTCCATGGAAAATTGATTTTTGGTCAAAAATATAGGTGATCACAGATTTTGCCTATTTTCTCGAAAAACCCATTATTTACCGAGATATTGAGGTTTAAAGTTTTTTGAAAAATTTCCATGGAAAATTGATTTTTGGCCAAAAATATAGGTGATCACAGATTTTGCTTATTTTCTCGAAAAACCCATTATTTACCGAGATATTAAGGTTTAAAGTTTTTTGAAAAATTTCCATGGAAAATTGATTTTTGGCCAAAAACAGTAGTGATCACAGATTTTGCTTATTTTCTCGAAAAACCCATTATTTACCGAGATATTGAGGTTTAAAGTTTTTTGAAAAATTTCCATGGAAAATTGATTTTTGGTCAAAAATATAGGTGATCACAGATTTTGCCTATTTTCTCGAAAAACCCATTATTTACCGAGATATTAAGGTTTAAAGTTTTTTGAAAAATTTCCATGGAAAATTGATTTTTGGCCAAAAACAGTAGTGATCACAGATTTTGCTTATTTTCTCGAAAAACCCATTATTTACCGAGATATTAAGGTTTAAAGTTTTTTTAAAAATTTCCATGGAAAATTGATTTTTGGTCAAAAATATAGGTGATCACAGATTTTGCCTATTTTCTCGAAAAACCCAATTATTTACCGAGATATTAAGGTTTAAAGTTTTTTGAAAAATTTCCATGGAAAATTGATTTTTGGCCAAAAATATAGGTGATCACAGATTTTGCCTATTTTCTCGAAAAACCCAGTATTTACCGAGATATTAAGGTTTAAAGTTTTTTTGAAAATTCCACTGAAAAATAGATTTTTGGCCAAAAATATAGGTGATCAAATTGATTTTTGGCCAAAAATATAGGTGATCACAGATTTTGCCTATTTTCTCGAAAAACCCATTATTTACCGAGATATTAAGGTTTTAAATTTTTTTGAAAAAATTTCCATGGAAAATTGATTTTTGGCCAAAAACAGTAGTGATCACAGATTTTGCTTATTTTCTCGAAAAACCCATTATTTACCGAGATATTAAGGTTTAAAGTTTTTTTTAAAAATTTCCATGGAAAATTGATTTTTGGTCAAAAATATAGGTGATCACAGATTTTGCCTATTTTCTCGAAAAACCCATTATTTACCGAGATATTAAGGTTTAAAGTTTTTTGAAAAATTTCCATGGAAAATTGATTTTTGGCCAAAAATATAGGTGATCACAGATTTTGCCTATTTTCTCGAAAAACCCAGTATTTACCGAGATATTGAGGTTTAAAGTTTTTTTGAAAATTCCACTGAAAAATAGATTTTTGGCCAAAAATATAGGTGATCAAATTGATTTTTGGCCAAAAAATATAGGTGATCACAGATTTTGCCTATTTTCTCGAAAAACCCATTATTTACCGAGATATTAAGGTTTAAAGTTTTTTTTAAAATTTTCCATGGAAAATTGATTTTTGGTCAAAAATATAGGTGATCACAGATTTTGCTTATTTTCTCGAAAAACCCATTATTTACCGAGATATTAAGGTTTAAAGTTTTTTGAAAAATTTCCATGGAAAATTGATTTTTGGCCAAAAACAGTAGTGATCACAGATTTTGCTTATTTTCTCGAAAAACCCATTATTTACCGAGATATTAAGGTTTAAAGTTTTTTTTAAAAATTTCCATGGAAAATTGATTTTTGGTCAAAAATATAGGTGATCACAGATTTTGCCTATTTTCTCGAAAAACCCATTATTTACCGAGATATTAAGGTTTAAAGTTTTTTGAAAAATTTCCATGGAAAATTGATTTTTGGCCAAAAATATAGGTGATCACAGATTTTGCTTATTTTCTCGAAAAACGCATTATTTACCGAGATATTAAGGTTTAAAGTTTTTTGAAAAATTTCCATGGAAAATTGATTTTTGGTCAAAAATATAGGTGATCACAGATTTTGCCTATTTTCTCGAAAAACCCAGTATTTACCGAGATATTAAAGTTTAAAGTTTTTTTTTAAAATTTCCATGGAAAATTGATTTTTGGTCAAAAATATAGGTGATCACAGATTTTGCTTATTTTCTCGAAAAACGCATTATTTACCGAGATATTGAGGTTTAAAGTTTTTTGAAAAATTTCCATGGAAAATTGATTTTTGGTCAAAAATATAGGTGATCACAGATTTTGCTTATTTTCTCGAAAAACGCATTATTTACCGAGATATTGAGGTTTAAAGTTTTTTGAAAAATTTCCATGGAAAATTGATTTTTGGTCAAAAATATAGGTGATCACAGATTTTGCCTATTTTCTCGAAAAACCCATTATTTACCGAGATATTGAGGTTTAAAGTTTTTTTAAAAATTTCCATGGAAAATTGATTTTTGGCCAAAAATATAGGTGATCACAGATTTTGCTTATTTTCTCGAAAAACGCATTATTTACCGAGATATTAAGGTTTAAAGTTTTTTGAAAAATTTCCATGGAAAATTGATTTTTGGCCAAAAATATAGGTGATCACAGATTTTGCTTATTTTCTCGAAAAACGCATTATTTACCGAGATATTAAGGTTTAAAGTTTTTTGAAAAATTTCCATGGAAAATTGATTTTTGGCCAAAAATATAGGTGATCACAGATTTTGCTTATTTTCTCGAAAAACGCATTATTTACCGAGATATTGAGGTTTAAAGTTTTTTGAAAAATTTCCATGGAAAATTGATTTTTGGTCAAAAATATAGGTGATCACAGATTTTGCCTATTTTCTCGAAAAACCCATTATTTACCGAGATATTGAGGTTTAAAGTTTTTTGAAAAATTTCCATGGAAAATTGATTTTTGGCCAAAAATATAGGTGATCACAGATTTTGCCTATTTTCTCGAAAAACCCATTATTTACCGAGATATTAAGGTTTAAAGTTTTTTTTAAAATTTTCCATGGAAAATTGATTTTTGGTCAAAAATATAGGTGATCACAGATTTTGCTTATTTTCTCGAAAAACGCATTATTTACCGAGATATTGAGGTTTAAAGTTTTTTGAAAAATTTCCATGGAAAATTGATTTTTGGCCAAAAATATAGGTGATCACAGATTTTGCTTATTCTCTCGAAAAACGCATTATTTACCGAGATATTGAGGTTTAAAGTTTTTTGAAAAATTTCCATGGAAAATTGATTTTTGGTCAAAAATATAGGTGATCACAGATTTTGCTTATTTTCTCGAAAAACGCATTATTTACCGAGATATTGAGGTTTAAAGTTTTTTGAAAAATTTCCATGGAAAATTGATTTTTGGTCAAAAATATAGGTGATCACAGATTTTGCCTATTTTCTCGAAAAACCCATTATTTACCGAGATATTGAGGTTTAAAGTTTTTTTAAAAATTTCCATGGAAAATTGATTTTTGGCCAAAAATATAGGTGATCACAGATTTTGCTTATTTTCTCGAAAAACGCATTATTTACCGAGATATTAAGGTTTAAAGTTTTTTGAAAAATTTCCATGGAAAATTGATTTTTGGCCAAAAATATAGGTGATCACAGATTTTGCTTATTTTCTCGAAAAACGCATTATTTACCGAGATATTAAGGTTTAAAGTTTTTTGAAAAATTTCCATGGAAAATTGATTTTTGGCCAAAAATATAGGTGATCACAGATTTTGCTTATTTTCTCGAAAAACGCATTATTTACCGAGATATTGAGGTTTAAAGTTTTTTGAAAAATTTCCATGGAAAATTGATTTTTGGTCAAAAATATAGGTGATCACAGATTTTGCCTATTTTCTCGAAAAACCCATTATTTACCGAGATATTAAGGTTTAAAGTTTTTTGAAAAATTTCCATGGAAAATTGATTTTTGGCCAAAAATATAGGTGATCACAGATTTTGCCTATTTTCTCGAAAAACCCATTATTTACCGAGATATTAAGGTTTAAAGTTTTTTTTAAAATTTTCCATGGAAAATTGATTTTTGGTCAAAAATATAGGTGATCACAGATTTTGCTTATTTTCTCGAAAAACGCATTATTTACCGAGATATTGAGGTTTAAAGTTTTTTGAAAAATTTCCATGGAAAATTGATTTTTGGTCAAAAATATAGGTGATCACAGATTTTGCCTATTTTCTCGAAAAACCCATTATTTACCGAGATATTGAGGTTCAAAGTTTTTTGAAAAATTTCCATGGAAAATTGATTTTTGGCCAAAAATATAGGTGATCACAGATTTTGCTTATTTTCTCGAAAAACCCATTATTTACCGAGATATTAAGGTTTAAAGTTTTTTGAAAAATTTCCATGGAAAATTGATTTTTGGCCAAAAATATAGGTGATCACAGATTTTGCTTATTTTCTCGAAAAACGCATTATTTACCGAGATATTGAGGTTTAAAGTTTTTTGAAAAATTTCCATGGAAAATTGATTTTTGGTCAAAAATATAGGTGATCACAGATTTTGCCTATTTTCTCGAAAAACCCATTATTTACCGAGATATTAAGGTTTAAAGTTTTTTTTTTAAATTTCCATGGAAAATTGATTTTTGGCCAAAAATATAGGTGATCACAGATTTTGCCTATTTTCTCGAAAAACCCATTATTTACCGAGATATTAAGGTTTAAAGTTTTTTGAAAAATTTCCATGGAAAATTGATTTTTGGTCAAAAATATAGGTGATCACAGATTTTGCTTATTTTCTCGAAAAACGCATTATTTACCGAGATATTAAGGTTTAAAGTTTTTTGAAAAATTTCTATGGAAAATTGATTTGTGGTCAAAAATATAGGTGATCACAGATTTTGCCTATTTTCTCGAAAAACCCATTATTTACCGAGATATTGAGGTTTAAAGTTTTTTGAAAAATTTCCATGGAAAATTGATTTTTGGTCAAAAATATAGGTGATCACAGATTTTGCCTATTTTCTCGAAAAACCCATTATTTACCGAGATATTGAGGTTTAAAGTTTTTTGAAAAATTTCCATGGAAAATTGATTTTTGGCCAAAAATATAGGTGATCACAGATTTTGCTTATTTTCTCGAAAAACCCATTATTTACCGAGATATTAAGGTTTAAAGTTTTTTGAAAAATTTCCATGGAAAATTGATTTTTGGCCAAAAATATAGGTGATCCCAGATTTTGCTTATTTTCTCGAAAAACCCATTATTTACCGAGATATTAAGGTTTAAAGTTTTTTGAAAAATTTCCATGGAAAATTGATTTTTGGCCAAAAATATAGGTGATCACAGATTTTGCTTATTTTCTCGAAAAACGCATTATTTACCGAGATATTGAGGTTTAAAGTTTTTTGAAAAATTTCCATGGAAAATTGATTTTTGGTCAAAAATATAGGTGATCACAGATTTTGCCTATTTTCTCGAAAAACCCATTATTTACCGAGATATTGAGGTTTAAAGTTTTTTGAAAAATTTCCATGGAAAATTGATTTTTGGCCAAAAATATAGGTGATCACAGATTTTGCCTATTTTCTCGAAAAACCCATTATTTACCGAGATATTAAGGTTTAAAGTTTTTTGAAAAATTTTCATGGAAAATTGATTTTTGGCCAAAAATATAGGTGATCACAGATTTTGCTTATTTTCTCGAAAAACCTATTATTTACCGAGATATTAAGGTTTAAAGTTTTTTTTTTAAATTTCCATGGAAAATTGATTTTTGGTCAAAAATATAGGTGATCACAGATTTTGCTTATTTTCTCGAAAAACGCATTATTTACCGAGATATTGAGGTTTAAAGTTTTTTGAAAAATTTCCATGGAAAATTGATTTTTGGTCAAAAATATAGGTGATCACAGATTTTGCCTATTTTCTCGAAAAACCCATTATTTACCGAGATATTGAGGTTTAAAGTTTTTTGAAAAATTTCCATGGAAAATTGATTTTTGGCCAAAAATATAGGTGATCACAGATTTTGCTTATTTTCTCGAAAAACGCATTATTTACCGAGATATTGAGGTTTAAAGTTTTTTGAAAAATTTCCATGGAAAATTGATTTTTGGTCAAAAATATAGGTGATCACAGATTTTGCTTATTTTCTCGAAAAACGCATTATTTACCGAGATATTGAGGTTTAAAGTTTTTTTTTAAAATTTCCATGGAAAATTGATTTTTGGCCAAAAATATAGGTGATCACAGATTTTGCCTATTTTCTCGAAAAACCCATTATTTACCGAGATATTGAGGTTTAAAGTTTTTTGAAAAATTTCCATGGAAAATTGATTTTTGGTCAAAAATATAGGTGATCACAGATTTTGCTTATTTTCTCGAAAAACGCATTATTTACCGAGATATTGAGGTTTAAAGTTTTTTTTTAAAATTTCCATGGAAAATTGATTTTTGGTCAAAAATATAGGTGATCACAGATTTTGCCTATTTTCTCGAAAAACCCATTATTTACCGAGATATTGAGGTTTAAAGTTTTTTGAAAAATTTCCATGGAAAATTGATTTTTGGCCAAAAATATAGGTGATCACAGATTTTGCTTATTTTCTCGAAAAACGCATTATTTACCGAGATATTGAGGTTTAAAGTTTTTTGAAAAATTTCCATGGAAAATTGATTTTTGGTCAAAAATATAGGTGATCACAGATTTTGCCTATTTTCTCGAAAAACCCATTATTTACCGAGGTATTAAGGTTTAAAGTTTTTTTTAAAATTTTCCATGGAAAATTGATTTTTGGTCAAAAATATAGGTGATCCCAGATTTTGCTTATTTTCTCGAAAAACCCATTATTTACCGAGATATTAAGGTTTAAAGTTTTTTGAAAAATTTTCATGGAAAATTGATTTTTGGCCAAAAATATAGGTGATCACAGATTTTGCTTATTTTCTCGAAAAACGCATTATTTACCGAGATATTAAGGTTTAAAGTTTTTTGAAAAATTTCCATGGAAAATTGATTTTTGAAAATTCCACTGAAAAATAGATTTTTGGCCAAAAATATAGGTGATCAAATTGATTTTTGGCCAAAAATATAGGTGATCACAGATTTTGCTTATTTTCTCGAAAAACGCATTATTTACCGAGATATTAAGGTTTAAAGTTTTTTTTAAAAATTTCCATGGAAAATTGATTTTTGGCCAAAAATATAGGTGATCACAGATTTTGCTTATTTTCTCGAAAAACCCATTATTTACCGAGATATTAAGGTTTAAAGTTTTTTGAAAAATTTCCATGGAAAATTGATTTTTGGCCAAAAATATAGGTGATCACAGATTTTGCTTATTTTCTCGAAAAACGCATTATTTACCGAGATATTGAGGTTTAAAGTTTTTTGAAAAATTTCCATGGAAAATTGATTTTTGGTCAAAAATATAGGTGATCACAGATTTTGCCTATTTTCTCGAAAAACCCATTATTTACCGAGATATTGAGGTTTAAAGTTTTTTGAAAAATTTCCATGGAAAATTGATTTTTGGCCAAAAATATAGGTGATCACAGATTTTGCCTATTTTCTCGAAAAACCCATTATTTACCGAGATATTAAGGTTTAAAGTTTTTTTTAAAATTTTCCATGGAAAATTGATTTTTGGTCAAAAATATAGGTGATCACAGATTTTGCTTATTTTCTCGAAAAACGCATTATTTACCGAGATATTAAGGTTTAAAGTTTTTTGAAAAATTTCCATGGAAAATTGATTTTTGGTCAAAAATATAGGTGATCACAGATTTTGCCTATTTTCTCGAAAAACCCATTATTTACCGAGATATTGAGGTTCAAAGTTTTTTGAAAAATTTCCATGGAAAATTGATTTTTGGCCAAAAATATAGGTGATCACAGATTTTGCTTATTTTCTCGAAAAACCCATTATTTACCGAGATATTAAGGTTTAAAGTTTTTTGAAAAATTTCCATGGAAAATTGATTTTTGGCCAAAAATATAGGTGATCACAGATTTTGCTTATTTTCTCGAAAAACGCATTATTTACCGAGATATTGAGGTTTAAAGTTTTTTGAAAAATTTCCATGGAAAATTGATTTTTGGTCAAAAATATAGGTGATCACAGATTTTGCCTATTTTCTCGAAAAACCCATTATTTACCGAGATATTAAGGTTTAAAGTTTTTTTTTTAAATTTCCATGGAAAATTGATTTTTGGCCAAAAATATAGGTGATCACAGATTTTGCCTATTTTCTCGAAAAACCCATTATTTACCGAGATATTAAGGTTTAAAGTTTTTTGAAAAATTTCCATGGAAAATTGATTTTTGGTCAAAAATATAGGTGATCACAGATTTTGCTTATTTTCTCGAAAAACGCATTATTTACCGAGATATTAAGGTTTAAAGTTTTTTGAAAAATTTCTATGGAAAATTGATTTGTGGTCAAAAATATAGGTGATCACAGATTTTGCCTATTTTCTCGAAAAACCCATTATTTACCGAGATATTGAGGTTTAAAGTTTTTTGAAAAATTTCCATGGAAAATTGATTTTTGGTCAAAAATATAGGTGATCACAGATTTTGCCTATTTTCTCGAAAAACCCATTATTTACCGAGATATTAAGGTTTAAAGTTTTTTTTTTAAATTTCCATGGAAAATTGATTTTTGGCCAAAAATATAGGTGATCACAGATTTTGCCTATTTTCTCGAAAAACCCATTATTTACCGAGATATTAAGGTTTAAAGTTTTTTGAAAAATTTCCATGGAAAATTGATTTTTGGTCAAAAATATAGGTGATCACAGATTTTGCCTATTTTCTCGAAAAACCCATTATTTACCGAGATATTGAGGTTTAAAGTTTTTTGAAAAATTTCCATGGAAAATTGATTTTTGGTCAAAAATATAGGTGATCACAGATTTTGCCTATTTTCTCGAAAAACCCATTATTTACCGAGATATTGAGGTTTAAAGTTTTTTGAAAAATTTCCATGGAAAATTGATTTTTGGCCAAAAATATAGGTGATCACAGATTTTGCCTATTTTCTCGAAAAACCCATTATTTACCGAGATATTAAGGTTTAAAGTTTTTTGAAAAATTTTCATGGAAAATTGATTTTTGGCCAAAAATATAGGTGATCACAGATTTTGCTTATTTTCTCGAAAAACCTATTATTTACCGAGATATTAAGGTTTAAAGTTTTTTTTTTAAATTTCCATGGAAAATTGATTTTTGGTCAAAAATATAGGTGATCACAGATTTTGCTTATTTTCTCGAAAAACGCATTATTTACCGAGATATTGAGGTTTAAAGTTTTTTGAAAAATTTCCATGGAAAATTGATTTTTGGTCAAAAATATAGGTGATCACAGATTTTGCCTATTTTCTCGAAAAACCCATTATTTACCGAGATATTGAGGTTTAAAGTTTTTTGAAAAATTTCCATGGAAAATTGATTTTTGGCCAAAAATATAGGTGATCACAGATTTTGCTTATTTTCTCGAAAAACGCATTATTTACCGAGATATTGAGGTTTAAAGTTTTTTGAAAAATTTCCATGGAAAATTGATTTTTGGTCAAAAATATAGGTGATCACAGATTTTGCTTATTTTCTCGAAAAACGCATTATTTACCGAGATATTGAGGTTTAAAGTTTTTTTTTAAAATTTCCATGGAAAATTGATTTTTGGCCAAAAATATAGGTGATCACAGATTTTGCTTATTTTCTCGAAAAACGCATTATTTACCGAGATATTGAGGTTTAAAGTTTTTTGAAAAATTTCCATGGAAAATTGATTTTTGGCCAAAAATATAGGTGATCACAGATTTTGCCTATTTTCTCGAAAAACCCATTATTTACCGAGGTATTAAGGTTTAAAGTTTTTTTTAAAATTTTCCATGGAAAATTGATTTTTGGTCAAAAATATAGGTGATCCCAGATTTTGCTTATTTTCTCGAAAAACCCATTATTTACCGAGATATTAAGGTTTAAAGTTTTTTGAAAAATTTTCATGGAAAATTGATTTTTGGCCAAAAATATAGGTGATCACAGATTTTGCTTATTTTCTCGAAAAACGCATTATTTACCGAGATATTAAGGTTTAAAGTTTTTTGAAAAATTTCCATGGAAAATTGATTTTTGAAAATTCCACTGAAAAATAGATTTTTGGCCAAAAATATAGGTGATCAAATTGATTTTTGGCCAAAAATATAGGTGATCACAGATTTTGCCTATTTTCTCGAAAAACGCATTATTTACCGAGATATTAAGGTTTAAAGTTTTTTTTAAAAATTTCCATGGAAAATTGATTTTTGGCCAAAAATATAGGTGATCACAGATTTTGCTTATTTTCTCGAAAAACCCATTATTTACCGAGATATTAAGGTTTAAAGTTTTTTGAAAAATTTCCATGGAAAATTGATTTTTGGCCAAAAATATAGGTGATCACAGATTTTGCTTATTTTCTCGAAAAACGCATTATTTACCGAGATATTAAGGTTTAAAGTTTTTTTTTTAAATTTCCATGGAAAATTGATTTTTGGTCAAAAATATAGGTGATCACAGATTTTGCTTATTTTCTCGAAAAACGCATTATTTACCGAGATATTAAGGTTTAAAGTTTTTTTTAAAAATTTCCATGGAAAATTGATTTTTGGCCAAAAATATAGGTGATCACAGATTTTGCTTATTTTCTCGAAAAACGCATTATTTACCGAGATATTGAGGTTTAAAGTTTTTTGAAAAATTTCCATGGAAAATTGATTTTTGGTCAAAAATATAGGTGATCACCTCGAAAAACCCATTATTTACCGAGATATTGAGGTTTAAAGTTTTTTGAAAAATTTCCATGGAAAATTGGTTTAAAGTTTTTTGAAAAATTTCCATGGAAAATTGGTTTAAAGTTTTTTGAAAAATTTCCATGGAAAATTGATTTTTGGCCAAAAATATAGGTGATCACAGATTTTGCTTATTTTCTCGAAAAACGCATTATTTACCGAGATATTGAGGTTTAAAGTTTTTTGAAAAATTTCCATGGAAAATTGATTTTTGGTCAAAAATATAGGTGATCACAGATTTTGCTTATTTTCTCGAAAAACGCATTATTTACCGAGATATTGAGGTTTAAAGTTTTTTTTTAAAATTTCCATGGAAAATTGATTTTTGGCCAAAAATATAGGTGATCACAGATTTTGCCTATTTTCTCGAAAAACCCATTATTTACCGAGATATTAAGGTTTAAAGTTTTTTGAAAAATTTCCATGGAAAATTGATTTTTGGCCAAAAATATAGGTGATCACAGATTTTGCTTATTTTCTCGAAAAACGCATTATTTACCGAGATATTGAGGTTTAAAGTTTTTTGAAAAATTTCCATGGAAAATTGATTTTTGGTCAAAAATATAGGTGATCACAGATTTTGCCTATTTTCTCGAAAAACCCATTATTTACCGAGATATTGAGGTTTAAAGTTTTTTGAAAAATTTCCATGGAAAATTGATTTTTGGCCAAAAATATAGGTGATCACAGATTTTGCTTATTTTCTCGAAAAACCCATTATTTACCGAGATATTAAGGTTTAAAGTTTTTTGAAAAATTTCCATGGAAAATTGATTTTTGGCCAAAAATATAGGTGATCCCAGATTTTGCTTATTTTTTCGAAAAACCCATTATTTACCGAGATATTAAGGTTTAAAGTTTTTTGAAAAATTTCCATGGAAAATTGATTTTTGGCCAAAAATATAGGTGATCACAGATTTTGCTTATTTTCTCGAAAAACGCATTATTTACCGAGATATTGAGGTTTAAAGTTTTTTGAAAAATTGATTTTTGGTCAAAAATATAGGTGATCACAGATTTTGCCTATTTTCTCGAAAAACCCATTATTTACCGAGATATTGAGGTTTAAAGTTTTTTGAAAAAATTTCCATGGAAAATTGATTTTTGGCCAAAAATATAGGTGATCACAGATTTTGCTTATTTTCTCGAAAAACCCATTATTTACCGAGATATTAAGGTTTAAAGTTTTTTGAAAAATTTTCATGGAAAATTGATTTTTGGCCAAAAATATAGGTGATCACAGATTTTGCTTATTTTCTCGAAAAACCTATTATTTACCGAGATATTAAGGTTTAAAGTTTTTTTTTTAAATTTCCATGGAAAATTGATTTTTGGTCAAAAATATAGGTGATCACAGATTTTGCCTATTTTCTCGAAAAACCCATTATTTACCGAGAAAAACGCATTATTTACCGAGATATTGAGGTTTAAAGTTTTTTGAAAAATTTCCATGGAAAATTGATTTTTGGCCAAAAATATAGGTGATCACAGATTTTGCTTATTTTCTCGAAAAAACGCATTATTTACCGAGATATTAAGGTTTAAAGTTTTTTGAAAAATTTCCATGGAAAATTGATTTTTGAAAATTCCACTGAAAAATAGATTTTTGGCCAAAAATATAGGTGATCAAATTGATTTTTGGCCAAAAATATAGGTGATCACAGATTTTGCCTATTTTCTCGAAAAACCCATTATTTACCGAGATATTAAGGTTTAAAGTTTTTTTTAAAATTTTCCATGGAAAATTGATTTTTGGTCAAAAATATAGGTGATCACAGATTTTGCTTATTTTCTCGAAAAACGCATTATTTACCGAGATATTAAGGTTTAAAGTTTTTTGAAAAATTTCCATGGAAAATTGATTTGAAAAATTTCCATGGAAAATTGATTTTTGAAAATTCCACTGAAAAATAGATTTTTGGCCAAAAATATAGGTGATCAAATTGATTTTTGGCCAAAAATATAGGTGATCACAGATTTTGCCTATTTTCTCGAAAAACCCATTATTTACCGAGATATTGAGGTTTAAAGTTTTTTGAAAAATTTCCATGGAAAATTGATTTTTGGTCAAAAATATAGGTGATCACAGATTTTGCCTATTTTCTCGAAAAACCCATTATTTACCGAGATATTGAGGTTTAAAGTTTTTTGAAAAATTTCCATGGAAAATTGATTTTTGGCCAAAAATATAGGTGATCACAGATTTTGCTTATTTTCTCGAAAAACGCATTATTTACCGAGATATTGAGGTTTAAAGTTTTTTTTTAAAATTTCCATGGAAAATTGATTTTTGGCCAAAAATATAGGTGATCACAGATTTTGCTTATTTTCTCGAAAAACGCATTATTTACCGAGATATTGAGGTTTAAAGTTTTTTGAAAAATTTCCATGGAAAATTGATTTTTGGCCAAAAATATAGGTGATCACAGATTTTGCCTATTTTCTCGAAAAACCCATTATTTACCGAGGTATTAAGGTTTAAAGTTTTTTTTTAAATTTTCCATGGAAAATTGATTTTTGGTCAAAAATATAGGTGATCCCAGATTTTGCTTATTTTCTCGAAAAACCCATTATTTACCGAGATATTAAGGTTTAAAGTTTTTTGAAAAATTTTCATGGAAAATTGATTTTTGGCCAAAAATATAGGTGATCACAGATTTTGCTTATTTTCTCGAAAAACGCATTATTTACCGAGATATTAAGGTTTAAAGTTTTTTGAAAAATTTCCATGGAAAATTGATTTTTGAAAATTCCACTGAAAAATAGATTTTTGGCCAAAAATATAGGTGATCAAATTGATTTTTGGCCAAAAATATAGGTGATCACAGATTTTGCCTATTTTCTCGAAAAACCCATTATTTACCGAGATATTAAGGTTTAAAGTTTTTTTTAAAATTTTCCATGGAAAATTGATTTTTGGTCAAAAATATAGGTGATCACAGATTTTGCTTATTTTCTCGAAAAACGCATTATTTACCGAGATATTAAGGTTTAAAGTTTTTTTTAAAAATTTCCATGGAAAATTGATTTTTGGCCAAAAATATAGGTGATCACAGATTTTGCTTATTTTCTCGAAAAACCCATTATTTACCGAGATATTAAGGTTTAAAGTTTTTTGAAAAATTTCCATGGAAAATTGATTTTTGGCCAAAAATATAGGTGATCACAGATTTTGCTTATTTTCTCGAAAAACGCATTATTTACCGAGATATTAAGGTTTAAAGTTTTTTTTTTAAATTTCCATGGAAAATTGATTTTTGGTCAAAAATATAGGTGATCACAGATTTTGCTTATTTTCTCGAAAAACGCATTATTTACCGAGATATTAAGGTTTAAAGTTTTTTTTAAAAATTTCCATGGAAAATTGATTTTTGGCCAAAAATATAGGTGATCACAGATTTTGCTTATTTTCTCGAAAAACGCATTATTTACCGAGATATTGAGGTTTAAAGTTTTTTGAAAAATTTCCATGGAAAATTGATTTTTGGTCAAAAATATAGGTGATCACAGATTATGCCTATTTTCTCGAAAAACCCATTATTTACCGAGATATTGAGGTTTAAAGTTTTTTGAAAAATTTCCATGGAAAATTGGTTTAAAGTTTTTTGAAAAATTTCCATGGAAAATTGGTTTAAAGTTTTTTGAAAAATTTCCATGGAAAATTGATTTTTGGCCAAAAATATAGGTGATCACAGATTTTGCTTATTTTCTCGAAAAACGCATTATTTACCGAGATATTGAGGTTTAAAGTTTTTTGAAAAATTTCCATGGAAAATTGATTTTTGGTCAAAAATATAGGTGATCACAGATTTTGCTTATTTTCTCGAAAAACGCATTATTTACCGAGATATTGAGGTTTAAAGTTTTTTTTTAAAATTTCCATGGAAAATTGATTTTTGGCTAAAAATATAGGTGATCACAGATTTTGCCTATTTTCTCGAAAAACCCATTATTTACCGAGATATTAAGGTTTAAAGTTTTTTGAAAAATTTCCATGGAAAATTGATTTTTGGCCAAAAATATAGGTGATCACAGATTTTGCTTATTTTCTCGAAAAACGCATTATTTACCGAGATATTGAGGTTTAAAGTTTTTTGAAAAATTTCCATGGAAAATTGATTTTTGGTCAAAAATATAGGTGATCACAGATTTTGCCTATTTTCTCGAAAAACCCATTATTTACCGAGATATTGAGGTTTAAAGTTTTTTGAAAAATTTCCATGGAAAATTGATTTTTGGCCAAAAATATAGGTGATCACAGATTTTGCTTATTTTCTCGAAAAACCCATTATTTACCGAGATATTAAGGTTTAAAGTTTTTTGAAAAATTTCCATGGAAAATTGATTTTTGGCCAAAAATATAGGTGATCCCAGATTTTGCTTATTTTCTCGAAAAACCCATTATTTACCGAGATATTAAGGTTTAAAGTTTTTTGAAAAATTTCCATGGAAAATTGATTTTTGGCCAAAAATATAGGTGATCACAGATTTTGCTTATTTTCTCGAAAAACGCATTATTTACCGAGATATTGAGGTTTAAAGTTTTTTGAAAAATTGATTTTTGGTCAAAAATATAGGTGATCACAGATTTTGCCTATTTTCTCGAAAAACCCATTATTTACCGAGATATTGAGGTTTAAAGTTTTTTGAAAAATTTCCATGGAAAATTGATTTTTGGCCAAAAATATAGGTGATCACAGATTTTGCTTATTTTCTCGAAAAACCCATTATTTACCGAGATATTAAGGTTTAAAGTTTTTTGAAAAATTTTCATGGAAAATTGATTTTTGGCCAAAAATATAGGTGATCACAGATTTTGCTTATTTTCTCGAAAAACCTATTATTTACCGAGA